>JAJJWX010003590.1:0-600000 GCA_023529315.1 Papaver bracteatum | reverse complement strand
TACTGAATGTATGAAATATCAAATTCCTCTCCTTCCCATCTTTCTCGTTATCTGCTAACCAAGAAACCAATTCCTCAGCTAATGCAGAAACCCTCTTCTCAACTCTCTTCCCCAAATCAAACCCTAACAATTCTTTCACCGTAACAACAAATGTCACAGCACGAATTCCTTTTGATGTATACAACTCTACATATCTTTTCAAATGTTTATGTTCAGCACCTAGCCAACCTAACAATACAACAGTATAGACAGAATTTTGATCTTTCAAAACCCTTGATTCACTTTTTCTAGTAACTCCATTTGAAGTTGAATCCCAAATCAGAAAATTCTTTTCCGAATCAGAAATACCTCCACTGTTAAAATGATTGTTAGAACTAAAAGAACCTTGAAATGGAGAAAGTGAGGAGAGAAAGAACCCTAAGGGGTTTGAATTCCATGAATTGAATGAATGTTGAGAAGGAACGGAAAAAGATGATGATCGAATTCGAGCCGAGATTGGATACCTATGGTTTTGACGAGGAATTGAGAATGAAGGGGTCCTTAAGAGAGGTTTAAGTGAATTCCTGTACAGAATTGAACGTGTGAGATGGCGATTTGATAAAAGATTGGAGGAATTCAACAGTCTCACTGATGCATCCATGACCAGAAACGAGATGGAGGGAAAATGAAACTAAATTCTTGTGTTTCCGACGGTGGTTTGAAATTTTGGATTTTTTTTTTCTTCTTTTTTTCTGAAGCAATTTTGGGTATTATTCCCCTGCAATTTTGAATATTATTCCCTTTTTATTTTATTTTTGTTTCGTTTCTTCTTCTACTTCCCTTCACCTGTATCACTTTTTTTCTTCTATCTGAATCTATCACCATGCCTGATATACCCGCCCATGGTTATACTCCCTCTGTTCCATTTTATTTGACGTTTTAGGATTTTTTTAGTATTCCAAAATAGATGAGAGTTTTAATATTTTTCTTATATTCTCACTAATTTGCCCTTGCTTGAATCACACAATATCATTAATTCTCATTGTAATTAATACTCTAGTTTTTAAATCTACTCTAATTTTTTATTGTGCTCCAAAATGATGGAGAATTTATAGTACATCCCAAATAAACTACTATGGGATTGATAACTTTCCCTAGAATCTGGAAACTAAAAACTAGGTTAATTAAATCTTTAAGAAGAATTAATATGGGTAGAATTGGAAAGATTTTACTCTCTATGATATTTCTTAATCTCCGTGAAAAACTCTACAACGTCAACTAAATCGGAACGGAGGGAGTATCACTCATCTAACTCAGATGATGCATGACAATGAGACTTGCGGCAGTGGCGATTCAAGGTGGCAAATATCCAAGACTAGTTGGAAAATTGTACAAGGAAATACTATCTACAGATGATCCAAGAGGACTTTGATGAGATGTCTTACAAGGTATAATATGATTTTAGGTGAATTTCTTTCGATGTGGTAAAAAAATGAAGAAAGCTCTCTTCTTGAATCCTATTACAGTATAACCTCTATAAAATAATAGCGTCGGGACCGGCAAAATTTATCAATTTATCGCAATATTAAATAATCACATAAATTATATATTATTAAATTATATATTAGTTTATCAAAATATTGGTTAATTCTAAAAAAAAAATATTTGACAAAATAAACCAATACACCTTATTCCATTGCAAATTATTTTCGTCATTGTAAGATTTTTTCAGTGGATGACAACGTATCAAAGAATTAAAGTGAAGCGTTAGATAATGAAGGAACTAGAGAATTGTAAAATTAAATCAATGGAACAGTGGAATGGATGTTGAATTTCTTTTAAACAGCCATCAAAAGAATATTATTTCAGATTTGTTAACTGACGAAGAAATAATTGAGAGTGTCATGGGAAAATATGAAAGTGATGACGTGGAAGTCGAAAATGAAAGTGTAGTTACAGAGCCACCTTCCCGTAAATAAGTTATCAAAGCTACAAAGATATTGAATAGGTTTTATTGCATTAGGAAATGACAACACCAAAAACTTTCTAATGTTAAGAAAAATCCAAGATGAAATTCTATGTGACATCAATTTTAAGAAAAACCAAGTCACAAATGAATCATTCTTTACCAAATTAGCATAAATGTAAAACTAAATTTATATAAATTAGAGAGTTATTAATTTATATATTCGAAGGGACCTATAGAAAGCTAAAAAAAGTTATTATTTTATAAATTTAGCGAATTATTAATTTAGCACGTTAGTCCCGACTTGGGACCGGAAAAAATTATTAATTTATCGTGAGTAAATTATATGAGTTCTACTGTATTGGGGACTCAATCTTTTGGGATTTGGAGGATTTATATGATATCTAACATCCTTAAGGGGGGATAAGGGGGACCCAATTCTTATGAAAAGTCAAATATACCCTTGATCATTATTACACCTAAAATCAAAACTAAATTCTTTTGTGTTTTTTTAAGCGTTTGAAGAATTATCTAATTAGTAACGATGCTAGTAGTGGTCTAGGAGGTTTTATTTTTCATAGAGTATGAGTTGCTATTCAAAAAAGTGTTGGGGCCCAGTTTGTTGCTAGGCTGCCAACCAAAACTCTGTATGATTAATTCGTAACTTCATTTTATTTTTTTAAATAAAAAACTAAATCAAATTTCAAAACCAAAATTAATTCACCACACCCATTTTCTTCTTCTTCTTCTCAAAATCAAACAAAACCTTTTTCTTTTTTTTTTATCAAATCTCTATTAATTTTCAAAAATGTTTATTAAGATTTATTCTCAATATGACAAGATCATGACGATTTGGATTATCATAGACTTGTTATAATTCTAATGTTTATGAAGGCGTTGAACCACAAATTGAAGATTCGGTGAATGAATCTGTCCAAACACCATTAAATCCTCCAGAATGCTAACAATTCAAAAACCCACCATTTATTTTGCTTTTAAACTGGTTTAATAGGTATGATCGAAGAATTTAGGGTTTAGGAAAATTGGATCAAGGCATATTACGGCTAGGAGTTCACTTCGACCCAACCGTAAATAGGTCGAAACGGTTGGGACTTTTCTAGCCGTTAAATGTTCTGAATCTGTAGTATTTTCCTTTGTACCGGCTAGGAATTCCTCACCGTAACTCTAAGTTCATAGTCGTTATATTAGTTTCCTGGTCGTTTTATGGATCGTCTAGGAATTCCAAACCGTAAATCTAGGTTCCTAACCGTTATACTAGTTTCTCGATCGTTTTACGGATTCATGGCAAGGTCTTCCGGATTTCCCAGCCGTGAAGTGTTGTGTCGGTTGGGTTGGAAAGTTTTCCCATCCGTGAACTGACAAGTGGATGGGTTTGGTATTGTTTCCTCACCGTAATGGTCTGAATGAAGTTTAGTGTTTCTATATTCTTATATAATAATTGTGTCATTTTTAGGAACCAAGGAAAGGGAAAGACCATACATTTTTTACTAAAATGAAAAGGAATACATATTTCATAGCATAAACTTTAAAGAAAACATGGGTCTAGATAATAGTGGAAGAAATCAGCGTATATACTTTCTTCCAAGAAATGATAGCAACCAGGAAGGTCAAACTTCTTGACATGGTGTTGATGGTGATTTTTTGACAAGGGAAAAACTTGTAAAAATCGCCTTTGAGCCTACATCAGAGACATATCTATAATTATATATGTACTAGGGATTCACCCAGATGAACTCTCGGTATTCTATATATGTTTATAAATATATATAAATTCCTGACCCGGAATCATAATTATAGATTTGTACTTCTACATTATATTCCGCAAGAGAATTGAGAATGCGTATCCATCTAATGGATATACTGGCCTTGAATATTCCTGCAAGATTTTAGAGCTTCCTCGGCTGAACTCTCATTATTTTAAGCACGACCATAGAAATTGTCACGCATTAATCAATCTATACTGACGATGCAAATTATAAATAATTAGAATAAGTTACTACGCTATTTTGAATAAAAGTACTGACAAAAGTACACTATTTGGAATATTACCTCGAGTCGCAGAACTTCCACGGCCGAATTCCTCGAATATATTATGTATGCTACAAACGAAGTGCTAGCGTCAACATGGTCGTGCTCCACAATCAGGTGATGGCCATTAACTCCCTAGCTATACAATTAACTATCAAGGCCATGACTTCCTTATCTCTTAGCCTGGCCATGTCTTTGGCCATGGAATCCCTATCCCTAGAAAGACAACTAGCTAAGGTTGTGGCCACCAATTCCTTAACTATACACGGCCTCCTTGTCTTCCTAGCTAGCCAAACTAGATAATCAGGCCACGATCTCATTGTCTTCCTAGCTATCCAACTAGCTAATCAGGTCATGGCCACCTTGTCCTCCTAGCTATCCAACTAGCTAATCATACCACGAACTCCTTGTCTTCCTAGCTAGCCAACTATCTAGGAAGGCCACGGCCTCCTTGTCCTCCTATCTATCCAACTAGCTAGTCAGGCCACGACCTCGCTATCTCCCGGCTTGGCCTATCTAGTGGCCATGGCCACCTTATCCCTAGGTAGCTTTCCATGGCCTCCCTGTCTACCGGCTTGGATAACCATGGCCACGGTTTCCTGCTAGCCGTCCTATTCTGGCTTCAAACCAGCCACGGTCTCCTTGCTAGTCGGCATAGCCTAGCCTACGACCTCCCTATCTCCTAGCAATGCATAACCATGCAACATCCTCCTAGTCTATTGGCCTAGCTAATCTAGTAGCCACAACCTCCTTATCTTCTGGCCTAGCTAACCATGACCACGACCACCTTGACTCCTAGTCTGGCTTGGAAACAACCTCCTTACCTCTCGGCCTAGCCTAGTCATATGGCCACGACTATATTTCTCCAAGCCTAGCACCCATGCCCATGCCGACTCGGCTAGATAATCGATTAGGTCGCGCCTGCGCCACGACTTAGCTAGATATTAGCTCGGTGCTGGCACTTTCATGTATTATTATGGTTAGCTATTTTCAATGCCATCTTTTGGCGGATTCATTATTAGCCACACATACACTTGAATCGAGTTGTCTCTTCAAGCTATATCGACAAAGTCTGGCTAGCTTAGGATATCAATCAGTCAGTATCGTGACAATCTAGACAAGACTAGAAACAAGTCCATGACTTTACTAATTCCTACGATAAATCAAAACATGTAATATGGGGGAATTATTTCCGGGTATCGGTATGGTGGTTTACACCAACATGCGGCGTGGCAACACCCCATGATAAGGAAGTTACAAGTAGTGGTAATGATTGAGAGAGGTTAAAGGAAGTGGATAAGTAATGGAATGATGGCTTACGGTTTCTAAAAACTTCCCAAACATAATGGGCGTAACCATACCATTATCCCACTATCTCCATCTCTCCACAACCTCCACTACTTAGGAGGAAACAGTGAGTGTTCCCTATAACTATAAATAGACTACCCTATCTATTTCAGAAGACAGAACTAGATTATCATTCCCAAGATGTTCTTCTTCCATAGTTCAATAACCTCACACCCAATTCAATCACCACTGATTTCCTCAACTTTCTTTGCTTTCCCTCTCCTAAGATCAACCCATTTTCTCTCATTGTAACTGAAGTAAAACGTGAACGGCCAACTCCTTGGTTTAGGCTCGTTTTGTATGGTCTTGATAATAGTGGAAGAAATCAGCGTATATACTTTCTTACAAGACATGATAGCAACCAGCAAGGTCAAACTTCTTGACATGGTGTTGATGGTGGTTTTTTGACAATGGCAAAACTTGTAAAAATCGCCTTTGAGCCTACATCAGAGACATATCTATAATTATATATGTATTAGGGCTTCACCTAGCTGAAATCTTGGTATTCTATATATGTTTATAAATATGTATTAATTCCCTGACCCGGCATCAGAATTATAGATTCGTACTTCAACATTATATTCCACATGAGAATTGAGAATGCGTATGCATCTAATATCTATACTGGCCTTGAATATGCATGCAAGATTTTAGATCTTCCTCGACTGAACTCTCATTATTTTAAGCACGACCATACAAATTGTCACGCATTGATCAATCTATACTGACGGTGCAAATTATAAATAATCAGAATAAGTTACTACGTTATTTTAAAAGTACACTATTTGGAATATTACCTCGAGTCACAAAAATTCCATGACCGAATTCCTCGAATATATTATGTATGCTACAAACGAAGTGCTAGCGCCAACATGGTCGTGCTCCATAATCAGGTCATGGCCATTAACTCCCTAGTTAGCCAATTAGCTAGCAAGGCCACGACTTCCTTATCTCTTAGCCTGGCCATGTATTTGGCCATGGAATCCCTATCCCTAGCTAGACAACTAGCTAAGGTTGTGGCCACCAATTCCTTAACTATCCACGGCCTCCTAGTCTAGTCCAACTGACCACGGCCTCCTTGTCTTCCTAGCTATCCAAACTAGATAATCAGGCCACGAGATCATTTTATTCCTAGCTAGAAAACTAGCTAATCGGGTCACGGCTTCCTTATTCTCCTAGATATCCAACTAGCTAATCAGGCCACGGCATCCATGTCTTCCTAGCTATCCAACTAGATAATTAGTCCACGGCCTCTTTATCCTCTATCTATCCAACTAGCTAGTCAGGCCATGGCCTCGCTATCTCCCGGCTTGGCCTACCTAGTGGCCACGACCACCTTATCCTTAGGTAGCTTGCCATGGCCTCCTTGTCTACCGGCCTGGATAACCATGGCCACAGTTTCCTGCCAGCCGTCCTAGTATGGCTTCTAACCAGCCACGGTCTCCTTTCTAGTCGGCATAGCCTCGCCTGCGGCCTCCCTATCTCCTAGAAATGCATAACCATGCAACAACCTCGTAGTCTCTTGGCCTAGCTAAGCTAGTAGCCACGGTCTCCTTATCTTCCGGCCTGGATAACCATGACCACGACCTCCTTGCCTCTCGTCCTAGCCTAGTCATATGGCCACAACTATATTTCTCCAAGCCTAGCACCCATGTCCATGCCGACTTGGCTATCTAATCGATTAGATCGCGCCCGCGCCACAACTTAGCTAGCTATTAGCTCGGTGCTGGAACTTTCATGTATTATTATGGCTAGCTATTTTCAATGCCATCTTTTGGCGGATTCATTATTAGCCACACATACAATTAAATCGAGTTGTCTCTTCAAGCTATGTCGACAAAGTCTGGCTATCTTAGGATATCAATCAGTCAGTATCGTGACAATCTAGACAAGACTAGAAACAAGTCCATGACTCTACTAATTCCTACGATAAATCAAAACATGTTACATGGGGGAATTATTTTTGGGTATTGGTATGGTGGTCTACAGCAACATGAGGCGTGGAAACACCCCATGATAAGGAAGTTACAAGTAGTGGTAATGGTTGAGAGAGGTTAAAATAAGTGGCTAAGTAATGGAATGATGGTTTACGGTTTACAAAATCTTCCCAAACATAATGGGCGTAACCATACCATTATCCCACTATCTCTATCTCTCCACAACCTCCACTACTTAAGAGGAAAAAATGAGTGTTCCCTACAACTATAAATAGACTGCCTTGTCTATTTCAGAAGACAGAACTAGCTTATCATTCCCAAGCTGTTATTCTTTCATAGTTCAATAACCTCACACCCAATTCAATCACCACTAATTTTCTCAACTTTCTTTGCTTTCCCTCCCCTAAGATTAACCCATTTTCTCTCATCGTAACCGAAGTAAAATGTAAACGGCTAACTCCTTGGTTTAGGATCGTTTTGTATGGTTTTGATTTTCGAACCTAAAGAAAGTATTACAACAGTACATTGATTTACCTAGGAGCGATTTTTAGGTTTAACAAATGGCGACCACAGCCGGAGATCAACCTCTCGGTCACAAAATCAATTCTTCAACCATTTGAAAAATAAGGGTGGATCTTAGATCTAATTCAGTCATTAACATCAATTCAGAAGCACAAGCAGGCACGACTACCACCAAGAAGGAGAACCTCGCATATTTGAAGGCAGTCACAAAGAAAATGTTACTAGAACAACGCCAACTCCAGAAGGAGCCATCCAGGAACACCTCCAAGTCTACTGCTGGCGCTAACATATCAAAATATAACTCACGAGGAGAAACACTTCATGAGCAACGTCACCCAAGTTAATCTCCAATACTCCCTCATGTCTTTATCCATTTGGGTCGTACCCCCGCTGAAAAATCATAAATTAGCAAAAAATGGTTCCAGTACAAACCATAAAATTCATGAAACATATCCATTAGAAACCTAAACATTCATTATAAAGTGTTTTAGGAAATGGCATATAGTTTAGAAAGGTTACGGGTCGTTTTGCAAGAACTCCGTCGGAAACATTTTTACACTGCCCTCTGGAAAACTTGTAACCCGACTCTAATTGGTGAAGAATCTGGGAGTGATGCATATACCAAACGATTTGTATGGAAGTCTTCGACAACATACTAAAAGGGCACATCAATCCGATGAATGATCTATAAATGGAAGCCGAAACTCTCGACTACATGACAGCTGAAAACCTACATAATTCTTCCTGGAAAGTTCTGAATTCTTTGTGTCAAGTAATTTTCACCCACCAAACAGACTCTGAATCAAGGGATTCTTTTTAAAAGGGTTATATATTCCTCTTATCTAAAGAGTGAGAGGTCAACCACCTCATTCAGACATCGGATGAAGATTTTGCAGCCATTTTGGCAAGAAGACACAAATCTGAAATTTTCATCAAGTTAATACACCAAGGTCGCACTTACGATCAGGCAATCAATAATAGGCGAGCTTCCGCATGTAGGGAATCAGGTAGTAGCTGCTTCACCAAAAATAAAAGAGGATAAATAAGATAAGGAGAAATAAACTCACGTATGTGAGTTATATGAATGGAAGAACTCATCCTTTGGGACATAACGGCCGAGCAAAGCCCTTTAATGTTCGTGGTCGTGGATAACATCACCACCTATGATCGCCCAAAGCTCGTGGATACAGCAACCACCACTTATGTCTTTCCCTTTCATCCAAGATTTGCCGTGCTTACTTATGCTCATCCAAGGTTCGTGCCCATAGTCACCATCACCACTTATGCACATCCAAGGTTCATGCTTGTAGACTCTACTACTCCTCCCTGTCAAGGATCATGACCATAGCCTGCCAAGGTTCATGCCAGTAGACGCCACTCCTACCTGCCAAGATCTATGGTCGTAGCCTCCCTACCAAGGTTCATGCCTGTAGACGCCACTCCTTCCTTCCAAGATCCGTGGTCATAGCCACCACTCCTCCCTGCCAAGGTTCGTGTCCGTATCCGCCACGGCTCTCCCAGCTAAGGTTCGTTCTCGTATCCACCACTCCTCCCTGTCAAGAATCGTGACCGTAGCCTGCCAAGGTTCGTGTCCAAAGCCGCCACGCCTCTCCCTGCCAAGGTTCATTCCCGTAGACACCACGTATCCCTGTCAAGAATCGTGACCGTAGCCATCCAAGGTTCTTAGTTGTGGCCACTTCTTTTCCAATCCCTTCAAAGCTCGTGATCGTGGATAATTTTACTCGCTTATACATCCATCCAACCCCTTGCTTCCACGGACGCCCATGTAGCTCCATCCAACCTGTTTTGTTCCCACGACAATGCAGTCTATTATGATCACAGCTGCTGCAAAGAACCGTTTCTACTCGTTTGTTAATACCAGCCAGAGCTTCACCATATCAACAACCACTACAGATAAAGGTAATCCGTACTTCTCCATATTTTAGTTTCACATGGAAGAAGTAATAGAGTCACCAATACAGATACAAGATGGTGATATCTTTATCATAGTCAACCCACCGACCATATAAGATAAAACCACGTAAACCACACTTGGGGACTAAGGATATACACGGAATCCCTTCACTGTCATAGACCTCTTCAGCTCAGAAGAGATGGTTAACCAAAAAGTCATAACCGTGACAAGGTCATCCACTCTCCAAAGGTGTAGCGTAAGGATATCATCACCTCTTTGTCTGGAAGGCACCTGCAACACTTTACGAGGCCAAAAAGGATCCCAAGCCTACTCAGAGAAAATAACTTCAATAACTAAAAAGAAGTGCGACTGGGGACTGCTCACCGCAGTCCATCCCAGATAACAATCAAAGATTCATGAGATAACTCCAAAGATGCTGCTGAAACATTTTTCTTGAAGACATAGGGGGAGCCACGCTAGAAACATAAATTTCCCACCTCTACCTCTTCGTTATCCAGATTACTTCATCCATATGATGTTCCAACTATCCCAGCATCGCATCCAGAAGAGTATGATAAGCTTGTATCAAATCCCAGAGGCATGGACTCAAGGTGATACAATCAAAGTAAGATACACTTGGGGACTGAAAGCTCCTTCAGTTTTAGAAATTTAAACACACAGTCACCACCTTACCAGCTAATGCAAAGAAAGCACATCGGCTCAGGATAATTACACCTGAGTACTACCAGCACGGGATTCCTTCACGGCCCTCAACTAGGATATTTGTTTTTTTTGGTAAACACTTATCCTTTGCAAAAAAAAAGACACATATCTATACAAGCATGTCTCTGAGACCGGGATCAACAAGAATGATATGAAGTCCAACCAGGGACTCCTTACAGCCTCCAATATCGGGCGAGTTGAATTTGAGAAGACGTTATCGATGATGGATCAGATGTAAATATCATCACTGTCAAAGATTTACGAGAAGTAGGAATTTCTTAACATGAAGCCGTACACATGCCTGTTATGATCAAGGATCCCGAAGGAATATCCTGAGATACTTATGGTCATATCATCCTTGAGAAAAGAAAAATCCGTCGCACCTCAGCTGCAGAAGTTATTATCAAGGGACCCGCCTGAAGATCAATAGTAAAACAGAACTATTGTTCATGTGAATATTCCGAGACTCTTTAACAAAAAAGAAATCTCGTATTATCTGAAGCATAACCACATACGAGGAATCGCTTGAATCATACTTGGGGGATTGAAGGTTTGCATAATATCCCCTTACTGTCGAAAATATCTCCATCTCATAGAAGATAGACAACAAGAGAGCCATAAATTTGATGAGGATTCCTTGCCCTCTCAAAGTACACCGCATATATATCTTCATTATTTGACCACGCCATCGGATCTAGTACACATATAAAACTCCTTACAAGACTGCATTTTATTCCAAAGTCGACTCGAAAATACATCTCTAGTAGCCAAACAGAAGTGTAACTGGGGACTGCTCATCGCATCCTATTCCATACAAAAATCCAAGATTCAGAAGATAGTTCAAAGGATGTCGCTTGGAACGAAGTCCTTGAAGACATGATAGCTGCACATCGGCAATTAAATACCTCTCATCTCGTCCACTTCACCCAACGCCTCCGTAAGATTTTACCCATGCAAGCATTCCAAGTATATCATCATCGCAATCAGAAGGGAAATAATATCCTATGAGACAAAGAGTCAGAATAAACACAATTTCATTCCAGCCAATGCTCAGGGGTTTAAAGAACATTTTAATTGTGACTCGGAAGTCCATACACCAACAAGGTCTTTAACTTCAAATCCATCTCTTCCTCCAACCTCTGCGTAATGAAAACAACAACAACAGAAGAAGACATCAACCTGCCTATCTTTCCATACATGGGGACTCCGCATATGTCACCGGAAACTTCTATCACACTGGTCAATTATGTAAAATATGTTGCATTAATAATTCTCAAGAAAATCGGCAACCATCGATGAGAAATAGGACAACACTTCCTTCACAAGAAGTTTTTGTCTATGTATCTGCTACGACATGCTAAGAGGGCATATCAAACAGATACACGGGGCTAAGAGATGTGGGTATTTTACTAAAGTTCATGGAGTTTCAAGAATTGCACGGGATTACAAACTTCAAATATCCATGTATGGAAGACCGGACATACAAACTCCGAATCAGGTGATTCATTTTTCATATGATATCTTTATCCGTTAGCTTCGAAGGTTGGGGTCAAACATCGAAAACCGACATCGTATGAAGACTCGAAGCCTCCTGGAGCGAATGATATGCAAGAAACAAAGTCGATGGATCTTCTATGCTTCAAGGGTTGTCATACTCAAATCTACCTTAAAAGAAAATATTTCAGTTCATTGCCGCCTCATCCAGAGCTCCAGTCTATCATCAACACCTCATAATGGCTTTTGATATTTCCAGACTTGCTACGGGATTCATCTATAGATGTTCATCACATTGATGCCTCGATGATGTTATTACTAGTGCGTGTCATTATATAATCAAATCCTGAGCACCGGAGTCGATCACTTGCTCACAAAATAGTCTAATCCCAAATCCCAAGTCTGTGCCAAGGAAATTGCCTGGAGGAGAAAAGTTAAGTAACTACTCTTTAATTGTAGGTACTGAATATCGCAAGATAATAGTTCACGAGTATCGTAATAAATGAAGGAGGAAAGAGTTATAAAATGATACGATGATATAAGTAGCGCGGAGAAATATGAAGTTTTGCGAGGATGAAATAATTTTGCGAGAATGAATTGCGATACTTCGCAATCCATATACAGCTGTATAAGTTTTACTATAAATAGGAGTTCAAATGTAAAATTCGAGAGGTTCTTTTAGTGAGTGTAAGAAATTATCTTAGGAAAGAGAATAGGAAAAGTTGTAACTATTCTAATTCCATTTTGATAATTCCATGTAATTAATTAAGAGAATTAATAAGAAAGTTATCATTCACCATCAAGAACTTCTTGAGTTTTTACTAATTCTATTGAGGGTGTAGTTGTAGGTTATTCTCCAACTACATAATTGGCGCTAGAAACAGGGATTTGAAGAATTCCTGTACCAGAAAAATGACAAGAAGAAGAAACACATCAGAACCATTAACTGAAGTAAGAAGAAATGTAAGACTCGCAGGAGGAGAAGCAAATATAACAGGAGAACCTAGTAGGAGAAGGAGTAATCGAAGAAATCAAGCTCAACAAATAATAGATCATGATCGAGTGAGTATACACACATGGAGAAATGATACACCATAGGAAGAAGATAGAGAACCACAAATCATAGAAAATGGAAGGTTGATGGGAGGAACAATCCTTGAAAGAGAAAGGGAGATGTTAGAAACACTAAGACAAGGAATCCAAGAAGAACGAATGATCGAAGCTGAAGAATGTGCCAATTTAACAAGACAAAATCAAGAATTGAGGATGGAAAATGAGATTCTACAAAGAAGGAAATCTCAAAGTGTTGCAAGATCAAAAGTTAGAACAGAAAGAGAAGGACAAAATTCACCGATAATCAATAATGAAAATAATATGCAAGAACAAGCGCAGAATCAAGGTGAAAGAAATCAAGAGAATCGTTTCATTTTAATACCAAACCACGAATAAAACATGGAGAATTTACGAACAAGGCCAAATCCTAGAGAAAGCAATCAGAATCGAGATGAAGAACAACAACTTATGGAAGAAACTGAGAGACAACAAGCAGTACATCAAAACAATCACGAGAATGAAGTAAGAAGATATGAAGAGGCTCGTAACAAACAAAATGTTGAGTATGAAAGAATTAAGAGAAGAATTGTAAATCAACAAACAGAAGTAGAGAGGAATGAACCAAACTCTCGAGTCAGAGTACAAACAAATCAAAAAGAAGTAAATCATAGAAGGAGGAGAAATGAAGAAGAAGAAATTCCTGATATTCGCATGAGAAGAATGAGAAGAATAGAAAGGGAAGAACAAGAATTCCAAGATACTCTGCGACTGAACAATTATGATAATTTAGAAAGAAGATATTTGCAGAATTGTGCAAATGAAAACATTAATGAAGAATATGATAGAATGCGAAGGATCGCAAGAGAGGAAGCGCAAGAACGTAAAAGAAGAGAAGCTGCATTAAAAAGACCAATGGATGAGAATTCTGAGGCAAATGCACGGATCTTTCGAGAATTAGCAGAAATGAGAGGGATGATAAACAATAGAAGAGGAGGAGATAGAAAGCAATTAGATGAAGCAATAGAAGAAGCTGCGAGGACTCCGTTTGCTAGAGAAGTACAATTGGGAGGAATTCCACCAAAATGCAATTTACCCACACTTACCAGTATCTTTGATGGGACTTCATGTGCTATTCAGCACATTAAAGCATACATAAGATGCATGTTACAATGGGAGAATCATGATGCTGTGTTGTGCAAGTACTTTGCATCGAGTTTAACAGGGGAAGCTTTAAAATGGTTCGAAGGACTCCCTAAGAACACTATTACGTCATTCAGTCATTTGCAAGCAACTTTCCTTGGAGCATATATCACAAATCACTCTTCACGGCTTGGTATTGAAGATGTATTTGGTTTAAAACAAAGAGTGGGTGAAAGTTTGAAACATTTGGTAAGACGATGGAAGACTATGTGCAGTGATATGGCAGGGCGCGTGGATGAGAGATACTTGATTCTGTCCTTCATAAATGCGATGTTCGCAACTGAAAAATTATATGTTCAAATCTTCAGAAGAAAGAATTCCATAATGATGACAGAGTTACGAGAATTGCAAGAAGAATACATTACACTAGAGGAAAACCAAAACAGTATGGAGTCATATCCAGTAGCAAACACTAGCAATCAAGAGGGAGGAGCAAATTTACTTCCCAAAATAATCAATGCAGTAGCAGGTACTTCTTTAAACATCCTCACAAACTTCTTCGCAAATTTCAGAAGAGAAGAAAATCAATGGTAGCCAGCCAAAAATGGTAGCAATGGGTAGTAGAGATCAAGAAGAGTATGATAGAGAGAGGAATTTCTATAATCGAATAGGAAATAACCAAATTCCAAGATTAGATCAACAACAAGAAAATTATGGGGGACAAAGGCAAAATTATTTTGGACAAGGGAACCAGAGACAAAATTATAACAACGGTCAAGGAGGTCAAAGAATGGTAAGGGAAGAGATAAAGTTGCCACCTTTGAATACAAGTGTAGAAAAGATATGGCAAGCAATTATCCTGGTAGAGCATATACTAACTCCATGGAACATGGGAAATTAACCACCAATGGGTCCAAGAAGTCATGAATTTTGTTCATATCATCATTTTCATGGACATTCTACAAATAATTGCCATAATATCAAGAGGATAATTTTGCGAATGATTGATCAAGGAAAGCTAAATCAATTTTTACTTAAGCAGACACAGTCGCAACAATTACCACATGCTCCAGTCATAACTCGCAGGGAGAACACAACAAAAGAAAAGGGAGAAGAAATCCTACATATAGAAGTGGGATCAAAAGCAAGGAATGTTTTATGTAATCCATTGTTCATTCATATAAAACCATAGAGGATTTTCATGATAATGTGTTAAGCAGGGTATATGCGAGGGATGGTGAAGGAAAGGAAGTAATGAACATCGCAAAAATTTCACGACTTGAAGATTGGCAGAAACGTGAAATTTCTTTTGAAGCCACTGAAATTCCAGAAGGTTGTGAAGCACATGATAATCCATTGGTAGTAAGATTAGAAATCTACATGAATATGGAAGAAAACGAAGATGATATGTAGGAAGAATCAATTGGTCTTAATAGGATTTTGATTGATACGGGAAGTTCTGTCAATATCCTCTTCTATTCTGCTTACAAAACTATGGAGGGGAAAGATGCAGATTTAATACCTTCTACTTACAGAATTTATGGTTTTAATGGAACTACCAACAAGCCCAAAGGAGAAGTGAGCATGCGAATTCCATTAAGTGGAATGCGAACCAAATTCTATTCTCGCGTTGTTGATGTCGAATCACCATATAATGCTTTGATAGGAAGACCATGGCTTCATGGAATTCTAGGCGTAGCTTCCACTCTACATCAGTGCATAAAGTTTCCTCATATGAAGGGTATTGGAATTATCAAGGGTGATTGGGCTGAGGGAAAGAAATGTTACGATACAGAAGTAGAAGGAAAAACTACTGAGAAGGAAAATTTGAGAAAAAGAGCAAAGGCTGTGAAAAGAAGTGAAAATTTAATGGCGGAGGATTAAGGAAAAAGAGAATAAAATTACGATGATAATCATACAAGAAATTTACGATGATAATAAGGGGTTGTGATTTGCGAAGAAAGAAGAAGGAAAATAATAAAACAAGAAGGTAATCAGTATGTTTGCTCGTGGAAATGAGGTATGTGGCAAAACAATATTTTTTTTTATTTCGTGATAAAATTTTACGAATATTGTTTGCTCACAGGAAATTGGGAAAATTTACGAATTTCAAAATCTATATTGCGATTAAACTTTCATTAATTTGCGAATAAAAGACCGCAATCTGTGATCAGCCTCCAAAAAAGAAAGAGAGCCGCAGAAAATTTTATACAGGAAAACCTTTGTGGCGTACACCCTAGTTCGCGAAGCTATATTTCGTAAGAGGCAAAGTCCTAAAGTACGTCATTTAAGGGGGTACCTATAAACGTGGCTAAGGGTAACCGGAACACCACCAAGGACCCTTAGTACATGGTAAAAATTTAGGGGTACAACCCAATAATGGGGTACCTATCCGGGTCAGACACCTTGGATTCTCACCTAATCTAGCGACATTACGCAATATAAAATGCGGTGTAAGAGGATTTAGGTTGGGAGACTAAGGCATAATGTCTTTCCCAAGAAGGGCAGAAAACGATCAAGGCGCCGAGGTACACGGTTGAGTCAAGAGTGCCGGGTGAGGTTGAACCACATCTGCCATTTTTGACAAGTCTTGGCAAATGATGCACTTGGCCCAAAGATACCCCATAGGGTGCAACCTCGTAACTATAAGCCCTATAGGAAAAAAGGATAAGAGGTTGCGATCAAAAGCTGGTTGTTGGCAGAACTGGATGGGAAGAGCTAACCTTGTATGGTCGATGTACGCTTCCTTGAAGGGGCAACCAGGGGGAAGATAAAGGGAAGCACCCTCCATTAGGGAGCTGATACGTGCTATAAGACGCAAATGTCACGAGGCTTCTTGTTTGCGAAAACATAAAGGCTTGTCATATTTGTTCAACAAATGATGTTCTGCGAGCATTCTAAAAAAAAAAAAAAAAGGAAAGCATACAAAAAGAACTCGCAGAATGAAACAAAGAAGGTAAGATGAGATCAATGGGTTATTACATGAAAGTGTAAAAACGTCCTGCGATTTCATCGCAAGACGATAATGTCACGAGGTTGTATGTTCGCAAGAATGTACAGACTTGTCATATTATCGCAAATACAAAAATTTACTACAAAAGAGGTGGCAAAATAAGACCTTTACTTAGGAAGGCATGATAAGACCACAGAAATTAATGAAATTCATTTCATCAACATCATTGAAGAAATTATACAAGAATATACATTATGAAGATATGAAAATAAGACAGCTTCGTCGATATCATTGAAGAAATTTTACATGAATATACATTATGAAGTTTTGAAGAGAAGACAGCTTCGTCAATACCATTGAAGAATTTTTACAAGAAGTCCTATAAAAGAAGATAACATCATTGAAGAACTTTCACGAAGACTTAACAAAAGATGCGATTTTGATAGCAATCAAAACAGATAAGTTCATACTCGTAAAATGTTACGAGAATTAAATACTTCTTATACTTCTCCACATATTGAATATTTCTCCACAAATTCAATACTATTTATACTTCTTCAAGAGTATATCATATTTATTATACTTCTTCAACGGATATTTAATTTTGCGAAGGTTAAGTACTTATTATACTTCTTCATACAATGAGTAATAATTCTTATACTTCTTCATATATTGGGCAATTCTTCATGAATTGAATGCTGCTAATACTTCTTC
The DNA here is from genome assembly GCA_023529315.1 of Papaver bracteatum. Lineage (NCBI taxonomy): Eukaryota > Viridiplantae > Streptophyta > Magnoliopsida > Ranunculales > Papaveraceae > Papaver > Papaver bracteatum. Next base: position 582,208 of record JAJJWX010003590.1, on the reverse strand, counting down.
AAAGATATTTTATACTTCTTATACTTCTTAAGGGTATTTCATATTTCGTATACTTCATACTTCCTATACTTCAAGGGGAGATTTATTATTTATTTCGCAACATTCCGCAAAAGGCAAAAGGCTTATACTTCTTATACTTCGAAGGGAGAATTTTTTATTCATAATCACAATAAGAAGAAACTTCGTAAGATAAATTGAGAAGGATATTCTAATACTTCCAGCGATAGTTGATCATTTGAAGAGCAATAATAAGGGGAAATGGAATACTAAGCTAAGTCTTGAAGATATATTATTTCTCTCCACATGATCAAGTTATGCGAATAAGGGAAACAATCAATCAAAGAAAGATTAATTCAAATTAAGCTTTGAAAAAGAAATTGTTGGATTGATTAAAAGTGCAATCAAGAAGAAAGTGTTGTATTAAAAAGAAACAGAACAAACATACAAAAAAGAGTGGAGTTACAGAACAGATATACAAAAAAGAGTGAAGTTATTTTTCAGGCGATCTATTCCCATCAAAATGATCTTCTTCTTCAACTTCACTATCATCTTCAACTTCACTTTCAGAGATTTCCAGATATGGAGTATCTTCAGGAATTTCTTCAGAAAGGAGCGTATGGTACTTCTTGAGAGGAATTTCATTGTCTTCACAAATCTTGCGAGTCATCTTAGCTCGAAAACGCTTGACATATAAACTATGGTTATGCTGGGAAATTAGAAGCTGAGATCTCAAATCAGAAATTTTCTTATTACGATTAGCAAGGATAGTTTCCAGATCGTTATTTATCTTCGCATAATTTTCTGCAGCAAGGAGAGAAATTAAGGAATTGGTTAGCAAATTACGAAGGAAAAGTAATCAAAATAATTACCATCGCAAAGAATTTACCTTCTAGTTGTTTCTTATCATTACGAAGAGAAGAATTTTCAAGCTTTAATTGATTATTCTCCTCAAGAAGAGAAGAATTATCAATTGCGATGCTCGCAGATTGAGAATTATCTTCGTGACGGGATATTAATTCTGCGTTATCAATACTTAAATCCTCTACTTTCTGACGGAGGTTTGAATTTTCAACCTCTAACTTCTTACAACGATTCAAAGTTTTCTTCTCAAAGAATAGAATGACGTCTTTCCCAATCGAAGCAAATGCACAACTAACTCTTCCAACCTAAACAAGAAAAAAGGGGTTAGAAATCAACAAAATAAGGGAAATAAACAAGGAATAGAGAAGAAACTTACCATGCTACCTAAAGCATATAATGAAGCAGGAGAGACGAATCTTGAAATGCCTTTGAGGGAGTTATTATCAATTACAGTAGGAACTTTACAAGCCTTCGCAATAAGTTTGCGAGCATTCGATGTAGGAGAATTTCCTAATCCACGGGAAGAATGGAGGAAATCTTCAGAGATGCTAACCATTGCTGAGGCAAAATTTTCTGGGATACTGAAATCTTCATTTCCACCTTCATCAACATCATTATCATCATCTCCTTCGTCAGAAAGGGTATCAGAGTTAGAACTAAAGTCCTTCTCAGGAAATTTATCATCTTCATAACCAAGATCTTCCTCAATATTCTTATTAGAAGAGATTACATTGGAATGAGACTTGGTTGAGAGTTTCTTCTTTTTCCTCCTCTCGTAAACAATATCTTGAAGTTTCCTTTTCCCTTTGCGAAGAACATCATCTTGACTACCAGAAGCTTGGGTAACCTTCGCATAACGAAGAGTTTGTTGTCTTGCAGTCAACCTTTTATAAGAAGTAGAACTCTTATTTTCACTCGCAGCAATCTCAGGAAGAAGTGGAACCTGCAAATTCAAATAAGGATAAGAAACAGAGGCAACAATATATTGTTTAGAAAAATACAAGAGTGTTTCTTACCTCATTTGAAATTAAAGGGTAACAAAAAGATAAGGAGATGGAAGTACATACATTTCTAAAAACCCAAGGTTGATAATGGCGGTTACGAAGGTTCGCAGGAAGTTCTACTATCCCAAAAATATAAGAACCCGATAATATTAAAGGGTACTTATACCAATCTTCATCATTAGAACGACGAGGTGTCTTATTATTTCTTGAAGCATAATCAATATCGTGCATGAGAAGATCATCTGCTGCGATATTAGCTTTACGATGAAGACGAACACCCCAACGATTATCTTATTTCCTCGCAGGAATTAGTGTGTAATTTTTGAAGAAACCCTCAACTGTATAATTCGCAGCAACAATTTCCATATTTTCAAATCCAGGTTTCCTAAGATCAACTGAATACAAAGATTTCCCAAAAGCCGCACGATTTGCGAATTCAACTAAGAGGCGAATACAATCACCAGTCAATTGGTAAATGGCACAAGAAAAATTGGGGTGGGAAATAATTTCATAGAATAGAGGAAAGTTAACATCATAAAGAGGAAGAGGAATACCTGCGAGGATTTGACCTCGTGAGATTAAAATTTTCTGATCATCCCAAACATAGTTGGTAAAGAGCTTTACACAGAGAGAAGATTTATTATCATAACCTTCAATCTCAGAGAGAATGAGGTCCCTATCAGCAAGTTCCGCATTAATATGTTCAATAGTTTTCTTCTTTGGTGCCATTGAATATAAGATGGAAAATAGAAAGGAGAAAAGATAAAAGAGATTGCAGAGGCAGAAGTGGTGAAGAAGATGAATAAGATAAGAGAATAAAAAGCAAAAACAAAGGATAATATTTATAAATAGAGAGAGTTTGATGAAGATAGAAATTCATTAATACGAGTAAGCGTGAACGGTTGAAAAGAACGGTTACGAAGAAACGTGTCAAAAAGATAAGGGAAAAGTAAAAAGATGTGTTGCGAACTTGATGGGTGGTAATAACTACACTAAATTTACGAGAATAAGGATTCTCATGACATTTCTTCTTCGTAGAATTTACATGAGAAGAGGCAAGATGTAGGTACTGAATATCGCAAGATAATAGTTCACGAGTATCGTAATAAATGAAGGAGGAAAGAGTTATAAAATGATACGATGATATAAGTAGCGCGGAGAAATATGAAGTTTTGCGAGGATGAAATAATTTTGCAAGAATGAATTGCGATACTTCGCAATCCATATACAGCTGTATAAGTTTTACTATAAATAGGAGTTCAAATGTAAAATTCGAGAGGTTCTTTTAGTGAGTGTAAGAAATTATCTTAGGAAAGAGAATAGGAAAAATTGTAACTATTCTAATTCCATTTTGATAATTCCATGTAATCAATTAAGAGAATTAATAAGAAAGTTATCATTCACCATCAAGAACTTCTTGAGTTTTTACTAATTCTATTGAGGGTGTAGTTGTAGGTTATTCTGCAACTACATTAACTGAGTCTTAAATTTCAAAAATTCTTTAGCGTCATTGTCACAATCTAGTTCTTTCCACAAAAAAATACTGTTCTGTGCTAAGTAGGGGACTTAATGTTGATGGTGGTTTTTTGACAAGGGCAAAACTTGTAAAAATCGCATTTGACCCTACATCAGAGACATATCTATAATTATATGTATTAGGGCTTCACCTAGCTGAAATCTCGGTATTATATATATGTTTATAAATATGTATAAATTCCTGACCCGGCATCATAATTATAGATGCGTACTTCTACATTATATTCCGCAAGAGAATTGAGAATGCGTATCCATCTAATGGCTATACTGGCCTTTAATATGCCTGCAAGATTTTAGAGCTTCACTTGGCTGAACTCTCATTATTTTAAGCATGACTATATAAATTATCACGCATTGATCAATCTACACTGATGGTGAAAATTATAAATATTCAGAATAAGCTACTACGCTATTTTGAATAAGTACTAACAAAAGTACACTATTTGGAATATTACCCCGAGTCGCAGAACTTCCACGGCCGAATTCCTCGAATATATTCCCTATACTACAAACGAAGTGCTAGCGCGAACATAGCCGTGCTCAATAATCAGGTCGTGGACATTAACTCCCTATCTATCCAATTAGATAGCCAGGCCACGACTTCCTTATCTCTTAGCCTGGCCATATCTTTGGCCACCCCATCCCTAGCTAGCCAACTAGCTAAGGAAATGGACACCAATTCTTTAACTAGACACGACCTCCTAGTCTATCCCAACCGACCACGGCCTCCTTGTCTTCCTAGATATCCAAACTAGCTAATCAGGCCACATGCTCATTGTCTTCCTAGCTAGCCAACTAGCTAATCAGGCCAAGGCCTACTTGTCCTCATAGCTATCCAACTAGATAATTAGGCCACAATCTCCTTGTATTCCTAGCTAGGCAACTATCTAACCAGGACACGACCTTCTTGTACTCCTAGCTAGCCAACTAGCTAGTCATACCACGACCTCGCTATCTCCAGGATTGGCCTATCTAGTGGCCACGACCACCTTATCCCTATTCTGGATATCCATGGCCTCCCTGTTTACCATCCTGGCTAACCATGGACACGGTTTCCTGCCATCCGGCCTAGCTTGGCTTCTAACCACCCACCGCCTCCTTTCTAGTGGGCATAGCCTGGACTATTACCTATATATCTCCTAGAATGCCATAACCATGCAACGACCTCCTAGTCTCTTGGCCTAGCCAAGCTAGTATCCACGACCTCCTTATCTTCCGGACTGGCTAACCATGACCATGGATACCTTGCCTCCTAGCCTGGTCTGGCAAAGACCTTCTTGCTTCTCAGCCTAGCCTAGTCATATGGACACGGCTATATTTTTCCAATCTTAACACCCATGTCCATGCCGACTCAGCTAGCTAATTGATTAGGTCGCGCCCGCACCACGACTTAGCTAGCTATTAACTTGGTGCTGGCACTTTGATGTATTAATATGCCTAGATATTTTCAATGCCATCTTATGGAGGATTCATTATTATCTACGCATACACTTGGATCTAGTTGTCTCTTCAAGATATGTCGACAAAGTCTGGCTAGCTTAGGCTATCAATCAGTCAGTATTGTGACAATCTATACAAGGCTAGAAACATGTCCATGAATCTAGTAATTCCTACGAGAAATCAAAACTTGTTACATGGGGGAATTATTTACGGGTATTGGTCTGGTGGTTTACAACAACATGCGGCGTGGGAACACCCCATGATAAGGAAGTTACAAGTAGTGGTAACGGTTGAGAGCGGTTAAAGTAAGTGGCTAAGTAATGGAATTCTAGTATACAGTTTCCATAAACTTCCCAAACATAATGGGCATAACCATACCATTATCCCACTATCTCCATCTCTCCACAACCTCCACTACTTACGAGGAAACAATGAGTGTTCCTACAACTATAAATAAACTAACTTTTCCATTCAGAAGACAGAACAAGCTTATCATTCCCAATCTCTTCTTCTTCCATAGTTTAATAACCTCACACCCAATTCAATAACCACTGATTTCCTCAACTTTATTTCTTTTCCCTCCCCTAAGATCAACCCATTTTCTCTCTTTGTAGCCGAAGCAAAACGTGAACGGCCAACTCCTTGGTTTAGGCTCGTTTTGTATGATTATGATTTTTGAACCTAAAGAAAGTACTACATCAGTATATTGTTTTACCTATGAGTGATTTTTGGGTATTAACACATGGACATCCTCATAATCAACTTCGTCCATCTCTCACTGAAAAAACAAAATAATTTTAAGTTGGTTTTACATAAAACAATTTTTGATGGGCCAATAATTGACAAGATTACTCTTTGTGCACGTGGCATATTGGGATTGTTTTCCTTTACGGCTTCCATTTATTTTTTGAATGCTTCCAATTGTGGAAAAATATGCTCGAATCTTTTCTTAATGAGTTCCATCGATCTTCCATTATGATTTATGTCTAACGCCACAAAAACAATACGCACACGGTTCCAAAAAGAATCGGAGGTTTCATCTATGTAAGTGTTAACATCTTTGTGATGATTTACTACTATGATCCAGGCCCTGACGATTGCAACATTCTCTTCGGTAGTGTACGGAGTAGCCATGTTTCTTCAGTTTTTTGCAACAATTGTGTGTGAGAGAGAGAGCATTTTTTACACAAATTCTTAGTTGTAAAAGGGGACCCAACCACTATTTTTTTCAAAAAATTGTCGTTCCTCAAAAAACTCAACGCATTAACTCAATGCAGATGGAGATTTACGTCCAGGAAACATAAAATCATCTGAACGATATGTTGGTTACGGCTTGGTATTTTTATGTATCCTAGCCATAAATTTGAACTTTCCCAGAACTTTCCCAGCCGTTTCCAATGCGTCCTAGCCGTTAAAGATGTTACAACCTGGTTTTTCAATGTTTCCTAGTCGCAAACTTGAACAGAGATATCACAGATGAATTTGCCGCTGAGACGCATTGAAAACGACTGGAAAGTTGGGAAAGCTTAGACTTACATCCAGGAAACATGGAAAGACCAAGCCGTAACAAGCATATCAGCCAGATGATTCTATGTTTCCTGGCCTTAAATCTCCAACTGCACTGAGTTAATGCGTTAAGTTTTTCGAGGAGCGGCTAGTTTTTGAAAAAACTATCCGTTGGGTCAGTTTTTTCTATAAAATGACCCTTCTCCAATTAGGAATTTGTGCAAAAACACACACACTCTCTCTCTCACAATTTTTGCAAAAAAGGGAAGAAACATGGTTACTCGTACACTACTGAAGAAGATATGGCAATCGTTAGAGGGACGCTCACTGTGAGAAAGCATGAAGAAAATCAAGGCATTAACGCGGGATAAAGTGATGATTCTCAATGGAGCCGTATATTTATGGTCTTTGTGTCCATAGATGGTAATCAAAATAGAAGATCGATGAACCAAATGAAGGATATGTTCAAGGAGATCTACCAAGAAATAGAAGTTTTTAGGGTGCAATTGGCACGGGTGAAGCGATGGGTCCCGAAATGTCCTTTTTCAATAGAGTGAGTATGTGCAAATGTTTTCTAATCAAGTAAGTTTTGAATAAAATACTAACTTTACCTTGATTTTTTTTTTTGGTCCCCTGGGCTCTTGCCCGTTACCAATCCATTCACCGCAAAGAATTTGAGCATGAAAAATGTTATTGGATCACAAGAGAGTTTATTGAGATTTACAACCAACCTTGACTATTTAAATGTATTGCTCAATTATTTTTTGCATCTAGGTATAACTATTGAATGTAACGCGCCCTAGCCAAATAATGGTGACATTATGAATTGATGAATGGAAAGTGAAAAATTTGATCGAATAAGACAACAAAAATTACAAAAACAACCACAGTAACGGCTGGGTTTACTAGCCGTAAGTATCCGTAATTATGGGAATCGCAATTAACGGCCAGAATATCCTGTCGTAGCCTGTTAAATCCCAACTGAAAAACCAGCTTCCAAACCAATATCTAAATTACGATTGGGAAACTATAGAAAACCAGCCGATATAGGGTTTACAGTTTGGTCGTGGTCCGTAATTCAAACCGTAAAGTTGAATTTTCCGTTTTTATGGTCAAAACGGCTAGGCCGTTTCATATTAAAACCTGGCCGAAAATACTTGAAAAAATATAAAACTATTCGTTTTTTATTTTGAAAAATGGAACAAACATAAAACAAAATAGACCAAAATGGTTTTCCATTCATTGAATCGGAAAATCATACATATTTCATTACATTGATAAGATAGATCATAACAATTAAAATAAACCTTTATTTGTATCGGTCAAAATGATAGGTAGTATTTCTAAGATGTGATAGCTATCATTTTGTTGAAACTCTTTCCCATGAACTACCTCATATTGGCGGTGAGCCCTCGACCACTATAGAAACAAATACGATATGTTAGATAATGTTACTCAAAACAATTTCTAATGAAACAACTTATTAAAAAACTTACTCTTATTGCACTTGGCATTGTGGGATTGGCTTCCTTTTGGCTTTCATTTCCTTTTTGAAATCTTCACATTCTTCAAAGACTTTCTCGAATCTCTCTTAACGCTTGCCAAATTCTTCCATTACGATTTCCGTTTAGTGCAACAAAAACTATGAAAACACGGTTCGAAAAAGACAAGGATGTTTGATCTACGTCAATGTGTAGATCTTCATAATGTTTTCTGAGCGTCGCCCATGCTCTAACAATCACATAATATTCTTCCTTGGTGCAGGGAGTCACCATAGTGTTTTTTCCTCATTTTTTTGGATAAGAAATAAATGAGAATGAATATGAGAGCTTATAACTAGGATTTGGGTGAGAAAAAGATGACAAAATGGTATCTTTTTATAGGGTTTAATGACATAACTATTATTATTTTTTTTGAAAACTAGTCGTTCAGTTTAAAAATAGAAGTCAACCAATGCATTTAATGCATTGGTTGAGAGTGTTCAAGCCTAAAAACGTATGGGTATCCCAGCCGTGAATACCATTTACGGTTGGGTTTGCATCCGTGATTGAGACACAAGTGTCTTTGGATAAGTATTCGGCCTAGAGTTCATATTAACCCAGCCGTCAATTTTAATTATGGCCAGAAGTTCTTACTAACCTAGCCGTGAATATCTATTACGGCCTGAAGTCCTTAAATTACAAACCGTAAAGCTTTATAACGGCTGGGACGACAACATTTTCCCAACCGTAACCCGTAAAAACACATATTTTTTCCAGTTCCTAACGGATTTGAAGCAATCAAAATTTCTAATGGGGGTTGATTACAAGGTTTTCAAGACTAGTTTCAGGATAGGTTTCATCAGTTTTCTTCAAAGTTTTCAAAAAAGTTCATCAAAATCACCCTTCTTCTTCTAAATAAAAAACAAAACAAAAAAAAAGTTTTGATTCTCAAGAAATTAATCACTAAATTAGTATAATCCATTTGCTAATTGTGATTAGTTTACTTAATCACCATAATTATCACTAATCAAATAAAGGGTATATTGGGTATTATGTAAAATGGAGGATAAGGGTTTATAAAAACTACTATTTCATGACCCACTAAGCCCCCAAAAACCAATCCCCCCTACAACCACAATAATATGATTCTTCTTCTTAGAGCTTCTGGCCCCACCATAAAATATTTAGATCAATAAAATTTTTTGAGAAAATTTAAATCAATAGGAAATAAGAACTTCTGGCCCCACTATAAAATTTCTTGAGTAAAAAATAATAATACCTTAGGCCCCACCCGAAAATAATTACTTAAGTAAAAAACATAGGAAATACCAATAAGTCATAGAAATAATATATTAGAGAGAGTTTAGTCCAGTTGACTCAGTCAACTGTTTGTTTGGTCCTTTTTCAAAATAAATATTTTTATCTGGTCTTAAAAATTATCGTTTGGTCCTAGGGATTTTTCCACCCACACGGAATATACTTTTTCCGTTACTAAAATACCCTTTCACTACCGTATATGTTAAGAAATAACAGATTCAATTTCAGTTTTTTTCTCTCTCCTCCTCGAACTGCTGTCGATTTTCTTCTACTGTACTTTTTTTTAGACTAAATCGATTTTGAAACTAGGGTTACAAAGATTGAATTTATTTGATACGAAGATTGATTCGGTTTACAGAAGATTTTACAGTTGATTTACGAATATTCGATTTACAGCAGATTAATTTTGATTTCCTACTTGATTTTTTTCATTTTTACGGAGCTAATTTTGGTTTTCGAAGACTAATTTCCATAGATAATTTGGTTTACAAAGATTATATATTCGAATATTTTGGTTTTAGATCAAATTGGATTTTGCAGAGACGAAGATTTGATTCGATTTTTACAGAGACGAAGATTTGATTCGATTTTTACAGAGACGAAGATTTGATTCGATTTTGCAGAGTTTAATTTGAAGTAATTCTGGATTTCTTCTTTTCGTACCAACTCTTTCTCTGATTGTTTTTGCATTTGAAGTAATTTTGTAGATCATCTATCTTTTTCTTGTCACCGGGAGTTCATCAGGGTTAATGAACTGATGAAAACCTAGTGTGTTTATGAATCATGTTTCAGTTTATGCATTGTATATCATATGAAGATTCGATCTTTTTTAATTAGGAAAACTGTTTCGATTTTTGGAGAGACGAAGAGTGCATTCGATTTGCAGAGTTTAATCTGAGGTAATTTTAGAATTCTTCTTGTTTCTGGTGAGTTTTCATACTAACTCTTTCTTTGATTATTTTTGCATTTGAAGTAATTTAGTAGATCATTTGTCTCTCTTCTCACCAGGAGTTCATCAGGGTTAATGAACAGATGAAAATCTAATATGTTTATGAATCATGTTTCAGTTTTTGTATTGTAGATAAGTATTTGTTGCAATCTATGTTTTTTTGATTAGTTTTTTTTTTTTTTTTTTTTTTGAAGAACAATGTGAATGAACTTAGTTTTTTTTTTTTTACAGAATAAGGTTTCATCTGTTAGAATGAACTATTTTTTTTGTTAAGAATAAGTTTTGCTGCTGCTTGTTCATCTGTTAGAATGAAGTTATTTTGTTAAAGAATAAGGTCTTCATTTTCAAGAATGGACTATTTGTTGTATGTGTTCATTTGTTTATAAGAACCTTCATTTTCCAGGTTCAATATGTCTCGTTCAAGTTGTTATACATATATGTACTATAATGGTCATGGCATTCCTTTGGAAGTTTCTTTACAGTTGTAGGAGCGGAATATCACAACAAATGATAACTTACGAAATTGTGGAGAGAAAAGACATTTTGCGAGCAAAGAACATTTTGCGAGCAAAGGAAATCACGAGGAAAGCAAAAGAAGTTCGCGAAATGAAGTTACGAAGGTTCGCAAGATAATTATCAAATCCGAAATGGCGGGACAACATACTTGTCATATTTTGTAAGATCATATAAATAGCCATTTAGGCATGATAAGTGGAAGAGATCTTTTGAGCAAGAGAGGATAATTTTAGGAGGAGAGATAAAATGTTAGGAGAGATTTATTTTCTTTATCATCTTCTTCCCCAAAAAATTAGAGCTCCAAATATTCATTAATGGAGTCTCAATTGTAAAATCATGTAATTACATACAATCACTAGTGAAGCACCGTGGATGTAGATCACATTGATCGAACCACGTAAAATTCTTTGTGTCTCTTTTTATTATTTTAGTACTTTAATTCTTAGTTTCATATCAAATTAATTAGATCTAGGAATCATTTTAATGGATTCTTATGAGGGTGTAGTTGTGAGATAATCCGCAACTACAACAGTTGATGCTTCGTGACCTGAAAATATATGTTTGTGATTATTGGAGAAACTTGACTCCTCGGAGCATAAGATTTTGTCATGGCGAAGGTTGTGATAAAGTGTTCATCAATTGTGATATTTCTCTTCAAGGTCTAATTGTTGTTTCTTGTTCAAAGCAATTGTCACATTTTGATATTCATCTGGTATTCCCATGCAGTCGCTCAGTGACAATGAATCATGTAGTAGGTTCACTGAGACTTCAAAGATTAAATACCTGGCGGAAGGTCACGAGGAATTAAAACATCTTTTGTCTAATTGTTGATGGTGGATTTTAGTTCAAGGCTAAAATTGTAAAACCAGTTGTTTGTGGGAGAAAACCACTTCTGCCGGTTTAGGTAATTTTGGGTGTGTGTGGATGAAAAGTGAGTTTAAACCTTCAACAAATGTGATGCACTATGAGCACTTTGATTCGAGAGGTAATCTATACAATTCTGGCCTAAACCGAAGACACGGTCGTTCCAGATTTGTTTCGGTCACAGGTGAAGGATGTGAGGTTGATCTTAGGGAGGGAAGCGAAGAAGGTGTTGAGAGTATAAAGGTGAAGTATATTTGATGACTTGTTAACAGAAGCTTGAGCAGGCTAGCAAATGTTGCAGGCAGGCTCTGGGTGTTGAATACGATTAACACTTGGTTTTCTGTTGTCTGGACTTGTGTTCTTGGAAATAGGGAGGAGAACCTATTTATACAAGTCATTAAGCCTTCTTCACGTCTCTCGTAGGAAGTTGAGGAAGTGGAGCGAGGGAAGAGTGGAGTTGTGTGTGAGTGTCACACGATCAGAACTGCCCACTTCTCCCATCTTGACTTAACCGCCCATGTCTTCCTAACACGTTCTTGTGATGGCGCGTTGCACGCTGCACGCTGTAAACCTCCAGACCAATACCCCAGTTTGTATCCCCCAGTTGTGACGTGATTAATGTCTCGAGTGTGTGGATCGCGGGACCCACAGAAAATAGCGCAGGGTGAACCATGAACTTGGTATAACATCGCATGCAGCCATCTTCAGGTAACCGTTTGGAGGCTGTATAGACAGGCCATGCATTGGTCGGTTACCTTTTGAAGAAGAGTGATGGATGGTGGTCATAGTGATACCTTGTTTACTTGTTGATTCGCACCCTAATCCATTCGTCCAAGCTTGCAAAGCTGGATGGACGATATGACTCGTAGCCTTGCTTGCGACCGTTGGATGGGAGGCGCGCATGCTGCATCTTTCGGCCCAAACGTTTACATGCTTAGAGAGTTCCAATGGAGGAACCGATCAGCCATGCATGGAGGTAGTACAATGGTGTTCACGCCCATGCCTGCTTGACTCGCAAAGATTTAATCTAAGCCACTCGACTCAGGCGGTAAAGACGAGTGGTCGAGATTAGAATTTATGGAGGGGCCGTGACATATCATCTTTGGGCGCGCGTACCGAGGAACTTGATCACCGCCGGTCTTGGACAATCATCTATACGTGAAGCCGGGCCCACGGTGGTCATGCTAGCATGCTCGGTTCCTTCTAAGTCTCCGTCTTGGCCTTCCATCCAAGCCTGCGAAGATGGACGCTCGAGATGTTTCTGCGCCGCAAACCCTAATTAGAGCTTTAGCCCGGCCACTTTGAACGATCGATTTTGGGTTGCGTGCACCTCTTTTGGGGAGCCCGACCATATATGCAGCATCTTGGGTCGACGGTGAGCATGTACATGCTTGCTCTATGACCCTGGGCGCAATCTAAGCCATCCAACTATGTCGGCGAAGTCGGATGGTCGTGATCGTTTTGGATCTTCTCAACCTGCATAAGGCGTTAAACTAGCCTTGTTTGGGCAATCGTTTCTTGCACCACGGCTTGCCTATGAGGGAGTCGGTCATGTAGGTAGAAAGTAGGCCCGCCAATGGTGTACCATCACTTCACTACTTGTTTTAGGGTATAATCTAAGCCGTCCAACTATGCCGGCGAAGTTGGACGCTCACGATTAAAAGAAACCCTAGCCGTGCGTCATGCTCACTTTGAGCGCACATTTTGGAAGGACCAACCGTGGTTGGTATTGACCGTTCGGTCATGTGTGAAGGTGGGTCCAAGGTGATCATGGTAGCATGCTCAGGACCCCCTGAATCTATATCTACACCCTCCATCTATGCTTGCGAAGTTGGACGGGTGAGATATATTTTTGGGTTTGTTTTCAGCAAGTGAGACTAACATGGATAGTCTTGCATGCGTTCAACGGGGCTAGTATAACCTACCGTCAGGTAGCCTATGGGTGTTTTCACGTCGAACATAAGGATTTAATTAAAGCATTAATAGTAATGTTGTATACCTACAGAAAACCGAGATGGTTTCCATATGCTCCGTCAGGATGGTTGCCACATGCTCCGTTCTGGGTAGGTATGTTTAATTCTCAGGGATGGTTGCACATGCTCCAATGAATTAATATGGCGAGAAGTATTCACCTCCTGAAGGCTTTATCCTTTGCAGGACGTCAGCTTACAAAAATTGTCTTTTTACAATTTTACCCTTTAAATAGAAATCCACCATCAACATTAAGTCCCCTGCCTAGCGCACAATGGTTACATCATTGTGGGGTAGGCATGAGATGGTGACAAATAAAGATAAACTTTTGAGACAAAGTTAGATGTTACCAGGAGAGACGGGTTATCCTGTCCTCGGAGGATGTCACGTTTAAGAGGCGTGCAGGTGAGCGTTCCCCTAGCATGATGTAGGTCTTGCTTGTTTCAGTCGAACTTGTTGTGCCCGCTTCGATCGAGGGACTACTGCACATGCTCAATCGTGGGGGTGTGCTTAATCGACGGACTGTTGCACTTGCTTCGTTCATGGGTCTACTGCGCCTGCGTGATCGAACGTGGAACCTGATATGGGCATGTTTGCTTCAAACATGGGAAGTTGTGCATGCTTCGATCGAATATGGGTCCATCGTGCGCACGTTTTCAAACTTTCTCCATGTCCTATGATTTCTTGATATGCATGTGGGCCCGCCTAATTCTCTTAACCGTGGGACTCATCATGCGCCTTCTTGGTCGAACGTGGGCTTGTTGTGCCTGCTTCGGTTGAACATTCGAGTGTCATCCTTATTACTTCGACCAAACACTGAACCTGCTACGTTTACCAAACGCAATTATTGATACCTTGAACCGACACCAGCTTTGGTGACTGCTCGAACATGGGACCCACTGCGCGCTTGTTTTTCTCAAACATAAACGTGTTGAAGCAACTTCTGGAGCGATCAGGTCCTGTAGAGCGTTGAAGAAGATTCTGGAGCGTCTCGGAGAGTTGGAGACGGCTTCTGAAGCGAACATGGAGGTAGCTCCTAGAGGTAATGTTGAAGCATGCTCCTGACTGACCATATCTTGGATAATTCCTTGACTGATGGCGAAGGAATCTCATACCGAGCCTCAGTCCCCAAGTGTGATCTAAGTGGATCTATCTTGTATGCCCAATGGGTCTTTGTACGCGGTGTTCGTTGATACGGTGAAGCTTTGGATGTTATCAGAAACAACGGTATTTGGCAGCATCAGAAGAGACTGGCAGGGAGAGGCGTGATAGTTGCGGGTACGAACTTGACAGTCTTCGTATAGTAGTGGATCCAAACTAGAACCGATGGTTTTCTTGACATTTCTTCATGAAATAGAGAATGGGAAGACAGCCCCCTTCCCACGAGTTTCCAGAGCTTTCGACTTGATAGGTGTTTCCATGCTAGGTTCATGAGGATGTCTTTGAGGTGGGCGGTGCTCCCAGTCACACTCCTTTGGTAACACAACTACTTCTTCTACGGGAGACAATTATGAAAGCGTATCTCACTGATGCAGTTACCGTCGATCCAGATATGGAATATCTTGGACGTGTTTCACCATTACGGAAGTTGTACATAGGGTGCTGGGGTTGGAGTTGGGGTTGGTGATATTGGACGCGCAGGACGTTGCTTCTCAATGGCTTTCCTCTTGCTTCTTCAACTAAACTGCTTATGGAAGGCTGAAGATTGTATTGCCTGCTGGTGGGATGTATGCTTCCACAAACATCATGAGACTCTTTATTACTGGCAGGCCTGGTTCTTTCCAGCATGGTGAATGCTGTCGTTGATGAGTGTTCAATAGCTTCACGAATTCTAGAGGATGACTAAAAGTGCATATTCTCCAATATAGCATGTTAGGCATGCACCATTGTATGATAGAGTGACTAGATCTTGTTCGACATGACGTGTGGACATCATTATCTTCTTGAGACTGATCCCTTGAGGTATTGACTCGAGTGGAAGATTACCGCCATAAAGCGTTGATACGTTGTACTTGCATTCTTTAACCAAATGGCAGTATATCATACTAAAAATTTCCGAGAGAAGTTTGAAAAGTTATCTTACTTGCGTCATGCTCGTATATCCTTATCTGGTTATAGCCGCTGTAACCATCCATGAATGAGAACATTCCGTGTTCGCTGGTGGTGATGTTTACTAACATGTCGATGTTAGGAAGAGGAAAGTCGTCCTCGAGGCGGTTCAAGTCTCTGGAATTCATGCCACACCTGATCTTGCGCCTGAATTGCCTCGGAGGTTGTTTGACATCTTGCAGCTGTTGTGGAACGTCTAGCACTTCTTCTTGTGGCTCTTCGTTGTTGCAGCATTCCAGTGGGAAGGGAGAATGTACATCAGTCTCCCTCTTGGTGTGAATGTGGGTAGCTGCTTCACCAGATGAATAAGAGTGCCTTGTTAGCAAATATTTGTTGTGAGGAATAGCCCTCAAGGATTCAATTCGGTCCTCCTCCTGGATTAACATCCTCACAAGGAATGGTATGCAATGAACTTTGTCTGGTTCTTCCCGTAGAGCTTCTCTTGGTTCAAATAAATCCACTCCATACATCGGTGCGTAATGAGACAGTGATGCAGGAATACAAACAGCTTCTTTATCCAGCATGGTCTTCAGGCACTGGTGATATGTTGAAGGGACGACCCCGTATGTGCTGGTATGGTTTCCTTCAAAGTATGTCATTGTGGTAGACTATTGTATTATCATGTATGGGCAGACCTTGGCTGTCCTGAGAGTCTTGAGGGTAATCACATTCGAAGACTCTCCTGTGTCGATGAGGGCCCTCCTGAACTCTGAACCCTTGATGCGTGCAGTAACGTGTAGGGTCCTATTGTGACATTCTTCCGCCATCACGTCGTCTTTTGTAAATGTAATTTTATTCACATATGTCTCTGATGTGATGGAGGCCTCTGGTAGTGAAGGAGTCAGGTGCACCTCTAGGGCTATCTGGTTCATTGTAACAAACGTCTCCGCCTGATGATTCTTCGAGAGGTGTAAAAGTTCGCATAAAATTTTCACTAGAGAAATTTCTCCCTGATCCACCGGCCTCTGGCTCATGATGAGACTATTGACATTAATAGGATCATTGTGACGATCAGTCCCCAGTGTAGTAATCTCCATGGCAGGACCGTTCACGTCTGACGTCGCTTCCTTGATTAGGTCTATGCAGGTCAGCGCCGCTGCAGTACCTTTCCAGGGTACGTTGAATGCGTTCCTTGCTGGCTCCAGGGGATGTTATTCTGCCGCCGCTGTAGCTTTTCTCTTTCCGCCTTCGCTTACTACACTGACAGAAGGGACAGTATTATACTGCTTGTTGATGAGGCGCCTATTTTCCTGATTATCTCTTGAATCGTCGCTCCGAACGATCCTGGTTATTTCCAATAATGTTGGGGCGGTAGTGGCTGAACGTTTGGAAGCTTCATGGAGCTCTGAGAACGTCTGGAATCCCAAGTTCTCCAGCAGGGCGCGATATATGGGTATCATTCCGTTGATGCATAATTCCACCAGCTGTCGTTCTGTGACATTTGGTTCATGGCAGTCCAACGCTTGTGTTCTGAACCTTTTGACAAAATCATTTGGATGTTCATTGTTCCGTTGGGAGATTCTCCCCAGGTCTGAGAAAGTAACTTGCTCAGATACAAAGAAGTACTTCTTGTAAAACGCGCTGACCATATCATTCCAATTGGATACGTTGTCGGGTGCGATGTTGTTGTACCACGTATAAGCTCTCCCAGTAAGTGATTTGGAGAATTCCTTCAGGCGGAGAACGTGATTGTATTCATGTTCTCCTAAGGATTCTAAGAATCGAGAGATGTGTTCACGAGCATTACCGGTACCATCGTAAAGGATGAATTGAGGGGAGGTGTATCCCCTGGGAAGAGGAACCCGCTGCACGTCTTGTGGATATGGAGGCTGGTGTCGATGCGCATCCATCAGATTTTCTTTTCCGCGATTTTGGAGGAGTCTCTCTAGATCTTCACGTGTAATAAAGTTGGATGATCGGCTCCTTTCCCTGAGACGCTCCTGGTCCCTTTCTCTTGCGTGGTCAGCATCATAAGACTCTTCGTTCAGGTAGGCTTGCGTAACTGAGGCATCTGCTCCAGGTGTGCTGAACGTATCTCTTGTTGGCCCTTGAGGCTGTCTCGACTCTTGTGGTAATCGATCGGTTAATGTTTTAAGGAAGGTGAGTACCTCCTTCTGAGTGGTTTCCATGTCTGCCTGAGCTTTAGCGAGGGTTTCTTGTCTCTCCATCAAGTCCACCATGGTGATAGGAGGTTGTCCTCCTCTGGGTCCTCCAGATCCTCATCCTGAAGGGGAAGTAATAGTCGTTCTGGTGACGGACGGAAGTGTCATGCTTGAGGAAATGCCTGGATTTGCAGCCGTTCTGGATCTTGTAATGGGAGGTGTCACGCCTGCTGGAATGTCTGCTCCTGCTCCACTGGTACTGATGGTAGAAGATGCGATTCCACGAGACACATTGGTTGCACTGGCGGGTTGCACTGTAACACCAGTAATTGGGATATCAGCGCCACCAGAAGTGTTGTCGGTGCTAACTCCATCGTTGGTTGCTGATCCAGACCTAAGATCCACCATTCTTGAAATCAGAGAAATTGAATTGGTATTGAAGAAATCGACTTCACAACCGAGAGATTAACCTCCCACTGTGGTCGCCAATTGTTTGTGGGAGAAAACTACTTCTGCCGGTTTAGGTAATTTTGGGTGTGTGTGGATGAGAAGTGAGTTTAAACCTTCAACAAATGTGCTGCACAATGAGCACTTTGATTCGAGAGGTAATCTATACAATTCTGGCCTATACCGAAGACACGGCCGTTCCAGATTTGTTTCGGTCACAGGTGAAGGATGTGAGGTTGATCTTAGGGAGGGAAGCGAAGAAGGTGTTGAGAGTATGAAGGTGAAGGCTATTTGATGACTTGTTAATAGAAGCTTGAGCATGCTAGCAAATGTTGCAGGCAGGCTCTGGGTGTTGAATACGATTAACACTTGGTTTTCTGTTGTCTGGACTTGTGTTCTTGGAAATAGGGAGGAGAACATATTTATACAAGTCATTAAGCCTTCTTCACGTCTCTCGTGGGAAGTGGAGGAAGTGGAGTGAGGGAAGAGTGGAGTTGTGTGTGAGTCTCACACGATCAGAACTGCCCACTTCTCCCATCTTGACTTAACCGCCCATGTCTTCCTAACACGTTCTTGTGATGGCGCGTTGCACGCTGCAAAATGCCAGACCAATACCCCAGTTTGTATCCCCCAGTTGTGACGTGATTAATGTATCGAGTGTGTGGATCGCGGGACCCACATAAAATAGCGCAGGGTGAACCATGAACTTGGTATAACATCGCATGCAGCCATCTTCAGGTAACCGTTTGGAGGCTGTATAGACAGTCCATGCCTTGGTCGGTTACCTTGTGAAGAAGAGTGACGGATGGTGGTCATAGTGATACCTTGTTTTCTGGTTGATTTGCACCCTAAGCTATTCGTCCAAGCTTTCAAATCTGGATGGACGAGATGACTCGTAGCCTTGCTTGCGACCGTTGGATGGGAGGCGCGCATGCTGCCTCTTTCGGCCCAAACGTTTGCATGCTTAGAGAGTTCCAATGGAGGAACCTATTAGCCCTGCATGGAGGTAGTACAATGGTGTTCACGCCCATTCCTGCTTGACTCGCAAAGATTTAATCTAAGCCACTCGACTCAGGAGGCAAAGACGAGTGGTCGAGATTAGAATTTATGGAGGGGCCGTGAAATATCACCTTTGGGCGCGCGTACCGAGGAGCTTGATCACCGCCGGTCTTGGCCGATCAGCTAGACGTGAATCCGGGCCCACGGTGGTCATGCTAGCATGCTCGGTTCCTTCTAAGTCTCCATCTTGGCCTTCCGTCCAAGCCTGCGAAGATGGACGCTCGAGATGTTTCTGCGCCGCAAACCCTAATTAGGGCTTTAGACCGGCCACTTTGAGCGATCGGTTTTGGGTTGCATGCACCTTTTTTGGGGAGCCCGACCATGTATGCAGCATCTTGGGTCGACGGTGAGCATGTACATGCTTGCTCTATGACCCTGGGCGCAATCTAAGCCATCCAACTATGCCTGCGAAGTCGGATGGTTGTGATCGTTTTGGATCTTCTCAACCTGCATAAGGCGTTAAACTAGCCTTGTTTGGGCAATCGTTTCTTGCACCACGGCTTTCCTATGAGGGAGTCGGTCATGTAGGTAGAAAGTAGGCCCGCCAATGGTGTACCATCACTTCACTACTTGTTTTAGGGTATAATCTAAGCCGTCCAACTATGCCGGCGAAGTTGGACGCTCACGATTAAAAGAAACCCTAGTCGTGCGTCATGCTCACTTTGAGCGCACGTTTTGGAAGGACCAACCATGGTTGGTCTTGACCGTTCAGTCATGTGTGAAGGTGGGTCCGAGGTGATCATGGTAGCATGCTCAGGACCCCCTGAATCTATATCTACACCCTCCATCTATGCTTGCGAAGTTGGACGGGTGAGATATATTTTTGGGTTTGTTTTCAGCAAGTGAGACTAACATGGATAGTCTTGCATGCGTTCAACGGGGCTAGTATAACCTATCGTCAGGTAGCCTATGGGTGTTTGCACGTCGAACACAAGGCTTTAATTAAAGAATTAATAGTAATGTTTTATACCTACAGAAAACCGGGATGGTTGCCACAAGCTCCGTCGGGATGGTTGCCACATGCTCCGTTCTGGGTAGGTATGTTTAATTCTCAGGGATGGTTGCACATGCTCCAATGAATTAATATGGCGAGAAGTATTCACCGCCTAAAGGATTTATCCTTTGCAGGACGTCAGCTTACAAAAATTGGTTTTTTACAATTTTACCCTTTAAATAGAAATCCACCATCAACACCAGTATTTTTATGCGTTGTCACCCTGCAAACCGAAAATCTGTTTAAATAGTGATGAGTGCAAAAAACTTTTTCACTTTATTTATTCAAATTAATTCAATAAAATACACAAGATTCACCCATAATAGTGCGTGCAATAGCGATCCCAAATATTCTGTGAATTTTATTAGCATTATTAATTAATGCATAGTTTGCCTAGTATTTTCCGTGCTGTGTTCTCAGTCGAACTCTCATTATTTACATGCCATGACGACTGAGTGTTCACTCTCAGTAGAGTAGCATGAATCTCCGTGCCATTATTATGACATGCACGAAGTACCCACACATGATACATCACTTTCTGACAAAGAGAGTCTCACATCGACGCGCTTTGGTTAGCTCGATCGAGCATGCTTAATTTCCTTAAGGGAAATCTAGACTGTCCATATCAGTCTCAGAAACGATCGCGGACACACAAGTTGTCCGCAAAATTTAACAAGCCTAGCCAAACCCTGGAAAGAATAGACGATTGACGTGATGACCACCGGCGGGCCCACTTATGCCCTAGCCGGTCGGGCATCACACGAACATCTCCTAGCACCGTCATACGCCAACCCTAAGTAGGGTGGCCGTGCTGCTTTGTAAAGATTCGATTGAACATAGACTGATCAAATCAGTCTTAAAACGATCACGACCGTCCAACTTCACCACCCTGGTTGGAAGGATTAGATCATTCCATGAATGATTAGGAAAGCGTTAACGCACACGTTGGCGGGCCCACTCTCCCCATACCTGATCATTTTGCTCATGGCATGGTCACGGAGCAATGAAGGATTGCTCAAAACATGGTGGGCGTGATGCTTTCAAAGGTCGTGGAAGTCAACTAGCGTCTTAAATCGATCACGACCATCCAACTTATCCAGCCTATTTGGATGGCTTAGATCGCATTTGGGACCATCAGGAAGATACACATATGTTCATCAACGGCCTAACATGGGCCCCATGTGATCAATCTCTCCAAAGTAGGATCATGATGTACCAAACCGTTTGGCCAAAGTCACGTACGCGTGACCGATTGAAAACCCTAATTAGGGTTTGATGCAATGCAAATCTGTCGTAGTTCGATCGTGACCATCCATCTTCACCAACCTAAACAGAGTGTGTATATATAGACTCAAGAGGTCCCAAGGATGTCAACATGATCACTTTGGGCCCACATTTACGTGTGACAGGCCGGCCTATGCAGACTAGGGCCCGGCTCCTTGAAACGCATGCCCAAAGGTGGCATGACACAAGGATTTCAAATCCTTTGCGGCAATGTATTTCTGCCGCAAATCGATCACGGCTACTTATCTTTGCTGGTCAAATTGAGTGGCCTAGATCGAATCTTTATGGGACCGTGAGGTGTAGGCATACACGCCGGCAGACCGTCTCCACGCATGCCTGGTCGATCCCACCAAAATCATCCCCCATGATTGGATTCGATCAAGCCAAAGAGGGGATGCTTGCGCACCTCTAAAAACCCTAAAATTTTATCCACGACAGCAAACATGCGTTGTAAAATCATCTCATCCGTCTAACTTTGCAAGCTTGGATGGACGGCTTAGATTAGGATTTAGGCGATCAATGAAATACCTCAACGATCACCGTCCGCCACTCTGTCACAGGGAGTGATCAACCATATGGTGTCCCGCCTAAGCGGCCTCCAAACGATCACTCGAAGATGGTTGGATGTGCTGTCATTTTAAGATGCTTAATCCGCGACTTGCTCGATGAAGCTTTAAAACAGCGATGATTTATGCATATCGATTATTTTGAGCTGCTTGCTTTAAAACGATGCATTACATGCATCGAGCATACACGATATTTCACAAATATCAACTTCTTAAATAAGTTAGTTATTTAACCTAATAGCACCATATGTTATTTCCTACGGCGGGTCCCACGACTCTACCCACTCATTCGAGACATCAAACATGTCACAAACTGGGGGATACTTACTGGAGTATTGGTCTGGCGGTTTACATCGTGCGGCGTGCAACTCGCCCATTACGAGAACGTGTCAGGAAGCATGGACGGTTAACGATGATGAGGAAAGTGGGCAAAGGCATGATCATGTGACAATCACCTACACGACCCCACTACTCCATCACTCAACTTCCTCCACTTCCTACGAGATGAGGATTGCGCTCAAATAACTTGTATAAATA
The DNA here is from genome assembly GCA_023529315.1 of Papaver bracteatum. Taxonomy (NCBI): domain Eukaryota; kingdom Viridiplantae; phylum Streptophyta; class Magnoliopsida; order Ranunculales; family Papaveraceae; genus Papaver; species Papaver bracteatum. The sequence continues at coordinate 559,665 of JAJJWX010003590.1, read as the reverse complement.
GGTTCTTTGACCTATCTTCAAACAACACAGATAAAACCAAGTGTTGTCACGTATCCAGAAAACACCCAGAACTGATAGCTTACATTGTGCAAGCCAGTTCAACATTATGATACAAGTCATAAACAAACAACACCTTTACAATCTCAACACCTTCTTCTGTAGTTGCAGGATTTCCCACACTACACCCTTGTTAAGATTTTGCTATAATCAACTCATAATTGAAGATGAAAAATGACACTTTATTATTTTGGTTTCAGAAATGGAAGAATTCAAGATTACAACTATTCTCTTGAAGTTTCTCTCTCCTCAAGACTTTCTTAACTCTCAAAAATACATCATCCTTTTCTGGATACATTGGGTCTATATTTATAGGGTAGTTACATAGTGGATGACAACTAAGTTTTCCTCTTATTTCGGGTTGATTCTGCTATTGTACTTCGATTAGTTACAATGTTCACTCTCGCAAGTTTTGTAACCATCGTAGGACAAATATGCTTTTCTCAAGTTTTCTTCACTCGTCATTTATTACGTCGCTCTTTTGACTGCTTTTGTGACACTCGTAAAGTGTAGTTGAAGATCTTGCGGTGATGCTCGCTGGGAAGTGTTGTTAATCTCGCAGAGAAGTATTGTAGCGATATTCTGGTCCTACATCTTTCCTCTTCTCATGTCTTCTTCGCAAAGTGGAGAGGATATGAGAATCTTCAATTCTTCAAAGTGTTTGCAGTCTCTCTTATTTCCATATTTTCTTCTCGACATTGCTCCGTTAATTTAGCTTAACCGCTTACACGTGCTGTAAATTCATCTTTTTACTGACACGTCTTTACTCCCTTTTGCCTATAAAAAGTAGAGTTAGACTCCAAAACTAATTTTCTTCTTCTATTTCTCTATCTTCTTCATCTGTTTACTTTCTCTTCCGTCTGCAACTCTTCTTCTTCTTCATATTATCCTTCTACTGTTCTAATGAAGTCATCAAGGTATGTTTTTTGATTATAATCTTCATTCAATTCAATTTTTATTCATATTCTTCGATCTTCTCTATTTGATCTTTCATAACTCCCGTACTATGTCTTCTTTTCAGTGGAACTATCCCTAACACTCCTTTGGTCAAAATCCTAATGCTCTCAAAAGACCGACTGAGAAGAAGAAGAGAAGTTCTGCGAATGATAAGGTGGTAAGAAACACATCCTATTTCTTAATAACAATATTGTTGCCTCTGTTTCTTATCTAAGTTATTATTCGCAGTATGTCGAGAACATCGCTAATCCTCCCAAAATACCTCGTCATTTCAAAGCTCTTGAGGCTGATTTCTCCATCCCCACATTAGCATCTGCAAGAGTTACTCCCACACCCTCGCAACTGGATCCTCTTTCTTTTACCTGCGAGAATATCGCTGCCAACACCTCTACTTCTTTTGATTCATTGATAAATCAAGATCCTGAAATTGATGTGACTGAAGTTCATTCTAGCCCTTTGTTGCCTTCAACTGTTGTTTTTCCCAACACTCCTCCTTCTGATAATACAACCATCGCAAATGACTCAAATCGTCAACTTGCCCTTGTTACCACTTCACCCTATGCATCTCTTTATCCATCAAATGGAATCTTAGCTGGAGTTGATGTTGCTTTTAAAATTTTATATAATATTTTAGACGATGCTAGAAAATATTCTACTGACTCTCTCCAATATGAAGCTTGTGAGACCTTACTTAAATATTTTGGCTCTGATAATACTGCTTCACGAGCATCTTTAGAGAATGAAGTTGAAACTCTGAGAAAAAGCCTTCAAGCCAAAATTTCTGAATGTGATACTCTGAACCATATGCTTCGTAACTCTTCTCTTAACTGCGTGAACCTTCGCAGAAAAAATGATGAGCTGAAAGGTACAATTTTCCTGCTTATACCCTTTTGTTTTTCTGTTTTTCTTTCATATCCTATGTACTCAAGTCTCCTTCTTAAATTCTTGATTCATATATTAGTTTCAAACCGGACTCGTTTCATGGAGAGACTTAAATTTGAATCTATTGCTGACGAATCTCGTGTTGAAAGAGATTCTTGGATGGACCAGTATAATATATTAGATAATCTCTACACATATTCAATCGATCAAATAGATAATCTTACTAATGAGAATAACCAACTATTGCAAAGTCAAAATTTATTAAGTAACGAGATTACTCGTCTCTCATATTTGTTAACCTAGTCTAACTTGGCGGTAGAATCTTTATCAGATGAAAATAGAACTTTATCCCAAGAGAAACATAGATTTTCAAGCTTGATGGCGATTTTTTCGCAGCAATTAAGTAATCTACAAAGAATATGTGATAATCAAGAGCAATCTCTTCGTTCCCTTAAAGATGAACTCAAGGAAGTAACTGAATCATCTGTTGCTGAGAAGGATAAACTTATCAAGGGTAGGTTAACTCTTATTTTGAAGGCCAGCAAGCTTCAAGACAAATACTCTCAGTTGAAGAAGTCTCATTCTTTACTAACAGAGGAAAACTCGTATCTACGCACTAAAGAAGAAAACATGAAATCTCGTCTAAAGGGTATGGTTGGCGATAAATTTGATGACGCTATGAATCAATGGGAAAACTGTTTCTTTACATTAATTCAAAACTTAACCTCGCAGAAAGAAGGTAGTCAATTGACTGCCTCTCTTGTTGACCTTTCTGTCAAATTTTTTGTTATATTTCTTGCAAAATCTTTGACTGAATGATCTTTTATCACTTTTGTTACTCGCAGAATCTGAAAGAAGTCTTCATTCTACCATCACTGATCTTACTGATAAATTGGATAAAGTTCGCAAAGAAAACAAGACTCTTACTTCCAATTATATTGAAGCTCGCGACAAAGCAGAAAGAAGGCTTGATTATCTCGAGTACTTCAAAAATATAGAGATTAGGAATCGTGACAGAGGTTTCCTTCGCAAGGTTCACCTCAGTGCTGAAGTTCTCGTGAACGATATTCTACTCTCCTATTCTGTCCCTCCTATATCTGTTCCTCCTTTAAAAGTTGATGATGATGAAATTCCTCTTCCCATGGATAAGGAATTAGAATTCACTGATGAAGAAAATACCACTCAAGAAGATAATGAAGAAGAGAGAAGTCCTCCTAAAGAAGTAACTACAAGAGGTGATAAGAATACTGATGAAGCTGACAATTCTGGCAAGAATAACGAATCTGGCGAGCAAGAATAGTGAATCTGGAGAGACAATCGTTAAAACTTGAATTTCATTTTTGCTTTCTTTTTCTTCTTCTTTCTTGCGAATAATGTAACTTTTGAAATTTTGAGAATTCAACTTTTGATTTTGTTTACTTTGAATATCCTCAATAAAGATAATGAAATCTTATTTCTCCACTCCCCTACTTGCCCTTCATTATCTTTCTTGAAATGGTGAATTATTTCCTATGTCTCCTTTCTGTGAACTGTTTGAAATTTCTGCGATGTAATAAGTACAGTTTCGATATTCTGAAAATTTACGATGTTATAAATCTGCTTTCTTATATATTCTCCTGCGATGAACAAATCTTTCCTGCATCTTAAAATAGAATAGTTAATTTATTAAGATTATTCTGTTGGTCTTATTTTGCCTTCCTAATTAAAGGTCTTACTTTGCCAAAAAAAGTTTTTCTTTCTGCGACAAAATTGCAGGACGTCTTTACATTTGCATGTATTGACCCATTGATCTTGTCTTATCAATATTTTTTCAACATCTTTGCGACAATGTGATAAGTATAAACTCTCTTGCAAGAATTAAACCTTATGACATTGCTGTCTTGCGATGAAATCGCAGGACATCTTTACACTTTCATGTAAAAACCCATTGATCTCATCTTAACTTTTCTCTTTTGGATTGTTACCTTTGTATAACTTTCGTCACGCGACAATATTACATGCCTAAATGTTCTTGCGATCATAAATCCCCATGACATTTCCGTCTTTAGACACTTATAAGCTCCCTAATGGAGGGTGCCGCCCTTATCTTCCCCCTGGTTGCCCCTTCAAGGAGGGCATATCAGCCATATAATACTAGATCCTCCCATCCAGATTTGTAACAACCAGTTGTTTTTCGCAGCCTCTTGTACTTTATGCCTATATGGCTATAGTTACAAGACTGCACCCTAAGTGGGGTTTTCTTCGGGACGAGTGCATCATAGCCAAGCCTTGCCAAGGATGGTCAGGGTAGTTTCGTACGCCCCGGGCACCCTTGACTCAACCGTGTACCTCGGCGCCTTGGTCATACTTTGCAATCCTTAGAATAGGTCCTTAGTCGTCCAATCAGGGTATAACCTTATATAATTGGAAATCCAAGATCCCTCTCCTGGATAGGTTTTCTTTAACCCCAACATCTGCATAACTCAGGTTCCAGCAGCGGTATAACCTTATCACTGAGTCATGTCAAGAGATACCCCCTTATATGACGCACTATTAGGTCTTACATTTGCCTCTTGCGAAATTTTATTCGCAAACTAGGGTGCATGCCATAAAGGTTCGTCCCATTCTATTAATCTCTGCGAAATTTTATCCGCCATTCTTGCGATTATGCTCGCAATTCTTGCTTTTCTTTGTTATTAGGAGAACCTCGCAATCGCAATCGCAATTTTTTTTTTTACAACGTACCTGTATCTCTTATCTAGCAGAAGTTTTCATTGATAATACTTTTTCAGAAATAGTCTATTCCATGGTCTGTCAAGTCTTTGACCAACATCTCTTCCTACAGGGTCCATTAGTTTGTATGCCTCGGTTCCAACTATCTCTTTAATGGTGTATGGTCCATACCATTTTCTCGCTAATTTTCCACAATTCTCTTGCTGATAACTTGGTGTTTCTCGCAGCACTAAATCTCCAGGTTGAAATTCACGTTTCTTAACACGTTTGTTGTACTCGCGGGCTAATCTTCGCTGGTAATTTTCCATATGTTGCAAAAAAAATTCTCTTTTTTCTTCTAATTCATCCAATTTATTTAAAATCATTCCAGCACTTAGATTTCTTTCCCAAGCCTCTCTTTTTGTTGTAGGAATAACTACTTCTGTTGGTAACACAGCTTCAACTCCATACGTCAAACAAAAAGGTGACATTCCAGTAGCTTCTCGTCTAGTTGTATTGTAGGCCCATATTACATTATGCACATATTCGCACCATGATCTGTGGTATCCCTATAGCTTCTTTTTTAAGATGTCTGCGATTGTCTTATTAGTTGCTTCAACTTGACCATTTGCTTGTGGATATAGAGGAGTAGATTTTCCACACTTTATCTTAAATGCATTGAGTAGCAATTCTATATTTTGTCCTTCAAATTGCTTCCCATTATCAGATACCAACTGTGCTGGAATCCCAAATCTGCAAATTATATTCTCAAATATGAATGTAAAAATATCTTTATCGCGGATATGTTGTACTGCCTTTACTTCTCCCCATTTTGTGAAATAATCTGTTGCAACGATTAGGTATCTTCTTTGTCCAGAACCAGGCACAAATGGTCCCACAATATCTAACCCCCATTTCCCAAAAGGCCATACACTTGTTGAAGATGATAATAGTTCTCCTGGTGCATGTATCTTCTTTTCATATCGCTGACAATCTTTGCAACGCCTTGAGAGTTGTTTTGCATCTTCATGCATATATGGCCAGTAATAGCCTTGCATTTTTGTTCTATATGCCAAAGATCTTCCTCCACTATGATTTCCAGCATCACCACTATGTAACATCTTTAATATTTTTTGTCCTTCCTCCCTCGTCAAACATCTTAGCGATGGTCCACTAAAAGATATGCGATATAGTACTCATTCTCTTAGCTCATAATTGGTTGCCCTACTTTTTAATTTATGTGCTTCCAATCGATTTCTTGGGATTTCTCCTCTTGTCAAATATGCATGAAGATCTGCTCGCCAATCCGTAATGTTGTTCTTTAATTCCTATTCGCCAACTTCAACCATCATCACATCTTCTTCTTGCTTTTCTTCATTGTCTATCGCTGGTGTAAAAAGTGTTTGAATTTTTATGCATCTCGCAGCTGGATTTGTCATCATACTAGATATGAAAGAAAATGCATATGCGAGCCTATTATCTTTCCTTGATATGTGTCTCCATTTTATTTTTGGAATTCTCGCAGTTAATTCTTTGACTAACCTTTTACACTTTCTTAAAGATGGTTCATTTGTTGTGTATTCTCCTTTTATCTGGCGAATAACCAACTGTGAATCACTTGTGATTCTAGCATTTTCCAAATTCATTTCTACCGCAAATTTTAAAGCATGAATCATGGCCTCATATTTTTTTTCATTATTAGTGGATGTAAATTCCAATCTAAATGAAAAAAATGATTTTTCTCCTTCTGGTGAAATAAAAACAATTCCAATCCCATTTCCTTCCTCATTTGATGATCCATCCACCAATATCTCCCATCTGTCGGGTTCTGTTAATAGTTCTTTTGGATCTCCATGTTCCTCTTCTACATCCATCATCTCTTCCACAACTTCATCATATTCTAAGGGAAATTCAGCTAAGAAGTCCGCGATAACTTGTGACTTTGGCGAGGATAAAACTTCATATTGAATATAAAAGTGTCCTACTTGTGCATTCCATCTCTCAACTTTGCCTGATCTTTTTTAATTTTTCATTACTGACTCAATTGGCACTTCTGTTAACACTTTGACCTTATGTGCTTGGAAGTAGATGTGAAGCTTAAAATTTGCATGCACCAATGCTAGAATTAGTTTCTCAATCTTTGAATAATTTCTCTCTTCATAATTGAATGTTTTGCTGATGTAATAAATTGGTTTTTCTACCCCTGCATCTACTCGCAGCAACACATCACTTAGCGCATATGTGGTTGTTGCGAGATAAATCAATAGTTCTTCTCCCGGTTCAGCTTTCTGTAAGATAGTTATGTTCATCAAATGTTCTTTTATTCCTTGAAAAGCCTTTTCACATTCATCTGTCCACTTGAATTTTTTTCCCTTCTTGAGTATATCGAAAAAATGTTTGCACTTGTCTCAAGATCGTGAGATGAATCTTCCTAGCGAGGCTAAGAGTCCATTCAATTTTTGCACATCTTTTATCGTCGCAGGCGTTGGCATATCGCGAATTGCTTTTACTTTTTCCGGATCAACTTGTATTCCTTATTTTGATACAATATACCCCAAAAATTTCCCTGAAGTTACTCCAAAAGTACACTTATAGGGATTCACTTTAATATTAAATTGCCGTATTTGATCGAAAATCTCTTTCAAATCTTGCACATGATTCCCAACTTCTTTTCTTTTGATCAGCATATCATCTACATACACTTCTAATGTTTTATGAATCCACTTTGCAAACACCTTCTCCACCATTCTTTGATATGTTGCACCAGCATTCCGTAAGCCAAAGGGCATCTTTGTATAAAAATATAATCCTCTTGGAGCAAAAAATGCGGTATGTTCTTGATCTTCTTCAGCGAGAGGGATTTGATTATATCTTTTATATCCATCCAACGATGATATTCTGGCATTTCCCGCTGCTAATTCAACCATCTGTGGGATATCTGGTAATGGAAAACTATCTTTAGGACAAGCCTTGTTTAAATCAGTGAAATCTATACAAATTCTTATACCCTTATTCTTCTTTGGGACCACTACCATATTTTCAATCCACTCTGGATATTTTGCTTGCCTTATAATTCCTGCGTCGAGCATCTTCTGTAATTCTTCTTCTATTTTAAAATGATATGTTCTTGCGATTTTCCTTATTCTTTGCTTAAATGGTCTTATATTTTTGTTGATTTCTAATTTATGACATGCTATTGATGGTTCTATCCCTGGCATCTCATCCATGCTCCACGCGAAGATATATCTTTATACTCTCGCAAGAGATTTATAGTTCTTTCTTCCTCACCTGCCTCCATTCTAGTCCCAATTTTCAGCATTTTAGGCTCTTCTTCACTCCCAATATTTACTTATTTTGTTGGTTCTTCTGCAATATAACTGGCTTCAGGTTCTCCCATTGGTGTTGGTGTTTTCATAACTTTCGCGAGTTCATCTCCTTCTCGCGAGATTTCACTGGGTATTCCTTTTCCTTCTTTTGATCTTATCATGTAAACTTTAAATTCTTCTTCCTTTTTTGCTTCTCTCGCCAATTTTCTGCGAGTCTTTCGCAGCTTTGGACGTTCTTCACAATTTCTTACTTCAATTTGGTAACACAATTTCACAAAATCTGTGTCTCCTCTAATTTCTCCAATTCCACTAGGTATAGGAAATTTGATGCATTGATGCTACATCCTTGATTGCATGTATACATGGTCTTCCTAATATCATGTTATACGGTGATTCCACGTCTACCACACATAACGTTACTTGTGTTTCAATCTCCCCTAGTGGAATTCGTACCACTATCTCGCCTTTAGGTTTTGTTAAAGACTTTCCAAAGCCATGAACATGATATGTTGAATAAGACATTTATTCATCCTAATATCCCATTTTCTTGAAAGTATGATAAAATATTATATCTACAGAACTTCATGCATCCACCAAAGTTCTATTCATAGCCTATTCTTCTACAGATTTTATTGATTCCTCCTTTCTCATTAGTATAGTGGATACTGTGATTACCAATGGAGATGTATGACTTAGATTTTCCTCTGGTATTTCTGCTGCTGTAAATATGATTTCCTGCTTTTCCCAATCTTTCAATGGTGATATTTTTTCCACCGTCATAATTTTCCTTCCTTCAAAATCCCGTTTGTGTATCTTCCCCTTAATATTTTCATGAAATCTATCAATCATTGTTCTTGTTACCATACCACACTCCAATTTTCTACAATCCTCTTTGATTATAATCATCCTTCCTTCAAATATCTCACTGATTTGTTTTATGATTTTCTTAATCTTGAACAATTCTTATCTTCTTCTTCACCTTTTTCTATGATTTTGCTAATTCAATCCCTGTTTCGGGCGCCAAAATGTAGTTGCAGGATTTCCCACACTACACCCTTGTTAAGATTTTGCTATAATCAACTCATAATTGAAGATGAAAAACGACACTTTATTATTTTGGTTTCAGAAATGTTTACAGAAATGGAAGAATTCAAGATTACAACTATTCTCTTGAAGTTTCTCTCTCCTCAAGACTTTCTTAACTCTCAAAAATACATCATCCTTTTCTGGACACATTGGGTCTATATTTATAGGGTAGTTACATAGTGGATGACAACTAATTTTTCCTCTTATTTCGGGTTGATTCTGCGATTGTACTGCGATTAGTTACAATGTTCACTCTAACAAGTTTTGTAACCATCGCAGGACAAATATGCTTTTCTCAAGTTTTATTCACTCGTCATTTATTACGTCGCTCTTTTGACTGCTTTTGTGACACTCGTAAAGTGTAGTTGAATATCTTGCGGTGATGCTCGCTGGGAAGTGTTGTTAATCTCGCAGAGAAGTATTGAAGCGATATTCTGGTCCTATATCTTCGCTTCTCTCCCTAAGATCAACCCCATCTCCTTCAGTTTATGACCGAAGCAAGTCTGGAATGGCCATTTCTTAGTTTAGGCCGAAATTGTATAAATTGATCTCTCGAATCAAAATCATTCCCATGCAGTGCATTTGTTTAGGGTTTAGACTCATTTCTCATCCACACACACCCAAATTTACCAAAAACCGCAGAAACAGTTTTCACCCATAAAAAATTGGCGACCACAGTGGGATATTAATCTCTCGGTTGTGAAGTCAATTACTTCAATACTCGATTCAATTTTCTCTGTTTCGAAGGGATAGATCTTAGGTCCAATTCCATCGTTAACATATTTATTTTTAAATCACTGAGCCCAGCTTCCGTCCTATGAAGTATCCTCACCAGCCAAATTCTCTAGAGGCCATGAATAATACAAATCTCATAGAAGGTGTGGTCAGAATGCTAGAGGATGTTCTGGCAAACCAAGCTGGTATCGCCAGAAGATAGAGTGAGACATTCCGTCTTTTAAATGATATAGCAGTTTTATTGCAAGAAGGATCGGCAGGCGTTTACCCAGAGAGTACCACGAACAACGACGCGGTTGAATCTTTATCTAGGAATCGTGTTTTAACCAACGAGGATGCAGAAAGAATGCATGACCACACCATGAGACGAATGAGATACAAGCATGACCCGGCTAACGACGGAGGCCCAAAGCAGTTCCACAGAGGAAAGGACTTTCCAAGAATGCCGTAACCTTTATCAGATAAGGGAAAATAACCAGCTTATGATCTTGCTGGAATATTTGTATCTCAAAACCCTTGCCAAAGTACAGAAAGCAGTTCAATCTTCCATGGATTTTCAGCCAACCGAAGAACTTCCCGAAGAAGGAAAAATCAGCGAGTCATATGAATATAGAGGCGCCGATACGAGGCCCTTGAGAACAGCTGCATCCCAGTAAAGACGATCAACCAAGAGGAACGCATATATGTTGACACATGCTTGCGCTCCAACTCCGAAACGTGCTTTATATCAAGGTCAACAGAGATATCACAACAACATCCGTTGGCGCAAGAAAATCCTGGCTCAAGATACCCATATTTCCCATTCTCGATGAAGAGAGTCTTAGAATTATTGGAGGTATGGGTGCGAGACGGAGAAGACCAACTGCCTCCTGTGTGGCGAAAACCGACTGATCAAGAGATGATAGATCCAAGATATTATCATTATTACTGTTTTCTTCACCACCCTACCAGTGAATGCAACGCCCTGAAACACATTGTCCATAGGAAGCTTAATTCAGAAGATTTGCCCTCTCTTTCTGAAGATTAGCGCATGCAATTTCTTGAAGTGAGTACTAGGGAAGATCCGATTTCATGTAGATGGAATTTCGAAGAACAAGTAAGTTTTATTAAACAAATTTACAAGAAAGATAGTTTTAGAGTCTACTGGGGACTTGACATCCCGCACTAAGAAAGAGATACAATGATGCAAATTACCATAACATCATGTTTTGTTTTCCCCTTAGACGTGTTCCTTTTCACACGATATTTGCAACTTCATATGTCATGTATGATATCGTTAGAATAGTCACATTATTTATAATTAGAATGCAAATTCCTTCTAAAACAAATCTCTTTCAGAAATATCATTCATAGAACTATCTCAAAATAAACCAATTCAAACTTCAACCACCTATCAGTTCAAAACCTGAAACCAAACCACGAAAAGAACTCCTCATGTCACTCGAAGACACCTAAGAATAAAGGAAAATCATAAATTATTAAAGAGAAGTCGTCCAGCAACAACTAGGTCTTTTTGAAAAAAAAATCTTTCATATTCTGGAGAGAAGTCTGCTTCAACTTCAAATCCTGTGACAATTGCTCGACTTTTGCCTCTTGTTGAGTAATGAAGTCCATAGATGGAATATCAATCATTTCGCCTTGCAATTTATGGATTTCAGCGAATTATTCACAGAACTAGGAGGCGTTAAACATATACTTCATGAACACATCTCGGTGGAACTCCCATTTTACAATTACCTCTTCAGAAATGGTGCGCCTAGTCACGATGCTCATACCGTAGATAGAAGATAAAGCTTATTCGACACGTTTGACTAATACGAAGCCACTTTTAAGCTTATTGGAGGTGGCGATGTGACCATGCTTCTTCCATATATTGGTGTATAACTCTTCATACTTAGCTGGTATGCTAAACCCTCCAACTAGCACATGATCTACGAAAGGGGCGTCGAAAGGAGGGTCAAAAACGACACCATCAGCGGCAGAGTGCACAACTAACGCCTTGGAGGTCACATGAATCTCTTCAGATGGAAGCACATATACATCCACCTTGGATGTGACATCTCCAGTATCCCCTACATTATCATTCCCCTCAACCTCAAGGTTGGCATATATTTTGGCCTCATCTCCCGGTTCGCTGGAACGGTTAATTTCCCTACTACGCCTGGAGATGCTTCCTTCATCGTGAACATAGCCTTTATCATCCTCGTCATCACCTTCAAGAGTTTTAGTATCGCCAAACTTCTCTAAAGTTGCGTTACGACCACGTGCCAGCCTCGTAAAATCATTCTCTTTCGGGAGCCCTTGATTTGGAATAAGAATCACCCTTAGTGAATATCATTCAAGATGAATAGAATTGGAGGATCGAAGGGAAGAAGTTTAAAGTAACTTCATATGAGAAGAATTGAAGACCACATGACCACACACCTGCTTCTTAGACCTCGCTCCTGCATCCTGGGGACTACAGTCATTAGTAGTGTTAGCTCTAGTTCGTTTACCCGGAAATGGTTTCAATCATTTGTGATGCTTCAGAATCTCAGGAGATGGCTCGCCACAGAGAACTATTGTAAATTTTTTGGAGAATTTCTGAAAAGTTAACAGCTGCTCCCTCCAAAACTCCTTGTACCTACTAGTTACCACTGGATTTCTTCTGATGGGAAAGAATGGTAGGCTCTGCTCCGGCGTAAAGATGTCAGAATTGAGAATATATGGAACGAGATCCTTTAAAGGCATTGGCGGATGACGGAATGGAACACCCTAGTCAAATCCTATTTGGCGGGCGGCTCTGTCAATATTATAAGGAACCACAGTAAGGAGATCATCAAATAAATATGGAATGTATCCTGACATACAACTTCGCAGGAAAATGATTTCTCCGGGGCTCATGGTTTTTCCCTCAGTGTGCAACACAATGGCAGGGACAATAGTAAAGGTTTCCAGTTGAATCATGGAAGAATAGACCGGTCCACACTGGCGGAAATCTATGGCGTACACGTTATCGAGAAATCAACAAGTCTCGACCCAGGTTTTGGGCGTCTATTCTTCCAACGGAGTATCCTTGAACCGCCATACAAACCAGAGAGAAAAGTTGCAGGGACAGGGGCGTAACCTTTGAAATGTTCCCACAAGCACGCCTGGAGAAAATTAAAGCAATGTGGATATGCGATTCCACTTTATTATATCCGTTGGAAGCATGCATGTATACCGCCAAAGCATCCGGATGAGAATACAGTGATCCAAGGAATAAGGCGCCCAAAGGGAGAACCACACCTTTCGCCAATTTTATAGCAAACATGACGAGGTCATCTCTTATAGTCTTCTTCCCAAAGCCGTCACCGAAGAAGTCCCTAGACAGCCACAAGGACATAAATGCAATTACGCTGAGGTCGTCATCCAGTTTTTGACTCGGCCTTGGTTTTGCAGGAGACCACTCAGACACCCACCAAGTATAAAAGCAGTTCACATCCTTTTTTTGTTGGTCATACTCCCCCGCATTTCGAAGTATAACATCGAGGATGGCTTTTTCTGAAACAGATAGCTCATAATGAACACATCCAGCAATATGAAGATTCATCAACACGGCTACACTTTCCAGGGTAATGGTAATTTCTCCCCATCAATATATGGCCGTGTGCATTGAGGGACTCCATTGAGAAATAAAAGTGATCAAACCTGCAACGTCTTTCTTAATGTGAAGAGTTGCAGACTCTATAACAGCCTCGATGATCTGCGCTTTGGTCAAGTTGTCTTTGATATGCTCATTGCCCAGCATGCGCCTCATCCATCCTTCATAAGAGTTTAGTGAAGTGTGGAAAACCTTGAAATCAATAAGAGAAGGAGGATAATCATTCTTCCGAAGACAGAATCTCATCATGTATGCTGGAGAAGATGACGGAGCAACCTCTTCATTTTCTGAACCCGAAAGCAGTGTTATCTTATGGCCAGGATATTTCCTAATATTCGGAAAAGGCACGGTAAACAGCTCATCATCTATGTTCGGCATGTCTCTGAAGTTTTCAGCACCTCCCGACTTGGCAAAAACATTACCCCCAGGTGTCACCTTAACAAGAGCCTCTTTGTTCATTTTCAAGCAACTACAATGAAACGCAATGGAAAAAGAGTCACTACTTCGTGCTAAGGGACAAATCACGCAATATGGATGTTAGTGGTCAAAGCCGATGGATATAAAAAAAAATCGTGGAGTATACGCCCACGGATAATGAAGCATGATTATCGTGCTCGAATTCCTCCTTGGTTGTGGAACGACGTACGCAGCGGGACCCACCTTAGAGCGGAGCATGCACACAATGGGGCCCACACATGAAAGCAGTGAAGAGATCAGATGGTCGCAATCGGTTTTTTATGGACGGGTAGGCAAACAGATTTTCCATGGAAGTTATGTATACGAAACCTAAGCCAGGGTTTTATCATTATAACCTAAGGCTAGGTTTTACATGAAAGGATGAAAAAGAGCAAAAAGCAGTATATTGATGTAGGATTCATGGATTGTTTTACTAAGAAATCCTAGAAATATCAATCACTTTGATATTAATTTCATTAGTGGATGATTTCTCAAGAGCAAAGAAGTTTACCTAAGAATTAGGGTTTGCATAATAAAAAAAATGTGAGAAGAACGGACGAAGTACCTACCTCGTTGTTGATGAATGTGCGATGTCAGTAGCAGCGAAGTCCGGCGGTGCCAGCAACAAAGTCTGGCGGCAGCATCAGTAAGGTCCGGCAATGGCAGCAACAAAAGTTTAGCGGTGAACAGGAGAAGCTAGGCGAGCAGGAATTAAAAAGAAGGAAAAAAAAGGGGTCGGTTCCCTTTTGTTTATGGGTAAAAACTATTTCTGCTGGTTTTGGTAATTTTGGGTATGTGGATGAGAAATGAATCTAAACCCTAAACAAATGCACTACACGGGAGTGCTTTTGATTCGAGAGATGAATCCGTACAATTCTGGCCTAAACCAAGAAATGGCCATTCCAGACTTACTTCGGTCACAAAGTGAAGGATATGGGGTTGATCTTAGGGAGGGAATTGAAGAAGGTGTTGAGATTGCGAAGGTGTTGGCTGTTTATGACTTGTATCAAAATGGTGATTTCTGGATACTGATGACAACACTTGATTTTTTCTGTGTTTGTCTGTGTTGTTTGGAAATAGGCAAAGGACCTATTTATACAAGTCATTGAGCGCAAACCCTCATCTCGTAGGAAGTTGAGTGATGGAGTAGTGGGGTCGTGTAGGAGTGTTGATTGTTATACGATCACACCTTTGCCAACTCCCCTCATCACTGTTAACCATCCACTCTTCCTAATATGTTCTTGTAATGGCGCGTTGCACGCTACATGCTATAAACTGCCAGACTAATACCCCAGTGAGTATCCCCCAGTTTGTGACATGTATGATGTCTCGAGTGAGTAGGTCGAGTCGTGGGACCCACAGGAAATAGCACGTGATGCTATTAAGTTAAACAACTAAGTTATTTAGGAAGATCAGTATTCATGAAATATCGTGTATACTTTACGCATGTAATGCATTGGATATAATTAATATGTATGAAGCATCGATGTTTAAAGCTTAACGGAGTAAGTCGCAGATTAAGCGTCTTAAAATAGCTGCATGCCTAACCATCTTCGAGTGATCGTTCGGAGGCCGGATGGGCATAAAATCCCTTGGATGATCACTCGTTATGGTAGAGTGACGGGCGGTGATCACAAAGGTACCTCATTGGACGTTTAAATCTTAGCCTAGGCTGCCTGACCAAGCTAGCAAAGTTGGACGGACGAGAGATCTAAGACATATATTTCCGACCGTTGATGATTTTTAGGGTTTTAAAGAGGTGCGGAAGCATGACTCTTCAGCTTGACCGAAATCAAGCATGGACGATGTTTTTGGTGGGACCGATAGGGCATGCGTATAGACGGCTTGTCGGTGTACATGTTCAAACCATTCTATCTCGCTGTGGTTCGATCTAGGCCACTCAATTTATCTGGCAAAGGTGAGTGTCCGTGATCTATTTGTGATAGGAATCATATGCCGCAAAGGAATTTAGGGGGGGGGCACGGCATGCGACCTTTGGGGCACATGTTTCGAGGCATCTGGTTCTGCTCCACTTCGGCCGGTCAGTAACGCACACAGGTGGGCTCGCAGTGATCACGTTGATGCTCCATGGACCTCCTTAGTCTATATCTATGTAGTTGCAGGAAATCCTACACTATACCCTTGTTAAGAATTTGTAATATTCAACATACACTTGAAGATTAAAAATGACAATTCTTTATTTGATTTTCAGAAATGTTTACAAGAAATGTAAGAAATCAAGAATACAACTATTCTCTTGAAGTTTCTCTCTCCTCTGGACTCTTTCAACTCTCCAAAAATACATCATCCCTCCCTGAATATATAGGAACCCTTTATATAAGAAATTATATAGTGGATGACAGCTAAGTTTTCCTTTTATTTCGGATCTTCTCTGCGATCTCATCGCAACAGCTATAATGTTCATTCTCGTAGATGTTGTATCCATCGCAGAACGAATATGCTTTTCTCGTGTTTATTCCATCGTCATCCATTACGTCGTTCTTTTCATTACTCTGTGACGCCCGCGAAATGTTGTTGAAGAGTTTGCGGTGACACTCGCAGAAGTGTTGTTAATCTCTCGTGAATATAATTGTAGCGATATTCTGGTTCTACATCTTGCATCTTCTCATGTATTTTCTGCGAAGAAGAGAAGATCATGAGAACTAAAATTTTGTACCTACTTGTCTTTTCACATTAATATCTACTCTGACACGTTTTTGTATCCTTCGCCAGCTGTTTTCATGTATTCTTTCTTCCAATAAATCTTTGACACGTCTTCTCCAACCGCCGCGATCTGACCGTTCATGTTTTTTCTTTGCATTTATTGCATTCATCTTCTCGAAAAATTTCTTCTTCTATAAATATTCCTTTCATTCCTTTCATTCCTTTCTTCTCCTCTTTTTACCTTCTTCTTCTCTCTCTTCGTAACTTCTCTGCAAGTTTACTGTTCTTCCGTAAATTTCGCATCTGTTATCGTTGTGATTTCTTTCTTATTTTTCAACATTTTACTTCATTCCCATACTCAATAATGGATGTTGCTGGTGCTAAAAATTTGGCTGCTTTTGGTGAGATGCAAGAAAAACTCAAAAGTAAAGGTTTTACTTTGTCTACAATTCCTGATCAAAATCCTAAATCCGAACTTTCCATCATATTATTTTCTGATCATCAATGTTCTCGCGAGAAAGTTATAGTATCGCTAGGTCAACTTGAAGATGGTCTTCCCATTCCTCTCTGTGACCCGGAACTTCCATTATTCTATGAAATAATCTCTCACGAGAAGTTCTCGTGAGCGATATATCAATTGGGTGGAGACTGTATTCGATTATTACTTGAATATGCTTCTCGCGGTGCTTAAAAAGGATCTCGCTACCCTGATACTGCGAAGAATCCTCAATTCAAGGGTGTTCCAATCATTCCCGCGATGTATACTGTGGATAATTTCTTCATCAACTATGACATAATTCCCATGAAGAGAGATCGCACTTGCTGGGGTGTTCGCTTGCAAAAGAAATATATGATTGCTGATGATAAAGCTCTTATGTTGGATATATATTGATTGGCATACAAATAACAATCAAGGTCCTCGCCATTCCAGCGATGACAAGTGGTTTATTTTTCCTCTAATTTTAGAGGGTCCGTATATTTCTGGCACCCATTCTTTGCCTTCAAATCTCGTGAAATACCAACCATGGGTGTTCTATTGGCCCGAGAAAGATAAAGAAGTATGTTCTCCTTAGTTCTTTGCATAACAAGTTATTTTTATTATTTTTCTTTGATTTTCATATCTTTAAGCTCTCGCTGATTATGCTTATTTATTAGATTGAGATATTGAAGGCCAGCTATGAGAAGTTTAGGAAACCTACTACTCGTTCAACTCTTCAATTACTCACAGATGAAGTAAGAAATATTTCTTTATAAATCTTAACAATATATTGTAGAGTTGAAAGAGTCCAGAGGAGAGAGAAACTTCAAGAGAATAGTTGTATTCTTGATTTCTTACATTTCTTGTAAATATTTCTGAAAATCAAATAAAGAATTGTCGTTTTTAATCTTCAAGTGTATGTTGAATATTATAAATTCTTAACAAGGGTGTAGTGTAGGATTTCCTGCAACTACATTTTGGCGCCCGAAACAGGGATGAATTGAGGAATATTTGAAGAAAAAGGTAAAAATTGACATTGTGATTAGAAGGAATTTGGAACAATTAGTAAAAAGATCTTACACAATCTTCAACAGTTTAATAAGAATTAATGGCTGGAAGAAGAAGAAATACATCATCCCTCCCTGAATCTATAAGAACCCTTTATATAGGAAATTATATACTGGATGACAGCTAAGTTTTCCTTTTATTTCGGATCTTCTCTGCGATCTCATCGCAACATCTATAATGTTCATTCTCGCAGATGTTGTAACCATCGCAGAACGAACATGCTTTTCTCGTGTTTCTTCCATCGTCGTCCATTACGTCATTCTTTTAATTACTCTGTGACGCCCGCGAAATGTTTTTGAAGAGTTTGCGGTGAAACTCGCAGAAGTGTTGTTAATCTCTCGTGAATATAATTGTAGCGATATTCTGGTCCTACAATCTACACCCTCCATCCGAGCTGGTGAAGATGGATGGCCGTGATCAATCTGCGACACATATACCATGCCGCCAACCTTAATTAGGGTTTTGGGCCGGTCATACGCGTGAAAATTTAGCCAAACGGTTTGGAAGGCTATGATCCTCCTTTGGGGTGACCGACCGTGAACATATCCGTACCTGTCTGATGGTTCTAGGCGTGATCTAAGCCATCCAAACATGCTGGCGAAGTTGGATGGTTGTGATCGATTTAAAACACTAGTGGGATTTTTGTGACCCCCTTTAAGCATCACATCAGCCACACTTCGAGCAAGTATTCATTGCTCTAGGGCTAGGTCGTGAGAAAGACGACCAGGTAGGTGAAGAGTGGGCCCTCCAATGTGCATACCAGCACTTAACCAATCAATCGCGGGATGATCCAAGTCGTCCAACTTGGCTGGCGAAGTTGGACGGTCGCGACTTATTTTGAGACTTTCTTTGACATACTTTATCGTACGATCCATTACAAACAACATGACCCACTCCATACCAACTCGACCATCCTACTTCAGGGATGGCGTTCGGTGGTTGTTTGGGGACATAACATTTGTTCGACCGGCCAGGGAATAAACGGGCCCATTGGTAGTCATTGTGGTAATTGCGTGCTCCTGTTAGGGTTCTCCTAGGCGGGTTAAATCATGTGGCCAACTTGCGTGGCCGTGATCGTTTTTGAGACTGACACAGATAGTCCAGATTTTCCTTTAGGAAATCAAATGTGTTTGATCGAGCTGAGAGTGCATCGACTCAAAATTCTCTTTGTCAGAGAGTAACCTGTACGGGTATTTCATGCATGTCACAAAATTAGCACTTGGAGATTCATGTTACTCTACTGATAGTGAACACTCAGTCATCATGTCATGCTAACAATGAGAGTTCTATTGAGAACAACACAGGAAACACTAGGCTAACCGTGCATTAATTGACAATCCAAATAAAATTCACAGAATATTTGGGATTGTTGTTGTACGCACCATTCTGGGTGAATTTTGTGTATTTATTGAATTGCTTCGAATAAATAAAGTGAAGAGGGTTTTTTGCACTCATCACTTATCAAACGGCTTTACCCTTTGGAGGATGTCAGCGCATTAAATTTAGTTTTACAATTTTAGCCCTGAACTAAAATCCACCATCAACATTAAGTCCCCTTCTTAACACGTAATAGTGGCATTGTTACGGGGTAAGCATGAGATGGTGACAAACAAGGATAAAAAATCAAAAGGGCGATACATGAGAATATTACCAGGAAAATTCGATTGACCTTTGGGAAGAGGCATATGCAATCTGCAATCTTTGTGCTGGCGCTGTCTTGGCCACGAAGTACTGGTGCCATGTTGGTGCAGCGAGCCTTGAATACAAAGATGAGTGTTGAGGTGGTGGAGACCTTAGAACTATAATATATTGAGGCAGTATGCATGACAACACAGTAGTAAGTGTTGAGGAATCTCAACACTAAGAGGAGAGATGTGTTGAGGAAGTTTGCCTGGTGTTTATGGGTGAAAACTATTTCTGCCGGTTTTGGTAATTTGGGGTGTGTGGATGAGAAATGAGTTTAAACCTTAAACAAATGCACTGCACGGGAGTGCTTGTAGATTCGAGAAATCAATCTGTGCAAATCCGGCATAAACCAAGAAATGGCCATTTCAGACTTGTTTCGGTCATAAAGTGAAGGAGATGGGGTTGATCTTAGGGATGGAAGCGAAGAAGGTGTTGAGATTGTGAAGGTGTTGGATATGTATGACTTGTATAGAAAGATGAACTGTATTGCAGGATGTAAGCTATCAGTCCCGGTATTTGAATACGATTGTATCAACACTTGCCTCTATTATCTTGTCTTGCCTTGATCCTGTTTGGAAAATAGGGAGGAGAACCTATTTATACAAGTCTTTAAGCCTAACCCTCGTATCTCGTGGGAAGTGGAGAAAGTGGAGTGATGGAGTAATGTGTTAGTGTCACACGACCAGTCTTGCCCACTTCTCCTATCATCACTAACTGTCCATGACTTCCTGACACATTCTTGTGATGGCGCATTTTGCGCTGCACGCTGTAAACCGCCAGACCAATACCCCAGTATGTATCCCCCAGTTTGTGACATGATTGATGTATCGAGTGTGTGGATCGTGGGACCCAAAAAAAGTAGCATGTAATGCTAGATTTAATAACTAAGTTATTTAGGAAATCGATACTTGTGAAGTATCGTGTGTATTCTATGCAGGTACTGCATCGAGTATATTCAGCATGTATGAAGCATCGCTGTTTGAGCGTCTCAAAATAGCCTCATGTCCATCCTACTTCATGTGATGGTTTGGAGGTTGCGCAAGCAAGTCCCCCCTTGACAGACCACATGGTGTGGTAGAGTGACGGGTGATGATCACCATGACGCCTCACTGACCAATTAACTCCTAACCAGGTTTGTATATAACCATGACGGTGAAGTTGGACGGACAAGATGATCTTTGAGACACTCATCTGCGACCGTTAGTGAAATTAGGGTTTTAGAAGAGGTACACAAGCACCACTTTTCAGCTTGGTCGAATCCAAGCTTGGGGCACGATTTTGGCATGAACGATCGGGCATGCGTGTAGACGGCATGCCGATATACATGACCATACCTCATTGTCCCGTGAAAGTGTGATCTGGGCCGCTCAATTTGTCCAGCAAAGTGGAGCGGTCAGGATTGATTTACAACAGAAGTTTGGTGCCGAAAATGCCGCGCGTCATGCATTCTTCAGGCGCGCGTTTCAGGACAATCAAGTTTGTTCGGTACTATTCGATTCATTTGGCGTGTAGGTGGCAGGCTGGTGTACATGCCTATACCTTACTTTCCCATAGGAACGTGATCTAAGACATTCAATTCGTCCGGCGAAGTTGAGTGGTCGAGATCAGTTTGCGATTGGGAAGTGTGACCACGCTAGTTTGGGCGTGCGAATTGGAACGACCAGGCATGGTATGCCTTGGCCGATCGAGTGTGGAGATAGATGGGTCCATAGTGATCATGTTGATACTCACTAGACCTGCTCAGTCGACTCCTAAATCCTCCATTCGATCAGGATAAAACGGACGTTTGCGATCAACGCAAACCTTAATTAGGGTTTTGTCGGCCGTGCGGCATGCCCACTTTGGGCGCACGATCTGGAACGACCATCCATGGTTGGTCCTGGACGATTGGTCATGTGTGTAGGCGGGTTTACAGTGAGTGTGTTGACATGCCCTGGGCCCTTTGAATCTACATCTACACCCTCCATCTATGCCTGTGAAGATGGATGGTTGAGACTGTTTTGTGACACACGTAATGTGCCGTAAACCCAAATTTAGGGTTTTTCGTCCATACTGCTTTGGCTTGGACAGTTTGGCAAGCTATGCCACCTTTTTAGGGAGGATGACCATGCGTGGCCTGCGTTGGGTCGGTATTGAATATTCTAATACCTTCTTGGGGTCATGGATTAAATCTAAGCCATCCAATAATGCTAGTAAAGTTGGATGGTCATGATCATTTCTGAGACTGATATGGACAGTCCAGATTCAAATATGCTCAATCTAAGCCAACATCACACGAATTTGACCCCATTATCAAACCCTAACTTCAATTTCAATTCAAATTCATATTCTCAACATCCATCGAAACCCATTAACTCATCTACCAGATCCCCATTTCTCAATTCGAATCACAGCAAACCCTAAAATATTCACAGCATACAACCATTGTTTGCCATTTCCTCGATCCAGATTCAACAGCAGAAACTATTGATTCAACATATCTCAGACTAATTTAATTTCAACTTGTTCTTCAAATAGATTCAAATCCAATCCTTCTTCATCTCGATCTGATTCTCTCAAGAACATTCAATTTCTTCTCTCGATTTCTCTCGGACCAACAGCAGCAGCCGCTGCTTTCTTTTGTCTCTTTCTACACAAATGATTGAGATACTCGATTTTAGGGTTAGGTAATAATTGGGTAGGATTGTTGACACCCATTATAAGAACCACCCCACTCATTAGATAAGGGCCATCCTGATTGGAATCCCCTTAACCGCAGATGGTCTGTATTTAGTACTTCTCCAAATAGAGTTGCCCCTTAACCTTGACTGGGCTCCAGATAGTGTTCACCCATGAAATGACAATCTTGACCTTTTTGCTCAAATTGGGTGACTTCTTCTTCTTTTTTCTCCGTGCGACTCCAGAGTACCTAATAACTCAAAAACACGCGTAAAATACATAATTTATAAGAAAAATAGCAAAGAAAGCATAAACTCTATAGATAGTAAACACGGTGTATTCTACACCTATCAATCTCTCAAATCAAAAGCACTCATGTGCAGTGCATTTTTTTACGGTTTAGATTCATTTCTCATCTACACACACCCAAATTTACCAAAAACCGCAGAAACAGTTTTCTCCCATAAACACTAATGGTTGGGAGGATATTTTTAAAGGTGTTAGTCAAGTTTTTCATGGTGGTGTTAATGAGGTTCGCTTAGCTGTCGAAAAATATTACAGCAAGTCTGGTTATAAAGTTGCAGAGGTTAAGAATGATTTACTTAGGTGCACAGTCAAGTGTGGTAGGAGTGCATATTATCCTTGGTATCTGCATACTATTCCAATTGATACCACTAAAAGTGTCTTTGTTATCAAGGAATTCAATGGGAATCAAACATGTGGTGGTTCTTATAAGCTGAATGATCCCCCTGTGAAGAAGAAATTGATAGAGCATTTATTCAGGGATTAAATACAGTCAAATTCGTCGATAAATCCTTTGGATATCGTTGCTCAGGTGAAGAGTCGTCATGGTATTAACATAAAATACCATCATGCTTATAAAGGGAAGGAAGCATCTCAGTTAGAGATATATGGTGATGATGTAAAAAGTTTTACATATTTTGTTTAGTATGTCCAAGAAATAGAGGCTATTAATCATGGTTATGTTAAGTTTGAATTTAATAAAGATACTAAACAGTTTGAGAGGCTTTTCATTTTTTTTGATGCATGTATCGAAGGATACAAGTTCATTCTCCTTATGCTTTATTGTGATGCAACATTTCTCACTGTGAGATTCAAGAAAAAATTGATGGCTACCAATGGGAACTAAGGTAAATTTCTTTCTTTTTTGTATAACTCACATTTTTCTTTCATATATTCCCTAAAATGAACTGACTGCATTCTTGATTTTTAGTTCATAGTTGTTACTGAACTGACCATTTTATTTTTAATTAGTTTATATTGCTAGTTCAAAGTTCTTAACGAACTGATTGTTTTTCTTCTTGATTAGCTCATATTGATAGCTATATAGTTCCTAATGAACTGACAGCTTTTAGTTCATACTTCTAAATGAATCGATAGTTTTCTAAATGAACTAACAGTTTCATCTCATTTTTCTCAATGAACTGTAGGTTTTTTCCTTTCGCGTTCACTTTAGTTCCTTTAGAAAACATTGAAGGTTGGGAGTGGTTCATGAAAAACTTGCAATATTGTGTCGACTCTCGTCCTATCATGTTTATCACTGATCGTCATGAAGGTCTGAAGCAAAGTATTCCTAAGGTTTTTCCTAACTCGCGTTATAGTTACTGATTGTATCATTTGAAGAATAACCTCCATATCAAGAAAGGACATGAGAAGTATAAACAAGTACTGGATTTATTTCATAAAGCTCCATATTGTTACAGCGTTGCTAAATATGAGTCTGCTTTGGATGAGTTGTATATTATTGGATGTGGTTGGGTTGCCAAGTACCTCAGAAATATCGATCCCAAGCACTGGGAAAATGCTTTCTTCGTAGGATATAGGTATAGGACACACTCATCAAGTATTGCAGAATCTTTTAATTGCTGGATTCATCGTGAAAGGAATTTTCCTCCAGTTGCTCTTGTTGATGAGCTCATGATAAAGATTATGAGGATGAGTTCAGAAAGGCACGAGCTTGGTAGAAATTATCTAGATAGTTTGACTCCCATCTACATAGCTATACTCAAGGAACATGTCGATATAGGTCATCCATGGAATGTTACCGATTCAGGTAACGATATCTAAAAGGTGCACTATCCCATCTCTCATGTTGTTGTTTTATTTTAATACGAAAAATAACTATATTGAAGTAAAAGTTAAACAAAGTTCATATCCTTGTGGATTTTTTCAGAAATCCATTCTAGAATTTGCTCCTGGGTTCCCCATCTAACAGATTGCACTAGAGTTTTAGAGAATTTAGCTAAAGAATGAGCCACATCATTGGCTTTTATGGGTGTATAAGTGCATACCCAATTATTAAAACTACTATTTAAAACGCCTAAGATATCTGATATGATGCTATTCATCGTCCATTTCACCGCATCCCCGGTACCATTTATGGCAGAGATTACAGTTTGACAGTCCCCTTCAATATGCAAGTTCATGCTCCCCATAGTCTGTGCCCAAATGATTCCTTCGTATGCTGCAAGTGCTTCCGTTTGCTCTACATCTAAATCTCTCCCTAGCTTGCATCCAATTCCATGTTGTTCACCTGCATTGTTTCTGAACATTAGTCCTAAACCAGATTTTTTTGATATTTGATCAAATGCTGCATCAAAATTTAATTTTGTATAGCCTTCAGATAGAGGAGTCCATTTTTCCTCCTGATAAACATTCTGAGTATTTCTTCTCTGATTAATCCCTGCAGTGCAAGTCATCCAATCAATGCAATAGGTTTGAATTCTGTTAGATATGCTAACAATATTAACCTGGAGGTTATCAAAGACAACAGAACACCTACTCTTCCATATGTGCCATAGAATTATACAAACCTTTTGGTATCATTTGAGATCATCTGCATTCATTTTATGACTGTTGAGTCTAAACTTATTGGACAACCATTCATTAATATTACAATTAATGATTAAATTAGGTAGAAGAGAATCAGTAGCCATCCATATATTTCAAGCTACTACATATTCTACAAGAAGGTGTTGCATATTTTCCATAGAACTATTACAGAGAGAACAATTCACATTAACATTATGGACATATCTAGACATATTTCCATTGGTAGGCAGAATCCCACTAAGACACTTCCAAATGAAGTGTTGCACTCTTGGGGGAAGATCAGTTTTCCAGAATAGAGTCCAATTCAAATCTATATTTCTAGTTGAGCCTACAAGAGTGTTATTTAAGATCACTCTATAAGCAGATTTCACAGTGAATTTTCCACTATTTTCAGGGACCCATCTAAGGATATCATTACCTGTAGCTGGAAGTATAATTTCAACAATTTTCTTAACAGTTTATTGATCAAAAAGGGCATTAAGAGTATTAACTTTCCAATCTTTACTATTGGCATCTAGCAGCTGACTAACAATTGACATGTTTGAAGAGAACCTAGTGCTATCAAGTAAACTATCATGTCCTGGCACCCATTTATCTTTCCAAGGAGAAACATCTTTTCCATTACCTATTTCCCAGCAGCTGAAGGTTTTCACATGAGCTAAACCTCTAGTTATGCCTTTCCACACCCAAGATCCATGTTCAGAAAAATCACCATGTAAAGGATTAGAATTATGAAAATACTTACCTTCAAGAAGTTTGACCCAAAGTGCATCCTTGTAGGTGACCATCCTCCAAGCTAATTTAGTTAAGAGGGCTTCATTCATGATAGCAGATTGTTTGATACCTAGACCTCCTAAACATTTAGGCATAGCAATGTTGTTCCTTTTTTCTAGGTAGACACCTTTAGTATTTTTCTTTTTGTTCCACCAGAATTTACTTTGAATAGAGTCCATCTTGTTAGTAGGGATTTAGGCATTGGGAACACAGACATATGGTGAGAAGAAAGGGTACCAATAACTGATTGAACTAGCACAGTTCTTTCTGGTTCGGATAGAAATTTGGATTGCCATGGATCAAGCTTACCATCATATCTATCCATTAGCCCACTAAAAGTTTGGGTCTTATTTTGCTGTATCAAAAGTGGGACTCCTAAATATTTATCATTTAGAGCAAGTTTCTTGATGCCTAAAATGTTGTTGATTTCATTCTTAACACTATTAGGCACTTTGGGACTAAAAGACATACCTGATTTGTCATAGTTGACAGCCTGACCAGAAAAAAGGCTGAATTATTCTATAATAGGAGAAAGATGTCTAGCTCCCTTAGCATTAGCCATAGTGAAGAGGAGACAATCATCTGCAAAGAATAAGTGAGACACATCAGGACAAAACTTATTATCTTTCATTCCCTGAATTTTATTATTTCTTTCATCTTCCATAATGGCTCTTAAAAAAGAGTTCATACAAATAATAAAAAGATAGGGAGAGATAGGATCTCCTTGTCTTAAACCCCTTTGAGGAGTGAAGACCTCACCAGGAGATCCATTTAGTATGATGGAAGTAGAAACAGTGCTAAGATATTGTTCAATCATCTGGCACCAATCCTCACAAAATCCTAATTTTTTAAAGTAGCTAATAGAAATGGCCATTCTATCCTATCAAAAGCTTTAGACATGTCCAGCTTCATATCCATCCACCTATTTTTGGCTTTGCAATTATTCATTGAGTGAATCAGCTCATGAGCAATCACAATATTATCTGTAATAAGCCTGCCAGATAAGAAAGCTGTTTGGTAGGGGGAAATAATCTTATCAAGGAGACCCTTAAGTCTAGTTGCTAGAAGCTTAGATATAATTTTATAGGCTACATTGCAAAGACTTATTGGTCTAAAACCAGCAGCATTTTTAGGGCAATTATACTTGGGAATTAAAGCAGTAAAATTGTGTTTCATTTGTTTTAGCAGGAACTTAGACTGAAAAAAGGATTGAACCATACTCACAATGTCATTACCAATTGTTTCCCACATTTCTTGATAAATTCCAGGTGGGAACCCATCTGGTCCTGGAGTAGTCCAAGGTTGCATTCCAAAAACAATATGCTTAACTTCATCATGAGAAGGGATTCTGGTCAGCATTCTGTTATCCTCTTCAGTCACACAAGGAGTAATGAAGTGGAGGTAATTACTAGCATCAGGAGGATTAGAGGATCTACTCATTTTTATCAAGACCTGTACTTTCCAGAGATGGAAAGTGTTTTGGTTCCCTTGCTCTTATGCCACTGCTGCTATTACTCTCAAGGGTGCTGAGATTTTGATGTATATTCATCCTTAATTTGGTTCAAATCATTTTCGTAATTCTTATGCTCCTGCAATTCGAATCATTCCCAACTTCAATAGGCCTAAAGTGTATGAACCTGAAGACATAGTTCTTCCTGGTATTCCAAGGTCAGATCCAGGAAGACCACCAAAGAAGTGTATTCACAATGACTAGTGTAGTACCAGAATATTGCCACAACGATATTCTCATCATAAAAACAACGCTTTCACTAGAAGGTCAAATATTCCTATAAGTATAAATGACATTATTCACGAGAGTGTCGTGAGGATTCTTCAGCAACATTTGGCGAGCGTCACGGGGAAGCATCATAATAGCTGACGATTGAAGAGACATGTTATGAGAGTGTTGTTTCACAAGGATTACAAAAGTTGGAGAAGATTAATATTGCAAATACCACGATGAGATCGTAGAATATATCCGAAAGAAGGGGAAAACTTAGCTGTCACCCACTATGTAATTTCCTATATAAAGGGTTCAAGTAAGTCCAGATGAGGATGATGTATTTTTTAGAGTTGAGAAAATCTTGAGGAGAGAGAAACTCCAGAAAAGAAAGTTGTAATTCTGAGTTTGAATATTTTATGTAAACATTTCTAAGATCTAAATAATAAAAGTGTCGTTTAATTCTTTAATCTTCAACTAGTTTCACTTAGATTTTTATAGGATCTTAATAGGGGTGTAGTATGGGAAATCCTGCTACTACATTTTGGCGACGACTAAGGGGAATCAAGATCCAAAATCTCTAATTACAATTTGAAGATTTGGAGAAATTAAAGAAATGGCTGGAAGAAGGAGAAGAAATACATCATAACCACCAACAATAGTGAGAAGAAGTAAAAGACTTGCAGGTGAAGAAACAAGTGTATTAGGAGAATCTTCAAGGATGAGAACTAGGAGGAATAAAACAAGGAATGAAAGGGAAAATTCAATTCAACAACCAAACCAATCAACATCGGTACAAAATGGAAGAGTGGATTATGATAGAGTAAGCGTGCATACATGGAGATCAGATTCAATGGGAGAAGAAACAAATCAACAATTAAGAGAATAAAATGGAGTAGGAAGAAATCAGGAGGTAGAAGAAGGGTCGATTCATCAAGATGAAGATGAAACAGCAGAGGAATTAGGGCAAAGAATACAAGAAGAAAGAAGGTTTGAGGCGGTGGAACGTGCAAATTTAACAAGACAAAATCATGAGTTGAGAATGGAGAACTTAAGGTTACAAAGAAGAAGATCAAGAAGTACAACTAGATCAAGTTCAAGGTCACTTAGAGAAATACCAAGGCGAAATTCCCTCATAAGAAATGATGGAGAAAATGTACAAGAAGAAACGCAAAATCCAAATAGAGGGCAATGCCAGGGAGAAGAGAGAGTAAATAATGATTATAACAATCCACAGGGGGAAACTTTAAATGGAAGACGAAATATTGAAAATCAAAGAAATGAAGATAATCAAGATGGTGAAGAAAATCACGAAGAAGGTAGAAGAATATTACATGGACGCGAGCACGTCAGAAATCAAAGAATTATTGAGAATGAAATAGAGAGACATTATGCTGAACAGGCACGTCTACCTTGCGAGAGAGAAAGACTGAGGGCAGAAATGGAAGAACAGGAGTTTCAAGAGGCAATAAGGCAAAACAATCATGATAATCGAGAAAGAAGACGTACACAAAATCGTGAAAATGGCAATATTCGGGAAGAATATGACAGAATACAGAGAAGGATAGAAAGACAACAAAGAGAATTGGTGAGAAATGAAGAAGTTGGTGGAGAAGAAATTAGGAGACAAAATCAACTGCGAATTTTAGATAGAAATGAAGAGGAAAATCGCAGCAGAAGAGAAAGTGCTTTAAAAGGGACAATAGAACAAAACCCAACTACAAATGAGCAAATTTTGAGGGAATTAGCAGAAATGAGAGGGATGATAAATAATAGAAGAGAAGGTGGAAGAAGGAAACTTGATGAAGCAATCGAAGAAGCAGCTAGAACTCCCTTCACACAGGAAGTACAACTAAGAGGAATTCCTCCAAAATGCAATTTTCCAGCACTAAACAGTATTTTCGATGGGACTACTTGTGCTATTCAACATGTTAAAGCTTATGTTAGGTGTATGCTGCAGTGGGAGAATCATGATGCTGTTTTATGCAAGTACTTTGCATCCAGTTTGACTGGAGAGGCGCTAAAATGGTTTGAGGGATTGCCGAAAAATACTATTACTTCTTTTGATCACTTACAAGCCACATTTTTGGGTGCATACATAAGCAACAACTCTTCACGACCAGGTATCGAAGATGTGTTTGGATTAAAACAGAGAATTGGCGAGAGTCTAAAACATCTAACCATAAGATGGAAGACAATGTGTAGTGAGATGGCGGGAAGAGTAGATGAGAGATATCTTATTTTATCCTTCATTAATGCAATGTTTGCGACCAATTTGCTCTACATACAAATTTTCAGAATCAAAAACACCATCACAATGACTGAACTAAGAGAACTACAAGAAGAGTACATTGTTTTGGAAGAAAAACAAAACGAAATGGAGTCATACCCAATTGCAAACACCAGTTCTGTAGTGGCTAATGGAAGTTTGCTTCCCAAAATGATCAATAACGTGGCGATCACCTCGCAAGTTCAAGCAGAGAAAGTGGCGAATAATGACAAACAAAAGTTAGTGGCTATGGGAAGTCGTGATCAAGAAGAATTTGAAAGAGAGCAGAATTATTACAATCGTGGAGGAAATAGTCAAATCCAAAGGCTTGACCAACCCCAAGAAACTTATGGTGGACAAAAGAAAAATAATTTCAGAAATCAGGGGAGCATGAGAACCATATGGGAGGAGATTAAGATGCCACCCTTGAATGCTAGTGTAGAAAAAATCTGGGAAGCTATCATTTTAATGGAAAATATACCCTCGCCATGGAACATGGGGAAGGAACCACATCCTAACACTCGTAATCAAGAATTCTGTCCTTATCATCATTTTCATGGGCATTCGATAAATAATTGCAGAAATGTAAAAAGAATAATCTTAATAATGATCGATCAGGGGAAGCTAAATCATTTTCTAAAAGGGCATCAACAATCGCAACAATTGCCACCACCACCAGGCGATCGCAAAATGACTAATGTAAAAGGAGAAGAAACTTTTGTTATAGAGGTTGGAACTAAAGCAAAGAATTTATTTTGTAATTCTATTGTGCATTCTTTCAGAACCATCGAAGATTTCCACGATAATGTCTTAAGTAGAGTCTTTGCCAGAGATATGGATGGAAAAGAAATAATGAATATAGCGAGAATCTTGCCATTAGAAGAGTGGCAGAAACAAATCCTTTCTTTTACAGCACAAGAAATACCAGAGCCTGGCGAGCTGCATGATAACCCATTGGTGGTAAGGTTGGAAATAAAACCAGAATAAGAAGAAGAAGAAGAAGAAGAAGAAGAAGAAGAAGAAGAAGAAGGTAAAGAAAACAATAACGAAATGGAAGAGTCTTGGGCCATTGATAGAATCCTAATTGATACTGGCAGTTCCGTAGATATCCTATTCTACCACACCTACAGAACCATGGGTGGGAAGGATGAAGATTTGATACCATCGACATACAGAATCTATGGTTTTAATGGAACTGCCAACAAGCCTAAAGGGGAGATCACAATGAGAATTCCGTTAAGAGGAATGACTTCCAAGATTTTATTCTGTGTTATCGATATTGAATCACCATATAACGCCTTGATTGGTCGACCTTGGTTACACATGATATTGGGTGTTGCATCTACCTTTCATCAGTGCATTAAATTCCCTCATCCAAATGGTGTTGGAGTAAATAAAGGAGATTGGGGAGAAAGTAAGAAATTTTATGAGATAGATATCAAGTCTTGTGAAGAAAGAGCAGGGAAGAATAACAATTGGAAATACAGAATTAAGCAACAACAGAGAAGTGACAAATTAATGGTTGATTCAATATAAAATCATGAAGAAGTAACTAACGAGTCCCTCGCAGATATCAAGCAAATAATAAAACGCAGCAAAGGTACATGTATAAAAAGCATAAAAGGAAGAAATGACAAGCAACTTGCGGGAAAACACTAAGTAAAAGAACAGATGATAAGGAAGATGAGAAGAATGAAGTGATAGAAAGATGAAATATGACGAGCAGATCGCTAGAAGTGGAAAGGTAAAGTTGTTTTTTCTGTTTGAGTGAAGAAAATGAAATTGAAAAGTAAAAAAAAAAAAAAAATTATTGAGATTTGAAACTCGCAAGAAATTTTAAGAAACGCGAATGAAATTTCGCAGAGATTAAGAGAATGGGACAAACCTTTATGGCGTGCAACTTAGTTCGCGAGTACAATTTCGTAAGAGGAAAATGTAAGACCTACAAGCACGTTATAAAGGGGGTATCTCTTTATATGATTCAGGGATAAGGTTATACCGCTACTGGAACCTGAGTCATACAGATGTAGGGGTTAAAGAAAACCTATCCGGGAGAGAGATCTTGGATTTCCAGCTTTATAAGATTATACCCTGGTTGGACGACTGAGAGTCTCTTCCAAGAAGTTCAGAGTATGATCAAGGCGCCGAGGTACACGGTTTAGCCAAGGATGCCCGGGACGGACGAACCTACCCCGGCCATCTTTGGTAAGTCTTGGCTACAATGCACTTGGCCTGAAGAAAACCCCACCTAGGGTGCAGTCTTGTAACTATAAGCCATATAGGCATAAAGGACAAGAGGCTGCGAAAACAACTGGTTGTTGGTAAATCTGGATGGGAGGAACTAGTCTTGTATGGCCGATGTGCCCTCCTTGAAGGGGAAACCAGGGGGAAGATAAGGGCGGCACCATCCATTAGGGAGCTGATAAGTGTCTTAAGCGGCAATGTCAT
This sequence comes from Papaver bracteatum, assembly GCA_023529315.1. Taxonomy (NCBI): domain Eukaryota; kingdom Viridiplantae; phylum Streptophyta; class Magnoliopsida; order Ranunculales; family Papaveraceae; genus Papaver; species Papaver bracteatum. The sequence goes on along the minus strand of JAJJWX010003590.1, from coordinate 527,235 downwards.
GGGGCTCTAAGATCGCAAGATTATTTAGGCCTGTCATATTGTCGCGTAAATTATACAGAGGCAAAAATCCATAAGAGAAAAAAGTTAAGATGAGGTCAAGGGGTTTTTACATGCAAATGTGAAGACGTCCTGCGATTTCATCGCAAGACGGCAATGTCACAAGGCTTTGTTTTCGCGAGAAAACTTAGGCTCGTCATATTGTCGCAATATAATAAAGAAATGCAGATAAGACAAGATCAATGGGTCAATACATGAAAATGTAAAGACGTCCTGCAATCTTGTCGCGGAGAGAATACTATGGCAAAGTAAGACCTTTAAGTAGGAAGGCATGATAAGACCATAAGATCGCAAAAATATCAAGGTTTGCGACAATATCGCAGAAATTATGAAATTCGCCAAAATATTTGTTTATTAACTTTCTCATGTTGCAGATGAATAATAGAGGCAAGTATGGGAATGCATAGAATGATAAAGATTATTATTCATCACCATATGAGAAATTTATATGGATATTAAAGCGCAGATAATTAGTAGATGCAAACTATATAGATAAAGGGGATGTTCTTTCATTCATACAGATAAAGGGGCAAAGAAATTTACACATTAAATTGAAGAAAGTTGCAGCAAATTGAAGAAACTCGCGATTGATTACATAAAAGAAAGAAGTCAGACAGATACATTGTTTCATTTATCAACATTGTTATCTTTATCAGATTCTTCTTTTTCACCAGATTTCTATTCTTCATTATCTTTGATGGGTTCTTCATCATCACCAGAATTTGTTTCTTCGTCATTATTCTCTTCTTCACTTTCGTAAAAATCTTCATCAGAATCAGAGACACCAAGATCTGGAATTATTGATGGTATTGCCTTTGCAAGATCAGGATACAAAGAATGAGGAATTCCATGGTCGTCACAAACCTGCTTATTGGTATCATTACGAGTGATGAGGAGGGTTCTATTAAAATTTGCAGAAGTAATCTCAAATTGAGCTTTCAATCGCGAGTATTTATCGTTGCGAGCAGTAAGATCGTTCGCGATTTGGTGATTAATATCTTCTAGTTCTCTCATCCTTACACGGCATCTATCTTCAGAATCTGTGAGAATAAGGCACCGTTAAGATGGAAGTTAAAAAAAAAAAAAAAGTTCATAGAATAGAGTGGTTAACAACCTTTTTTCTCAGAAATCAAGTCCCTAATTAAGGCCGATTGATCAGCATGAAGACTAGCATCTATACCTAAATTATTAATAGCATTATCAAGAACCTATGCTGCCCAAGAAAAATCATCATCGCTAGAAATAAGAAGGCGAGAACGAACTTGAGTTTCTCTTGCAAGAAGATCTTTATTTTCGCAGAAGAGTTTATCTATTTCCATTTGAACTTCGAGAAGAATTTTATGGAAATCTTCTAGAGTTTCGCTGCCATTTCTAATTGCTTGATCTTTCTCTTCAACAAGATCACTATTTCTACTTCTTAATCCATTGATCACTTCTTTTGATTCATGATAAAGACACTTAAATTTATTAGATAATCCTAAAGTGTGTTTGTGTTCAATAGTCAGGAGATTAAACTTAAATTTAAGTTCCTCTATAGAGAGGGATTTAATTTGTTCATCAGCAAAATTACTTAAGGAGTTATTAAGCTTAAGGAGTTATTAAGGCGAGCAAGAAGAGTATTATCATCTACATGTTCGGGAAAGGTTTGAAGGAACGTAGCCTCGTCAGTTAGACCATAAACATCTGCAAAAATGATTTCTTGGATAAGCTATATAAAAGAAAAATAAAAAATCTAAAAGAAAGAAAAAGTAAATCATACCAGAAAGTTGTTTGTTGGCATTGTTAAGATCCAAAATCTTCTGTTTATCAACTGAAGCTTCAGTTTCCAACAATTTATTTTTCTCGCGAAGCTCAGCAATTTCAGCCTCTAGTTTCTCTTTATCTTGGCGAAGGTTAACAACCTTTTTCTTAAATGAAGCACATTTATTATCTAAATCATCAGCAGCAGCAAAAGAAGCTCTCCCAACCTGCAACAGAGTTTTATAATTACAAAAAATTTGACGAGAGAAATCTGGCGAATTAAGAAACAATTAAGAAAACATACCAGAATACCAAGTGCATTTAAGAAGCTTGGAGTTAGAGTTCCAGAAATTCCACAAAGAGAATTATTATCAGATAAGATTGGAGCATCGCACACTTTGACGAGTGCTTGAGATAGCACATTAAGAGTCTCATCACCATACTCATTCGCAGTTCCACGAGAAGAATCACAAAAAAGCATGGACAGTTGGGCCATGGAAGAATCAGAGGGAGAAGAATTTTTCACAGAGGGAACTTCTCTAATATCGTCAAATTCTTCGATAAATTCATCATTAGATTTATTAATAATGATTGAATCCAATTGGGTATGTTGAGAAGAAGAATACTGAGTTTTATTCTTCTTCAAAGGAGGCTCGCTGGGTTCTTTATCACGAGGGGCAGAGCGTCTTCCTTCACTTGAAACAGTAGATTTCCCTTTATGATTAGTTGAAGGTTTCTCCTTAGGTTTTGGCTCTAAAGGTGGTAATTCTTCAATTACCTACAACACAGATAAAGATAAGAAATAAGGGCAACAATATATTGTTAATTAATAAAGGAATATTTGTTACTTCATCTGTGAAAGATCTAAGAGCTAGAAGAGTGTTAGGTTTCCTATATTTCTGGTAATTAAACTTCATTTTGGCAACCTACAAGATAACGGAAAAGTTAGCGAGAGTGTGAAGGAAAAAATAATAATAGCATAAGAAGATGAGAGAATATACATCGGAAAACCTATCAGGCCAGTTGAAAGTCCATGGTTCATAGTGAGAGAGATTCGCAGGAAGTTGGAGAGAACCGGATATATAAGGACCTTTAAGGCATAAGGGAAAAATAAACCACTTATCGTCATTAGAATGACGAGGGCCATCATTTGTATTGGTATGAAAATCAATATCTTGCAGAAGAGCATTTTCAGCAGCGACCTTCTTTTTATGCAAACGGACACCCCAACAAGTACTATCCCTTACCATGGGGAGTAACTGGTAATTTCGAAAGAAGTTATCTACAGTATACTTTGCAGGGATAATCGAAATATGTTTATATTTAAGACTTTTATGTTCTTCGGAATATTGGGATCCTTTTCCAGCACCACGAGAGGCATATTCCAGTAATAATCTAATACAATCCCCGCTAAGTTGATACACCGCTTGTGAAAATATCTTATCAGAAATTATTTGGTAAAAGAGTGGAAGTTCAGGGTTGTAGAGAGGAAGTGGAAGACCAGCTTCAAGTTGGCCTAACGAAACTATAATTTTTTCACGAGAACACTAGAAGTTAGAAAATAATTCAAGAGAAAGAACAGATTTGGGACTTTGATCTGGGATTAAAGATAAGTCAAATCCTTGATTTTTAAGTTTTTCTTGCATCAAATTGAAAGCAATAAGATTTTTAGCACCAGCAGCAACCATTTTGAGAGAATGGAAATGAAAGGAGATTGAAAAAATGGCGAAAGATAATAGATGCGTGATTTGCGGGAAAGCAATGAAATTTGCAGAGAAGAAGAAGGAAAGAGAATGAGAAGAAAGAAAAACAGAAGAATGAGAGAAGGTATTTATAGCAGAAGAAGTTTCTTGAGAAAATAAATATGGTTAATACAATGAAAGGACGTGAATGGTCAAATTACAGCGGTTTAAGATGACGTGTCGAAAATATATGGATGATAAAATTATATGAAGACAACTGGTGAAAGGTTTAGAGACGTGTCAGAATAAACATGGAGGTGAAAAGATAGGAGATTACGGCAATTTATTCTCACGATATTTTCTTCTTCGCAGAAAAGATGTGAGAAGAGGCAAGATGTAGTACCATAATATCGCCACAATGATATTCTCATGATAAGAACAACACTTTCACGAGAAGGACAAATATTCCTATAAGTATAAATGACATTATTCACGAGAGTGTCGTGAGGATTCTTCAGCAACATTTGGCGAGCGTCACGGGGAAGCATCATAATAGCTGACGATTGAAGAGACATGTTATGAGAGTGTTGTTTCACAAGGATTACAAAAGTTGGCGAAGATTAATATTGCAAATACCACGATGAGATCGCAGAATATATCCGAAAGAAGGGGAAAACTTAGCTGTCACCCACTATGTAATTTCCTATATAAAGGGTTCAAGTAAGTCTAGATGAGGATGATGTATTTTTTAAAGTTGAGAAAATCTTAAGGAGAGAGAAACTCCAGAAAAGAAAGTTGTAATTCTGAGTTTGAATATTTTCTGTAAACATTTCTGAGATCTAAATAATAAAAGTGTCGTTTAATTATTTAATCTTCAACTAGTTTCACTTAGATTTTTATAGGATCTTAATAGGGGTGTAGTGTGGGAAATCCTGCTACTACACCTATGAGAAGGAGATGAGGCCCATGAAGTGCTCAAATTGCAAGAAGATTAGGAATCATAACAAAGCTACCTGTCGTCAATTATTGATGAGTAGCATGCTGTTGAATTGCTATTAGTATTGTTTTAATATTCTTTTTTCACTTTATTTTTTAAAACTTTTCTTCTAGTTCATTTTTTAAGAATGAACCTTTTTATTTGTATTAGTTTTCTGTAATGTTATTCATTTATTCAGATGAACCTATTAGAGTGATATTAAAGTTCAATGTCCAGAATGAACTTGGATTCTTGAATCATTTTTACCATATGATAAGGTTCATTTTTTGGAATGAACCAAATAAATATTGTACTAAAATGAACTAAGTACCCTTCTGTTTTACATGTTTTACATAGGATCATACACTTTATAGGACTGAGTTCATATGAAATTTTAAGGTATCAACAGTCCATACTGAAAAAGCGGGGGTACAACAACCACACCCAATATTTTATTCGACAATCTGAATAGACAAACTCCAATATACTTTCAAGAAAATCAACTAGACAGTCAGACTCAATCTATAGAAAAGTATATCAAAAAGGTTATATCTCTATTTCACAATGTAATCAACAAATTAAACATATAGAAATCCGCGAGCCTAATTATTATGTGAAACAAATTGAACGATACCAAAGACCAATGTTCAAGGATCAATTAATTTCAATCAACAACCTAAGGTTGGATTTACCAATTGATCGATACAACGCACAACCAGTAATATTTCTATTATATACTAACAAAATATAATGCGAAAAAGAAATAACACAGACACCAGAATTTTGTTAACGGGGAAAACCGCAAATGCAAAAAAACCTCGGGACCTAGTCCAGTTTTGAACATCACACTATATTAAGCGGATACAAACACTAGCCTACTACCAAATGAACTTCGGACTGGAATATAGTTGAACCCTAATCAATCTCACACAGATTCAAGGGACAGTCGTGCTTCTTACGCCTCTGATCCCAGCAGGATACTACGCACTTGATTCCCTTAGATGATTTCACCCACAACTAAGAGTTGATACGACCCAAAGTCGAAGACTTAATAAACAAATCTGTCTCAGACATAAAAGTCTATTGGAATAGATAAATCAGTCTCCCACAGAAATACCTATGAGTTTTATTCCGTCTTTTGATAAATCAAGGTGCACATGAACCAATTAATAAACTAGACTTATATTCCCGAAGAACAACCTAGTATTATCAATCACCTCACAATAATCATAATCGTATGGTAGCAAAAAAAGATATTTTGGAACCACAAACGACGAGACGAAGATGTTTATGACTTCTTTTAATCTTACCTATCGGAGATAAATCTCAAGCAAATCTTAACAAAGATAATACTCAATCACGATAGTAAAAGTAAGATCAGAACACTCAACTACAGAGAAAATAGTAGGGCCTGGCTTCACAATCCCAATGAAGTCTTTAAGTCGTTAACCTATAGGGTTTCGTGAAAAACTTAAGGTTAAAGGAGAAACGACTCTAGTCACAACTAGTATCACACATGATGTGTGGGGATTAGGTTTCCCAGTTGATAGAGTTCTCCTTTATATAGTTATTAAATCAGGGTTTGGAATCTCAGTTACCTTAGTAACAAAGCATTCAATATTCACCGTTAGATGAAAACCTAATTAAACCCAAGCTAATATCTTTCAACCGTTATATCGAACTTAGCTTGTTACACACAAATGAAACGTGCCCTCATTTAGTTTTATGTAACCATACCTAAACGTGTATATCATGTTATCTCAACAGTAGTTAACCGAGGTTAGCTATATGAACACTCTCATATCAAACTTTATTCATCTTAACCATAACTAGCTCAAATGACTCAAATGAAACTAGTTAAAGAGTTATCCAATTGTTATATTCTCATAGAAGTATACAAGAACACAATTGAAGCAAAATCGGTTTGATTCACTCGAATCAATTCATGAACATTATAGCTATGGTTTGCAAAGAATGAATTCCATATTATATAAATGTATTTGTTCATGTCACAACCGATTTTAGAACTTTAACCACTCAAGTATGCAAATGGGTATGCATACTTGAAGTAGTCGGGACCAAGTTTGGTTTTCTCCATTATGAGAATGAGTACTCATACCACAAAACCCAGCAGAATTTTCCGATCACAAACCTTACGCCAGTATGCATATGGGTACGCGTACTTAGGTTCCCGGACTTCTTGAAACCACGTGTACGCATACGGGTATGCATACTATGGTTCCCGCACATGGATCACATATATGTAAGAGTGCACAACATGTTTATAATCCAATGTTGGTTAAGTGTTCTAAACTTTATTTCATTCATTGAAACATTCTTAGAGGATGAAAATAGCCATTTTTACACACTATTAGCATTAAAGCAATTTTCAAGTTATTGAAATAATTATAACGAAACATTCCAAGTCTACACCAAATGATTGTATCACACAAACCATGTAGGATATTACTCGGAAATTTTCACATGATCATCTTTTGACTTTCGTCAAGAATATAAGATGAACTTGGTTGAAGTTAAAGCTTACCAACACATATTTCGAGATATAAACTCAACTCGAAATCTCAAATGTGTTGTTGATGGTGGATTTTCATTTAAGGATAAAATTGTAAAAGCCAAAATTATGCGCCGACATCTTGATAAACATAAAGCCATAGATAAGTGATGAATAGTTATTCACTTTACTAATTCACCTAGAATGGAGCATGTGGCAACAATCCCCGTATTCTGTGAATTAAATACACGAAATTCATCCAGGTTGGAGCATGTAGCAACAATCCCATATACCCTGTGAATTTACAGCATTATTAATTAATGCATGACCAGCCTTGTATTTCTTGTACTCATTATCGGTGCGGTATGATGACTGAGTGTTGTTCTCAGCAGAGAAACATGAACCTCCAAGTATTAATAATGAAGCATGTACGAAATACCCGTACAGGCTGCATCTCTCGGTGTGTTATACTAGCCCGATAGAGAATATTTGAATCTGGACTATCCATATCAGTCTCATAAATTATCACGACCATCCCACTTCACCAGCATGATTGGATGGCTTAGATTGAATCCATGACCCCCAAGCAGGTATAGGAATACTCACTACCGACCCAACGCGGGCCCTGCATGGTTGGCCTCCCAAAAATTGTGGCATAGCTTGCCAAACCTTCCAAGCCAAAGCAGCGCGGACGTGAAACCCTAAATTAGGGTTTACGACACATTACATGTGTCACAAATTAGTCTCAACCATCTATCTTCGCAAGCATAGATGGAGGGTGTAAATGTAGATTCAAAGGGCCTAGAGCATGTCAACACAAACATCGTGGACCCGCCTACATACCTGACCGATCGGTCAGGACCAACTATGGTTGGTAATTTTAATTCGTGCGCCCCAAACTGGGTATGACACACGACCGACAAGAAAACCTAATTAGGGTTTGTGTCGCGATCACGAGCGTCAATTTTCTCCTTCTCGGATGAAGGGTCCAAGAATAGACTAAAGCCTAGTTTGGTATTGTTGTGAGTTTTACAGAAGTGCTTTTCTGTAGTGATGTGTTGTGCGTTGCTGTGATGTGTTTTAAAAATAAAGTAGTTGGTAAATTATAATATGAAAAGTGTTGTGGAACCAACAAACTGTAAATTTTGTTTGGTAAATTATCATGTTGAAATGCTTATGATATGGATAATGACGAAAATAGACATGGTTTAAAAATTATTTTTAAATTACATCTATTAATAATAATAAAAGAATTATTTTGAATATTATTTAACTAAAGATAAAAAAATAACAATAATTCTTATTCCTAATTTAATCATTTAATTTTTTTTACCTTTAAATACTATTATTTATTTATTTTTATTTTTTTTATAAAATTGTTGTTGTTGTTGTTGTTATTGTTGTTATTATTATTTTATAAAATTTGATTAGTTAAATAATTGTATATAAATAAATATTTAAGGGTTGATTTTGTCTTTTTAATATAATAACAAGGTTAAAATAGAGAATCAATTAATTAAAATTGAGTGGGTCCACATCTTCTACTTTTATTGCTTTTAAAAGCTACCCCTGGATAGCTTTAAAAAGTTTGCCTAAAACAGAAGTGTTTTTAGGAAAAAGCGTTTCGAAAAAAGTTTACCAAACACTATTTTCCTAAAAAGTTTGTTACAAGTTGGTTACAAAGTGCTTTTGTAGGAAAAAAATCAATCCCAAACAGGGCTTAAGCAGGTCCGGTGAGTTTCAACATGATCATCGTGGGCCCATCTATCTCCACACCCGATCGGCCAAGGAATATCATGTCTGGTTGCCTCGATTCGCATGCCCAAACTAGCGTGGTCACACCTCCCGATTGCAGACTAATCTCGACCACTCAACTTTGCCGGACAAATTGAGTGGCTTAGATCACGTTTCTATAGGATATTAAGGTATAGACGTGTACACCAGCTCGCCATATGTATACCAGACTAATCGGCCAAGACCGAACAAGCTTGGTCGTCTTGAAACGCGCGCCCGAAGATGGCATGACGTGCGGATTTTGCGGCACCAGATTTCTGTCGCAAACTGATCTCGACCACTGAACTTCGCCAGACAAATTGACTGGCCCAGATCACTCTTTCACGATACGATGAGGTATGGGCGCCTGCACCGTCATGCCGTCTACACACATGCACGATCGGCCCTGCCAAATTCGTATCTCAAGCTTGGATTCGACCAAGATGAAGAGTGATGCTTGCTCACCTCTTCAAAAACCCTAATTCCACTAACGGTCGCAGATGAGTGTGTCAAAGATCATCTCGTCCGTTCAACTTCACCGGCTTGGTTATACAGCCCTGGTCAAGAGTTAATTGGTCAGTGAGGCGTCATGGTGATCACCACCCGTCACCCTACCACTCCATGTGGTCGGCCAAGGGAGGACTTGCTTGCGCAACCTCCAAACCATCACATGAAGTAGGATGGACATGAGGCTATTTTGAGACGCTCAAACAGCGATGCTTCATACATGCCGAATATACTCGATGATGTACCTGCATAGAATACACACGATACTTCACAAGTATCGACTTCCTAAATAACTTATTTATTTAATCTAGCATTACATGATACTTTCTGTGGGTCCCACGATCCACACACTCGAGACATCAATCATGTCACAAAATTGGGGATACATACTGGGGTATATTGGTCTGGCGGTTTACAACGTTCAGCGTGCAACGCGCCATCACAAGAACGTGTCAGGAAGACATGGACGGTTAGTGATGATGGGAGAAGTGGGCAAGACTGATCGTGTGACACTAACACACAACTCCACTACTCCATCACTCCACTTTCTTCACTTCCCATGAGACACATGAATAAGGCTCAAATGACTTGTATAAATAGGTTCTCCTCCCTATTTCCAAAAACAGAAAACAACACAGAAATCAAGTGTTAATACAATTGTATTCGAAACACCCAGAGCCTGCTTTCATTATCCGTAATCCTTCTCACCTTTCTGTTACAAGTCATAAAACAGCCTACACCTTCACAATCTCAACACCTTCTTCGCTTCCCTCCCTAAGATCAACCCCATCTCATTCACTTTGTGATCGAAACAAGTCTGGAACGACCATTTCTTGGTTTAGGCCAGAATTGTATAAATTGATCTCTCGAATCAAAAGCACTCCCGTGCAGTGCATTTGTTCAGGGTTTAGATTCATTTCTCATCCACGCACCTCAAATTACCAAAACCAGCAGAAGTAGTTTTTACCCATAAACAATTGGCGACCACAGTGGGAGATTAATCTCTCGGTTGTGAAGTCAATTTCTTCAATACCAATTCAATTTTACAGATTTTCGAAAATGTTGGATCTTAGGTCTTGATAAGCAACCAATATTGACGGGACTATACTTGACAACACTCTCGGTGTTGATATCTCAGGTGTCACCGTGCAACCAGTTAATACCATCAGTGTATCTCGTGGAATTGCTTCCTCTACTACCAGCACCAGCAGAGCAGGAGATGTTCCAGTAAGTGTAACATCTCCCATCACCAGAGCCAGAGCAGCCGCAAATCCCAACATCTCCTCAAGTATAACTCCTTCTGCGGTCACCAGAGCAACAACTTCCACCACTTCATCAAGACGAAGAGCTGGAGGAGCAAGAGGAGGACCATCTCTCATTACCATCGCAGATTTGATGGAAAGGCAGGAAGTCCTTTCTAAGACTCAAACGGATATGGCTACAACACAGAAAGAGGTACTCGCTTTTTTTAAGACATTAACTGATCGATTTCCACAAGAGCCGCGACATCCCATAAAGCCAACTAGGAATGCATTCAACGCACCCGGAGAAGGTATTTCAGTGGCGCGGACCTACATGGACCTGATCAAAGAAGCGATATCAGATATGAACGGTCCTGTAATGGAGATTCCTACACTGGGTACTGATCCTCACAACGATCCTCCTCAAGTCAATAGTCTCACTATGATCCAGAGGCCGGTGGATCAGGAAGCGGTTTCTCTAGTGGAAAGTTTATGCGAACTTTTACACCTCTCGAAGAATCGGCGGGCAGAGAATTTTTGCTGCAATCAACCAGAATAAAGTCACAACCGGGCCCTACATGCCACTGCACACATCAAGTATTCAGAGTTTAAGAGGGCCCTCATCGACACGGGAGTGTATTTTAATGTTATTACTCTCAAGACTCTCAGAACGGCCAAGGTTCGCTCAGGAAAGATCGTATGGCATCCTACCACAATGACAGACTTTGGAGGAAACCAGACCAACACATACGGGATCATACCTTCAGCGTATCACCAATGCCTGAAGACTATGCTGAATAAATAAGTCATTCGTATTCCTACATCATTTTCTCCTTATGCACGAATATACGGAGTGAAACTGTTCAAACCGAGGGAAGCTCCACGAGAAGGAACAGACAAAGTCCATTGCATCCCACTCACCATGTGGGCGTCACTCCAGGAGGAGGACCGACTTGCATCATCGAAATCTAGGACCCATGATGCATCCTTGATGACAAGGAATCTCAATTCTTCTCTCCGCCCAACGAAATGCTACAACGATGATGAGCCACAAGAAGAAGTGCCAGATGCTCCACGAAAGCTGCAATATGGTACCAACCCCACAACTGATGAGATCGACGATGAGGAATCTCCGAGGCCTATCTCCATCATCTCAAACTTGTGTAAGCATTCATACAATATCCGATCCAAACCGGTCAAACAATCTCCAAGTCAATTCAGGCGCGAGGTCAGGTGTTTCATGGATTCCAGAGACTTGAACAAATGCTGCCCCAATGACGAATTTCCTATGCCTAACATCGACATGTTAGCATACGCCACCAGTGGACACGGCATGTTTATCTTCATGGATGGTTACAACGGCTATAATCAGATAAGGATGTATGAGCATGACGCAAGTAAGACAGCCTTTCAAACTCCTCTTGGAAATTTTTACTATACTGTTATGCCTTTTGGTTTAAAGAATGCCGGTGCAACGTATCAACGGAAATCTTCCACGACATGATGTATAAGAAAGTCGAAGACTACGTGGATGATATAGTATTCAAATCCAAGACTCAAGCTATCCTCAAAATTTCGCTGCCGTGAACCGTGAAGGAGCTCCAAAACTTCATGGGCAAGGTGAAATTTTGCTTCATTCACCCCTTGCTGAAGAAAGGATCAAGTTTCATCTGGACCGCACTATAACAGGAAGAATTTCAGAGGATTCAACGAATATTATCATCTCTGAATCATCACAAAGGTTTCGCCTATTATGTCAGCCCAGACAAGAGCGAGCATGGGACATCTTCAGATCCACTGAAGCCAATACCTCAAGGGAGCAGCCTCAAGAAGATAACGATATCCGCGTGTCATGTTTATCAAGATCCGAGCGAATCACTCTATCAGGTGCATGTCTATCGTGCTATGTTGGATAATCTGCGCTTTTGGTCACCCTCTGGACTTCGTGAAGCTGTTGAACGCTCATCTACAACAATATTTTCCCTGCTAGAAAGAACCAGTTTCGCTGAAGCAGCAAGAGGAAAGCCACTGAGATACAACATCATGGGTGTCCCAACTCCAACTCCAGTACCGTATGCACGACTGCCGTAATGTTGAAACAACGTCCAAGATATTATATATCTGGATCGATGGTAACTACATCAATGAGAGACGCTCTCCCATAGGAGAAGTAGTTGTGTTACTAAAGGAGTATGACTGGGACTTCTTAGCACTGTCCATCTCAAAGGAAACCTCATGAACCTAGCGTGACAACACCTATCAAGTCGAAAGCTCTAGATACTTGTGGGCAGGGGACTGTCTTCCTCTTCTATATTTCATGAAGAAACATCAAATAATCCATCGGTTTTAATTTATCCCTCTAACAATGAGACGAGCTCTACCACCATATGAAGACTGCCAAGTTCGTGCCTGTAGCTATCATGCCTCTCCCTGCCAGTCTCTTCTGATCCATAGCTTCACCATATCAACGACCATTACGTACAAAATACCCATTGGGCATACAAGATAGAGCTACGTAGACCACGCTTGGGGATTGAGGCTCAGCATGAAGTTCCTTCGCCATCATTCAAGAACTTATTCAACACCCTCTCCAGCAGAAGCCGCTTCAACGCTCACCAGGACCTGCTCTCTCCAGAAGATGCTTCAACGCTCTCACCAGGACCCACACCACGTTCGAACATACAAGGTTCACGTTTGGGCAAATCAAGTACGCCTGGGTCCCACGTTCGAGTAAAGGGAAGACCGGTGTTGGTCACAGTAGCAAGGCCGGTGTTGGTCAAGGGGAAATCCTGGTGTTGGGTGAGGCAACATGTTTGGTGTCTGGTCGAAGCAGGCACATCCGGTCCCAAGCAAAGCAGGCACGATATGGGTCCCACATTGATCAGGCACATCCAACCCCAGATTGGTCAAAGCAGGCACAGGCGGCCCCAAGCAAAGCAAGAATGTGTTGGGTCCCACATTGATCAAGCACATAAACTATACGGGCAAAGCAAGCAAGACTGGTATTGATCAACTCACAAGGCCGGTATTGATCAAGTCACAAGGATGGTATTGATCAAGTCGCGAGGCTGGTATTAATCAAGTCACAAGGCTGGTATTTCTCAAGTCACAAGGCTGGTATTGCTCAAGTCGCAAAGGTTGGTGTTAATCAGGACATAAGGCCGATATAATAGGCGCACACAGCAGGGCCGGTTTCAGTCGAAGCACAGGGCCAACGTTTGAAGCATGTACACAGTGGACCCATATTTAAATGAAGCAGACACAACAAGCCCACGTTCGATCAAGCAGGCGTACGATGAATCCCGCGGTTAAGCGAAGTAGGCGGGCCCACATGCCTATCAAACAGGTGCGACAGGGTGACGTTTGGTCGAAGCATAAAAATGGTGGGGTCCACATTCGTTCAGGGTTGTATGTACTGTTTTCTATGGGAAGAGAAGATACAAGTTCTATTCCCTTCTTGGCTCAAATACCCGAAAGAGGAAACCGGTCCCACCAAGGTCGTCGTCACACCTGAAGTACTCCCACGAACGAAGCAGGCGCATCAGTCCGTCAATTAGGAACATCAAGCCCATGTTCGATCAAGCAGGCATAGTAGTCCCACGAACGAAGTAGGTGCAACAGTCCGTCGATTAGGAACAACCCCACGATCGAGCGAAGCAGGCACAATAGACCCTTGACCTAATCAGGCATAGAAAGGTCGATCCGGCAAGACTGACATTCGAACGGAGCAAGCCCTCGACCGAAGCAGGCATAGCAAGGTCGATCGAAGCAGGCAAGACTGACATCATACTAGGGGAATGCTCGCCTAGACTCCTCTTGAATGTGACATGCTCCAAGGACATGATGACCTGTCTCTCTTGGTAACATCTAACTTTATCTCAGAAGTTTTATCTTTAACTGTCACCATCTTATGCCTACCCTACAATAATGCAACCATTATGCGCTAGGCAGGGGACTCAATGTTGATGGTGGATTTTCATTTAAGGCTAAAATTTTAAAAGCCAAAATTATGCACTGACATCTTGCAAAAGATAAAGCCATTAATAAGTGATGAATACTTCTTCACTTTACTAATTCACCTAGATTGGAGCATGTGGAAACACTCCCAGTATTCTGTGAATTAAATACACGAAATTCATCCAAGTTGGAGCATGTATCAACAATCCCATATACCCTGTGAATTTATAACATTATCAATTAATGCATGACCTGCCTTGTATTTCTTATACTCATTATCGGTGCGGCATGACGACTGAGTGTTATTCTCAGCAGAGCAACATAAACCTCCAAGCATTAATAATGAAGCACGTACGAAATACCCGTACAAGATGTTAAAACAAGCCCCCAGAGCTTGGTATGATAAACTAACATCCTTTTTACTCCAAAAGGGATTCTCTAGAGGAGGTGCTGATAAAACTCTTTTCACCAAGTGGAGTGGAAAAAATGTGCTTGTAGCACAAATATATGTAGATGATATCATCTACGGTTCCACCTCAAAGACTCTAACGAACGAGTTTCTGAATCTTATGAGTGGGGAATTTGAAATGAGTAATATTGGAGAATTATCATATTTTCTTGGTTTACAAATACAGCAACAAAAGGATAGTATTCTTCTTTCCCAAGAAAGATATGCAAGGAATTTAGTCGAAAAATTCGAACTAAAAGATGCATGGTTTGTTCACAAGGTTTTTTATAGAACCATGGTTTGTTCATGGATTTTATTTTTTTTTGAAACCGTGGAGTGTCCACAAGGTTTATTTTTTGTGAGCCTTGCTCTCGTTAAAAAATTTCTTTTTTATTTATGTACATGAGTAAATAAAACGTTTTCTTAAAAATCAAAACTTGGGTTTTGTGTAATACTATTTAGAAATAAACAATTATTTATGATGAAATAACGTTTGAGTTTTCATAATTCCATGGTGAGTGTTCACATAGTATAAATATTCATGATTTTATGAACAATCTGAGTTTTTCTCATCTTTTGTCGGTTTTGAAGAAACGAACGACTTTGAGGTGTTAACTCTAACATTACCATCACTATTGTTAGTGGAAGCATAAAAGGTAAGAGTTAAGAGTTACCATTAAATGCTAGTATTTTCTTGACTCTGGATGGTGTACTGAAGTAGTATGTAATGTGAATTTTTGCAGCTACTTCGTAAGATGACCAACTCCCAAGTTAAAGACACTTCAAAAGATAAAATGTGTGTTGATGATGACATCTCTAGAGATGAGGCACGGATGAAACTTCTGCTGGTGAAGACGAGGACGAAGCCCCTGGGATTAAGAATGTCCCGAACATAGATAATGCATTTTTCGAGGAAGATACTTCAGGAGTTGAAAAGCATTTGAAATCTCCAGTGTATCATCTTCTGATAAATCCCAGGACTATTTATAATAAATTTGTGACTCCTAAGATAGTTATCCAGTTTTGTCTTGAACGAGGAGCCTTCCTTGCATCGATCATAGAATTTAAGCTTTCTCGACGACCTTTGGAGAAGTTTGCTGGATGGGCGAGGCATATGTTGGGTTTTCCTCATGTGAGGGCCATGCTCGATCAGGAGCAGGTGACAAGGGCCATTCAGGCTTCTGGAGAGTTGTTCATTTTTCACGACGCAAGGAGTATCGTGGTTTTTCTTGTTCGCTGGTGTATTCCTACCCACACTTTCATATGTAGATGGGGAGAGTTCACCATTACTTTGGAAGACGTGGCAACTCTGATGCATCTTCCAATCACGAGAAATCTCCCTGGGGATCTTTAAGATGAGGAGACCGTCGTTTCTCATGTCTTGACATATGCAATGGAGGTAGCAAATAAGGCTGGAAGTAAAGAATGCTACGCTCTCTGGTTGACATGTTGGTGGCCCAAAGACGAGGTTTCTGATAAACCTATCGACGGTATGTTACCCATTACTGCTTTCTTATGTTTATGGTTGTCCACAGATGTTTTTGAAGACAGTGGAAACTTGTTGATGCCTTTCGTGATCCCCTTTGCTATTAATATGGATCAAGGTGAGCAACTCCCGATAGGTAGTTTGTTCTTGGGCTCCCTGTATTACAACTTAGACTCTTTGGTTATAGACTCCAGCGTGTCGAATAGCTTCTTGAAGATTGAATGTTATGCTAATACAATGTTTCTTCAAGCTCTGATATGGGAACACTTCAAGAATTATGCACCCATTCCCCGTAATGTTTTACAAGGACCGAATACTGATGCTCGTCATATTTTCCCTGAGAAAGATAATGCCAGGATCATGCGTTGGTCCACAAATCAGCCTCGATCTAAGGCGCGCCTTATTGATGTGTTGGATGACAAATCTGAGTTCGATTTCCGTCCTTGGGTGTCAGTGCCTCCTTAAGTTTCTCAATCGATAACCTTCAATACTGGAGAGATCACGAGTTTTTCATCTGGCGCGGATCTGAACGATGGTGAGAGATATTTCATGCAGAGCTGCACTCCTGGTCATTTATTGTCAGTTTTATACGGAGAACTCTTAGTGGAGGAGTATAATATTGATAGAGCATCTCGACAAATGAGTATGGATCAGTGTGTTCCAACTATTCGGAGGAGGAATCCATCGGTTGAGCAGCTCATGACTCGCTTAGATCATACGCATGTGGAAGGAAGTAAATACTAGTTCCCTTGATCCAATAGATTTGCATACGTGACTCCAGGTTATGTAAACTTCTGGGACGATCAGTTTGAGCGATTGCATGAGTTCGTGACAATCGGTCAGCCTCCAATAAGGAGTCGTCCCTCTGATGAGATGATTGCTGGTCGACCGAGATTGAAGTATCTCTCCGGTGATAAGCGAAAATCATCTCCAGGATGCTCTCAGGTATATTTTTATATAATCTTCATAAAATTATAACATATGTATTCTGATTTTATTGTCGAAATTTACTACAGGATGGTCGTAGCGTAAAACCTCGAATCCGTGTAGATTTCTCAGAAACTGAGATGGTTTTTCATGGCGGAGAAGGCAGGCATAAAGGTTATAGGCTGTTATCCAACACTATAAAGTCCCCAGTGACTCGTCTGGTGAGTTGTTAATATATCTTTCATCATGAATTCTTCTCATCCATGTAATTAGGATCTTAAAACCACCTTTGTTATTTCGTTGCAGAATTTTACTCCATCGAGTATTGACGGTCTTCAATTTTCCGCTTCTGGGCGAACAATTTTTGACTTGAGCGATGAGGAAGAAGTTGTAAGTATTTCTTCCCATATTAATTATGGCGCTTCATGAATGAAATGATAATTGTTGGGGATATGTCCAGGAGGATGATTCCATGGATGTGTAAAATACCGATAACACTCGTTCGAAGGACGGAAACGAAGAAAACTCCCAGAGTTCGAAACTGAATGAAGGTGACAGAGTTGTCAATGTTGATGCAAGCCATTCTGATTCTTTGAACGCTTCGGAGACCACCCAGGTAAATATTTCTCTCGAATTTCATCCATAGAAGTATAAACTCGCTGGTTTATGAGTGAATAAATGAGGGAGTATGTGAATATATGACAAGTTTTGCCGAAAATACGTCACCAGAAAATTCAGAATTCAGCATTTTAGGAAAAACGTCGTAGGATCCTCATATGATGTCGGATTTTCATGATATGAATATGCATCTTTAATCCCAGGAAATTTCCAAGATTTAAAATATAAGCTTTTGAAGTTTTGAGCACGCTCAGGGCCTGAAAAAGGCGAAATAGTGAACTTCCAGGAGACTTTCAGAACTTTTTCAGACATCGTGTAGTCTCGAGTTTCGACCACATCTTTTTGCTCGTTCATCCGATTGCTATGAAATTTTGATATGTTGTAGGTAACATCCATACTAAGATAAAGGTATATAAATCAACCCTTTATTCTTCACCAATTGCTCCCAGTTTATTGCGTTGTACAGGGCAGTGTAAAATCTTCTCAGGCGAGCTCGTTGTAAAACGTGATTTTGTGACTTTCACGTTATTTGCTGACATCTAACATGTATAATGAAAGACTTTGATGATGTTAGAACACTTGTATGATGTAGTTCATGATTTATTTTGGCTTCATGTTTGGATGATCCTAATCTCATGTAATCTCCGTATTAGGTGCAAAATACTGAAGTTGAGAATGAAGGAACCCAAAATGATGAAACGAGTGACCCTGAGATTATTGATAAGGATGAAATTATTTCTGCACCTCAAGGCCATGAAAGTTTTGTTGATGAAGTCATGGAAACCCAAATTTTCGCCACTTCAGTGATAGAAGAATCCAGGACACCAACAGAAGATACTGAAGAAACTGTTGCCCTGATTGTAGAAGTTGCTCCAGTAATTGAAAACCGCATAGTCGTGCATGAGTACCCAAGTGCAGGAGTTTCTTTTGATCCTCCATTTGATGCCTCACTCCCGTATCACGAGTTAGTTGGTGGATTCAGCGTTCCTATTGGATATGTGGGTTTGTACAAGAAAATATGGGAGAAATTTGGCCATATAATTATCGACAGAAATCCTGGGCGTGCTTATGCTTTAACAATATAGGTAAGTGTACTCTTGCGTGTTGTAAGCGATATATGCACTAGATCCAGAAACGCTGTAACTCCAGATGTACTCTTTGATTGGAGTTCAACTTGGAGAATTATGAGAGACTTGGCTTCAATGTGAAGTGGCTCCGTAAGAAAATGAATGCTATTAAGGATTCATGTGAAAATAACATACCCTTTCCCAATGATGCTGTGATGGAGAAAGAAAACAAGATTTCCAGACTGACTGAAGAGCTGAACAAGGAGAAGGCGTCTTTACAGGCTTTGAAGGATGCAGAGGCCCAAAAATATTTCTTTGCTGATTTTCTTTGATTCATTTTCCATAATCTCTTGAAATTATGAATTTCTGAGAGATGTGAGGTATTATTTTGGGTTTTGATGTCATGGTTTTGGATTGGTAGATGGTTAAGTATTTTTTTTTGTACTTGATAGAGATTTTCTTTTAAGAAATATGAATTAAATTTTTGATAAATTGCTGAATTCAAATACTGATTGCAAGTATTGCAAACGTTTTGGAGGAATTGAAATACAATGAAAGAAAATCCTAAAATGCCAAATCCAGTCATCATGAATGCTTAAACGCCCAGTACCTCAAATGCCCAATATTCTCAGACAAACGCCTTAAGCCATTTCTCGTGAATTACTGGTAAGGTTCGTCCATCCGTGTTGATCAGTTTTGTAGGACCAGAATATCACTACAATACTTCTCTGCGAGATTAACAACACTTCCCAACGAGCATCACCGCAAGATCTTCAACTACACTTTGCGAGTGTCACAAAGGCAGTCAAAAGAGTGACGTAATAAATGACGAGTGAAGAAAACTTGAGAAAGGCATGTTTGTCCTGCGATGGTTACAAAACTTGCGAGAGTGAACATTGTAAGTAATCGCGATACAATCGCACAATCAACCCGAAATAAGGGGAAAACTTAGCTGTCATCCACTATGTAACTACCCTATAAATATAAACCCAATGTGTCCAGAAAAGGATGATGTATTTTTGAGAGTTAAGAAAATCTTGAGGAGAGAGAAACTTCAAGAGAATAGTTGTAATCTTGAATTCTTCCATTTCTGTAAACATTTCTCAAACCAAAATAATAAAGTGTCGTTTTTCATCTTCAATTATGAGTTGATTATAACAAAATATTAACAAGGGTATAGTGTGGGAAATCCTGCAACTACATTTTGGCGCCCGAAACAGGGATTGAATTAGCAAAATCATAGAAAAAGGTGAAGAAGAAGATAAGAATTGTTCAAGATTAAGAAAATCATAAAACAAATCAGTGAGATATTTAAAAGGAAGGATGATTAGAATCAAAAAGGATTGTAGAAAATTGGAGTGTGGTATGGTAACGAGAACAATGATTGATAGATTTCATGAAAGTATTAAGGGGAAGATACACAAACGGGATTTTGAAGGAAGGAAAATTATGACGGTGGAAAAAATATCACCATTGAAAGATTGGGAAAAGATGGAAATCACATTTACAGCAGCAGAAATACCAGAAGAAAATCTAAGTCATACATCTCCATTGGTAGTCACAGTATCCACTATACCAATTAGAAAGAAGGAATCAATAAAATCTGTAGAAGAATGGGTTATGAATAGAACTTTGGTGGATAGATGAAGTTTTGTAGACATAATATTTTATCATACTTTCAAGAAAATGGGATATAAGGATGAAGAAATGTCTTATTCAACATATCATGTTCATGGCTTTGGAAAGTCTTTAACAAAACCTAAAGGTGAAATGGTGGTACGAATTCCACTAGGGGAGATTGAAACACAAGTAACGTTATGTGTGGTAGACGTGGAATCACCGTATAACATGATATTAGGAAGACCATGGATACACACAATCAAGGCTGTAGCATCAATGCATCAAGTTTCCTACACCTAGTGGAATTGGAGAAATTAGAGGAGACACAGATTTTGCGAAATTGTGTTGCCAAATTGAAGTAAGAAATTGTGAAGAACGTCCAAAGCTGCGAAAGGCTCGCAGAAAATTGGCAAGAGAAGCAAAAAAGGAGGAAGAATTTAATGTTTACATGATAAGAGCAAAAGAAGGAAAAGGAATACCCAGTGAAATCTCACGAGAAGGAGATGAACTCGCGAGAGTTATGAAAACACCAACACCAATTGGAGAACCTGAAGCCAGTTATATTGCAGCAGAACCAACAAAATAAGTAAATGTTGGGAGTGAAGAAGAGCCTAAAATGCTGAAAATTGGGACTAGAATGGAGGCAGATGAGGAAGAAAGAACTATAAATCTCTTGCGAGAGTATAAAGATATATTCGCGTGGAGCATGGATGAGATGCCAGGGATAGATCCATCAATAGCATGTCATAAATTAGAAATCAACAAAAATATAAGACCATTTAAGCAAAGAATAAGGAAAATCGCAACAACATATCATTCTCAGATAGAAGAAGAATTACAGAAGATGCTTGATGCAGGAATTATAAGGCAAGCAAAATATCCAGAATGGATCGCAAATATGGTAGTGGTCCCAAAGAAGAACAAGGGGATAAGAATTTGTATAGATTTCACTGATTTAAACAAGGCTTTTCCTAAAGATAGTTTTCCATTACCAGATATCCCACAGATGGTTGAATCAGCGGCGGGAAATGCTATAATATCATCGTTGGATGGATATAAAGGATATAATCAAATCCCTCTCGCTGAAGAAGATCAAGAACATACCGCATTTTTTGCTCCAAGAGGATTATATTGTTATACAAAGATGCCCTTTCTCTTACGAAATGCTGGTGCAACATATCAAAGAATGATGGAGAAGGTGTTTGCAAAGTGGATTCATAAAACATTAGAAGTGTATGTAGATGATATGCTGATCAAAAGCAAAGAAGCTGAGAATTATGTGCAAGATCTGAAAGAGATTTTCGATCAAATGCGGCAATTTAATATTAAAGTGAATCCCTAAAAGTGTACTTTTGGAGTAACTTCAGGAAAATTTCTGGGGTACATTGTATCAACAGAAGGAATACAAATTGATCCGGAAAAAGTACAAGCAATTCGCGATATGCCAACGCCTGTGACGGTAAAAGATGTGCAAAAATTGAATGGACTCTTAGCCTCGCTAGGAAGATTCATTTCGCGATCTTCAGACAAGTGCAAATATTTTTTCGATATACTCAAGAAGGGAACAAAATTCAAGTGGACAGATGAGTGTGAAAAGGCTTTTCAAGGGATAAAAGAACATTTGATTAACATAACTATCTTACAGAAAGCTGAACTGGGAGAAGAACTATTGATTTATCTCGCAACAACCACATATGCGCTAAGTGCTATGTTGCTGCGAGTAGATGCAGGGGTAGAAAAACCAATTTATTACATCAGCAAAACATTCAATTCTGCAGAGAGAAATTATTCAAAGATTGAGAAACTGATTCTAGCATTGGTACATGCAACTTTTAAGCTTCGCATCTACTTTCAAGCACATAAGGTCAAAGTGTTTACGAAAGTTCCAATTGAGCCAGTAATGAAAAATTCAAAAAGATCAAGAAGAGTTGAGAGATGGAATGCACAAGTAGGACACTTCGATATCCAATATGAAGTTTTATCCTCGCCAAAGTCACAAGTTATCGCAGACTTCTTAGATGAATTATATTTAGAAGATGATGAATATGTAGAAGAGATGATGGATGTAGAAGAGGAACATGGAGATCCAAAAGTGATATTAACAGATTCCGACAGATGGGAGATACTGGTGGATGGATCATCAAATGGGGAAGGAAATGGGATTGGAGTTGTTTTTATTTCACCAGAAGGAGAAATAACATCTTTTTCATTTAGATTGGAATTTGCATCCACTAATAATGAAACAAAATATGAGGCCGTGATTCATGCTTTAAAATTTGCGGTAGAAATGAAATTAGAAAATGCTAGAATCACCAGCGATTCACAGTTGGTTATTCGCCAGATAAAAGGAGAATACATAACAAATGAACCATCTTTAAGAAAGAATAAAAGGTTAGTCGAAGAATTATCTGCGAGAATTCCAAAAATAAATTGGAGACACATATCAAGGAAAGATAATAGGCTCACAGATGCATTTGCTTTCATATCTAGTATGATGACAAATCCAGTTGCGAGATGCATAAAAATTCAAACACTTTTTACACCAGCGATAGACAAGGAAGAAAAGGAAGAAGAAGATGTGATGATGGTTGAAGTTGGCAAAGAGGAATTAAAAAACAACATTACGGATTGGCGAGCAGATCTTCAAGCATATTTGGCAAGAGGAGAAATCCCAAGAAATCGATTGGAAGCACATAAATTAAAAAGTAGGGCAACCAATTATGAGCTAAGAGAAGGAGTACTATATCGCAGATCTTTTAGTGGACCATCGCTTAGATGTTTAACAAGGGAGGAAGGACAAAAAATATTAAAGATGTTACATAGTGGTGATGGTGGAAATCATAGTGGAGGAAGATCTTTGGCATATAGAACAAAAATGCAAGGCTATTACTGGACATATATGCATGAAGATGCAAAACAACTCTCAAGGCATTGCGAAGATTTCCAGCGATATGGAAAGAATATACATGCACCAGGAGCACCATTATCATCTTCAACAAGTGTATGGCCTTTTGGGAAATGGGGGTTAGATATTGTGGGACCATTTGTACCTGGTTCTGGACAAAGAAGATATCTAATTGTCGCAACAGATTATTTCACAAAATGGGGAGAAGTAAAGGCAGTACAACATATTCGCGATAAAGATATTTTTACATTCATATTTGAGAATATAATTTGCAGATTTGGGATTCTAGCACAGTTGGTGTCTGATAATAGAAAGCAATTTGAAGGGAAGAATATAGAATTACTACTCAATGCATTTAAGATAAAATGTGGAAAATCTACTCCTCTATATCCACAAGCAAATGGTCAAGCTGAAGCAACTAATAAGATAATCGCAAATATCTTAAAAAAGAAACAAGAGGGATACCACAGAGCATGGTGTGAACAGGTGCATAATGCAATATGGGCCTACAATACAACTAGACGAGAAGCTACTGGAATGTCACCTTTTTGTTTGACATATGGAGTTGAAGTTGTATTACCAACAGAAGTAGGTATTCCTACAACAAAAATAGAGGCTTGGGAAAGAAATCTAATTGCTGGAATGATTTTAAATAAATTGGATGAATTAGAAGAAAAACAGAGAAAAGACTTTACAACAAATGGAAAATTACCAGCGAAAATTGGCTCGCGAGTACAATAAACGTGTTAAGAAACGTAAATTTCAACCTGGCGATTTAGTGCTGCGAGAAACACCAAGTTATCAGCGAGAGAATGGTGGAAAGTTGGCGAGAAAATGGGATGGACCATACATCATTAAAGAGATAGTGGGAGCTGGGGCATATAAACTAATGGACCCTGAAGGGAGAGATGTTGGTCAAAGACTTGACATACCATGGAATAGACTATATCTGAAAAGGTATTATCAATGACAACTTCAGCAAGATAAGAGATACAGGTACATTGTAAAAAAAAAAAAAAAATATGATTGCGAGGTTCTCCTAATAATAAAGCAAAACAAGAACTGCGAGCATAATCGCAATAATGGCGGATAAAATTTCGCAGATATTAATAGAATGGGACGAACCTATATGGCGTGCACCCTAGTTCGCGAATAAAATTTCACAAGAGGCAAATGTAATACCTAATGGTGCGTCATATAAGGGGGTATCTCTTGACATGACTCAGTGATAAGGTAATACCACTGCTGGAACCTGAGTTATGCAGATGTTGGGGTGAACGAAAACCTATCTAGGAGAGGGATCTTGGATTTCCAATTATATAAGGTTATACCCTGATTGGATGACTAAGGACCTCTTCTAAGGAGTGCAGAGTATGACCAAGGCGCCGAGGTACACGGTTGAGTCAAGGGTGCCCGGGGCGTACGAAACTACCCTGGCCATCCTTGGCAAGTCTTGGCTATGATGCACTCGGCCTGAAGAAAACCCCACTTAGGGTGCATTCTTGTAACTATAAGCTATATAGGCATAAAGGACAAGAGGCTGCGAAAAACAACTAGTTGTTGTCAAATCTGGATGGGAGGATCTAGTCTTGTATGGACGATTTTCCCTCCTTGAAGGGGCAACCAGGGGGAAGATAAGGGCGGCACCCTCAATTAGGGAGCTGATAAGTGTCTAAAGACGGCAATGTCATGGGGCTTTATGATCGCAAGAATATTTAGGCCTGTCATATTGTCGCGTGACGAAAGTTATACAAAGGCAACAAGCCAAAAGAAAAAAGTTAAGATGAGATCAATGGGTTTTAGGCCTGTCATATTCGCAGACATGTTGAAAAAATATTGATAAGACAAGATCAATGGGTCAATACATGCAAATGTAAAGACGTCCTGCGATTTTGTCGCAAAAAGAAAAACTTTTTTTGGCAAAATAAGACCTTTAACTAGGAAGGCAAAATAATACCAACAAAATAATCTTAAAAAATTAACTATTCTATTTTAAGATGCATGAAAGATTTGTTCATCGCAGAAGAATATATACGAAGGAAGATTCGTAACATCGTAAACTCTTTCAAAAAAATTCGGAATATCGCAGCTGTATTCATTACATCGCAGAAATATTCATATTTTCACAGTTCACCGAAAGGAGACACAGGAAATAATTCACCATTTCAAGAAAGATAATGAAGGGAAAGTAGGGGAGTGGAGAAATAAGATTTCATTATCTTCCTTGAGGATATTCAAAATAAACAAAATCAAAAGTTGAATTCTCAAAATTTCAAAAGTTACATTATCCGCAAGAAAGAAGAAGAAAAAGAAAGCAAAAATGAAATTCAAGTTTTGACGATTGTCTCGCCAGATTCACTATTCTTGCTCGCTAGTTTTTTTATTCTTGCCAGAATTGTCAGCTTCATCAGTATTCTTCTCACCGCTTGTAGTTGCTTCTTTAGGAGGACTTCTCTCTTCTTCATTATCTTCTTGAGTGGTATTTTCTTCGTCTGTGAATTCTAATTCCTTATCCATGGGAAGAGGAGTTTTATCATCATCAACTTTTAAAGGAGGAACAGATACAGGAGGGAGAGAATGGGAGAGCAGAATATCATTTACAAGAACTTCAGCACTGAGGTGGACCTTGCGAAGGAAACCTCTATCACGATTCATAATCTCTATATTTTTGAAATACTCGAGATAATCAAGTCTTCTTTCTGCTTTGTCGCGGGCTTCAATATAATTGGAAGTAAGAGTCTTGTTTTCTTGCGAACTTTATCCAATTTGTCAGTAAGATCAGCGATGGTAGAATGAAGACTTCTTTCAGATTCTGCGAGTGACAAAAGTGATAAAAGATCATTTAGTCAAAGATTTTGCAAGAAATATAACACAAAATTTGACAGAAAGGTCAACAAGAGAGGCAGTCAATTAAATACCTTCTTTCTGCGAGGTTAAATTTTGAATTAATGTAAAGAAACAGTTTTCCCATTGATTCATAGCGTCATCGAATTTATCGCCAACCACACCCTTCAGACGAGATTTCATGTTTTCTTCTCTGGTGGGTAGAGACAAGTTTTCCTTTGCTAATAAAGAATGAGATTCCTTTAATTGAGAGTATTGGTCTTGAAGCTCGTTGGCCTTCAAACTAAGAGTTAACCTACCCTTGATAAGTTTATCCTTCTCAGTAGCAGATGATTTAGTTACCTCCTTGAGTTCATATTTAAGGGAACGAAGAGATTGCTCTTGATTATCGCATATTCTTTGTAGATTACTCAATTGCTGTGAAGAAATCTCCATCAAGCTTGAAAATCTATGTTTCTCTTGGGATAAAGATCTATTTTCATCTGATAAAGATTCTACCGCCAAGTTAGACTTGGTTAACGAATATGAGAGACGAGTAATCTCGTTACTTAATAAATTTTGACTTTGCGATAGTTGGTTATTTTCATTAGTAAGATTATCTATTTGATCGGTCGAATATGAGTAGAGATTATCTAATCTATTATACTGGTCCATCCAAGAATCTCTTTCAACACGAGCTTCGTCAGCAATAGATTCAAATTTAAGTCTCTCCATGAAACGAGTCCGATTTGAAACTAATATATGAATCAAGAATTTAAGAAGGAGACTTGATTACAAAAGATATGTAAGCAAAACAGAAAAACCAAAGGGTAGAGGCAGGAAAATTGTACCTTTCAGCTCGTCATTTTTTCTGCGAAGGTTCTCGCAGTTAAGAGAAGAGTTGCGAAGCATATGGTTCAGAGTATCACATTCAGAAGTTTTGACTTGAAGGATTTTTCTCAAATTTTCAACTTCATTCTATAAAGATGCTCGTGAAGAAGTGTTATCAGAGCCAAAATATTTAAGTAAGGTCTCGCAAGCTTCATATTGGAGAGAGTCAGTAGAAGATTTTCTAGCATCGTCTAAAATATTAGATACAATTTTAAAAGCAATATCAACTCCAGCTAAGATTCCATTCGATGGAGGAAGGGATGCAGAGGGTGAAGTGGTAACAAGGGAAAATTGACGATTTGAGTCATTTGCGATGGTTGTATTATCAGAAGGAGGAGTGTTGGGAAAAACAACAGTTGAAGGAAGTAAAGGGCTAGAAGGAATTTCAGTCACAACAATTTCAGGAGCTTGATTTGTCAATGAATCATAAGTAGAGGTGTTGGCAGGGATGTTCTCACAGGAAAAATGAAGAGGACCTAGTTGCGAGGGTGTGGGATTAAATCTTGAATATGCTAATGTAGGGATGGAGAAATCAACCTCAAGAGCTTTTAAATGACGAGATATTTTGGGAGGATTAGCGATGTTCTCGACATTCTGCGAATAATAACTTAGATAAGGAAACAGAGTCAACAATATTGTTATTAAGAAATAGGATGTGTTTCTTACGACCTTATCATTCGCAGAACTTCTCTTCTTCTTCTTAGTAGGTATTTTGCGAGCATTAGGGTTTTGACCTGAGGATTGGGTGTTAAGGATAGTTCCACTGAATAGAATACATAATACGGGAGTTATGAAGGATCAAATAGAGAAGATCGAAGAATATGAGTAAAATTTGAATCAAATAAAGATTATAATCAAAAAACATACCTTGATGATTCCATTAGAACAGTAGCAGGAGAATATGAAGAAGAAGAAAAGTTGCAGACGGAAGATAAAATAAACAGATGAAGAAGATAGAGAAGTAGAAGAATAAAATTAGTTTTGAAGTTTAACTCTACCTTTTATAGGCAAAAGGGAATAACTTGTTGAGTAAAGACGTGTCAGTAAAAAGATGAATTTACAACACGTGTAGGCGGTTAAAGCTAAATTAACGGAGCAATGTAGAGAAGAATATATGGAAAGAAGAGAGGCTGCGAGCACTTTGAAGACTTGAATATTCTCATATCCTCTCCACTTTACGAAGAAGACATGATAAGAGGTAAGATGTAGGACCAGAATATCGCTACAATACTTCTTTGCGAGATTAACAACACTTCCCAACGAGCATCACCGCAAAATCTTCAACTACACTTTGCGAGTGTCACAAAGGCAGTCAAAAGAGCGGCGTAATAAATGACGAGTGAAGAAAACTTGAGAAAAGCATGTTTGTCCTGCGATGGTTACAAAACTTGCGAGAGTGAACATTGTAACTAATCGCGATACAATCGCAGAATCAACCCGAAATAAGGGGAAAACTTAGCTGTCATCCACTATGTAACTACCCTATAAATATAAACCCAATGTGTCCAGAAAAGGATGATGTATTTTTGAGAGTTAAGAAAATCTTGAGGAGAGAGAAACTTCAAGAGAATAGTTGTAATCTTGAATTCTTCCATTTCTGTAAATATTTCTGAAACCAAAATAATAAAGTGTCATTTTTCATCTTCAATTATGAGTTGATTATAACAAAATCTTAACAAGGGTGTAGTGTGTTAAATCCTGCAACTACAAGTTTGTAGTATCCTCCGGTGATGGACTTAGCGATCATAAATGGTCCTTCCCAATTAGAGCTCCTTGCAGAATGAAGATCCCGTTTAGTGGCTTTCAGAACCAAATCCCCTTCCTTGAACTTGTTTGGATTTATGGTCCGTGCCTTGAATATTTTGTGTTGACTCCATGGTTAGGTCACATATGGACACTAGTGTAGAGGAGGATATCCATCATATTGTCTGTCGTGTTTTTCCTGGTCTTTAGAATTAAATTTCTTGACGGGACGATCATCATGGACACACGTTGAACCCAACCATTGGGTGTAATATTGTCAGGGCGAAGTCACCCATTCATATCTTCTAATCTTGAAACCTTTCGACAAAGGCATGTGGACTCTCTCTAGATTCTTGTGTAAGTCCCATCAAGGTTTCAACTTCCTTAAGTTATTCAAATGGTGGGGCGTTCTCCTCTTCTTCTTCTGACTCAGAGTCTTTGTCAGTAGTGGAGTGTGCTGAAGACATGAAGGTTAGTCTTCCAGTATGGATCTAAATCATTCTAAGGATCATGTCATATCTAGGGTCTTCCCGGATTATGTAAAACTTGGTCTCAGTATAGACCGAACTTTCTGTAACTTTGAGATTCATGAAGCCATATGCGTTCCTGGAAATTCCTTGATGATCCCTGATTGCTATGGGAACGTGAGTAGCTTCCTGTCGAGTGATCCGGTGGCTCTGAGAGTTTTCAAAGGGATGATGTTAATGGCGGTGCCGATGTCAACAAATTCCCTTTTGAATTCATTTTCTTTAATCTAAACTGTGGTGAGCAGTCCCCAGTCATACATTTCTTTATCGGTGGCTGAAGGTTCAGGAGGTACATCTGAAATCAGCAGGCGTTTCCTAGAAACTATGTGATTCAAAGCCGTAAACATATCTCCCCTTTGCGCTTTCGATAAATAGAGCAATTCGCAGACATGCTCTATGTAGTAGCAGGATTTCCCACACTACACCCCTATTAAGATCCTATAAAAATCTAAGTGAAACTAGTTGAAGATTAAAGAATTAAACGACATTTTTATTATTTAGATCTCAGAAATGTTTACAGAAAATATTCAAACTCAGAATTACAACTTTCCTTTCTGGAGTTTCTCTCTCCTCAAGATTTTCTCAACTCTAAAAATACATCATCCTCATCTGGACTTACTTGAACCCTTTATATAGGAAATTACATAGTGGGTGACAGCTAAGTTTTCCCCTTCTTTCGGATATATTATGCGATCTCATCGTGGTATTTGCAATATTAATCTTCGCCAACTTTTGTAATCCTCGTGAAACAACACTCTCATAACATGTCTCTTCAATCGTCAACTACTATGATGCTTCCCCGTGATGCTCGCCAAATGTTGCTGAAGAATCCTCACGACACTCTCGTGAAAGCGTTGTTCTTATCATGAGAATATCGTTGTGGCGATATTCTGGTACTACATCTTGCCTCTTCTCACATCTTTTCTGCGAAGAAGAAAAGATCGTGAGAATAAATTTCCGTAATCTCCTATCTTTTCACCTCTATCTTTATTCTGACACGTCTCTAAACCTTTCACCAGATGTCTTCATATAATTTTATCATTCATATATTTTTAGACACGTCATCTTAAACCGCTGTAATTTGACCATTCACGTCCTTTCATTGTATTAACTATATTTATTTTCTCGAGAAACTTCTTCTGCTATAAATACCTTCTCTCATTCTTCTCTTTTTCTTTCTTCTCATTCTCTTTCCTTCTTCTTCTCTGCAAATTTCATTGCTTTCCCGCAAATCGCGCATCTACTATCTTTCGCCATTTTTTCAATCTCCTTTCATTTCCATTCTCTCAAAATGGTTGCTGCTGGTGTTAAAAATCTTATTGCTTTCAATTTGATGCAAGAAAAACTTAAAAATCAAGGATTTTAATTATCTTTAATTCCAGATCAAAGTCCCAAATCAGTTCTTTCTCTTGAATTATTTTCTAACTTCCAGTGTTCTCGTGAAAAAATTATAGTTTCATTAGGCCAACTTGAAGCTGGTCTTCCACTTCCTCTCTACAACTCTGAACTTCCACTCTTTTACCAAATAATTTCTGATAAGAGATTTTCACGAGCGGTGTATCAACTTGGCGGGGATTGTATTAGATTATTACTGGAATATGCCTCTCGTGGTGCTGGCAAAGGATCCCAATATTCCGAAGAACATAAAAGTATTAAATATAAACATATTCCGATTATCCCTGCAAAGTATACTGTAGATAACTTCTTTCGAAATTACCAATTACTCACCATGGTAAGGGATAGTACCTGTTGGGGTGTCCGTTTGCATAAAAAGAAGGTCACTGGTGAAGATGCTCTTATGCAAGATATTGATTTTCATACCAATACAAATGATGGCCCTCGTCATTCTAATGACGATAAGTGGTTTATTTTTCCCTTATGCCTTAAAGGTCCTTATATATCCGGTTCTCTCCAACTTCCTACGAATCTCTCTCACTATGAACCATGGACTTTCAACTGGCCTGATAGGTTTTCCGATGTATATTCTCTCATCTTCTTATGCTATTATTATTTTTTCCTTCATACTCTCGCTAACTTTTTCGTTATCTTGTAGGTTGCCAAAATGAAGCTTAATTACCAGAAATATAGGAAACCCAACACTCTTCTAGCTCTTAGATATTTCACAGATGAAGTAAGAAATATTCCTTTATTAATTAACAATATATTGTTGCCCCTATTTCTTATCTTTATCTGTGTTTGTAGGTGATTGAAGAATTACCACCTTTAGAGCCAAAACCTAAGGAGAAACCTTCAACTAATCGTAAAGGGAAATCTACTGTTTCAAGCGAAGGAAGACGCTCTGCCCCTCGTGATAAAGAACCCAGCGAGCCTCCTTTGAAGAAGAATAAAACTCAGCATTCTTCTTCTTAACATACCCAATTGGATAAATTTAATGATGAATTTATCGAAGAATTTGACGATATTGGAGAAGTTCCCTCTGTGAAAAATTCTTCTCCCTCTGATTCTTCCATGGCCCAACTATCTATGCTTTTTGGCGATTCTTCTCGTGGAACTGCGAATGAGTATGGTGATGAGACTCTTAATGGGTTAGCTCAAGCTCTCGTCAAAGTGTGCGATGCTCCAATCTTATCTGATAATAATTCTCTTCGTGGAATTTCTGGAACTCTAACTCCAAGCTTCTTAAATGCACTTGGTATTCTGGTATGTTTTCTTAATTGTTTCTTAATTCGCCATATTTTTCTCGTCAAATTTTTTGTACTTATAAAACACTGTTGCAGGTTGGGAGAGCTTCTTTTGCTGCTGCTGCTGATTTAGATAATAAATGTGCTTCATTTAAGAAAAAGGTTGTTAACCTTCGCCAAGATAAAGAGAAACTAGAGGATGAAATTGCTGAGCTTCGCGAGAAAAATAAATTGTTGGAAACTGAAGCTTCAGTTGATAAACAGAAGATTTTGGATCTTAACAATGCCAACAAACAACTTTATGGTATGATTTACTTTTTCTTTCTTTTAGATTTTTTATTTTTCTTTTATATAGCTTATCCAAGCAATCATTTTTGCAGATGTTTATGGTCTAACTGACGAGGCTACGTTCCTTCAAACCTTTCCCGAACCTGTAGATGATAATACTCTTCTTGCTCGCCTTAATAACTCCTTAAGTAATTTTGATGACGAACAAATTAAATCCCTCTCTATAGAGGAACTTAAATTTAAGTTTAATCTCCTGACCATTGAACACAGACACACTTTAGGATTATCTAATAAATTTAAGCGTCTTTATCATGAATCAAAAGAAGTGATCAATGGATTAAGAAGTAAAAATAGTGATCTTGTTGATGAGAAAGATCAAGCAATTAGAAATGGCAGCGAAACTCTAGCAGATTTCCATAAAATTCTTCTCGAAGTTCAAATGGAAAGAGATAAACTCTTCTGCGAAAATAAAGATCTTCTTGCAAGAGAAACTCAAGTTCGTTCTCGCCTTCTTATCACTAGCGATGATGAGTTTTCTTGGGCAAAGACAGGAGTTCTTGATAATGCTAGGAATAATTTCGGTATAGATGCTAGTCTTCATGCTGATCAATCGGCCTTAATTAGGGACTTGATTTCTGAGAAAGAAGGTTGTTAACCACTGTATTCTATTAACTCTTTTTTTTTTTTTTTTTTTAAACTTCCATATTAATGGTGCCTTATTCTCGCAGATTCGGAAGATAGATACCGTGTAAGGATGATAGAACTAGAAGATATTAATCACCAACTCGCGAACGATCTTACTGCTCGCAACGATAAATACTCGTGATTGAAAGCTCAATTTGAGATTACTTCTGCAAATTTTAATAGATCCCTCCTCATCACTAGCAATGATACCACTAAGAAGGTTTGTGATGACCATGGAATTCCTCATTCTTTGTATCCTGATCTTGCAAAGGCAATACCATCAATAATTCCAGATCTTGGTGTCTCTGATTCTGATAAAGATTTTTACGAAAGTTAAGAAGAGAATAATGACGAAGAAACAAATTCTGGCGATGATGAAGAACCCCTCAAAGATAATGAAGCAGAGAAATCCGGTGAAAAAGAAGAATCTGATAAAAATAACAATGTTGATAAATGAAACAATGTATATGTCTGACTTCTTTCTTTTATTTAATCAATCGCGAGTTTCTTCAATTTGCTGCAACTTTCTTCAATTTAATGTGTAAACTTCTTTGCCCCTTTATCTGTATGAATGAAAGAACATCCTCTTTTTTGCAAATATAACTTGGTCAATATAGTTTGCATCTACTAATTATCTGCGCTTTTAATATCCATATAAATTTCTCATATGGTGATGAATAATAATCTTTATCATTCTATTCACTCCCATACTTGCCTCTATTATTCATATGCAATATGAGAAAGTTAATAAACGAATATTTTGGCGAATTTCATAATTTCTGCGATATTGTCGCAAACCTTGATATTTTTGCGATCTTATGGTATTATCATGCCTTCCTACTTAAAGGTCTTACTTTGCCATAGTATTCTCTCCACGACAAGATCGCAGGATGTCTTTACATTTTCACGTATTGACCCATTGATCTTGTCTTATCTGCATTTCTTTATTGTATTGCGATAATATGACGAGCCTAAGTTTTCTCGCGAAAACAAAGCCTCGTGACATTGCCGTCTTGCGATGAAATCGCAGGACGTCTTCACATTTGCATGTAAAAACCCCTTGACCTCATCTTAACTTTTTTTTCTCTTATGGCTTTTTGCCTCTGTATAATTTACGCGACAATATGACAGGCCTAAATGATCTTGCGATCTTAGAGCCCCATGACATTGCCGTCTTAAGACACTTATCAGCTCCCTAATGGAGGGTGCCTCCCTTATCTTCCCCCTGGTTTCCCCTTCAAGGAGGGCACATCGTCCATACAAGACTAGATCCTCCCATCCATATTTACCAACAACCAGTTTTTTTTGCAACCTCTTGTCCTTTATGCCTATATGGCTTATAGTTACAAGACTGCACCCTAGGTGGGGTTTTCTTCAGGCAAAGTGCATTGTAGCCAAGACTTACCAAAGATGTCCAGGGTAGGTTCTTCCGTCCCGGGAATCCTTGGCTAAACCGTGTACCTTGTCTCCTTGATCATACTCTGCACTTCTTGGAAGAGACTCTCAGTCGTCCAACCAGGGTATAACCTTATAAAGCTGGAAATCCAAGATCTCTCTCCCGGATAGGTTTTCTTTAACCCCTACATATGTATGACTCAGGTTCCAGTAGCGGTATAACCTTATCCCTGAATCATATAAAGAGATACCCCCTTTATGACGTGCTTGTAGGTCTTACATTTGCCTCTTACGAAATTGTATTCGCGAACTAAGGTGCACGCCATACAGGTTTGTCCCATTCTCTTAATCTCTGCGAAATTATATTCGCGTTTCTTAAAATTTCTTGCGAGTTTCAAATCTCAATAATTTCTTTTAACTTTTAAATTTCATTTTCTTCACTCAAACAGAAAAAACAACTTTACCTTTCCACTTCTAGCGATATGCTCGTCATATTTCATCTTTCTATCACTTCATTCGTCTCATCTTCCTTTTCATATGTTCTTTTACTTAGTGTTTTCCCGCAAGTTGCTTGTCATTTCTTCCTTTTATGCTTTTTATACCTGTACCTTTGCTGCGTTTTATTATTTGCTTGATACCTGCGAGGGACTCGTTAGTTACTTCTTCATGCTTTTCTATTGAATAAACCATTAATTTGTCACTTCTCTGTTGTTGTTTAATTCTGTATTTCCAATTTTTGTTCTTCCCTGCTCTTTCTTCACAAGACTTGATATCTATCTCATAACATTTCTTACTTTCTCCCCAATCTCCTTTAATTACTCCAACACCATTTGGATGAGGGAATTTAATGCACTGATGAAAGGTAGATGCAACACCCAATATCCTGTGTAACCAAGGTCGACCAATCAAGGCGTTATATGGTGATACAATATCGACAACACAGAATAAAATCTTGGAAGTCATTCCTCTTAACGGAATTCTCATTGTGATCTCCCCTTTAGGCTTGTTGGCAGTTCCATTAAAACCAAAGATTCTATATGTCGATGGTATCAAATCTTCATCTTTCCCACCCATGGTTCTGTAGGTGTGGTAGAACAGTATATCTACGGAACTGCCAGTATCAATTAGGATTCTATCAATGGCCCAAGACTCTTCCATTTCGTTATTATTTTCTTTACCTTCTTCTTCTTCTTGTTCTGGTTTTATTTCCAACCTTACCACCAATGGGTTATCATGCACCTCGCCAGGCTCTGGTATTTCTTGTGCTGTAAAAGAAAGGATTTTCTTCTGCCACTCTTCTAATGGCGAGATTCTCGCTATATTCATTATTTCTTTTCCATCCATATCTCTGGCAAAGACTCTACTTAAGACATTATCGTGGAAATCTTCGATGGTTCTGAAAGAATGCACAATAGAATTACAAAATAAATTCTTTGCTTTAGTTCCAACCTCTATAACAAAAGTTTCAGCTCCTTTTACATTAGTCATTCTGCGATCGTCTAGTGGTGGTGGAAATTGTTGCGATTGTTGATGCCATTTTAGGAAATGATTTAGCTTCCCCTGATCGATCATTATTAAGATTATTCTTTTTACATTTCTGCAATTATTTATCGAATGCCCATGAAAATGATGATAAGGACAGAATTCTTGATTACGAGTGTTAGGATGTGGTTCCTTCCCCATGTTCCATGGCGAGGGTATATTTTCCATTAAAATGATAGCTTCCCAGATTTTTTCTACACTAGCATTCAAGGGTGGCATCTTAATCTCCTCCCATATGGTTCTCATGTTCTCCCTGATTTCTGAAATTATTTTGCTTTTGTCCACCATAAGTTTCTTGAGGTTGGTCAAGCCTTTGGATTTGACTATTTCCTCCACGATTGTAATACTTCTTCTCTCTTTCAAATTCTTCTTGATCACGACTTCCCATAGCCACTAGCCTTTGTTTGTCATTATTCGCCACTTTCTCTGCTTGAACCTGCGAGGTGCTCGCCACGTTATTAATCATTTTGGGAAGCAAACTTCCATTAGCCACTACAGAACTGGTGTTTGCAATTGGGTATGACTCCATTTCGTTTTGTTTTTCTTCCAAAGCAATGTACTCTTCTTTTAGTTCTCTTAGTTCAGTCATTGTGATGGTGTTTTTGATTCTGAAAATTTGTATGTAGAGCAAATTGGTCGCAAACATTGCATTAATAAAGGATAAAATAAGATATCTCTCATCTACTCTTCCCGCCATCTCACTACACATTGTCTTCCATCTTATGGTTAGATGTTTTAGACTTTCGCCAATTCTCTGTTTTAATCCAAACACATCTTCGATACCTGGTCGTGAAGAGTTGTTGCTTATGTATGCACCCAAAAATGTAGCTTGTAAGTGATCAAAAGAAGTAATAGTATTTTTCGGCAATCCCTCAAACCATTTTAGCGCCTACTTGATCAAACTGGATGCAAAGTACTTGCATAAAACAGCATCATGATTCTCCCACTGCAGCATACACCTAACATAAGCTTTAACATGTTGAATAGCACAAGTAGTCCCATCGAAAATACTGTTTAGTGCTGGCAAATTGCATTTTGGAGGAATTCCTCTTAGTTGTACTTCCTGTGTGAAGGGAGTTCTAGATGCTTCTTTGATTGCTTTATCAAGTTGCCTTCTTCCACCTTCTATTCTATTATTTATCATCCCTCTCATTTCTGCTAATTCCCTCAAAATTTTCTCATTTGCAGTTGGGCTTTGTTCTATTGGTATTTTTAACGCACTTTCTCTTCTCCTGCGATTTTCCTCTTCATTTCTATCCGAAATTCGCAATTGATTTTGTCTCCTAATTTCTTCTCCACCAACTTCTTCATTTCTCGCCAATTTTCTTTATTGTCTTTCTATCCTTCTCTGTATTCTGTCATATTCTTCCCGAATATTGCCATTTTTGCGATTTTGTGTACGTCTTCTTTCTCGATTATCATGATTGTTTTGCCTTATTGCTTCTTGAAACTCCTGTTCTTCCATTTCTGCCCT
This sequence comes from Papaver bracteatum, assembly GCA_023529315.1. Lineage (NCBI taxonomy): Eukaryota > Viridiplantae > Streptophyta > Magnoliopsida > Ranunculales > Papaveraceae > Papaver > Papaver bracteatum. The sequence continues at coordinate 489,710 of JAJJWX010003590.1, read as the reverse complement.
CAGTCTTTCTCTCTCGCAAGCTAGGCGTGCCTGTTCAGCATAATGTCTCTCTATTTCATTCTCAATAATTCTTTGATTTCTGACGTGCTCTCGGCCATGTAATACTCTTCTACCTTCTTCGTGATTTTCTTCACTATCTTGATTACCTTCATTTCTTTGATTTTCAATATTTCGTCTTCCATTTAAAGTTTCTCCTTGTGGATCGTTACAATAATTATTCACTCTCTCTTCTCCCTGACGTTGTCCTCTATTTGGATTTTCAGTTTCTTCTTGTACATTTTCTCCATTGTTTCTTATGGGAGAATTTCTCCTTGGTATTTCTCTAAATGATCTTGAACTTGATCTAGTAGTACTTCTTGATCTTCTTCTTTGTAACCTTAAATTCTCCATTCTCAACTCATGATTTTGTCTTGTTAAATTTGCAAGTTCCACCGCCTCTAACCTTCTTTCTTCCTGTATTCTTTGCCCTAATTCCTCTGTTGTTTCATCTCCATCTTGATGAATTGACCTTTCTTCTACCTCCTGATTTCTTCCTACTCCATTTTCTTCTCTTAATTGTCGATTTGTTTTTTCTCTCATTGAATCTGATCTCCATGTATGCACGCTTACTCTATCATAATCCACTCTTCCATTTTGTACCGATGTTGATTTGTTTGGTTGTTGAATTGAATTTTCCCTTTAATTCCTTGTTCTATTCCTCCTAGTTCTCATCCTTGAAGATTCTCCTAATACACTTGTTTCTTCACCTGCAAGTCTTTTACTTCTTCTCACTGTTGTTGGTGGTTCTGATGTATTTCTTCTCCTTCTTCCAGCCATTTCTTCAATTTCTCCAAATCTTCAAATTGTAATTAGAGATTTTGGATCTTGATTCCCCTTAGTCGGCGCCAAAATGTAGTAGAAGGATTTCCCACACTACACCCCTATTAAGATCCTATAAAAATCTAAGTGAAACTAGTTGAAGATTAAAGAATTAAACGACACTTTTATTATTTAGATCTCAGAAATGTTTACAGAAAATATTCAAACTCAGAATTACAACTTTCCTTTCTGGAGTTTCTCTCTCCTCAAGATTTTCTCAACTCTAAAAAAAATACATCATCCTCATCTGGACTTACTTGAACCCTTTATATAGGAAATTACATAGTGGGTGACAGATAAGTTTTCCCCTTCTTTCGGATATATTTTGCGATCTCATCGTGGTATTTGCAATACTAATCTTCGCCAACTTTTGTAATCCTCGTGAAACAACACTCTCATAACATGTCTCTTCAATCGTCAACTACTATGATGCTTCCCCGTGATGCTCGCCAAATGTTGCTGAAGAATCCTCACGACACTCTCGTGAAAGCATTGTTCTTATCATGAGAATATCGTTGTGGCGATATTCTGGTACTACACTCTATTAATAACTGAACTGCTTCCTTGATTGGTGCTTCAGAAATAGAGAAAGTTCTGACAGGAAGGGGATCTCTGTGCACTCCTTCAGCTCTAATATTAAGTTCTCCTGACTCGACTTTTTATTTGAATATGCGCTTCAAATTCTTGCAATCGCTTGTGGGATGGCTGATAAACCTATGGAAGCGACAGTACTGAGGATTTTCCATGGCCTCTTCAGTTGGTTCCTTCCTAACATATGGTAATTTGATTGCACCATCTTGAATCCAGGCCTCTAGCAATTCAATGACTTCTTCAATGGAGCAGAGAAAGTCAAGTGCTTCTGGATCCTCTATATGCTGAGAAGAAGTTCGCACATCATCCTTGTTTTGTACCTTTGAAGGAGTGGAAGAAGTATGCTTGCGCTGTGGCTCAGCTTTCCGTTTGCTCCCTTCCGTGACATCATTTGTGAAAGTATGCAGATTGTACTGCTTGTTGACCAGACATCCGCTCCCTCGAGTGTATCATGATTTTTTAGTCATTCTGGGTTTTGCTATTTCTAACAGAGCAGGTGTAGTGGTTTCCAACCTCTTCGCTGCTTCGTGGATCTCTGAGAAAGTATGGAATCGAAGATTCTCCAGTAAAGCTCTGTAGACCGGGAGTATGCCGTTGATGCATAAATCCACCAGCTGATGTTCTGTGACGTTCGGATCATGACAGCCCAAGGCTTGGGATCTGAATATTTTCACAAAGTCATTGGGATTTTCACCGGCCCTCTGAAACATCCTTCCAAGGTCAGAGAGAGTGACTTGTTCTGACACAAAGAAATACTTTCTATAGAAGGCGTTAATCATTTCTCCCCAATTGTTGATGGTCCCAGGTGAAATATTGTTGTACCAGGTGTACGCCCTTCCTTTTAAAGATTTTGAGAATTCTTTGAGGCGAACAACATGGTTATGTTCATGCTCTCCCAAGGCTTCAAGGAAACGAGAAACGTGTTCCCGAGCATTACCGGTTCCATCATATAAAGTGAAAGTTGGGGAAACATAACCTTTTGGAAGGGGAATCCTCTGCGTAGCAGCAGGATAAGGTGGTTGGTGACGATGGACTTGTGATGTCTTGTCTTTTCCATGATTTTCCAGAAGGCGCTCCAAGTCTTACCGAGTGATGAAGTTTGATGATTCTTTTGCTGAATAATTTCCCGTGGCCTTGTTGGTTTCGTCGTCATCCACTGTGTAAATTGGAATTACCTCAGGATTAGCAGCGTCTGAGGACTTTTCCTTTTCTTTCCCTTTTTCTCGAGCCTTCTCTGACAATTTGTCCGTGAAAGTCTTCAGATGGTCCAATAATTTCTGCTGTGCTGCAGCCATATCCGTATGATTCTTTGCAAGAGCCTTTTGCGTTTTGATGAGATCAGCCATGATATGTGGTGGGTTTCCTATGATTTCTTCGGGATGTCGGCCGAACAAAGGATGACCTTCCGCGTTGGTGTGAGGAGGAGTGATGTCACCACCATCAGTGTTAGTGGCCGGAATAGTTTTCGGGATATCTCCATTATTGCTAGTGCTAGCGATATTTGCGTTAGGATTTGTGACCAATCATGACCTAAGACCAACCATCTTGTGAAAATGAGAGATTGCAACCGAGAGAATGATCTCCCACTGTGGTCGCCAATCTGTAGATGGGAAAAAACGATCTGCTGGTTTTTACGGAATTGAGGAGATGACCATGCGGAGGAGACTCCTTGAACTGAGCGAGATGTTCAACCTCACACAGATGCACCGCTGCAAAGGGGGTGCTTTGAATTCGAGAGATCAATCTGTAGTACTCATGCCTAAACCATAACAATGGCCATTCCAGAGTATATTCGGTCACAAGAGAGGATGGGTTGATCTGTATGAGGGAAGCTGAGAAATGTGTAGAATCAATGGTAATCAAAGATTGTAGGTGTGTTATGAATTCTGAATAAGATAAGGTCTGAATGATTGAAATTTCTCAGTTGAGAGTAATTGATCAATTGATGAGTTGATGATCCCGTGATGTCAATGAGACGTGAGATCGTTGACGTTGTTATTTTAATCATGATTCATAGACTTATTTATATTGTTGGAATTGTAGACACCATGATCCCATGAAGTGTGACAGTTGATGGAATCAAAGAGTGGAGAGATGGAAATAATGTTTGAAACCAGTTGCTCATCGTGCGGAGACTTGGTTGATTTTCTATCGACTACTTTGTTAACTCCTTCAACTGATTGCATGACTTGCTCACATTCCATCATGTGTTTGAACACACGTGCCGTAGACCGCCAGACAAAAACCCTAGTTGATATCCCCCAAGTGACACGATTGACGTCTCGTGGTTAGTTTAATCAGTTGCTGACTTCGTGATATCATGGGAAGATAAGTCCATGTATTTACCGAGTTGAACATGATTTTGTGAAATGTTCTGAACTCGTGGATCGAACGTGGGAATGATCCTCACGTTGACAGTTGAGGCGAACAAGTATTGCTCATTCGATGATTTGCTGAATATTAATAGTTGAACCATTCTCTGATTTGAGCAAGTATTGCATATCTGAGAAAATTTTGCTCATCTGATAAATTATTGACAGCATGACCAAAATAAAACATTAATTAAAATACTGGTAGTTGAACCGAGTATAATTAACAAGAATATTGATCATGAAATCGTCATAAATTTATTAGTGTTTGAATCTGGAATCATAATCCTTGGACTCAGAAACCCTAATTTGATCAATTGATGATCACTTCATGGTTTGTTAGAAATTGAACCATGGTACAAAGGAAGGATGTATTTCATGAGACCGTGGGTCAATCATGTAACACCCATATGATCACATGAGCAAACACCAAGGCCTCTTGAAGAGTTGGTGACTTGTTGATGAAATAATGATTAAATGTTGGTTTAATCATTTATTCGAATTACTGCTGGGTTCAGCATTAGGTGATAAAACCTTATTAATTATGAAGAGGTGGAGGACCGACCAATGGGTCATGAAACCGGCCCTGGGTGGTCACGGGATCAAGTGTTGATCACTCCATGAAGTTCCAAGTCGGAAGAGTTTTGGACATGATACGTGCAATTGCACAAATTAGGTCAAATTATGAAAATATGTGAGACCGGCTCATTGAGAGCCAAAGAGCCAACCTTGGTCGGTCAAGATAACATGCTGATGTCTCTAGAGTGTCCGTATCTCAGTTCTGATAATTTTGATATTTTCAGATGTGCATTTGAGCAATCATTCTAGAAAATATGGAGAAACCAAAACTTCATGAGATGAAGGAAAATAATGGAAAAGTGAAAGAATCGTGAAGTGTGGGACCAGCCATTGCCAAGGCATGACCGTCCGGCCAAGGGGCCAATCCCACATGTTTTTTCCAATTTGTTTATAATATTTTCATAATTTTAGGGAAATATGATCAAATCAATGAGTTTTGCTAAAATTAAAGAGTTTTGTTCAAATCAAGGAGTTTCCATGAGATGAAGGAAACATAAAAAATAATAATAAGAAAATAAGGGAGTGTGGGCATGTGGGACCGGCTTGGAGCATGGTTGGCCGGCCAGGGCCCGGTCCCGTGCGTTTTCCCTAATTTTATGTATGTATTATTTCACAATTTAAAGGAAATTTCATAATTTGAAGGAAATATCATGAAATCAAGGAATTTCATGGGATTATGAAAACATGAAAAATATAGTAATAATAAAAAGGGACGTGTGAGGCCATCTAGGGTTTGACCGACCGGCTATGGCCCATGCACACGGGTTTTCCTAATTTTATATTATTTTTCATGGGACCAAGGAAATATCATGAGATTAAGGAGTTTTCATGAAATTAGGGAAATAATAATAAAATAATGAGGAATCATGAGGTGTGGGCCGGCTGGGACCAAGGCATGGACGGTTGGCCAATGGTTACGCCCCACAATATTCTTCCCTAATTTTATATTATTTCTTTGATGTGAAAGAAACACCATGAAACTGAGGAGTTTCCTCAAAACGAAGGATATTTGTTCAAATGAAAGAATTTTCATGAACTCAAGGAAAATAACAAAAAATATGATAAAAATATGAAACTGGCGTGGGATTGACCATGTCATGGTCGGCCGGTCAGTGGGTCCATACTCCCAGCGCCTTGGTCAATTTTTAATTATTTGTTATTTTCTTTCCTATTTTGCATAGGTTCATCGTCTCGTCGTATTTTGAAATACTCGTTCGTGCGGTGATTGTTATTGTATCATCATTGAGTACACTTTAACCATATAAATCGGGGCTTACTCAGAGGTAGCTCAAGCACCCGTGCGTTGAATATTTATTACTAACCCGTGGATTTCTGCTGGGAAGAACCATGGTTTGCAGTAATGAAATAACTGCGAAAATATTTGAATATTTTCGGAAATTCTGTGGATGAATCCAAGAATTTAGGTTTGAGACAGGGCTTACTCAGAGGTAAATTTGATGCCCGTGCATTGAATATTTATTACTAACCCATGGATTTCTACTGGGAAGAACTATGGATTGCAGTAATGAAATATCTGCGAAAATATCTGAATATTTTCGGAAATTCTGTGGATGAATCCAAGAATTTGGGAATAATTAAATTATGACTTATACTAGTAGAGCAAGCTGTCTAGGAGCGTTAATTATTCCGATATGAGCTTGCTGGAGCTTCATATCCTTTATATAGTCAAGGTAAACTTGTTATTTGTATCCTGAAGACATTATCGCTCTATACTAGCAGAGAAAGCTGTCTAGGAGCCGTCCATCTCATGATACTATATAGAAATAATTACTGAAGTGTTCAGTATTCATGAGATATGTTGTTGTCTAGCCGTGAGACCACATATCTACATGTACTCTGAGAGAAGTATTCTCAATCGGAGGATTCGATGGGAGACCCGTGTCTCAATACAGATATGTCGTTGTCCAGCCGTGAGACCACATATCTGCATGTACTCTGAGAGAAAGTATTCTCAGTCAGAGGATTCGATGAGAGACCCATGTCTCAATATTCGTATCTGAATACTGGATAAGAAGTTTATATAATTATGGGTTTACGATTTTAGCCTTCGTCGAAAATCTACCATCTACCGTTCTTACATTTTCATGTAAGGACCCATTGATTTTGCCTTAACTCTCTCTTTTTAATAAATTTTTTTGTTGCGACAATATGGCAGGGCCTAAAGTTCTTGCGAAACTAAAGCCCCATGATATTGGCGTCTTGCGACGAAATCGCAGGACGTCTTTACAATTTTATGTAAAAACCCATTGATCTCGTCTTATCCTTATCTCTTGTATTATTTCCTCTTCAGTATTGTCGCACAAATATGACAAGCCTTAATACTCCTGTGAGTAAAAAGCCTCATGACATTTGCGTCTTAAGACACTTATCAACTCCCTAATGGAGGGTGCCGCCCTTATCTCCCCCCTAGTTGCCCCTTCAAGGATACGTACTTCTGCCATACAATACTAGCTCCTCCCATCCAGTATTGAGAACAACCAGTTATTTTCGCAGCCTCTTATCCCGTTTTCCTATATGGCTTATGGTTACGAGACTGCACCCTAGGTGAGGTTTTCTTCGGGCCGAGTTCATCATAGTCAATACTTGCGAAGAATGGACAGGGTAGTTTCATACGCCCCGGGAACTCTTGGCTCAACCGTGTACCTCTGTGCCTTGATCATATTCTGCACTCATTAGGAGAGTCCTTATTACCTTAGTCGCCCAACTCAAGTCATATGCTTAAGTTGAGAATCCAAGGTGCCCCTCCTGGATGGGCTTCATTGACCCCAAATATCCATGACTCAGGTTCCAGTAGCGATGTAACCTTATCGCTGATCCATGCAAGAGGTACCCCCTCCTATGACGTACTTTAGGTCTTACATTGCCTCTTGCGAAATTTTATTCGCAGAACTAAATCACCTCGTGCTAATCGTCGCTGGTAATTTTCCATATGTTGTAACGCTCTTTCTCTCTTTTCTTCTAATTCATCAATTTATTGTTGAACGTTGCGTAAACTAATGCAAGAATTAGTTTTTTGATTTTTGAATAATTTCTTTCTGCGGCATTGAATGTTTTACTGATATAGTAAATTGGTTTTTCAACTCCTGCGTCATTTCGTAACAGCACAGCATTTAATGCATGTGAAGTTGTAGCAAGATAGATCAATAGTTCTTTTCCTGATTCCTCCTTTTGTAAAATGGATATATTCATCATATGTTCTTTTATTCCTTGGAAATCTTTCTTACATTCATCTGTCCATCTGAATTTTATCCCCTTTTTGAGTATGTTGAAGAAATATTTACATTTATCTGAAGATCGCGAAATAGCGAAGCCAATAGTCCATTTAAATTCTGCACATCTTTCACCGTTGCTGGTGTTGGCATGTCGCGAACTGATTGCACTTTCTCTGGATCAACTTGTATTCGTTCTTTTGATACAATGTAGCCTAGAAATTTTCCAGACGCAACCCTAAAAATACACTTCTCAGGATTTATTTTGATGTTAAATTGCCGCATCTGTTCAAAAATTTCCTTCATATCTTGTACATGGTTTTTGGATTCTTTACTTTTTATTAACATGTCATCTACATACACCTCTAGTGTTTTGTGTATCCATTTTGCGAGCACCTTCTCCACCATCCTTTGATATGTTTCTCCAGCATTTCTCAAACCAAATGGAATTTTTGTATAACAGTATAATCCTCTTAGTGCGAAAAAAAGCAGTATGCTCTTGATCTTCTTCAGCGAGAGGAATCTTATTGTAACCTTTGTACCCATCTAGAAAAGATATTCTATTATTTCCCGCCGTTGACTCAACCATTTGTGGAATATCTGGTAATGGAAAGTTGTCTTTCGGACATGCTTTATTTAGATCAGTAAAGTCTATACAAATTCTTATCCCTTTATTGTTCTCTGGGACCACGACCATGTTGGATATCCACTATGGATATTTAGCTTGTCTTATAATTCCTGCATCAAGCATCTTCTGTAACTCTTCTTGTATTTGGGGATAATATGTTGTTTCTATTTTTCTTATTCTTTGTTTGAATGGTCTTGCATTTTTGTTAATTTCCAATTTATGACACGCCACAGATGGATCTATTTCAGGCATCTCATCCATGTTCCATGCGAAAATATCTTTATAATCTCGCAAAAGATTAATAGTTCTTTCTTCTTCATCTGCCTCCATCTTGGTTCCAATTCTTAGCATTTTGGGTTCTTATTTAGTTCCAATGTTCACTTCTGCTGCGGTGTAACTGGCCTTTGGTTCTCCCATGGGTGTTGGTTCTTTCATCTCCTTCGCAAGTTCATTTCCTTCTTCTGAAATTTCACTGGGTATTCCTCTTCCTTCTTCTGCTCTTATCATGTAAATTCTAAATTATTCTTCTTTCTTCGCCTCTTTCGCCATTTTTCTGCGAGTTTTTCTCCTCTTTGCTCGTCCTTCATAACACCTTACTTCAATTTGATAACATAACTTCGCACTGTCAGTATCTCCTCTAATTTCACCAATTCTGCTAGACATAGGAAATTTGATGCATTGATGTAATGTCGATGCTACGACTTTAATTGTGTGTATCCATGGCCTTCCTAATAGCATGTTATATGGAGATTCCATATCCACCACACACAGCGTTACCTGTGTTTCAATTTCCCCTAGCGAAATTCGCACCACTATTTCCCCTTTCGGTGTTGTTGTAGATTTTTCATAACCATGAACATGATATGTTGAGTGAGTCATTTCTTCATCTTTGTATCCCATTCCTTTGTATGCATGATAAAACATTATATCCACTGAACTTCCTACGTCCACCAAAGTTCTATTTACCTCCCATTCTTCCATGGTTTTTGTGGATTTCATCTTTTTTCCGTGTGGTTACTGTGATTACCAAAGGAGATGTGTGGCTCAAATTTTCTCTTGGTATTTCTGCTGCTGTAAATGTAATTTTCTGCTTTTCCCAATCCTTCAAGGGTAATATCTTCTCCACCGTCATGATTTTCTTTCCTTCGAAATCTCATTTATGTATTCTCCCTCTGACATTTTTATGAAATTCATTGATGATTGTTTTTGTAATTAAACTACACTCCAATCTCCTGTTGTATTCCTTGATTTTAACCTTCTCTTCCTTAATTGGTTTATTGATTTGTTTCATCATTTTCTTGATTTCAACTTCCTTAATAACAATCTTTAACCTTGTTTCTCCATAATTTTCAACTTTCAATCCCTATTTCTAGCGCCATTATGTAGTTGCAGGAAATCCCACAATACATCCCTCACAAGAATTCATAATAATAAACACATCTTTGTGATCAAGAACAACACTTTTTATTAATTGATTCTAGAAATGTTACAGGAAAGAAATGAAATCAAGAATACAAATATTGTTTTGGACTTTCTCTCTCCTCAACACTCCAAAATTAATCTCTCTCTTTCTTACGCCTATTCATCTCTTTATATAGGATATTATATAGTGGATGACAGCTAAGTTTTCCTTTAATTTTGGATATGGCTTGCGGCATTTCGCAAGCTTACAAATATTAATTTCGCAAATATCCTAAACTTCACTAGATTGTCACACTTTCTTTATGTTTATGTTGTCGTCATCTGTTATGTTATTTTTTCTGTTAGTCTGCGACGATATCGCAATGTTTTAAATGAAAATTTCACAGGAGCGTTGTTTGTGCGATATTTTGATCCTACAACTTTATAGTCTAACCTAAACGAAGTTGACTCTAGTATACAATCAAGCGGCTTTAGATGAGTTTTGACAAACTAAAATGTGACAACCAAACATGACATACCAACGTTTGGTGGATTCAACCGATCTATGCTCTAACAAACCTCTTGCTCCTCATGGGAATGCGTTGGTATGTCAAGTTTGGTTGTCATATTTTAGTGAGCCAAAACTCATTTAAGAGTCGCTTGATTTAAATGTACTAGATTCAACTTCGTATATGTTAGCTTGAAAGTATTAGGATGAGACATTACAAGTATTGCAAAGACTTGAAGATGTGAATAAGTACGAAGATACAACCACAACATCATCCTTCCACTTGAGGTTAGTGATATTTGACTTGAACTGTTTCATTCCCTAATGTATCTTTCAAGTCGTGCATATTGAAAACATAAAACTGCGAAGCATGAACACTCTAGATAGACATAGTATTAAGGAATACAATTTGAGGTTTATTGCTTAACCATTAAACTTTGTATATAAGACATCAACATAATCATATGAATGCTATTGTGATTATGTATGGGTATGAGGTGAGGATTTCATCCTAGGAAATAATATTTTTACATGTGTTTTAAGGAAGTAAGTTCATGATATGTGTTGTGAAACGAAAAGGAAATCGCCCGGCATTATTGGGGCTGTTCTTCATTGCATATCTTATGAATGACCAATATGTGTGTGTTGATGTGTATTTTCATTTAAAGGCTAAAATTGTAAAAGCCAAAAAATTGTGCGCTAACATCTTGTAAAAGATAAAGCCATTAATGAGTGATGGATACTCTTTCACTTTATTAATTCACTTAGGATGGAGCATGTGGCAACAATCCCATTCTGTGAATAAGATACGAAATTCATCCAGGTTGGAGCATGTAGCAACAATCCCATATACCCTGTGAATTTCCAGCATTATTAATTAATGCGCAACAGCCTTTTATTTCCTGTACTCATTATAAGTGCGGCATGACGACTGAGTGTTGCTCTCAATAGAGCAACACGAACCTCCAAGCATTATAACGAAAGCATGTACGAAATACCCGTACAGGCTGAACTCTTGGTGTGTTATACTAGCCCGATTGAGCCACTCTCGGTGTGTTATACTATCCCGATTGAGCATCTAGACTGACCGTATCAGTCTGGATATGATCACGACCATCTAACTCTACCAGCTTGATTGGATGGCCCAGATCGATTCCATAACCCCCAAGCAGGTATGGAATACCTGCCGAACCAACGCGGACCCCGCATGGTCGGCCTCCCTTGGCCTAGCTTGCCAAAACGTCCAAACCATAGCAGTATGGATGAAAAACCCTAAATTTTGGTTTGCGGCACATTACATGTGTCGCAAAACAGCCTCAACCATCCATCTTCGCAGGTGTAGATGTAGGGTGCAGGTGTAGATTCTAAGGGCACGGAGTATGTCAAGACAATCATCGTGGGCCCACCTACATACCAGACAAATCGGTCAAGACCAACCATGGTTGGTCATTCCAAATCGTGCGCCTGAATGGAGCATGACGCACGAACTTGAAGCCCAAAATTAAGGTTTTGATTCACGATCGTCCATTTTCTCCGGAACGAATGGAGGGTCCGAGATTAGATCAAAGCTGGTACGATCATATTAACATGACCACCGTGGAACCGTCTATCCCCTCACTTGATCGGCCAAGGAATACCATGCCTGGCTATCCCAAATCGTTCGCTCCAACATGCGTGGTTGCACCTCCCAAGCCGCAAACTAATATCAACCGCTCGATTTCTCCGGACGAATTGAGCGGCTTAGATCATGTTTTCATGGGACGGTAAGGCATAGACGTGAACACCAGCCTACCACATACACATTGGAGCAATCGGCCAAGACTGACCAAGCCTGGTCGTCTTGGAACGCCCGCCCGAAGTTGGTATGGGATGCGGCTTTTGCGGAAATAATTTTCTGTCGCAATTCGATCTCGACCACTCAACTTCGCCGGACGAATTGAGTGGCCCAGATCACATTTTTATGGGACGGTCAGGTATAGGCGCCTACACCATCACGCCATCTACACACATGTATGATCGTCCAACCCAGAATAGTTTCCTAAGCTTGGATTCGATCAGGGTGAAGAGCAGTGCTTGCGCACCTCCTTCTAAACCCTAATTTCACCAAGTGTCGCAGATGAGTGTCTCAAAGATCATCTCATCCGTCCAACTTCACCAGATCGGTTATATAACCCTGGTCAGGAGTTAATTGGTCATTGCGGAGTGATGGTGATCACCATCCGTCACTCTACCACATTATGTGGTCTGTCAAGGGAGGGTTTGCATACGCAACTTCCAAACCATTACATGAAGTAGGCTGGGCATGAAGTTATTATGCTCAAACAGCGATGCTTCATACATTCTGAATATACTCGATGCAGTACCTGCATAGTATACACACGATACTTCACAAGTATCAATTTCCTAAATTCTTCCTGAGTTTTTCTTTCGGGCTGCTTTGTCCTCCCTAACTAGTTCAAAACCTAAATATGATCGCGTGAGGAGATAGGAAATTAATTTCCGGTTAATTTGAGGTGCGGACCGTCAAAATCCGAGTCCGTACTAGAATTCTACAACGATTCTAGTAAAGGGTGCTAATTAGGGTTTCTAAAACGAAGGCGTGCAGCGATCAACGGTTGCCCCTCCTCTCAAGATGCAAAATCTCGACTGTCGAAGGTTACCAAGCTAGCAAGTTTCCCGAGACTGACTTTCCAAGCCACAACAACATGTTACATGTTTTCCAAAAACATTCGAGACATCAATCATGTCACAAACTGGGGGATACATACTAGGGTATTGGTATGGCGGTTTACAGCATGCAGCGCACAACGTACCATCACAAGAACGTGTCAGAAAATCATGGACGATTAGTGATGATGGGAGAAGTGGGAAATCCTGGTCGTGTAGCACTGACACACTACTCCACTACTCCATCACTCCACTTTCTCCACTTTCGCCAATTGTTCTCCGCCCTATTTTTCAAGCAACACAAGTCCAGACAACATGAGCAAGTGTTGATACAATCGTATTCAAAAACCGAAACTGATAGCTTACATCCTTCAATCTAGTTCAACTTTCTGATACAAGTCCTACATAGCTACCACCTTCACATTCTCAACACCTTCTTCACTTCCCTCCCTAAGATCAACCCCATCTCCTTCACTTTGTGACCGAAACAAGTCTGGAACGGCCATTTCTTGGTTTAGGCCGGACTTGCACAGATTGATATCTCGAATCTACAAGTACTCACCGTGCAGTGTATTTGTTTTAGGTTTAGATTCATTCCTCATCCACACCCCAAATTACCAAAATTAGAAGGAATAGTTTTCACCCATAAACAATTGGCGACCACAGTGGGAGGTTGATCTCTCGGTCGTAAAGTCAATTTCTTCGAAATCCGATTCGATTTTCTCAACTTCAAAAAGGGTAGATCTTAGAACCAATTCAATCAAAAATTCATTTCAAGATGGTGGGACTCAGGTCTGGATCATCAATCAATTCTGATGGAGCTAGTGTGGATAACACTCCCGGTGTCGATGTACCTGTCAGTGGAGCTACCGTGGTCAATACATCTCGTGGAGCCATCAATTCTATCACCAACACTAGCGGAGCAGGAGATATTCTAGTAGGTGTATCGCCTCCCATCACCAGAGCCAGAGAAGCCGCGAATCCCGGCATCTCCTCAAGTGTAATGCCTCCGGTAGTCAACAGAGCAGCAACTTCCACTCCTTTATCAAGACGAGGAGACGGAGGCATGAGAGGAGGACCATCTCCCATTACCATTGCAGACTTGATGGAGAAGCGGGAAGTTCTTGCTAAGACTCAAACGGATATGGCCGCAACTCAGAAAGAGGTACTCACTTTTCTTAAGACAATTAACTAATCGATTGCCATAAGAGCCGCGATAGCCCCTGGAGCCAACAAAGAACGCATTCAATGCACCAGAGAAGGTACTTCAGCGGTGCGGAACTAAATGGACCTGATCAAAGAAGAGACATCAAATATGAGCAATCCTGTCATGGAGACTCCTATACTGGGGACTGATCCACACAACTATCCTCCTCAAGTCAATAGTTTCGCTATGAACCAGAGGCCGGTGGATCGGGAAGCGGTTTATCTAGTGGAAAGTTTATGCGAACTTTCACACCTCTCGAAGAATCAGCGCGCGGATACATTTTGCTGCAATCAACCATAGGAAGGTCACAACCGTGCCCTATATGTCACTGCACACATCAAGGATTCAGAGTTCAAAACGTCCCTTATCGACACAGGAGCGTCTTCGAATGTGATTCCTCTCAAGCCTCTCAGGACATCCAAGGTTCTCCCAGGCAACGTCATACGGAAGCCTACCATAATGACGCACTTTAAGGGAAACCAAACCAGCACATACGGGAGAAGCTCTGCGGAAAGAATCAGACAAGTTCGTTGCATCCCACTCTCCACGTAGGCATCAATTCAGGAAGAAGACCGGCTTGCATCATTGAGGGATAGTACCCACGATGCATCTTTGCTGACGAAGCATTCTTCTCCATCCTATGAAGCCACGGCCCACGTTCACACGAAGAGGGATCGAACTTTTGTGGCGAGTCGTAACGAGAAATAGAAAACGGTATACCAATGCTGCCATTATAAATTAGCAGGGGAGACTATTACCCAGTCTCTCACCCAATGGAATGCTACAACAGCAACGAAAAACAAGAACAAATGCTAGATTCTCCACAACAGCTGCAAGGTGGCACCAACTCCACAACTGATGAGATTGAAATCATTGAGGAATCTCCTAGGCATATATCCATCAGCTCAACCTTATGTACGGATAGATGCACGAAGCTCGTGGAACTTCTCAAAGAGTACCAGGAAATATTCGCTTGGAGATATAAAGAAATGCTAGATTGGTCACCCATCATCTACATGTCATACCTGTATCTAAGTCGGTTAAACAGTTACAGTTTAGACACGAGGAAAATGGATAGATTAGGTGCTGCATAGAGACTTGAACAGGTGCTGCTCCAAAAACGATCCTCCTCTACCTAACATCGACATGTTAGTAGATGCAACCAGCGAACATGGCATTTTCTCCTACATGGATGGATGTAGCGGCTACAACCAGATAAGGATGTACGAGAATGACGCAAGTAAGATAGTTTTTCGAACTCCTATCTGGAATTTTTATTATACCATATTGCCATTTGGTTTAAAGAATATCGGTGCAACGTATCAACGCTCTATGACGACAATCTTCCACTGGAGCCGATACCTCAAGGGAGAAGCCTCAAGAAGATAACGATATACACGCGTCATATCGAACAAGATCTGGGCGAGTCACTTTATCAGACAGTGGTATACGTCTATCATGCTATGTTGGAGAATCTGCGCATCCTCTGGAGCTGTTGAACGCTCATCTATAACGATATATGACCTGATAGAAATAACCAGGCCTGCCGGTAATGAAGAGACTCATAATGTTCGTAAGGGCATATATCTCACCAACATGCGATACAACCTTCAGCCTTCTGTAAGCAGTTCCCTAAAGCAGCAAGAAGAAAACTACCGAGATACAATATCATGCGCATCCGCCAACTCCAACTCCAGTACCACATGCACGACTCCCACAATAATGAAACAACGTCCAAGATATTCCTGGCTCGACAACAACCACTACGAATAAACCATGTAAACCACGCTTGGGGACTGAGGCACAACATGAATTTCCTTCACCGTCAGTCAAGGACTTCTTCAACACAAGAGAGATGGTCAGTCAAGAAGCATGGAATTCGCAAGGGTAAATTGAACTGAAGAGGAATCCACTTTAACGCTCCCTCCAGCAGAAGCTGCTTCAATGGTTTATTCAAGAGTCGCCTCAACTCTTTCTCCGGGACCCACGTTCGCTTCAGAATCCTGCTTCAACACTCTCTCCAGGATCCACCTCAACGTTCGCACCAGAAGACACTTTAACATCCTTTCGAGCCGTTTCAACACTCAAGCTACATCAATAATCTGCGCTCTGGTCAAGTTATCTTTGATGTACTCATTGCTTAATATACGTCTCATCCATCCTTCATGAGAGTCCAGCAGAGCATGAGAACCTTGAAGTCGATAGGATAAGGGTTATCTTGTGGAACAAATATTTCCATATAGTTGAAAGGGCGCGGTGAACAACTCGTCATCAATGTTCAACATATCTTTGAAGATGTCAACACCTCTTGACTTGGCACCAGCATTATCCCCAGAAGACATCTCAACAGGAGTTCTTTTCTTTATTCTACAATAAAAGACAGGAGTCAGTAGTTGTATAAAAGCATGTGAGATGTGTAGTCACACATGATAGAACACACATTCACGTTGGAGTACACAAGTCTGGTATTGATCAAGTCACAAGTCCGGTATTTCTCCAGTTTCAAGTCCGGAGTTGATCAAGTCACAAGTCCGGTATTGCTCCAGTTTCAAGTCCGGAGTTGATCAAGTCACAAGTCCGGTATTGTTCCAGTTTCAAGTCCGGAGTTGATCAAGTCATAAGTCCGGTATTGCTCCAGTTTCAAGTCCGGAGTTGATCAAGTCACAAGTCCGGTATTTCTCCAGTTTCAAGTCCGGATTTGATCAAGTCACAAGTCCGGTATTGCTCCAGTTTCAAGTCCGGAGTTGATCAAGTCATAAATCCGGTATTGCACCAGTTTCAAGTCCGGAGTTGATCAAGTCACAAGTCCGGTATTGCTCAAGTTTCAAGTCTGGTATTGATCAAAGTCACAAGGCTGGTATTCGAATAAAGTAGGCGCATGCAGCAGGGCCGGTTTTCATTCGAAATACATGGTCGACGTTTAGTCAGGCATGCAGCGGGTCCCACTTAATACCATCCCCATATTGGTCGAAGCAGGCACAACCGTCCTCAAGCAAAGCATACATGCAGCGGTCCCACTTGATCAGGCACAATCATCCCCATATTGGTCGAAGCAGGCACAGCCGGCCCCAAACAAAGCAGGCATGTGGCACGCAGTGGACCCACGTTTAACCGAAGTAGGCGCATGATGAGTCCCATGTTTAACCGAAGCAGGCGTATGATTAGTCCCACGTTCAACCAAAGTACGCACGCAGTAGACCCACGTTTAACCGAAGCAGGCACATCAAGTCCACGTTCGATCAAGCAGGCGCAGCAGCCTAACGAACGAAACAGATGTAACCGTCCATCAAAGCAGGCAAGACCGACATCATGCTAGGGGAACGCTCGCCTGGACGTCTCTTGAACGTGACATGCTCGAATGATAGGACGACCCGTCTCTCCTGGTAACATCTAACTTTGTCTTGTTAGTTTTATCTTTAACTGTCACAATCTCATGCCTACCCCACAATAGTGTAACCATTATGTGCTAGGCAGGGGACTTAATGTTGATGGTGGATTTTCATTTAAAGGCTAAAATTGTAAAATCCAAAAAATTGTGCGCTAACATCTTGTAAAAGATAAATCCATTAATGAGTGATGGATACTCCTTCACTTTATTAATTCACTTAGGATGGAGCATGTGGCAACAATCCTATTCTGAGAATAAAATACGAAATTCATCCAGGTTGGAGCATGTAGCAACAATCCCATATACCATGTTGTTTGTGGGAGAAAACTACTTCTGCAGGTTTAGGTAATTTTGGGTGTGTGTGGATGAGAAGTGAATTTAAACCTTCAACAAATGTGATGCACGATGAGCACTTTTGATTCGAGAGCTAATCTTTACAATCTGGCCTAAACCGAAGACACGGCCGTTCCAGATTTATTTCGGTCATAGGCGAAAGATGTGAGGTTGATCTTAGGGAGGGAAGCGAAGAAGGTGTTGAGAGTATTAAGGTGAAGGCTATTTGATGACTTGTTAACAGAAGGTTGAGAAGGCTAGCAAATGTTGCAGACAGGCTCTGGGTGTTGAATACGATGGTATTAACACTTGGTTTTTCTGTGTTGTTGGAAATAGGGAGGAGAACCTATTTACACAAGTCGATAAGCCTTCATCACGTCTCTCATGGGAAAGTGGAGGAAGTGGAGTGATGGAGGAAGTGGAGTTGTGTGTTAATGTCACACGGTTGCTTGCCCACTTCTCCTATCATCGCTAACCACACATGTTTCCCTGACACGATCTTGTGATGGCTTGTTGCACGCTGCACACTGTAAACCGCTAGACCAATACCCCAGTTTGTATCCCCCAGTTGTGACGTGATTAACGTCTCGAGTGAGTCGTGGGACCCATATAAGGTAGCAAACGGTGCTAGGTAAAATAATCAAGTTATTTGTAGGTGCATATTGTATGCATGCGGTGCATTAAATATTCTTAACATACTTGAAGCCTACACAACCTTGATGAAAATATTGCAAGTTGAAGTGACTCAACTAGCTATGTTCAGGCATTGTTAGGAGGTCGCATGATCGCGAACCACCTTGGCCGATCACGCCATGGAAAAGTACGCTGGATGGTGATCACGGTGATACCTCACTTGCCGCCTAATTCCCTTCCTAGGATATTCGTCCCAGCCTGCGAAGATGGATGGATAGGATCGTTCGCAGATAATCGTTGGATTAGGGTTTGGAAGGCTTGCAAGACATCACTTTTAACCTAACGGTTTTTGGCCTTGGGAGGCGCGCATGGAGGGGACGATTGGTCCTGCAGGCAGGAAGGACGCCAAGCTACACGCCCTTGTCAAGTTGAATCTCATTGGACTGTCGCCCGTTATAGCCTGCGATGAAGGATGGTAGAGATTAGAAGTGGCCTTACATGCCACCTTTGGGCACGCAAATCGAGATGCATGGCAGTCAGGAGAGCTTGAAGGTTGGTTCACCGTGGAGGTGGGCCCACGGTGAGCTTGTAGACACCATCGGCCAGCAATTCCGCCTCCTGGTCGTTCGTACACACCCGCCCAAAGTTGCGTGGTCGCAACTTGTCGGCAAACCCTAATTTTAGGGTTTGCGGGCCCAACCTTCAAGCTAACGTTTCCCTACATCCGTGACTCCCACAGGAAAGCTGATCATACCAGCAGGGAGGTGGGTTGGCGGAGAGCATGTGCATGCTTGGTTTGCGACCATAGGCGCGATCTAAGCCATCCAAACACGCCTGCGATGACGGATGGCCGAGATTAGAAGTGGCCTTGCACGCTACCTTTGGGAACTATTTTCGAGACGGATGGATACAACCAACCATGGACGATTGGTTGGCCATGTATTCGGGACCACGGTGAGCATGCAGGTGTTTCCGACCAGTGGTCTCGCCTGTTGGTCGTTTCCGTGCGTTGGCCGTAAGTAGGGATGTTACGCCTTGCGGAAACCCTAATTCCTTCAAGTTGCGGGCTCGCAACTTGGAGTTAGCGTATTTTCACCTTCCACGGATCCCATGGGGAAACCAATCAGTCCAGGAGGAAGGTAGGCTGGCGGTGAGCATGCGCGTGCGCGCTACTCGGTACCGTGCGTGATCTAGGCCGTCCAACCATGCCTCCGAATTTGTACGGATGAGATTAAGTTTGTTTTCAGCAGGTGAGACTAACATGGGTAGTCTTGCATGCATTCAACGTGGCTAATATAACCCGCCGTCAGGTAGCCTACGGGTGTTTGCATGTCGAACACAAGGCTTTGAGCAGGGCATTAATTGTAGTGCTGCAAACCTACAGAAAATAGGGATGGTTGTTACATGCTCCGCTCTGGGTAGGTTTTAATTCTCAGGGATGGTTGCACATGCTCCAATGAATTAATATGGCGAGAATATTCACCGCATGAAGGCTTTATCCCTTGCAGGACGTCAGCTTAGAATTTGTCTTTTACAATTTTAGCCCTGAATAAAATTCCACCATCAACATTAAGTCCCCTGCCTAGCATGCAATGGTTATACTATTGTAGGGTAGGCATGAGATGGTGAAAATTTGCATACAAAAATAATTAAAGCCAGAGTAAATACATGTTTACCGCGTGGGAGAAGTATGCCATGTGTGTTAAATGCCTTGGAGCCAGTTGAGTTGATCCTTCCAATAGTAAAGCTTGGCTGGGGAAGTACAACTTGGTGGGTCGATCCACCTTGGCCTTCCTCTTTCTGTGTGCCTTCTCATATGCCTAGCAAGCATCATGCATTCGATAAACATTGTTGATCACAATCCCGACTCAAAATCCTTAGAAAGCGGCAAAGGTGGACTTCTTTTCTCCTGGGGATCTTGTTGGATCGTGAAGCATATAAAGAAGTTTTCATGTATTCTTATCATTAGGCGATCGTCTTCTTCAACATCTCAGGTATTGCTCCACACATTGATTTCTTAAACGATTGGAGATAGTTGTGATTAGAATACTTTTATGTGCCGCCGTAACTTATCTTCCTCTATTTTTCGCAGTACATCATGAAAGGAGTTGGTGATGATCACTATGCAGCTTCTTCAGAAAAAAGTTTTGAAGTTGATAAACCAGAAGCTAATGCACATGAGGAGGTGATGGCTAAAATTGATTTGCCACTTCGTGAAGTCGGTCATGCCGTACAGGGAATGTCTATATTGCATTTAACCATTGTCAGGGGGCGGCTCCATGCTCTTTCAGTTGCAATCGATATGGAGGAGAAACAAATACATGAAGAAGCATTGCGAGCGAAGTGGAAACGCGAGGCGTCACAAGCACCAGTAAGCTCGAGAGTTGAAAGGTTCGCGGATCGGTTGAAGAGACGGAGGGTTGAACACGAACGTCATGCGGGTGATGGGTAGTGTGATTACCCAATACGTGGTGGTGTGATAATCCTTGACCCTGATACTGATGATACTGAACGTCCGAAAGTGATTGGCACGATTTCCAAGGTTGCAATGGATTATGTAGAAGGTGCAGAAGATACGCATGCTAAAGATGTTGAGGCGGTAGCTGCTGTGCCCGAAGAAGAAGTTGAGGCGTCTCTGGAGAAAGCGGCACAAGATGTGGATCCCAACAGTGATGAAGACGCAACCAGCAATTGAGTTTCCCTGTTATTCTTCTTTGTAGTTTTTTTTTTATACTCAGTGGCGGCTGAGTTTGAAGTTTTCTTCTTTGCTTGCTTGTATTGAACAAAGTTTTATTCAATATTGCTTTCGAAACATGCATTTTTTTTTGCTTGTACCCCCTGACGTGAGTCTGGCTCTTTTTAAGTAGATCATGTAGGATACCTTCCTCCTCCCCTTTTTACTTGTTTTATTCCTCCCATATTACCAGGCTGGTATGAAGATTTGGTATGAGGATTTAGGGTTTTCTTTCTGGGTAATGGTGGTTTGAAGGTGACTCATAACTTTGTGTGATTTTATAAAAGGAATAGAATCTTGATTACTTGAAGAAATATTGAAATCCTAATAAGTATGAAGGCAAGCTTGTGCCATCATTTTGAAGGAATTACAAATATTGTGAAAAGGAAAATTATTGGAGGAATCCCCCCGGGGGGATTAGAGAGGTGATGTCGTGTCTTCAAGTGAGGTAGGGCTTGAGACATCGTGAGTGAACAACCACACCTTCGAGTTTGTCTGCATTGATGATCTTGCAGTAACCACCCAAGATAACATCTGCCACTAAGAATACTTCCTCTTCCTTTGCAGGCTTATCAGGCTGGGCAGTTATTTTTATTGCCATGTTTCCAACTTGGAACGTGGTTACCTTTGCTACCATATCTCCGATTTGAACCGGATTTGGACTTGGTATAACAACTTGCTTCTGACACGTTTCATTCTTGACTGCTTCCAAACTTTTGGTGAAGCGCTTAAAGGGGCCAGCACTCCATTCACATCTCTTGGTGGTGGCCCGCCTGTCAGGTGAAACAGTCCCCTGTGGTCCAGCAGGATAATTATCCACTACTTGCAAAGAGGGTTGTTCAATGAGACTTACTTGGGCTCGGAATCTCTTGACGTAGGATGAAGGGCTTTCACCAGGGAGTTTCGTTATGCTTGTGAGTTGTTGGTATGGAGGCAACAGGCAGTCTTCGAGTCTCCAAGGTTTGTTGGAAATCATTGGAGCTGTCTTGTTGGAGATTCTTCCATGTACTGAGATTGGTAAGGAATGCGCCTTTTGTACTCACGGGCACCCCAGAATCATGTCGTAATCCGGATGTTCCTTAATTATATGGAATCTGGCTTGTGTTTGAGTGTTACCGATCTTGACATCAAGGTCAATGTATCCGTAGAAATCCACAAACTCTCCTGCTGGGCTCTTGATCACATTCGGACCACGGGTAGCCTCCTGCTTTGAGATTTTCGCATCTTGCAGGGTCTTGATAGTAACGATGTTGAATTCAGAAGCTGTATCGATTAATGTGCTATCGAACTTGACATCTTTCAAATGGGCGACGGTCAAAAGTCCCAGTTTCCTTTGTTGGCGCTATCTTCCAAGGAGGCTTGAGATGCTGGAACGACTTCTTTTTCTGGGTACAAGCGCCTGCCTGACACAATACGGTTTAGGGCCATGAATATATCTTGACATTGTACCTTGTAAAGGTACAAGATTTCACACAGGTGTTCCATCATGGATTGTGCGCATCTCCAGAGATCATGCAACTTCGGACAGGAAGAGGGTCTCTGTGAACTCCTTCATTTCCCAATTGAAGCTCTCCTGATGCTATCTTTTCCCTGAAGATTTCTTTCAACTTGTTGCAATCCTTAGTTGGGTGGTGGACAAACCTATGATAACGGCATTACTTAGGGTCTGCCATGTCTTTCTCAGTTGGTGGACGTCTGATAGGAGGTATCTTGATAGCATCATCCTGAATCCATGCCTCCAAGAGTTCCATTACTTCATTTATCGGAAACTGGAAGCCTGTGTCTTCGGTGCTCTGCGCAGGATCTTTGCATGTTCCCTTTCGAGGCAAAGCTTTATGCGTTTGAGCCGCACGCTTGGGTAGTTGTTCTGCCTCCATTGGAGCTTTTCTCTTTCCGCCTTCGCTTACTACACTGACAGAAGGGCCAGTATTATACTGCTTGTTGATGAGGCGACTGTTTCCCCGATTATCTCGTGAATCGTCGCTCCGAACGATCCTGGTTCTTTCCAATAATGTTGGGGCGGTAGTGGATGAACGTTTGGCTGTTCATGGAGCTCTGAGAACGTCTGGAATCCCAAGTTTTCCAGCAGGGCGCGATATATGGGTATCATTCCGTTGATGCATAATTCCACCAGCTGTCGTTCTGTGACATTTGGTTCATGGAAGTCCAACGCTTGTGTTCTGAACCTTTTGACAAAATCATTTGGATGTTCGTTGTTTCGTTGGGAGATTCTCCCCAAATCTGAGAAAGTAACTTTCTCAGATACAAAGAAGTACTTCTTGTAAAACACGCTGACCATCTCACTCCAATTGGATATGATGTCGGGTGCGATGTTGTTGTATAGGCTCTCCCCGTAAGTGATTTGGAGAATTCCTTCAGGCGTAGAACGTGATTGTATTCGTGTTATCCTAAGGATTCTAAAAATCGAGAGACGTGTTCACGAGCATTACCGGTACCATCGTAAAGGGTGAATTGAGGGAAGGTGTATCCCCTGGGAAGAGGAATCCGCTGCACGTCTTGTGGATATGGAGGCTGGTGTCGATGCGCGTCCATTGGATTTTCTATGCCATGATTTTGGAGGAGTCTCTCCAGATCTTTACGTGTAATAAAGTTGGATGATCGGCTCCTTTCCCTGAGACGCTCCTGGTCCCTTTCTCTTGCGTGGTCAGCAGCATAAGACTCTTCGTTCAGGTAGGCTTGCGTGACTGAGGCACCTACTCCAGGTGTGCTGAACGTATTTCTTGTTGGCCCTTGGGGATGTCTCGACTCTTGCGGTAATCGATCTGTTAATGTTTTAAGGAAGGTGAGTACCTCTTTCTAAGTGGTTGCCATGTCTGTCTGAGATTTAGCGAGGGTTTCTTGCCTCTCCATCAAGTCCACCATGGTGATAGGAGGTTGTCCTCCTTTGGGTCCTCCAGATCCTCGTCCTGAAGGGGGAGTAGCAGTCGTTCTGGTGACGGACGGAGGTGTCATGCTTGAGGAAATGCCTGGATTTGCATCCGCTCTATCTCTTGTAATGGGAGGTGTCACACCTATTGGAATGTCCGCTCCTGCTCCTCTGGTACTGGTGGTACTGATGGTAGAAGACGCAATTCCACGAGACACGTTGGTTGTACTGGCGGGATGTATAGTGATACCAATAATTGGGATATCAGCGCTAGAAGTGCTGTCGGCGCTACCTCCCTCGGGATTGGTTGCTGATCCAGATCTAAGATCCACCATTCTTGAAAATTGAAATGGTATTGAAGAGATCGACTTCACAACCGATAGATTAACCTCCCACTGTGGTCGCCAATTGTTTGTGGGAGAAAACTACTTTTGCAGGTTTAGGTAATTTTGGGTGTGTATGGATGAGAAGTGAATTTAAACCTTCAACAAATGTGCTGCACGATGAGCACTTTTGATTCGAGATATGATCTGTACAATTCTGGCCTAAACCGAAGACACGGCCGTTCCAAATTTGTTTCGGTCACAGGTGATGGATGTGAGGTTGATCTTAGGGAGGGAAGCGAAGAAGGTGTTGAGAGTATGAAGGTGAAGGCTATTTGATGACTTGTTAACAGAAGGTTGAGCAGGATAGAAAATGTTGCAGACAGGCTCTGGGTGTTGAATACGATGGTATTAACACTTGGTTTTTCTGTGTTGTTGGAAATAGGGAGGATAACCTATTTATACAAGTCGATAAGCCTTCATCACGTCTCTCGTGGGAAAGTGGAGGAAGTGGAGTGATAGAGGAAGTGGAGTTGTGTGTTAGTGTCACACGGTTGCTTGCCCACTTCTCCTATCATCGCTAACCGCCCATGTTTCCCTGACACGATCTTGTGATGGTGTGTTGCACGCTGCACGCTGTAAACCGCCAGACCAATACCCCAGTTTGTATCCCCCAGTTGTGACGTGATTAACGTCTCGAGTGAGTCGTGGGACCCACATAACCTAGAAAACGGTGCTAGGTAAAATAATCAAGTTGTTTGTAGGCGCATATTGTATGCATGCGGTGCATTAAATATGCTTAACATACTTGAAGCCTACACAACCTTGATGAAAATATTGCAAGTTGAAGTGACTCAACTAGCTATCTTCAGGCATTGTTAGGAGGTCGCATGATCGGGACCCACCTTGGCCGATCACGCCAGGGAAAATTACGCTGGATGGTAATCACGGTGATACCTCACTTGCCGCCTAATTATCCTAGGCTATTCGTCCCAGCCCGCGAAGATGGACGGATAGGATCGTTCGAAGATAACCGTTGGATTAGGGTTTGGAAGGCTTGCAAGCCATATGTAGGTACTGAATATCGCAAGATAATAGTTCACGAGTATCGTAATAAATAAAGGAGAAAAAAGTTATAGAATGATACGATGATAAAAGTAGCGCGGAGAAATATGAAGTTTTGCGAGGATGAAATAATTTTGCGAGTATTAGTTGCGATACTTCGCAACTCATATACAGCTGTATAAGTTTTACTATAAATAGGAGTTCAAATGTAAAATTTGTAGAGGTTCTTTTAGTGAGTGTAAGAAATTATCTTAGGGAAGAGAATAGGAAAAGTTGTAACTATTCTAGTTCCATTTTGATAATTCATGTAATCAATTAAGAGAATTAATAAGAAAGTTATCATTCACCATCAAGAACTTCTTGAGTTTTTACTAATTATATTGAGGGTGTAGTTGTAGGTTATTCTGCAACTACATAATTGGCGCTAGAAACAGGGATTTGAAGAATTCTCCTGCACTTTAAAAATGACAAGAAGAAGAAACACATCAGAACCATTAACTGAAGTAAGAAGAAGTGTAAGACTCGCAGGAGGAGAAGCAAATATAACAGGAGAACCTAGTAGGAGAAGGAGTAATCGGAGAAATCAAGCTCAACAAATAATAGATCATGATCGAGTGAGTATACACACTTGGAGAAATGATACAACACAAGAAGAAGATATAGAACCACAAATCAGAGAAAATGGAAGGTTGATGGGAGGAACAATTCTTGAAAGAGAAAGGGAGATGTTAGAAACACTAAGACAAGGAATCCAAGAAGAACGAATGATCGAAGCTGAAGAACGTGCCAATTTAACAAGACAAAATCAAGAATTGAGGATGGAAAATGAGATGCTACAAAGAAGGAAATCTCAAAGTGCTGCAAGATCAAAAGTTAGAACAGAAAGAGAAGGACAAAATTCACCGATAATCAATAATGAAAATAATATGAAAGAACAAGCACAGAATCAAGGTGAAAGAAATCAAGAGAATCGTTTCATTTTAATACCAAACCACGAACAAAACATGGAGAATTTACGAACAAGGCCAAATCCTAGAGAAAGCAATCAGAATCGAGAGGAAGAACAACAACTTATGGAAGAAACTGAGAGACAACAAGCAATACATCAAAACAATCACGAGAATGGAGTAAGAAGATATGAAGAGGCTCGTAACAAACAAAATGTTGAGTATGAAAGAATTAAGAGAAGAATTGTAAATCACCAAACAGAAGTAGAGAGGAATGAACCAAACTCTCGAGTCAGAGTACAAACAAATCAAGAAGAAGTGAATCATAGAAGGAGGAGAAATGAAGAAGAAGAAATTCCTGATATTCGCATGAGAAGAATGAGAAGAATAGAAAGGGAAGAACAAGAATTCCAAGATACTCTGAGACTGAACAATTATGATAATTTAGAAAGAAGATATTTGCAGAATTGTGCAAATGAAAACATTAATGAAGAATATGATAGAATGCGAAGGATCGCAAGGGAGGAAGCGCAAGAACGTAGAAGAAGAGAAGCTGCATTAAAAAGACCAATGGATGAGAGTTCTGAGGCAAATGCACGGATTTTTCGAGAATTAGCAGAAATGAGAGGGATGATAAACAATAGAAGAGGAGGAGATAGAAGGAAATTAGATGAAGCAATAGAAGAAGCTGCGAGTACTCCATTTGCTAGAGAAGTACAATTGGGAGGAATTCCACCAAAATGCAATTTGCCCACACTTACCAGTATCTTTGATGGGACTTCATGTGCTATTCATCACATTAAAGCATACATAAGATGCATGTTACAATGGGAGAATCATTATGATGTGTTATGCAAGTACTTCGCATCGAGTTTAACAGGGGAAGCTTTAAAATGGTTCGAAGGACTCCCTAAGAACACTATTACGTCATTCAGTCATTTGCAAGCAACTTTCCTCGGAGCATATATCACAAATCACTCTTCACGGCTTGGTATTGAAGATGTATTTGGTTTAAAACAAAGAGTGGGTGAAAGTTTGAAGCATTTGGTAAGACGATGGAAGACTATGTGCAGTGATATGGCAGGGCGCGTGGATGAGAGATACTTGATTCTGTCCTTCATAAATGCGATGTTCGCAACTGAACAATTATATGTTCAAATCTTCAGAAGAAAGAATTCCATAATGATGACAGAGTTACGAGAATTTCAAGAAGAATACATTACACTAGAGGAAAAACAAAACAGTATGGAATCATATCCAGTAGCAAACACTAGCAATCAAGATGGAGGAGCAAATTTACTTCCCAAAATAATCAATGTAGTAGCAGGTACTTCACAAACATCCTCACAAACTTCTTCGCAAATTCCAGAAGAGAAGAAAATCAATAATAGCCAGCCAAAAATGGTAGCAATGGGTAGTAGAGATCAAGAAGAGTATGATAGAGAGAGGAATTTCTATAATCGAATAGGAAATAACCAAATTCCAAGATTAGATCAACAACAAGAAAATTATGGGGGACAAAGGCAAAATTATTTTGGACAGGGGAACCAGAGACAAAATTATAACAATGGTCAAGGAGGTCAAAGAATGGTAAGGGAAGAGATAAAATTGCCACTTTTGAATACAAGTGTAGAAAAGATATGGCAAGCAATTATCCTGGTAGAGCATATACCAACTCCATGGAACATGGGAAAGGAACCACCAATGGGTCCAAGAAGTCATGAATTTTGTTCATATCATCATTTTCATGGACATTCTACAAATAATTGTCATAATATCAAGAGGATAATCTTGCGAATGATTGATCAAGGAAAACTAAATCAATTTTTACTTAAGCAGACACAGTCACAACAATTACCACAGGCTCCAGCCATAACTCGCAGGGAGAACACAACAAAAGAAAAGGGAGAAGAAATCCTACATATAAAAGTGGGATCAAAAGCAAGGAATGTTTTCTGTAATTCCATTGTTCATTCATATAAAACTATAGAGGATTTTCATGATAATGTGTTAAGCATGGTATATGCGAGGGATGGTGAAGGAAAGGAAGTAATGAACATCACAAAAATTTCACGACTTGAAGATTGGCAGAAACGTGAAATTTCTTTTGAAGCCACTGAAATTCCAGAAGGTTGTGAAGCACATGATAATCCATTGGTAGTAAGATTAGCAATCTACATGAATATGGAAGAAAATGAAGATGATATGGAGGAAGAATCAATTGGTCTTAATAGGATTTTGATTGATACGGGAAGTTCTGTCAATATCCTCTTCTATTCTGCCTACAAAACTATAGGGGGAAAAGATGCAGATTTAATACCTTCTACTTACAGAATTTATGGTTTTAATGGAACTGCCAACAAGCCCAAAGGAGAAGTGAGCATGCGAATTCCATTAAGTGGAATGCGAACTGAAATTCTATTCTGCGTTGTTGATGTCGAATCACCATATAATGCTTTGATAGGAATACCATGGCTTCATGGAATTCTAGGCGTAGCTTCCACTCTACATCAGTGCATAAAGTTTCCTCATATGAAGGGTATTGGAATTATCAAGGGTGATTGGGCTGAGGGAAAGAAATGTTACGATACAGAAGTAGAAGTTTGCGAAGGAAAAACTACTGAGAAGGAAAATTGGAGAAAAAGGGCAAAGGCTTGAAAAGAAGTGAAAATTTAATGGCGGAGGATTAAGGGAAAAGAGAATAAAATTACGATGATAATCATACAAGAAATTTACGATGATAATAAGGGGTTGTGATTTGCGAAGAAAGAAGAAGGAAAATAATAAAACAAGAAGGTAATCAGTATGTTTGCTCGTGAAAATGAGATATGTGGCAAAACAAAAAATTTTATTTCGTGATAAATTTTACAAATATTGTTTGCTCATAGGAAATCTGGAAAAGTAATGAATTTCAAAATTTATATTGCGATTAAAGTTTCATTAATTTGCGAATAAAAGACCGCAATCTGTGATCAGCCTCCAAAAAAGAAAGAGAGTCGCAGAAAATTTTATACAGGCAAACCTTTGTGGCGTACACCCTAGTTCACGAAGCTATATTTCGTAAGAGGCAAATTCCTAAAGTACGTCATTTAAGGGGGTACCTATAAACGTGGCTAAGGGTAACCGGAACACCACCAAGGACCCTTAGTACATGGTAAAAATTTATGGGTACAACCCAATAATGGGGTACCTATCTGGGTTAGACACCTTGGATTCTCACCTAATCTAGCGACATTACGCAATATAAAATGCGGTGTAAGAGGATTTAGGTTGGGCGACTAAGGCATACTGTCTTTCCCAAGAAGTGCAGAAAACGATCAAGGCGCTGAGGTACACGGTTGAGTCAAGAGTGCCGGGTGAGGTTGAACCACATCTGCCATTTTTGACAAGTCTTGGCAAATGATGCACTTGGCCCAAAGATACCCCATAGGGTGCAACCTCGTAACTATAAGACCTATAGGCAAAAAGGATAAGAGGTTGCGATCAAAAGCTGGTTGTTGGCAGAACCGGATGGGAAGAGCTAACCTTGTATGGTCGATGTACGCTTCCTTGAAGGGGCAACCAAGGGGAAGATAAAGGGAAGCACCCTCCATTAGGGAGCTAATACGTGCTATAAGACGCAAATGTCACGAGGCTTCTTGTTTGCGAAAACATAAAGGCTTGTCATATTTGTGCAAAAAATGATGTTCTGCGAGCATTCTAAAAAAAAAAAAAAAAAAGAAGGAAAGCATACAAAAAGAACTCGCAGAATGAAACAAAGAAGTTAAGATGAGATCAATGGGTTATTACATGAAAGTGTAAAAACGTCCTGCAATTTCATCGCAAGATGATAATGTCACGAGGATACATATTCGCAAGAATGTACAGACTTGTCATATTATCGCAAATACAAAAATTTACTACAAAAGAGGTGGCAAAATAAGACCTTTACTTAGGAAGGAATAATAAGACCACAGAAATTAATGAATTTCATTACATCAAAACCGTTGAAGAAATTATACAAGAATATACATTATGAAGATCTGAAAAGAAGACAACTTCATCAATATCATTGAAGAAATTTTACAAGAATATACATCAAGAAGTTTTAAAGAGAAGATAGCTCTGTCAATATCATTGAAGAATTTTTACAAGAAGTCCTATCAAAGAAGACAACATCATTGAATAATTTTAACGAAGACTTAACAAAAGATGCGATTTTGATACCAATCAAATATAGATAAGTTCATATTCGTAAAAGTTTACGAGAATTACATACTTCTTATACTTCTCCATATATTGAATATTTCTCCAAAAGTTGAATACTTCTTATAATTCTTCAAGAATATCTCATATTTATTATACTTCTTCAACGGATATTTCATTTGGTGAAGGTTAAATAATCATTATACTTCGTCATATGTTACGTAATTATTCACACATTGAAAACTTCTTATATTTCTTCATTTGGTGAATTGAGTACTTCTAATACTTCTTATATCTCTTCATTTGGTGGATCTAATACTTCTTATATTTCTTCATTTGGTGAATTGAGTACTTCTAATACTTCTTATATCTCTTCATTTGGTGGATCGAATACTTCTAATACTTCTTATATCTCCTCATTTGACGGATTTAGTACTTCTAATACTTCTTCAAATGTATTGTATATGTAGTATACTTATTAAGGATATTTCATATATTTTATAAAGGATTTCTTATTTACAATCGTAACTAGTTGAAACTTCGTAAGATAAATTGAAGCAGATATTCTAATACTTCAAACAACGTTTAATCATTTAAAGAGAAATAATAGGGGGAAAAGGAGATACTAAGTTTTATCTGTGAATTATATATTATTTCTCTTCATATGATCAAATGGGGCAAATTTAATTAAAGAAAGGTTAAATTATCTTCGCAAAATATCAGATATACTTCTTAAGAAAGGATAAATCATCTTCGCAAAATATCAGATGTACTTCTTAAAAAACAATTGTTCACAAAAAGAAAACCAACAAGAACTAAGGGAAGGAATTCAAAAGAAAGGAGGACAGGAGAGTCAATGATAAATTGAAAAAAAAAGAATGTTATCATGCTTCATCAACACTCTGTGCTGGATCTTTAAGATGAGTAGGGTCATTAGCAGCCTTCGACTTTTGCGAGATATCATCCTTTGAAGAATATGCAACAGGAACATCTCCTTGAGGAGTAGATTATTTCTCGTCATCAAGATCTTCATCATCACTCTCATAATCGAAATCACTATCAGGCTCACGAGCAACTTCATCGTCAGATATCTTCAGAGGAGTAATTTTCACAGGAGGCAAGGCTCTTGATAAGAGAATGTTATTCGTAAAGACTTGAGCTTTCAGATGACTTTCACGAAGTATAGATTTTTGATGGTTGGTATCTTCTATATCTTTGGAATAAGAAAAATAGTTGAATCTCCGAGTACCACGATCACGAGAGTTGATTAAGCGGGTAGAAAGCAAAGCATTTTTCTTACGAAGTTAAGAACAAGAGGCTTCTAATCCAGCTTTCGCATCACGAAGGTTGTTCTCAGATTCTGCAAATAAAACAAAATTCAAAGGATAAATTTTGCGAGTATAACGAAATCTAAAAGATATACCAGAGGCAGTCAAATTTTAATGACTACCTTCTCTTTGCGAAGTAAGAGATTGAGCTAAAGATAGACAACAGTTCTTCATATGATTCATCGCATTATCAAAACCATCACCAACTAATACTTTAAGTCGAGAACGAAGCTTTTGATCTTTAGAAAGAATAAAATTTTTATCCTTCGCAAGTTTGGCATTAAGACTTTTTAATGACGAATAATCTTCTTCAAGTTGATTCTTCTTAGCACTCAAGACTATATTCTTATTAATAAGGGAATTATTCTCAATAACAAAGGAATTTCTTTCAGCATCTGAAGACTTCTTTAATTCCTCAAGTTCACCTTTTAACAAAGAAAGAAGATTTTCTTGATCGCAACATTTATTCTGAAGAGTCTTTAATTCTTGCGAAGAAACAATCATTGTATTCAAAAACGAACATTTCTCTTCTGATAAGGTTTTTTCTCTTCTAATAAGGTTTCTATTCTCAAATTATCTTTAGTTAAGGAAGAAAAAAGTTGAGATATGTCATCATTCAAAAAATTTCGATCATATATTAGTTGAGTATTCTCTTGAAAAAGAGCGTCAGAGTTGTCAAGAGCATACGAGTAAAGATTAGATAAATGGGAGAATTGGTTTGAGAGGCTTTCATGCTTGGTTCGATATTCTGTTGCATCTGATTCATGGTGAAGTACCAATCTTCTACATTTCTGGATGGATTCTATAAAGGGGAACGGGTTTTAATGGATGTTTAAAGCATATAAAGAATATAAGTAAATAAAAGGGAAAATATGAAGATAGTAATCATACCTTTCAATTCATCATTTATTTTGCGAAGAATCGCACAGTCGAGAGAATTATTTTGAAGATGATAATTTTCTTTACAGAGATCCTCACATTCAGCTTGAGAAGATTTCAAATATTGGCGAAGCAATTCAATTTCTTTTTCCAAGGATTGACGTGAAGAAGAAATGTCTGGATTGACAAAATTATTTAGAACTTCGCAAAACTCATATTGCGAACGAACATTAGTAGACTTCGCAGTATTGGTCAAAATCTCAGATAACATTCGGAAAGTTGAATAAACTCCATCTCGAATTTCCTGAGGAAGAGGAGAATAATTTGAAGGAATAAGAGCAAGCTGCAAATTGTCTGGAGAAATAGCACTCAAAGGATTTGGGGATAAAATAGGTTTTTCAAGAGAAGAAGTTGAAGAAATATCTTGCGAGGGTTATTTTTCAAGAGAAGAAGTTGAAGAAATATTTTGTGAGGGTTGATCTTGAAGAAGTGTTGATAAATTGACACTGATGGG
Source organism: Papaver bracteatum (assembly GCA_023529315.1). Taxonomy (NCBI): domain Eukaryota; kingdom Viridiplantae; phylum Streptophyta; class Magnoliopsida; order Ranunculales; family Papaveraceae; genus Papaver; species Papaver bracteatum. Next base: position 456,456 of record JAJJWX010003590.1, on the reverse strand, counting down.
AGATTGAAAGGTAGGTAATGGAGTAGAGGCAGGAGTATGTGAAGAAGCATTTTCAAGAGGAGGAGAGGAAAATTCCTTATCAACTTCAGGAAGGAAATCATCAATCGGAATTAATGGTGTGGGTTTAGTTATTCGAGATCTCTTACCAGGGTTTGGTTTTTCGCCAACCTGCGAATCAAAATGTAGATTAAAAACTGAGGCAACAATATATTGTTCAGGAAAGAAGGCAAAGTATTTTAACTACCTTTTGATTCTCATATTTTCTTCTTCGTGGATTAGGGCTTGAATTTTTTGGTTGAGGTTTCATCTAAGGAGTTATTTTGCTGAAATAAACCAAAATCAGATAACGAATTATACAGAAATTAAAGAGGAGAACAAATGAAATGCGCGGAGATAGAAGGAAATTACCTTGGAGAACTCATGAAGATATAATAGAAGAAAAATTGCAGAGAAAACAGTAATAGATAATATGAGCAGAAGATAAAATTGCAGAAGTAAGAAGAAGAAATTGCAGAAGTAAGAAGAAGAAAAGGAAGAAAATATAAAGGAGTTATATAAGGGAATAACTAGAAAAGAACGGTTACAAAAGATGTGTCCAAATTTTAAAAGACTAAGTAACGGTTATGTTCTCACGATCATTTCTTCTTCGTAGAATTGACATGAGAAGAGGCAAGATGTAGGTACTGAATATCGCAAGATAATAGTTCACGAGTATCGTAATAAATAAAGGAGAAAAGAGTTATAGAATGATACGATGATAAAAGTAGCGCGGAGAAATATGAAGTTTTGCGAGGATGGAATAATTTTGCGAGTATTAGTTGCGATACTTCGCAACTCATATACAGCTGTATAAGTTTTACTATAAATAGGAGTTCAAATGTAAAATTTGTAGAGGTTCTTTTAGTGAGTATAAGAAATTATCCTAGGGAAGAGAATAGGAAAAGTTGTAACTATTCTAGATCCATTTTGATAATTCATGTAATCAATTAAGAGAATTAATAAGAAAGTTATCATTCACCATCAAGAACTTCTTGAGTTTTTACTAATTCTATTGAGGGTGTAGTTGTAGGTTATTCTGCAACTACACCATCACTTTCAACCCAACGGTTTTTAGCCTTGGCAGGACGCCAATCTACACGCCTATGTCAAGTTGAATCTCATTGGACCGATCTGGGTTGCCTGTTCTAGCCTGCGATGAAGGATGGTCGAGATTAGAAGTGGCCTTACATGCCACCTTTGGGCATGCAAATCGAGACGCATGGCAGTCAGGGGAGCTGGACGGTTGGTTCACCATGGAGGTGGGCCCACGGTGAGCATGTAGACACCATCGTCCAGCAATTCCTCCTCCTGGTCGTTCGTACACACCCGCCTAAAGTTGCGTGGTCGCAACTTGTCGGCAAACCCTAATTTTAGGGTTTGCGGGCCCAACCTTCAAGCTAACGTTTCCCAACGTCCGTGACTCCCACAGGAAAGATGATCATACCAGCAGGGAGGTGGGTTGGCGGCGAGAATGTGCATGCTTGGTTTGCGACCATAGGCGCTATCTAAGCCATCCAAACACGCCTGCGATGACGGATGGCCGAGATTAGAAGTGGCCTTGCACGCTACCTTTGGGAACGATTTTCTTGACGGCAGGCTGCAATCAACCCAGGCCGATTAGTTGGCCGTGTAGTCGGGACCACGGTGAGCATGCATGTGCTGCCGGCCATTGGTCTCGCCTGTTGGTCGTTTCCGTGCGTTGGCCGTAATTAGGGAGGTTACGCCCTGCGGAAACCCTAATTCCTTCAAGTTGCGGGCTCGCAACTTGGAGTTAGCGTATTTGCACCTTCCACGGATCCCATGGGGAAACCAATCAGTCCAGGAGGAAGGTAGGCTGGCGGTGAGCATGCGCGTGCGCGCTACTCGGTCCCGCGCGTGATCTAGGCCGTCCAACCATGCCTGCGAAGTTGGACGGATGAGATCTATTTTTAAGTTTGTTTTCAGCAGGTGAGACTAACATGGGTAGTCTTGCATGCATTCAACGGGGATAATATAACCCGCCGTCAGGTAGCTTACGGGTGTTTGCATGTCGAACACAAGGCTTTGAGCAGGGCATTAATTGTAATGTTGCAAACCTACAGAAAATAGGGATGGTTTCTACATGCTCCTCTCTGGGTAGGTTTTAATTCTCAGGGATGGTTTCACATGCTCCAATGAAATAATATGGCGAGAATATTCACCGCATGAAGGCTTTATCCCTTGCAGGACGTCATCTTAGAATTTGGCTTTTAAAATTTCATCCCTGAATAGAATTCCACCATCAACACCTGTGAATTTCCAGCATTATTAATTAATGCTCAACAACCTTGTATTTCCTATACTCATTATCAGTGCTGCATGACGACTGAGTGTTGCTCTCAGCAGAGGAACACGAATCTCCAAGCATTATAATGAAAGCATGTACGAAGTACCCGTACAGGATGAACTCTCGGTGTGTTATACTAGCCCGATTGAGCCACTCTCGGTGTGTTATAGTAGCCCGATTGAGCATCTAGACTGACCATATCAGTATGGATATGATCACGACCATCCAACTCCACCAGCCTGATTGGATAACCCAGATCGATTCCATAACCCCCAAACAAGAATGGAATACCTGCCGAACCAACGCGGACCCCGCAAGGTCGGCCTCCCTTGGCCTAGCTTTCCAAAACGTCCAAACCATAGCAGTATGGATGGAAAACCTAAATTTGGGTTTGCGGCACATTACATGTGTCCAAAACATCCTCAACCATCCATCTTCGCAGGTGTAGATGGAGGGTGCAGGTGTAAATTCAAATAGCACGGAGTATGTCAACACAATCATCGTGGGCCCACCTACATACCTGACCAATCGGTCAAGACCAACCATGGTTGGTCATTCCAAATCGTGCGCCTGAATGGAGCATGACGCACGGCCTTGAAGCCCAAAATTAGGGTTTTGATTCACGAGCGTCCATTTTCTCCGGCACGAATGGAGGGTCCGAGATTAGATCAAAGCAGGTCCGGTGATATTAACATGACCACCGTGGACCCGTCTATCCCCTCACCTGATCTTCCAAGGCATACCATGCCTGGCTATCCCAAATCGTTCGCTCCAACATGCGTGGTCGCACCTCCCAAGCTGCAAACTAATCTCAACCGCTCAATTTCTCCGGACAAATTGAGCGGCTTAGATCGTGTTTTCATGGGACAGTAAGGCATAGACGTGAACACCATCCTGCCACCTACACATTGGAGCAATCGGCCAAGACCGACCAAGCCTGGTTGTCTTGGAACGCCCTCCCGAAGTTGGTATGGGATTCGGCTTTTGCGGCACTAATTTTCTGTCGCAATTCGATCTCAAACACTCAACTTCTCTCGACGAATTGAGTGGCCCAGATCACGTTTTTATGGGACGGTCAGGTATATGCACCTACACCGTCACGCCATCTACACACGTGTATGATCGGCCAACCCAGAATAGTTTCTTAAGCTTGGATTCGATCAGGGTGAAGAGCAGTGCTTGCGCACCTCCTTCGAAACCCTAATTTCACCAAGTGTCTCAGATGAGTGTCTCAAAGTTCATCTCATCCATCCAACTTCACCAGCTCGGTTATATATCCCTGGTCAGGAGTTAATTGGTCAGTGTGGAGTGATGGTGATCAACATCCATCACTCTACCACATTATGTGGTCGGTCAAGGGAGGGTTTGCATACGCAACTTCCAAACTATCACATGAAGTAGGCTGGACATGAAGTTATTATGCTCAAACAACGATGCTTCATACATGCTGAATATACTCGATGCAGTACCTGCATAGTATACACACAATACTTCACAAGTATCAATTTCCTAAATTCTTCCTGAGTTTTTCTTTCGGGCTGTTTTGTCCTCCCGAACTAGTTCAAAACCTAAATATCCCATCGTAAGGAGATAGGAAATTATTTTCCGGTTAACTTGAGGGGCGGACCATCAAAATCCGAGTCCGTACTAGAATTCTACAATGATTCTAGTAAAGAGCGCTAATTAGGGTTTCTAAAACGAAGGCGTGCATCGATCAACGGTTGCCCCTCCTTTCAAGATGAAAAATCTCGACCGTCGAAGGTCACCAAGCTAGCAAGTTTCCCGAGCCTGACTTTCCAAGCCACAACAACATGTTACATGTTTTCTAAAAATATTCGAGACATCAATCATGTCACAAACTGGGGGATACATACTAGGGTATTGGTCTGGCGGTTTACAGCGTGCAGCGTACAACGCGCCATCACAAGAACGTGTCAGGAAGTCATGGACGGTTAGTGATGATGGGAGAAGTGGGAAAGCCTGGTCGTGTGACACTAACACACTACTCCACTACTCCATCACTCCACTTTCTCCAATTCCCACGAGATACGAAGGTTAGGCTAAAAGACTTGTATAAATAGGTTCTCCGTCCTATTTTTCAAACAACACAAGTCCAGACAACAGAAGCAAGTGTTGATATAATCGTATTCAAACACCGGAACTGATAGCTTACATCCTGCAAGCCAGTTCAGCTTTCTGATATAAGTCCTGCATATCCACCACCTTCACATTCTCAACATCTTCTTCGCTTCCCTCCCTAAGATCAACCCTATCTCCTTCACTTTGTGACCGAAACAAGTCTGGAACGGCCATTTCTTGGTTTAGGCCGGACTTGCACAGATTAATCTCTCGAATCTACAAGCACTCACCGCGCAGTGCATTTTTTTTAGGTTTAGATTCATTCCTCATCCACACCCCAAATTACCAAAATTAGCAGGAATAGTTTTCACCCATAAACAATGTGATTAGTATAACCACTCATGACTTGTTTTTGTTCTTGGTAGAACTATTTACATGAGGCCTGAATTATGTATTGGTATGACTTTTATTAGTGAAACCGATCTTATTAATCACCTGGGGTATGATCGGGTTTGTGTGTCTGACCAAATTTGGGAGAGGGGAACCAATCCTAGTAAGAGGTGCAGTACATCATAAGGGGAACCGATCCTTGTATGAGGTGCAATAAGTTTTATAGTAGAAATGGGAACCGATCCTATGAACATGTGCAACATGTTTTTAGGAAAATAGGAACTGATCCTATGGACATGTGCAACACATATAAGTTAGATACCAAATATATGTGGGGAACCGATCCTAGTACCGGGTCAACCGAAAATTTGGTAAGCTAGTGTGACTATGCACAATACTCACATGGAGGTAGAACCGAAACTTGTTTTGGCAGAACCGTTACACCCATGATTTGTGATTGACTGTTACTTGATCAATCATGTAGTTCTTGAGTCAGATGAACCAAGTCTAAACTTGTTTGGAAGTGTTGCAAATCGGTTTCAATTGAGTAAGTATGAAAAATGACTTACAAGAGGAAAGATGTCGACACACTTTGAACAAGCGCATTAATTTGTATCTTTTATTGTTCAAAGATATTCCTTAACAGCTACGAAGGAAGTAAATCCCAAGATCGAACTTAAATAAGTTAAGAATCTTTTAATTAAGCTTTTTAATTATATATGGAAAATAAGAATTAGTAATGTGTATTTTCTAGTTAAAGATTTTCCAAGGAGATTTCAATCATAAATTTGGACAGTGCATTCTCAGGAATTATGAAAACCGAATTTGGAAAATATTGAATATCTTGAGAATATTTTCGGTTTTCGAAATTCCTTGGTGTCCAAACTTCCTTGTCTATAAATACTTTAAGTTTGCATTTGTAGCAAACTAATCCCTCGTGATAGTAAACTTCCTTTGTTGTACTGTTACTAGTGAAGCCGCCTATTCGGAGAGGAGAGTAACCTAATTAGGCGAAATCTTTTACGACCGCTCAATTTAAAGTTTTCTTTGGGATTGAGAAGCTCTAGTGCGTACCGTTGGTGGGAAACTAGATAATTACGGTTTATCTTTAGTTTTCATATTGATTTGATTGACTAACTGTGGTTGAACTTGGATTGCACCTAGTTTGTTTATGCTTGAGAATCTTCTCTTCTGATATAATATTCACTCAAACTAGTTCAAGGTTTCGATAGGAAACTTTAGACTGTTGTTAGATCTAAAGATGATCTTTTGATAATCCATTGTTAACAGACTCCGTTCTGTGTGTAATTGATCACAAGATATTTAAGTAGTTGTGTGCAGGTGTTTATTGAAGATCTAAGAAGATTTGAAGACAAAGAAGAGATAGAAGATTTCAGACTTGGTTTTATAATATTTGGTGTGCACAATACTTGTTTCGGTAATATAGGATCCAACTATAATCGATCTATCAATGTGGTATTTTTATAGAATAGTTGAGAAGATCGGCATCAATACATTTCCTTGGGATTAGAGGTATTGAAAGCAAAATATTAACGATTACCTTATGGTGATTGAACATAAGATAGATCTTGGAATATGGAAAAGGAGTTTATGTTAATTTGTTTTTTTTTGATAAGTCAAAAAGAAGAAGATAAACAGAAGATCCTTTGCGCAACTCATATCACTTGGTTGAAGAGGGTTGATACCAAATAGAGTTGTTGTTCCTTTACTGTTTGGAATACTAACCAAAGGAATTGGTCAAAGTACGTGACTTGTTTACAGGTTGGAGGCCTGGGAATACAGACGGAACTAGGTGAACTATAGGTTTAGTTTCTTGGTCTCAACTATACGAAGTTGGTTTATTTTGTATAGCGGCTTAATCCTGAGAGTATTCAATTTTGGACTAGGTCCCGGGATTTTTCCTGCATTTGCGGCTTCCTCATTAACAAAATCTTTTTGTGTCATTTACTTTATATTTTCACATTATAATTGTCTTATTATAATTAAAGTAAATTGCACAAACTTTAATTCCTATTTACTTGATATGCAATCCTATTGAGTTTGGTTAAGTCTGAACCTTTGTATCAAGTAAACACACTTCATTGTTGTATTGTATCGATCTTGTATCCATTTACAATAACACGAAGTGTGAACTGATTTGTTATATTGTCTCAACTCAATCTATAGACAATCACTTTCGAAAAAAGGACTCATAGGAAGGAAAAGTTATAGCTTGAGGTATATTTGGGTACCCTCACCTTTTCAATTGGTATCAGAGCAGGCAAACACGAAAAGATCTAACAATCTGTGTTTGGTACGATCCATCCTATAAGAATGAACTTGAATTCTCATGAATCGACTTCAACTAACGTACCGCCAAGATTTGACGGAACAAACTATCTATGGTGGAAATATGCTATGCGATCTTTTCGTAAATCACGAGACTTGAATACTTGGCTATTAGTCGTCGATGGTTATATTCTTCCAAAGATAGAAAATTCGGATACTAAGCTTAAACGCCTAGTAGATTTTTCAAACGAAGAAAAAACACTAGCTAAGCAGAATTCAGATGGTTTGAATGCTTTAATACATGCTGTCAGCCGTGATATACAAAATCATGTATCAACATGTCAAACTTCAAAAGAAGCTTGGGATAATATTCAAATCGTGTTCGGAGGAAACACTACATAGAAAGAAGATAGACTTCAAACTCTTACATATGATTAGAAAAACCTTCGAATGGATGACAACGACACTTTTGAAGAGTTTCATCTTAAACTCTCTGAGATAATTAATGCCTCTTTCTCTCTTGGAAAGACTATTTCTGAAAAAGATATGGTGTGCAAAATTCTCAAATCGTTGCCTCCAAGATACGATTTTAAGAAGCATGTAATCATAGAAGCAAATGATCTCTCAACTCTCTCACGAAGCACACTCGTTGGAAAGTTAAAGATCTTTGATCATGAATCACATTCTATTCAAAATAAAGGAATTGCTTTTAAAGCTGAAAAAATTCCTAAAGCTCCAATGGAAAGGAATAGACAGTTGGATGATTTAGATGAACAGATTGCAGAAAACTCTGATGATGAAATCGAGAAATCATTATCATTGATTACTAGACAGTTTCGATATTTCTTAAGGAAAATAAATAAGAGATTCATAAAGGATACTCACCAATCTTCTCGACCATATGATCGAGTTACTATCAAAAAGGAACATGAAGAAGATGATGAATATCAGCCACAATGCTTCAAGTGTAAAGGGTATGGTCATATTTCTAAAGACTGTCCCAATCGTAAGAAATATACTGTTAGTAAGGCATTGGCTGTAACTCATGATGAGACCTCTGATTCATACAACTCTAAAAAAGAGGAAACAGCTAATATTACATTAGTTGTCAATCTTATTTCTTCCTCCTCCATTAGTGATTTACCCAATTTAAGAATGGACATGTCTTCCGATGTTATTAAATCACCTATTAGTAAAGGGGAAAATAAGATAAGATGCAAAAACTGTCTCAAAAACAGAACTGCTAAGAGTTGTATAGGCAACCCAAGTCAACCTCAAGATACTTTGCTAGTTCGAGTTAGCAAGAGGAGAATTTCTCATACGATGCTAGATCAAGAACACTCTAGTTTTTCAAAGTTCCATAATGAGAGAAATTCTCATACTATTACCACCTGATCGATATTAGAATTTTTCCTCACCATGTGTGCCAAATTCGAGTGAGGAAGAATTAAATCAAGGAAATTTTTGTGTAGATTATGGAAATAAAATCTTGTAATTGAAAAAATATTTGATATTTTCGAATATTTAGGAATATTATATTTTTGGAAGTATGAGAAATATAAGAGATCATCCTCTTTCTGTGGTCTTTCCTTGTCCGAACCATGAGTCTGGATCCAACATCTTTGTATGAAAAGATGATAGATCAGAAAAATTAGGAGTAAAATCAAAAAGGGAGATTGGATTAGCAAAAAGGAAAGAGAGAATACGCTGAAGAAAGATCAGTATATTGAAGTATTGACACTCTTTTGTGTTCAATCAAAGACAGAACTACATGCTCTTGCAGAATCCTTCACGAAAATTTCTCATCTGCAAGAGGTTTTGGTCAAGTAACAAGGTTTTCTACTTGAGGAGATTCACAAGCTAAAGAATGAAAGTAGAAACCCACCTTCATATGGCACTGTTATGAAGGACTGAGTTGTATTAGAAAATTAGACATCAATTTTTGATTTCTTTCATTGATTACATAAGTCTATTATGAATAAAAACTATTATGAATAAAGTTATGTTATAATTTTTCTTGTGATAGTTTTTGATTTACATAACATGTGCTTGAATACTTTATTATTTGTTATGGATGTTTATAGGATGTTTGATTTCGGTTTTATTACCTTGATATTCGATCTCATAATATGTTGTGAACCCTTATAGTTTGGGAGACTTTTTGATTTAGCAGGATTAAGTTCTAGCCCATGTTGGTAGGATTTATCAAAGGATCATGAGGGGTTCCTGTAGAAACAATATGTGAAAAAGTCAAAATATGTTGAATCGGTTTTGGTTTAGCATAAAAGCATATGTGTTTCGACGGTTTTCAACTTTTGCTTGCAATTGTTAAAACCGATTTTCAACCATTCTCTGGTAAAGGTTGGTTGTTGTTATTCTATTGTTTTTGCATAAGGATGACAACATAATGGTATTTCAATATCAATTCTCCCTAGAATAAGAAGATGCGATCATATTGGAGAAGTTGGATGCGAAATTGAGGTAAGAATCTTGTTAGTTAATTGTTTTCCTATTTAGGAAAAGCATGTTTTTATTTGATATATTTATTTCTTTTGATTAAACGAAATTTTCGGTACAATTGATGTGTTTATTCCATTATGAATGTGTGGATGTATGTGTGATTCAATTGGTTTCGGTTTCGGTTAAGTAAAATTATTGTTATCTTGCTTTGTTGTGTGATATCAATCGTTTAGGCTTACAAAATTTTGGTGCAATTGCGGTGCTTTAATGTCTATGTTATTTCAATAGCTTCCAGTTAAGTAAAACAATTGTTATTTTTCTTTATTGTGTAGTATCAATTGTTTAGGCTTACAAAATTTCGGTGCAATAGTGGAACTTTAATGTCTATGTTGTTTCAATTGCTTCCGGTTGAGGTGAATAATTATGCAAGTTGATTTATTGGTTTGTATGAATTATTTATGGCTTAACGAATGAATATATTGACGGGATGAGTTTTTTAGTCCAATTAGATTCCGAATAAGATAAACTAAGTTAATTATGATCTTAGTTAGACTTATCAAAGTGGAGGTTTCGGTTATTCAAGTCTAGCCGAATGCCTAAACAAGGAAATGCTAGTTAACTAACCTAGTATTTGGATTGTTTTAAATCTAAATGTATAAGTTATATGGATAATTAGAACCTGATGAGGAAAACGGAGTTTATCTTTGTTTTGGTCTTATCGAATGAAGCGGTTGTATTTATATAATCTTTTTAGCAAAGGAACTAAGTTTCTTAGTTGATTTTTGGTTTGCTAAACTAGTTGGAAAAACTGCTTCGGGCAATTATTTCAATGATAACATATCAAAACATAATTACTTTGTAGTTTCGGCTTTGATATTGGTTATCAAAAATGGTATGTGGAACCCTCGTGCTTGACTCAACAGGTTGCAAGTCTATTTTGAGATTTGTAAGATCCTTTCCTTGTTGTCCTTTATTTTTTCGTTTCTTGTCATTTTTGTGACAAAAAGTGGGAGAAATATATGGAGTAGACATGTGATGCTGGTATCAATTTTATATTGATTGGTGTCACTAGGGAAGAGGACAATGGTGCTTGAACATTTATCCAACGAAAGAGGAAAAGCACAGACTAAGTGGGAGTAACATATCATATGATTGGTATAAAAAAGACGCGCGGATTGAAAATCTACCTATCTCACCTTTAGGGGGAGTATGAGATTTGTTATTATAATGTCAACAGCGGCATTTTAAGGATTGAATTAATGCAGGTTATATGTTGTTAAATTCGGGAATCAAGCGTATGTGTAATGAATTATTGTAATTTGTTTATCCATATGATTGTAAGAGTTTTGTCACTAAAATTGACAAGGGGGGGGGGGTGGATTTTAGAGCATAGCTCGGTTGAACCCACCAAGTGTTGGTATGTCAAGTTTGGTTGTCATATTTTAGTGAGCCAAAACTCATTTAAGAGTCGCTTGATTTAAATGTACTAGAGTCAACTTCGTATAGGTTAGCATGAAAGTATTAGGATGAGACGTTACAAGTATTGCGAAGACTTGAAGAAGTGAATAAGTACGGAGATACAACCACAACATCATCCTTTCACTTGAGGTTAGTGATATTTGACTTGAACATTTTCATTCCCTAACGTATCTTTCAAGTCGTGCTTATTAAAAACATAAAACTGCAAAGCATGAACACTCTAGATAGACATAGTATTAAGGCATACAATATGAGGTTTATTGCTTAACCATTAAACTTTGTATATAAGACATCAACATAATCATATGAATGCTATTGTGATTATTTATGGGTATGAATTGAGGATTTCATCCTAGGAAATAATCCTTTTACATGTGTTTTAAGGAAGTAAGTTCATGATATGTGTTGTGAACCGAAAAGGAAATCGCCAGGCATTATTGAGGCTGTTCTTCATTGCATATCTTATGAACGACCAATATGTGTGATTAGTATAACCGATCATGACTTGTTTGTGTTCTTGGTAAAACTTTTAGTTGCAGGAAATCCTACCATACATCCCTCACAAGAATTCATAATAATCAACACATCTTTATGATCAAAACTACACTTTTTATTAATAGATTCCAGAAATGTTACAAAAAGGAAATGAAATCAAGAATACAACATGATGGTATTTATCAATGATGTTGTAGTAAAAAGGTTCTTTTGAGACTTGTGAAAGCAATAGAGTTCTAGATTTAATAAAACTAAAATAAGATAAAAATATATACAAAAATTGTCACAGATGAAGAGATGACCGGACTCAAGATTCCACCAATTCTCACATTCATGCGGTTGAACTATTAATTTCAAACAATTAAAGCTCATAAAATAGCAAACATCGACTCTAAATCTTTGCCAAAGTAGATCCTCAAAACATTAATTGTATCCCCTAAGCATAGGTTATCTTAATTCAAAGCATAACTTATCTAATTGAATCACAACTAATTTTATCGAATCATAAATCAATTCAAAATAAGTGCAAAAGTCATATAGAAATTAAATAGAATTACCACATGGGTGAAAAACAGCTTCCTCCGTCATCCCAGTGGTGGGGTTTAGCTCATCATTGTGTAAAATTTATCAAGATATTGATTCATGCTCAAAAATGGTTTACAAATGATGAAAAGGAAGAAAATGATGAAAATCGGATGTTTGCAACGTTTATAATTGTTGCAAACACCGTTACAGGAAACGATGACAATAAACTGCTGTTGTTGTTGTATCTCTGCGACGCCCGACTAACTGTCGTTGTTTCTGTTACAAAGAACGACTGTCCTGGATAGTCTGTTCTTCACGTTTTCAGAAATGCAGCAGCAGAAAATGAATTCCTGCAACTCGATTTCTTGATTATGTGATGCTCTGTTCTTCACCCAAACTCTCCATGACCTTTCTATGATACTCCAGCATCTTATTTATAGCCAACAGGTCCAAGAAATCACTTGAAATAACTCCAGATAATCTTCATGACTCCGGCAATTAAAGAATATATATATATATATATATATATTTTTGTTTCCTGTACGAATCTGCAGAAGTCAATTACGTGCATACTATCCAATTTTAGCTCCTACACACTACTCTAGCGACCAGAATCCACCCAAACACGTGCAGCACACGACTAAGCTTGCTGTAATCCCTTGACCATCTCCTCCGTACACGAACTCACTGTTTTCTCCCACACGATTATCTAGCAAAATTCAGTCGAAACCATCGACCATACCAGGCCTGTTATGCTCAGTCAATTCATCCCACCAAAAATCGGCCATTGAATCTCGCTAGAACATCACCAAAAATCCAACCCTAGTTCTGTCCCGTGAATAACCAGTTTTCCCGCCAAAACAGAATTTTTGAAATGAAGAAGATGGTTAGCCCTTATCCAACGTCCTGGGCGCCGAATAACCAGTGGGTGCCCCTTATCCAAAGTGAGGGTGCCTTTAGTACTTTTCTCCCAGGGTCCAAATAACACTTTTTGAGCAACTTTTTCCGCACAAGTTTATTTCTCCAAAAACACCTACACAAACATAAAAACACCAAAATTAGTAAAAAAATAGAGACTAACAATAGAGACAATGAGGACAATTCAGACACAAAAATGTGTCTATCAAATACCCCCAAACTTATTATTTGCTAGTCCCGAGCAAATCTAATCTAGAAAATAAAAGGACTACACTTAGCACGTGCATCAAGTCGTTAAACCGCAAGGAGGCCCTAGCGTCGGAGTGTTGTCTCCGGAGGGTTTACCAGAGGTGTACCCACAAAACCTGTACTTCTAATTGGTCACAAGTATCCAAAGAGCTATGAGGACATACATATTCTCAACCTATCTCCAAGTAACTAGAATGCCAAAGAAAAGGTGCCAGCTCTAAAGATGACTAAAGAAAAAGGAAGACACATCCGCAACACTGCTAGATAAAGAGATATCCGCTACACAGCTAGATAAACATTGTAAGATGCATCCGCTGATTTAAAGCTGGATAAGATTAGGAGAGAGAAAAAGATGGGAGGGACATCTGCTACACAGATGGACTAATTACGTGTGATGAGTTAAACCAGTGCTATAAAGATCTTGTGCCATATTGAAAGCGGACTAACAAAGCAACCAAATGTATCTTTTCTTCGACTCTCTCATAGTGCTCAGTAGAAACAACGTCTTCGGCTTCAACTGTTGATGATAACTCCTGAACCTTGACAATTAACTTTTCTCTTCTATTACTCACTTCCTTATATATTTCTACTTCCTTATGGCCTTATTGAACAAAATTTAAAATTTAAACTTTCATTTTTTTCATTTTTTTTTTTTTTTTTTTTTTTGGTTGTAGAGTAATAACAAGACAAAAATTTACATGGCCATCACAGAAGGAATTTAACACTTGGATCTCCACAACTTGTAATGTCTTGGTATCATGAACTTATATCGTTTGATTTTTCTTGCTCTTATAAATTCTTGTAACCCTTGATTTTGAATTCTGATTTTCTATTGTTGCTTATAAACCTTAAACGTCTTCAACTTTCTTCATAAATTTTGATGTCGCTCCGTTTGTTGATGATGATAAGTTTCTACCGAGAGAGAGTTGTAATCCAGTAACTAAGACTACATTGTGAGGTTGCTTTGTCTTTCTGGCATTTCCTGACCTACTTGCCTTTCCATCATGGATGGTTAGGTCCATCACGTTTACCCTCTAAAAGGAACAAGTTCTCTCCTGAATTTCAAGGATCTCAATGTCTTTTTCTCTAATGTCTCAATAGGTTGTTATCCCTAGCATTCCAATTTTTATCTTTTCGGTGAGAAACAGTATGTAAACTTAGCTAACCGGATACCATGTGATGCTAGAAGTTTCAAAAGTGCAACTAAAAAGTTTCTCCCATACCCCCAAACTTAAATCTAACATTGTCCTCAATGTTCTAAAGATGAAATTAAAAGCATGAACAACCGTTACCACTTGAAGAAGAGAGTAAGGAAAGATATTACCGTGTTGCAAGAATATTGGGTTACCTCCCATGAAGTGCTAAGTTTAAAGTCTTCAGGAAGACATCAGAAGGAATTAGTCACCTCGAAGAATCATATTGTATTAGCCGGAATAACTGTGGGTCATCTGGATCAAAAAGTGTTACCCACAAGAAGAGGAGACTATAACAGACCAGGAAGATATCCAACATACCCCTATATATTTTTTTGTTTAAGACAACTATATCTAGTTGTGGTTCGGGTTCAGGCTCTATAAAAGGGTCTAGATAAAAAGTTTTCATCGGATGGATTTCCTCAAAGGAAGGATCCTGAAGATCAGGTTCTAGAGTCTTGAAATACTCAACTAAGAACTTAGAAGCACATAACAATAACCTGAATAACTGGGGATCCTCTAAGTCAATCAGTTTTGACTCATACATCTGACCACAGTGGTGGTCATTCTTAAGCAAATGTGCCAACCCTAATTTTCTAAAGTAATTAGTTTTAGTCTCAAAACTTAATAACTGACACATCTGAAAATCATAAGTTCCCACAATTGGAAAGAAGGTTTTTGGTGGGAAAACAAAGTCAATCGTGGTATCATAGCATGGGTTAACCACATCGACCAGAGGATGGGTTTCTAACAACTGAACTTCTTTATGGACATAACTAGGTTCAGGAAAAAGTGTATGAAGATAATATTTTAAAATGGTTGAGGCACATATGTCAAGTCCCAAGTTAGGGACCTTTCTAAGAGTTAAGGCACATGAAGAATGATAATCACCCCTAAACTTAGATTTTTCAGTGTCTTTAAAGAGACTAGTTACAACTTCCCTAATTTCAAGGTCATCTGATTCCTGAAAATGGTCAATTAATTCTTCTAAGTCAGGTACATCCTCACTCATCTCTACGAGTTCATCTTGTTTTTCTAAGTCTATTGTTTTAAATCGCTAGACTCAAAATATACTCGTTCCTCTAAACCATCATTGGCTTCGTAATCGTAAGGAAATACTACATCGTCTAAAACGGTGGTATCTCTAGTCAAATCCTCGTCCTTTTGAATAGGTGAATAATTATTAAAATTATTTGGATTTGAACTAGAAACATTATCATTATTAAACTCAATTGGAGTAACAAATTCCTGATCACTATGCTTACTCATTTCAAATTCTTCATCAACACTATCATAATCATCATTATAAAAATATAAAAATGGTTGAACCTCATCTACAAAAGTAGTGTTACCAATTCTATCCTCGTTATCTTGATAAACGTTATCCTCATTTTCTAGGGTATTATTGGAAACACTGTATTGAAAGTTAAGATTATTTCGAGCAATTATTTTGTTCGTCTCAGCTATCCGCTTGAGGGTATCTTCTAAAGAAGTTTCGATCATTGTAGTTATTTCATCCATAACTATACCATTCATCTCAGCTAACTTACGTGTCGACTCAGTTAACTTCCTGAGGGACTCTTCTAAAGAAGGAGTAGGAACAGAAGGATCATAAAAAGGACTACTTTTCAAAAGTTTGATTGTATCCTCTAGAGACGAAGAACTAGTGTTATAATCTTCTTGCTCGTAAGACTGATGCACATGTGGATAGTAATTGGGCTCACCATGGTACGACCCATAACCTTCAAAAGATTGGCGTTCCCAACCACTATTCACACTATGGTCATAAAAAGAGTAATGTCTATATTGTTCAGTTGGATATTCATATTCATTGTGATGGCTATTATAATACCAATTTGACATCCTAACTGCAAGGGAATTCTACACAAACACAAACAAGGCTGACTCGACCATAACAAACCTACTGATTTCTAGCAAACAAAAAGCATGATGGCTCCACTTAGATTATTTCTAGACCAGCTTATAATCCTTCGAAATGGAATTCGTTACAATTTAAGTAAACCCCTCTGGAATCAATCCGAGTCAAAGTAAGTTGAATAGAGGCGAGGGAAGCTGCGTGGAGCTTTGATACCCAAGGCCTCACCGCATTACAAGGCGGCGCAATCACGCATTCAACTTACAGAAACCATCATGAACTTCGAACTGTGCTTAAAGAGTAACCAATATTTTTCGAACGAGTTTCCTATTAAGCTCGTTACCCTATCGGTCTCGTTCTATTCCAAATTTTAAGGATTAGGTTCGCGTTAAGTTTCGTTTTCCTAAGGCGGGCAAGAAGAGAACGGTGATGAAATCCGAACCCTTATCTTGTATGGCCAGTCCTTTCCCTTTACTAGGAAATTAAAGCAGCCTTTTTCAGTTCCTCGACATATATGCAAACGAAATCATCCAGTAAACCCGCTGACAGGGGATTCGCGGTTGTTTAGAATTCTTACCTCCCGTTCCAGACGGGGGATGAACCGTTGAAGTCGACTCGGGCCACGACTCCTATGTAATTTACGAACCCGAGGGGCCGAGGTGATATCGTAATCACCGTCCTTCCCTGTGCAGTTTATTATTTAAAACTATCCTTCCGTAGGGTTTAAAAAATAAAAAATAATGTCCAAGTCCAAAGTCCAAAGTCCAAAAAAAATAAAGCAAAGTGCTAAAAAAAGAAAATTACAAGAATAAAGAAATCCTAATACAATCTAAAGAAATAAACTCTCTTTTTTTTTATCTCTTTTTTATAAATAAAAAATAAAAAATCTTCTTCTTTCGCTTTGTCTTTAACTCCAAACTTTAAGTATTCACCAAAATCTTTGGCAAATTTTTCTTTCGCTCCAAATTCCAAAATCTTTAGTAAAAAGACAAAAACAAAAACGTAAAGAAGAACAAATAAAGTAAAAACAAATAAAAACCTAAAAAAAAAAAAGAATAAAAATCTAAAAACTCTAGCCTAAAGACGAGCTCTGTGTCGACGGTGCCAAAAATTGATGGTATTTATCAATGATGTTGTAGTAAAAAGGTTCTTTTGAGACTTGTGAAAGCAATAGAGTTCTAGATTTAATAAAACTAAAATAAGATAAAAATATATACAAAAATTGTCACAGATGAATAGATGACCGGGACTTGGGATTCCACCAATTCTCACATTCATGTGGTTGAACTATTAATTTCAAACAATTAAAGCTCATAAAATAGCAAACATCGACTCTAAATATTTGCCAAAGTAGATCCTCAAAACATTAATTGTATCCCCTAAGCATAGGTTATCTTAATTCAAAGCATAACCTATCTAATTGGATCACAACTAATTTTATCGAATCATAAATCAATTCAAAATAAGTGCAAAAGTCATATAGAAATTAAATAGAATTACCACATGGGTGAAAAACAGCTTCCTCCGTCGACCCAGTGGTGGGGTTTAGCTCATCATTGTGTAAAATTTCTCAAGATATTGATTCGTGCTCAAAAATGGATTACAAATGATGAAAAGGAAGAAAATGATGAAAATCGGATGTTTGCAACGTTTATAATTGTTGCAAACACCATTACAGGAAACGATGACAATAAACTGCTGCTGTTGCTGTATCTCTGCGACGCCCGACTAACTGTCGTCGTTTCTGTTGCAAAGAACGACTGTCCTGGATAGTCTGTTCTTCACGTTTTCAGAAATGCAGCAGTAGAAAATAAATTCCTGCAACTCGATTTCTTGATTTTGTGATGCTCTGTTCTTCACCCAAACTCTCCATGACCTTTATATGATACTCCAGCGTCTTATTTATAGCCAACAGGTCCAAGAAATCACGTGAAATAACTCCGGATAATCTTCATAACTCCGGAAGTTAAAGAATATATTTTTTTTTATATTTTTTTTTGTTTCCTATACGAATATGCAGAAGTCAATTACGTGCATACTATCCAATTTTAGCTCCTACACGCTACTCCAGCGACCAGAATCCACCCAAACACGTGCAACACACGACTAAGCTTGTTGTAATCCCTTGACCATCTCCTCCGTACACGAACTCACTGTTTTCTCCCACACGATTATCTAGCCAAATTCAGTCGAAACCATCGACCATATCAGGCCTGTTATGCTCAGTTAATTCATCCCACCAAAAATCGGCCATTGAATCTCGTTAGAACATCACCAAAAATCCAACCCTAGTTCTGTCCCGTGAATAACCAGTTTTCCCGCCAAAACATAATTTTTGAAATGAAGAAGATGGTTAGCCCTTATCCAACGTCCTGGGCGCCGAATAACTAGTGGGTGCCCCTTATCCAAAGTGAGGGTGCCTTTAGTACTTTTCTCTCAGGGTCCAAATAACACTTTTTGAGCAACTTTTTCCGCACAAGTGTATTTCTCCAAAAACACCTACACAAACATAAAAACACCAAAATTAGTAAAAAAATCGAGACTAACAATAGAGACAATGAGGACAATTCAGACACAAAAATGTGTCTATCACAACACTGTTTTGGACTTTCTCTCTCTTCAAAACTTTCTCCACACTCCAAAAAGATCTCCCCCTTCCTTACGCCTATTCGGCTCTTTATATAGGATATTACATAGTGGATGACAGCTAAGTTGTCCTTTATTTTCTGATCTGGTTTGCGATATTCTCGCAAGTATTCAAGTGTTGATGTTTGCAACATTCTTAAATATCGCAAGGTCTTCACATCTTTCTCGTGTTTAAGTTGTCGTCATCTATTACGTTATTTTTGTAGTTAGTCTACGACGGATTCACAATGTATTAATGATGATGACTTCGCAAGGGTGTTGTTGTTGCGATATTCTGATCCTACATCTTTCCTCTTCTCATGTCTTCTCTGCGAAGGGGAAAATGTCATGAGAAACTGTATTTCCAAAATGCCGCAACTGTTCGCAATGCCATATTCTTCTGTACTGACACGATTATGTATCTTACGCAGTATTTATTATACATATTTCTTCTTTCATTCATTTCTCGACACGTCCTTTTCAACCGTCATTCTCAACCGTGCACGTCCACTCTTCGCATTAGTGAGTTTATTTTCTCGAGAATTCTTCTCTATATATATATTCTTCTTATTCTTCTCTTTTTCTCTTTTCACTTTCTTCTATTCTTCTCTGCAATTTTACTGCTTCTCCGCAAATTTCGCTTCTATTGCTGTAAATTTTCATCATTCTTTTTCTTTTGATCTTCATTCCTTCATTCCCATACTCAGATATGCCTCCAAGCGGTCACAAAGCTAAAACCTCTTTTGAGGGAATTCAGAAACTTCTCAAAGAGAGAGGTTTTACACTATCCACCATTCCCAATTAAGAAGCTACCTCCATTCTTTCTGCTAAAATATTTTATGATCATCGTTGTGATGATAAAGAAATCATAGTTTCACTTGGTCAAATTCTCGCTGGCCTTCCTATCCCTCTTTATGATCCTAACCTTCTTTTGTTTTATGAGATGCTCTCTCATGCGAAGTTCATGCAAGCAATATATCAATTAAGTAGGGATTGCATTTCCTGATGCTTGAATTCTCCAACCGCGGTGCTGGAAAGGGATCTATTTATTCAGAAAACATTAGGGATCCTGAATTTAAGAATCTAGAAATTCTTGCCGAAAAATAAACCGCAGAGAGCTTCTTTGAAAATTATAAATTAATACCTATGAAGAATGTCAAAACTCGCTGGGGTATTCGCTTGAAGAGGAAAGAAAATATTGACGACGATAAAAAACTGATGCATGACATTGATTGGCATTATGGCAAGAATAACATTCCTCGCCAATCTAAAGATGAGAAATGGTGTGTCTTTCCACTGATTCTGAGGGGTCCTTATATTTCTGGTTCAAATGTGCTTCCTGCGAATCTTGCTACTTACCAACCTTGGGTATTTAATTGGCCTGAGAAAGAGAATAAGGTACGTTTCTTTCATTCAGTTTATTGTCTTTACTTTTTTTTCATATTTATTAATCTTGCGAAAATTTCAGATTGACAAATTAAGAAGAAGCTACAAAAGAACTAGCAAATCAAGCACCCTAGTAGCACTTCTTTCAATCACGGATGAAGTAAGAAATACTTTGTTTTATTATTTTTAACAATATTGTTGCCTCTGTTTCTTATCTTCATTCGTGTGCGAAGAATGGTGTTGTAGTTGTTGAAGAGGAAGGATCTAAAGCTGCGAAGACCAAAGGCAAAGCTAAAAGTGATCTTCGTAAGGAGAAATCTGTTGCCTCATCTTCAAAGAAAAGAAAGATCCGCTCTCCTTCTCCCTCAAGTTCCCATTCTGATGAGAGTACAAATGACGATGTTGTATTCGCAAAAGAAGGCGCTTCTTCTGAATCTTCAATGGCACAACTATCCAACATCTTCCCTGATTCTATGCAAGGAATTGGTGATACCGCTCTAACCAATGCATGCAAGTCTATAGCTGCTATCTGTGATGACCCCCTCTTAGAGAATAATGAGTATCTTCGCGGAGTTTCCAGATTTGTATCCCCAAGTTTCTTACATTCTCTTAATAGCTTGGTAAATTTTTATACTTGTATTTTTCTTCTTTTACTTTTTGATTCGAAATTGTAGTTTATTTTGAAAATTCGCCTTATTCTTTCGTAGGATGGAAAAGCTTCCTATGCAGTCAATTCTGACTTAGTTAGGAGATGTGGGAATTTTGAGAAGAAAAATCTTCAGCGTCGCAAAAGGAATGAAGAATTGGAAGTTGAGGCTTTCAGTCTTCGCGAGAAGAATAAACAATTAGAATCTGAAACTGTTGTTCAGGAGAATAAAATTTCTAGCCTTCAGAATGCAAATCAACAACTCTATGGTATGAATTTTCCTTCTTCCCCTTGATTCCTTTATCCCATTGTTTTATCTTATTTGATCAACCATTTTTGCAGACATTTATGGTCTTTCTTATGAGGCTACCACCCTTTGTTCTTTTCCCGACCCCATAGATGATAATACCCTTCTCGAGCATCTTAATAATTCTTTAAATAGTTTTTCCAATGATAAGATTAAATCTCTTTCCATAAATGAACTCAGATCCAAACTTCGCCTCTTAGAAATTGACCATAGATCCAGTTTGGGTTTAGCCAATAAATTTAAGCGTTTCTTTCTTAACTCTAAAGAGGAAATCAATACTTTAAGAACAAAGAACAGTGACCTCATAGATGATAAATATCGCATTGCTATCCAAGGTGCTCAAGCTTAAGCGAAGTGCCAAGAAACCCTCCTTGAAGTCCAAATTGAACTAGATTAACTTAAACGTAAAAATGTTGTGCTTAGCGAAAGAAAAAATCAAATTTGCTCTCGTTTTCTCATAAATAATGATGATGAATTCGCTTGGGCTGCGAAAGTTCATGATGATGCCAGAAATAATCTAGGGATAGATTATAGTCTCCATACTGAGCACACAACCTTGGTTAGAGATATGATTTCTGACAGAGAAGGTTGTTAACTGCTCTTCCTTATTTAATTGTTTATTTTTCATAAATTACCGCCAAGTTGCTAATTCATTGTTATATTTTCGCAAAAGCTGAAGAGAGATTTCACAAAAGAATTGAAGAACTTGAGGATGAAAAAGAGCAGCTCGCAAAGGGTCTTTCTTCTCGCAATGATAAGTGTCCGAGATTGAATAATCAGTTAAGGATTACTGTTGTGAATTTTAAGAATGATGCTATTATTTTTCGCAACTAAACTATTAAGATGGTTTGTGATGATAATAACATTCTTCATTCCACATATCCCTGCCTCTTGGAAGAAATTCCGAAGAACGTTCCTGATCTGGTCATCTCTGATAGTGATGCTAGCGAAGAAGAATCTGATGAAGAAGACGAAGGATCTGATGATGACGAAGAAGAAGAATCCGGTGAAGATGATGAAGAATCAAGCAAGAAATAATTTTGCTTCCTTCTTCAATTTTTTTTAATATCTGTATATTTGTTCTTTGATCTTCTATTCTTATAATCTATCACTGCGAATTTCGCCATCTTCCAATATAAATTTTATCTCTTTTGCGTCTTTATGCTCGTGTAAATCTTTGATATAGAGACAAATAACATTTTCTCATTCTACGCATTCCCATACTTGCCTCTGTTATTTGTATGCAAATGAAAGATTAAGCAAATTATTTTTGAATATTAAGATTGTTGCGTAATCTTTTGGTAAATTTATGCCTCAGTTTCGCAGATATCTCTGCATAATATCACAATCATGTATTTTGAGAGATAACTCTTGGTTTTTTCATTCTTATGTGGTCTTATTTTTCCTTCCTAGTTAAAGGTTTTATTTTGCCACCTCTTGTCATTGCGATAAAATCGCAGGACGTCTTTGCACTTTCAAGCAAAAACCCATTGATCTTGTCTTAACTTTTATCTTTTGTCATTTCTATCGCGACAATATGACAGGCCTAAATATTCTTGCGAAAATAAAGCCCCGTGACAAAATCGCAGGACGTCCTTACACTTTCATGTACTGACCCATTGATCTCGTCTTATCTTTCTCTTTTGTATTATTGCCTCTTCAGGACTGTCACACAAATATGACAAGCCTTAATACTCCCGTGAGTAAAAATCCTCGTGACATTTGCGTCTTAAGACACTTATCAACTCCCTAATGGAGGGTGCCGCCCTTATCTTCCCCCTGGTTTCCCCTTCAAGTAGACGTACCTCTAACATACAAGGTTGGCTCCTCCTATCCGGTCTTAACAACAACCAATTGTTTTCGTAGACTCTTATCCCTTTTGCCTATATGGCTTATGATTACGAGACTGCACCCTAAGTGGGGTTTTCTTCAGGCCGAGTGCATCATAGTCAAGACTTGCCAAGAATGTCCAGGTACGTTCCATACGCCCCAGGCACTCTTGGATAAACCGTGTACCTCGGCACCTTGATCATATTCCGTACTCCTTAGGAGAGACCCTCATTCGTCCAACCTAAATAAGAAGTTTATGTTGAAAATCCAAGGTACCTCTCTTGGATGGGCTTTATTGACCCCAAATCTCCATGACTCGGGTTCCACGGGCGGTGTAACCTTTTCGCTGAGGCATGCAATAGGTACCCCTTTCTATGACGTACTTTAGGTCTTATATTTGCCTCTTGTGAAATTTTGATTTCGCGAACTAGGGTGTACGCCATAGTAAGTTCGCCCCTTTCTGATGATTATTCTATTTTTTGTTTTGCATTTCAGCTCTGTTGTAATTTCTCAATCTCATCTTTGTCATTAAGTAAAATATATTTTTTGAAATTTTTTGCAACAAATCAATCATACATCTCTTTTTTTCCCTCAATATTTCTTTCATTTCACAGCTTAAGTTTTCTACCTTTGCTGCTTTCTACCTCTGTATCTTTGCTGTTTTTTGCTTCTTTCTTACCTTCTGCGAAATTTTCGCCACTTATTATTTTCAGCAAGCATTGGCTTCGTAGAGTTTCTTCTTCTTTCTATTCTATTGCATCTACTATTAATCTTTCACTTATTTGTCTTTCTCTGACGTTATACTTCCAATTCTCCTTCTTTGCAGTTCGTTCTTCGCATGATTTTATATCAATTTCATAACACTTCTTTCCTTCAATCCAATCTCCTTTTATAATTCCAATTCCACTTGGATGAGGGAATTTGATACATTGATGAAATTTTGATGCTACGCCTAGAATCCCATGTAACCAAGGTCTGCTAATCAAAGCATTATATGGAGACTCTACATCGACAACACATAATAGAACTTCAGAAGATAATCCTTTCAATGGAATTCGCATAACAACCTCTCCTTTTGGCTTATTTGCAGTACCGTTAAAACGATAGATTTTATAGGTTGAGGGTATTAAATATTCATCTTTCCCTCCCATAGTTTTATATGCATGATAGAACATGATGTCCACGGAACTTCCAGTGTCAATTAAGACTCTATTGATTACCCATGAATCCTCCGCTTCATCATCTTCATCATCTCTTGGTCTTGGGTTGATCTCTAGTCTTACCACCAATGGGTTTTCATGCATTTCGCCAGCCTCTTCAATATCAATGAATTATTGAAAATTATATGAAACTCTTCACCAGCTACTCCAAAAAATTTAAAATCACAATACCAATCTTCACGGTAACCCCACATCGCCCTTCCCTGTTTCTAGCGCCATTATGTAGTTGCAGGAAATCCTACAATACATCCCTTACAAGAATTCATAATAATCAACACATCTTTATGATCAAAACTGCACTTTTTATTAATAGATTCCATAAATGTTACAAGAAGGAAATGAAATCAAGAATACAACACTGTTTTGGACATTCTCTTTCTTCAAAACTTTCTCCACACTCCAAAATGATCTCCCCCTTCCTTACGCCTATTCGGCTCTTTATATAGGATATTACATAGTGGATGACAGCTAAGTTGTCCTTTATTTTCGGATATGGTTTGCGATATTCTCGCAAGTATTCAAGTGTTGATGTTAGCAACATTCTTAAATATCGCAAGGTCTTCAAATCTTTCTCGTGTGTAAGTTGTCTTCATCTGTTACGTTATTTCTGTAGTTAGTCTGCGACGGCTTCGCAATGTATTAATGATGATAAATTCGCAAGGGTGTTGATGTTGCGATATTCTGATCCAATAAAACTATTCACATGAGGCCTGAATTATGTATTGGTATGACTTTTATTAGTGGAACCGATCTTAAGTAATCACCTGGGTATGATTGGGTTTGTGTGTCTGACCAAATTTAGTAGAGGGGAACCGATCCTAGTAAGAGGTGCAGTACATCACAAGGGGAACCGATCCTTGTATGAGGTGCAGTAAGGTTTATAGTATAAAGGGGAATCGATCCTATGAAAATGTGCGACATGTTTTTAGGCAAAGAGGAACTGATCCTATGGACATGTGCAACACATATAAGTTAGATACCAAATATATATGGGGAACCGATCCTAGTACCTAGTCAACCACAAATTCGGTAATCTAGTGTGACTATGCATAGTACTCACATTGAGTGTTACTTGATCAATCACATAGTTTTTGAAAGTCAGATAAACCAATTCTAAACTTGTTTGGAAGTGTGGTAAATCGGTTTCAAGTGAGTAAGTATGAAAAAGGACTTACAAGAGGAAAGATGTCGACGCACTTTGAACACACACATTAATGTTTATCTTTAATTGTTCAAAGATATTCCTTAACAGTTAAGAAAGAAGTAAATCGCAAGATCGAATTTATATAAGTTTAGAATCTTTTAATTATACTCGTATATGGGAAATAAGAATTAGTAATGTGCATTTGCTAGTTAAAGATTTTCCAAGGAGATTTCGATCATAAATTTGGACAGTGCATTCTCAGGAATTATGAAAACCGAATTCGGAAAATATTGAATATCTTGAGAATATTTTCGGTTTTTGAAATTCCTTGGTGTCCAAACTTCCTTGTCTATAAATACTTTGAGTTTGAATTTCTAGCAAACTAATCCCTCGTGATAGTAAACTTCCTCTGTTGTACTGTTACTGGTGAAGCCTCCTATTCGGAGGAGAGTAACCTAATTAGGCGATTTTTTTACGGCAGCTCAGTTTAAAGTCTTCTTTGGGATTGAGAAGCTCTAGTGCGTACCGTTGGTGGAAAACTAGATAATTGCGGTTTATCTTTAGTTTTCATATTGATTTGATTGACTAACGGTGGTTGAACTTTGATTGCACCTAGTTTGTTTATGCTTGAGAATATTCTCTTCTGATATAAGATTCACTCAAACTATTTCAAGGTTTCGACATGGATCTTTAGACTGTTGTTAGATCTAAATACTATCTTGTGATAATCCATTGTTAACAGACTCCGTTCTATGTGTGATTGATCACAAGAGATTCAAGTAGTTGTGTCCAGGTGTTTATTGAAGATCTAAGAAGATTTGAAGACAAAGAAGAGATAGAAGATTTCAGACTTGGTTTTATAATCTTTGGTGTGCACAATACTTGTTTCGGTAATAGAGGATCCAAATATAATCTATCTATCCTTGTGGTATTTTGATAGAATAGTTGAGAAGATCGGCATCAATACATTTCCTTGGGATTAGAGGTATTCAAAGCAAAATCTTAACGATTACCTTTTGTTGATTGAACATAAGATAGATCTTGGAACCTGGCAAAGGAGTTTATGTTAAGATAAACAGAAGAGCCTTTGCGCAACTCATATCACTTGGTTGAAGAGAGATGATACCAAACATATTTGTTGTTCCTTTATTGTTTGGAATACGAACTAAATGAATTGGTCCAAGTACATGACTTGTTTACAGGTTGGATGCGTGGGAATACAGACTGAACTAGGTGAACTATAGGTTTAGTTTCTTGGTCTCAACTATACGAAGTTGGTTTATTTTGTATAGCGGCTTAATCCTGAGAGTATTCAATTCTGGAATAGGTCCTGAGGTTTTTCTGCATTTGCGGTTTCCTCGTTAACAAAATCTTGTTGTGTCATTTACTTTATATTTCCGCATTATAATTGTCTTATTATAATTAAAGTAAATTTCACAAACGTTAATTCCTATTTACTTGATATGCAATCCTATTGAGTTTGGTTAAGTCTGAACCTTTGTATCAAGTAAACACACTTTATTGTTGTATTGTCTCGATCATGTATCCATAGACAGTCACATGAAGTGTGAACCGATTTGTTGTATTGTCTCGACTGAGTCTATAGACAATCACTTTCGGAGAAAGGACTTGTAGGAAGGAGCTTGAGGTATATTTGGGTACCCTCGCCTTTTCAAATTAGGTAGAAAATATTAATTAATTTATTGTGGTTACGACACACATCAAATTTTGGCGCCGCTTCCATGGAGCAGCTGAGCAGCTTTAATTGTTTTTTTATTTTCTTTTTATTTTTGTTTTAGGTACCATTTGTGGCGTTTTAATGGATTGTTAACATTCATCGTCAAGAACGAGAAGATCTTTTTTTTTTTAGATTCTATTTTAGTTTGTAACTTTGTTTCCTAGAATTTTTATTTTTGGTACCATTTGTGGCATTCATCGTCAAGAACGAGAAGATGTTTGACTATCCTTATGATAGCGAATTCAAACCTACTCTTCTTTATCATGTTTTTTCTTAATTTGTGTCAAGAGAGGAGATAACGACTCTTATAGGATATGATAGAAAAAGTGATAATGTCAGAAAAATCTATAACAAATACAATGAGCTAGAAGAATCCAATGCATCAGAAGAGACTCTTGAAGAACTTAACAAGGTCATAAAATTGGAATTTGAACGCCGTTTCGATATGGAAGATTATGAGGAAGATTCTGATGATGAGGAACCTTTGAAAATTCCTTGCAACAATGAGGAAGTTATTCCAACTTCGGATCATAATAACAATCCTTCACCTACTTAAAAGGTCGAGATTGAGTGTCACTTACCAATTGTTTTAACAGTGTAAAATTGATAGGTGTTGTAAAACACCTAATTTTATATCTAGTATTTATGCTTTCTTTGCTATTATCATTGGGAATTGCATATCTTATGTTTAGTTTTGAGTTATTAGGTGCATTGGAGTCACTTTGAGCAAAAGAAGGAGAAATTGTCCTTTTGGAGCGTAAAGGCGAAGAGGTCAATTCACATGCGAGCTATACTTGGAGTAGGCCAGGTTGCGCAAGAAGGAGTGAAGAAAGAACCATCAGTTTTCCATAACTGACAGTTGAGTCGAGAGACGAAGTAGGTTGTTGGTTTTCTGAAACCTACAAGCCGGGTTTGAGCTAGTTAGCCCTTAACAGTTAATTGGGGTCCATATATCAGTTTTGGTTCCTACATGACCCTGAAATTGAGAGAGTTTAGTTCTGAATCATTTACTTTCATTCCCTATATCAGAGGAGAACCCATGGAGGCTGCTATATTTCTGAGGGTTAGAAAAATCTCAGAGAATCGAGAGATCGACAGAGAGGAGATGAAGAGAGGTTATATTTCTACAAGAAACAGATTTGGTTTGAGTTGGAATTTGATTCTAAAGCAGCTAGGAGGTGCATTCGTTGGTTAAAGACAAAGAATTTGGAGCTGGAATTAAAGGGGTTTTGCTTGAATTTGATTTATACAACAAATTTGGAAAAGATGGTAGTCTCTGTGCTGAACTCGTAAGAGGAAGATGATAAAGAGAAGAACCAGCAATGAAGAAGGAACCAGGTTGGAATCAGGATTAATGGTGGATCTGAAATTGAGAGTAGTGAGTGAAGAAGATGGTGATGTTTCCAATAATGGAGGTTCAGTGAGAATTAGGGTTTGCTGCAATAGGTATAACTCGGATTGGGATTTGGAGGAGCCATTGATGAATCTGTTGTTGAACTATAAAAAAGATGGTTATTCTGCTGGTGTTGATGGTGGATTTCTATTTAAAGGCTAAAATTATAAAAATCTAATTTTTGTAAGTTGACGTCCTGCAAAGGATAAATCCTTCAGGCGATGAATACTTCTCGCCATATTAATTCATTGGAGCATGTGCAACCATCCCTGAGAATTAAAACATACCCAGAACGGAGCATGTGGCAACCATCCCGACGGAGCATGTAGCAACCATCCCGGTTTTCTGTAGGTATATAACATTACTATTAATGATTTAATTAAATCCTTATGTTCGACGTGCAAACACCCGTAGGCTACCTGACGGCAGGTTATAATAGCCCCGTTGAACGCATGCAAGACTACCCGTGTTAGTCTCGCTTGCTGAAAACAAACCCAAAAATATATCTCATCCGTCCAACTTCGCATGCATAGATGGAGGGTGTAGATATAGATTCAGGGGGTCCTGAGCATGATACCATGATCACCGCGGACCCACCTTCATACATGACCGAACGGTCAAGGCCAACTACAGTTGGTCCTTCCAAAACGTGCGCTCAAAGTGAGCATGACGCACGGCTAGGGTTCCTTTTAATGGTGAACGTCGAACTTCGCAGGCATAGTTGGACGGCTTAGATTATACCCTAAAACAAGTAGTGAAGTGATGGTACACCATTGGCGGGTCCACTTTCTACCTACATGACCGACTCCCTCATAGGCAAGCCGTGGTGCAAGAAACGATTGCCCAAACAAGGCTAGATTAACGCCTTACGCAGGTTGAGAAGATCCAAAACGATCACGACCATCCGACTTCGCAGGCATAGTTGGATGGCTTAGATTGCGCTCAGGGTCATAGAGCAAGCATGTACATGCTCATTGTCGACCCAAGATGTTGCATACATGGTCGGTCTCCCCAAAGGAGGCGCACGCAACCCAAAACCGATCGCCCAAAGTGGCCTGTCCAAAACCCTAATTAGGGTTTGCGGCGCAGAAACATCTCGAGCGTCCATCTTCGCATGCTTGGACGAAAGGCAAAGATGGAGACTTAGAAGGAACCGAGCATGCTAGCATGACCGCCGTGGGCCCGAATTCACGCCTAGCTGATCGGCCAAGACCGGCAGTGGTCAAGATCCTCGGTACGCGTTCCCAAAGGTGGCATGTCACGGCCCCTCCATAAGTTCTAATCTCGACAACTCGTCTTTGCCACCTGAGTCGAGTGGCTCAGATTAAATCTTTGTGAGTCAAGCAGACATGGGCGTGAACACCATTGTACCTCCTCCATGCAGGGCTGATCGGTTCCTCCATTGGAACTCTCCTAGCATGAAAACGTTTGGGTTGAAAGAGGCAGCATGCGCGCCTCTCATCCAACGATCGCAGGTAGGGTTGCAAACCATCTCGTCCGTCCAACTTTGCAAGCTTGGACGAATGACTTAGGGTACGAATCAACCAGCGAACAAGGTATCACCATGATCACCATCCGTCACTCTTATTCACAGGGTAACCGACCAAGGCATGGCTTGTCTATACAGCCTCCAAACGGTCACCTGAAGATGGCTGCATGCGATGTTATACCAAGTTCACGGTTCACCCTGCACTATTTCCTGTGGGTCCCGCGATCCACACACTCGAGACATTAATCACGTCACAACTGGGGGATACAAACTGGGGTATTGGTCTGGCGGTTTATAGTGTGCAGCGTGCAACATGCCATCACAAGATCGTGTCAGGGAAACATGGGCGGTTAGCGATGATATGAGAAGTGGGCAAGCAACCGTGTGGCACTAACACACAACTCCACTTCCTCCATCACTCCACTTCCTCCACTTTCCCACGAGAGACGTAATGAAGGCTTATCGACTTGTATAAATAGGTTCTCCTCCCTATTTCCAAAGACGGAGGTTCGAACAACACAGAACACCAAGTGTTGATACCATCGTATTCAACACCTAGAGCCTGCCTGCAACATTTGCTCGCTTGCTCAACCTTCTGTTAACAAGTCATCAAATAGCCTTCATCTTCATACTCTCAACACCTTCTTCGCTTCCCTCCCTAAGATCAACCTCACATCATTCACCTGTGACCGAAACAAATATGGAACGGCCGTGTCTTCGGTTTAGGCCAGAATTGTATAGATTATCTCTCGAATCAAAGTGCTCATCGTGCAGCACATTTGTTGAAGGTTTAAACTCACTTCTCATCCACACACACTCAAAATTACCTAAACCGTCAGAAGTAGTTTTCTCCCACAAACAATTGGCGACCACAGTGGGAGGTTAATCTCTCGGTTGTGAAGTCGATTTCTTCAGTACCAATTCAATTTCTCTAATTTCAAGAATGGTGGATCTTAGGTCTGGATCAGCAACCACCAATGGATTTATCACCGACAACACTTCTGGTAGCGCTGATATCCCAATTACTGGTGATACAGTGCAACCCGACAGTGCAACCAATGTGTCTCGTGGAATCGCGTCTTCTATCATCAGTACCAGTGGAGCAGGGGCAGACATTCCAGCAGGCGTGACACCTCCCATTACAAGAGCCAGAGCGGCTGCAAATCCAGGCATTTCCTCAAGCATGACACCTCCGTTTGTCACCAGAACGGCTGTTACTCCCCCTTCAGGACGAGGATCTGGAGGACCCAGAGGAGGACAACCTCCTATCACCATGGTGGACTTGATGGAGAGACAATAAACCCTCTCTAAAGCTCAGGCAGACATGGCAACTTAGAAAGAGGTACTCGTTTTTCTTAATATATTAACTGATCGATTTCCAGAAGAGCCTCGACAGCCCCTGGAGCCAACAGGGAGCGCGTTCAATGTACCCATAGATGGTACTTCAACGATGCATGCCTACATGGACCTGATAAAAGAAGCAACATAAGATATGGGTGGTCTTATCATGGAGACTCCTACATTGGGGACTGGTCCTCACAACGATCATCCTCATTTCGACAACTTTACTACGAACCAGAGACCAATGGAGCAGGAAGTGGCATCTCTAGTGGAAAGCTTGTGTAAACTCTTACATCTCTTGATGAATCAGCAGGAGGACACGTTTGCTGCAATTAATCATATAGATCTGAATGCGCACCTGACTCCTTCACGTCAAGGAGTATTAACCGCATTGAAAGCATATTTAAATGATGTTACATTTACAGTGGACGACATGATGACGGAGGAAGGTGACAACCGGCCCCTATATGTTGCTGCACGCATCAAGGGCTCAGAGTTCAGGAAGGCCCTCATCGACACAAGAGCGCCTTCGAATGTGATTACCCTCAAGGATCTCAGGACATCCAAGATTCGCTCCTGCAAGATAATACGGAAGCCTACCACAATGCCGGACTTCGAAGGAAACCAGACCAGCACATATAGGGTTTTCCCTTCAACATATCATCAGTGCCTGAATACCATGATGGATAAAGAAGTTGTCTGTATTCCTGCATCACTGTCTCATTACGCATCTATGTATGGAGTGGAGTTATTCGAACCAAGAGAAGCTCTGCGGGAAGAACCATACAAAGTTCATTGCATCCCACTCCCTGTGTGGATGTCAATCCGGGAGGAGGACCGAATTGTATCATTAAGGATTATTCCTCCCAATGCATATTCGCTGACAAGGTGTTCTTATTCATCTGGTGAAGCAGCGAACCATGTTCACACCAAGAGGGAGACTGATGCAAGTTCTCCCCTCCCAGTGGAATACTGCAACAACAACGAACCACAAGAACAAGTGCTAGATGCTCCACAACATCTGCAAGACGACATCAACCCTACAACTGATGAGCTCGAAGATGAAGAATATCCTAGGCCTATCTCCATCAGCTATACCTTGTGTAGGGACGACTCTCCTCTGCCTAACATCGACATGCTAGTAGGTGCCACCAGCGGACACGGCATGTTCTCCTTCATGGATGGTTACAGCGTCTACAACCAGATAAGGATGTACGAGCATGACGCAAGTAAGATAGCTTTTAGAACTTCTCTCGGAAATTTTTAGTATATTGTACTGCCATTGGGTTAAAATAATTATGGTACAACATATCAATGCTCTATGGCGGCAATCTTCCACTGGAATTGATAATTCAAGGGAGAAGCCTCAAGAGGATAATGATTTCCACGCGTCATGTCGAAAAAAATCGAGTCACTCTATCAGACAATGGTACATGTCTACCATACTATGTTGGAGAATCTGCACTTTTGGTCATCCTCTGGAATTCGTGAAGTTATTGAACACTCATCAACGACAGCATCCACCCTGCTGGAAAGCACCAAGACTTCCAGTAATGAAGGGCCTCATGATGTTCGTGGAAGCATACATCCCACCAACAGGAAATACAATCTTCAGCCTTCCATAAGCAGTTTAGTTGAAGCAGCAAGAGGAAAGCCACCGAGATACAACGTCCTGCGCGTCCAACATCACCAACTCCAACTCCAGCACCCTATGCACAACTGCCGCAATGGTGAAACAATGTCCAAGATATTCCATATCTGGATCGATGGTAACTACATCAGTGAGATACCTTTCAGAATTTGTCTCCCGTAGAATAAGTAGTTGCTTTACCAAAGGAGTGTGACTCGGACTGATTAGCACCGCCCATCTCGAAGACATCCTCATGAACCTAGCGTGGCAATACCTATCAAGTAGAAAGCTCTGGATACTCGTGGGAAGGGGACTGTCTTCCCCTTCTCTATTTCATAAAAAAAAACATCAAGAAAGCCATTGGTTCCAGCTTATCTTTCTAAACGAGACGATCTTTACCGAAGAGTGCCAAAGTTCGTGCAAGTTTCCACCGCACCTCTCCCTACCAGTTTCTAATCACTGTTGCTGCTAATAACCGGGAATGTAAGATGGAGACACATAGATCACGCTTGGGGACTGAGGCTCAGCATGAGATTCCTTCGCCATCAATCAAGGACTTCTCCAATAGATGGTCAACCAAGAAGCATGTAAAAGTAAAACCGAATAGAAGAAGGAGCCTCTTCAACGCTCTTTTCAGGAGTCGCCTCATACCTCAACACTCTTCAGGAGTCTCCAGCATGTTCGCTTCAGAAGCCTTCTTCAACGCTCACCAGGAGTCTCCTCCATGTTCGCTTCAGAATCCTGCTTCAACGCTCTTCGGGAGCCTCCAGTATGTTCGCTTCAGAAGCCTTCTTCAACGCTCTTCGGGAACCTCCAGCATGTTCTCTTCATAAGCCTTCTTCAACGCTCACCAGGAGACTCCTCCATGTTCGCTTCAAAAGCCTTCTTTAACGCTCTCACGGGAAGCCGTATCCACGCTCGCTTAAGAAGTTGTTTTAACGCTCTCTACAGGACCCGCATTTACATTTGAGCACACAAAGTTCATCGAAGCAGGCATAACAAGTT
Source organism: Papaver bracteatum (assembly GCA_023529315.1). NCBI lineage: Eukaryota > Viridiplantae > Streptophyta > Magnoliopsida > Ranunculales > Papaveraceae > Papaver > Papaver bracteatum. Next base: position 422,405 of record JAJJWX010003590.1, on the reverse strand, counting down.
CGACTGAAACAAGCAAGACCTACATCATGCTAGGGGAACGCTCGCCTGCACGCCTCTTAAACGTGACATCCTCCGAGGACAGGATAACCCGTCTCTCTTGGTAACATCTAACTTTGTCTTATAAGTTTTGTCTTTAAACTTTCACCATCTCATGCCTACCCTACAATAGTGTAACCATTGCATGCTAGGCAGGGGACTTAATGTTGATGGTGGATTTCTATTTAAAGGATAAAATTGTAAAAATCCAATTTTTGTAAGCTGACATCCTGCAAAGGATAAAGCCTTCAGGTGATGAATACTTCTCGCCATATTAATTAATTGGAGCATGTGCAACCATCCCTGAGAATTAAAACATACCCAAAACGGAGCATGTGGCAACCATCCCGACGAAGCATGTAGCAACCATCCCGGTTTTCTGTAGGTATACAACATTACTATTAATGCTTTAATTAAAGCCTTGTGTTCGACGTGCAAACACCCGTAGGCTACCTGACGGCAGGCTATACTAGCCCCATTGAACGCATGCAAGACTACCCATGTTAGTCTCGCTTGCTGAAAACAAACCCAAAAATATATCTCATCCTTCCAACTTCGCATGCATAAATGGAGGGTGTAGATATATATTCAGGGGGTCCTGAGCATGCTACCATGATCACCGCGGACCCACCTTCATACATGACCAAACGGTCAAGGCCAACTACAGTTAGTCCTTCCAAAACGTGCGCTCAAAGTGAGCATGACGCACGTCTAGGGTTCCTTTTAATCGTGAACGTCCAACTTCGCAGGCATAGTTGGACGTCTTAGATTATACCCTAAAACAAGTTGTGAAGTGATGGTACACCATTGGCGGGCCCACCTTCTACCTACATGACCGGCTCCCTCATAGGCAAGCCGTGGTGCAAGAAACGATTGCCCAAACAAGGCTAGATTAACGCCTTACGCAGGTTGAGAAGATCCAAAACGATCACGACCATCCGACTTCGCAGGCATAGTTGGATGGCTTAGATTGCGCCCAGGGTCATAGAACAAGCATGTACATGCTCACTGTCGACCCAAAATGTTTCATACATGGTCGGTCTCTGCAAAGGAGGCGCACGCAACCCAAAACCGATCGCCCAAAGTGGCCGGTCCAAAACCCTAATTAGGGTTTGCGGCGCAGAAACATCTCGAGCGTCCATCTTCGCAGGCTTGGACGAAAGGAAAAGATGGAGACTTAGAAGGAACCGAGCATGCTAGCATGACCGCCGTGGGCCCGACTTCACGCCTAGCTGATCGTCCAAGACCGGAAGTGGTCAAGCTCCTCGGTACGCGCGGCCAAAGGTGGCATGTCATGACCCCTCCATAAGTTCTAATCTCGACCACTCGTCTTTGCCACCTGAGTCGAGTGGCTTAGATTAAATCTTTGCGAGTCAGGCAGACATGGGCGTGAACACCATTGTACCGCCTCCATGCAGGGCTGATCGGTTCCTCCATTGGAACTCTCCTAGCATGCAAACTTTTGGGTTGAAAGAGGCAGCATGCGCGCCTCTCATCCAACGATCGCAGGTAGGGTTGCAAACCATCTCGTCCGTCCAACTTTGCAAGCTTGGACGAATGACTTAGGGTACGAATCAACCAGCGAACAAGGTATCACCATGATCACCATCCGTCACTCTTCTTCACAGGGTAACCGACCAAGGCATGGATTGTCTATACAGCCTCCAAACGGTCACCTGAAGATGGCTGCATGCGATGTTATACCAAGTTCACGGTTCACCCTGCACTATTTCTTGTGGGTCCCGCGATCCACACACTCGAGACATTAATCACGTCACAACTGGGGGATACAAACTGGGGTATTGGTATGGCGGTTTACAGCGTGCAGCATGCAACACGCCATCACAAGATCGTGTCAGGGAAACATGGGCGGTTAGCGATGATAGGAGAAGTGGGAAAGCAACCGTGTGGCACTAACACACAACTGCACTTCCTCCATCACTCCACTTCCTCCACTTTCCCACGAGAGATGTAATGAAGGCTTATCGACTTGTATAAATAGGTTCTCCTCCCTATTTCCAAAGACGGAGGTTCGAACAACACAGAACACCAAGTGTTGATACCATCGTATTCAACACCCAGAGCCTGCCTGCAAAATTTGCTCGCCTGCTCAACCTTCTGTTAAAAAGTCATCAAATAGCCTTCATCTTCATACTCTCAACACCTTCTTCGCTTTCCTCCCTAAGATCAACCTCACATCCTTCACCTGTGACCGAAACAAATCTGGAACGGCCGTGTCTTCGGTTTAGGCCAGAATTGTATAGATTATCTCTCGAATCAAAGTGCTCATTGTGCAACACATTTGTTGAAGGTTTAAACTCACTTCTCATCCACACACACCCAAAATTACCTAAACCGGCAGAAGTAGTTTTCTCCCACAAACAGCTGGGATTTGGGATCTGGTGGTGTTGGTTGTGGAGTTATGTATGAGTTACAGATGGCTTGAGGAGGAAGAGAAATTGAAGAATTGGTTACAGTCAGGTGGTGATATAATGGCTTGTTACAGGTTCTAAAATGGGTATGAGATGATGGGTTGACATGGAAGTGGTTAAGTGCAGCTGGAAGTTGAGATGCAGGGGCAATGGTTGTGTTTTAACTGAGTTGATGAAGACCTAGATGTATGTTTAGGTCACAGGGGATGGTGGTAGCTGTCTCTGATGAGTTTCAAGGATGAGAAGAATAAGCACAAGAAACCTGAGAAGAAGCTGTAGGTGTATGAGTTTGTAACAGGTACAACTGAACTGAATATGGTGGTGCTGTGCAGTAATGGAAGTGGTAGTTGTGGTTAAGTCGGCGCTAGAATAACACGGGCCATTGAGTGTTGTGTTGGTGGAAGTGAAATTGCAGTCGAGGTTTCGAGTAGGGAAGTTTTTGGTGGTACAGATTTGAAGCGCAAAATGGTTGAAATTGCAGTGTGAGCAAATGAATCGAATGTGGTGGAAGGAGATATGGCAGTCGCAGTTGGAGATGGTGTTATCTTTAGACTGATGGTTGCAGGGGACTGAATTGATATAAGTGGTGATGTTGCTGTGTATGTGTGTGTGGAGTTGACATGGGAGAGCAAGTGGTGATGGCTGATACAATTGCAGAAATGAAGTTTGAGGTTATGCTTATGTTGTTGCAATGACAGAGCTGGAGCATTTGAGTTGTTTGCAGGGAGTTATAATGCAGGTTCATGGAGATTTGATGGTGCTATGCAATGGTGGATGTCACTACAGTTAGTGTAGAATTGCAGGTTAGGATGTTGGTTGCAGAATATGATAGTTGCAGCTGAACTGAAAGCTCATTTCAAGGAATTAGATTGTGGCTAATGGAGTATAATAGAAGCAGCTGCAGTTGCATTGGGATCTCAGATGGAATTGGCAGTGGCAAATGAGATGACTGAGCTACAATGGAGAATGAGTGAACCGAGTTGCAATGGTGTTGCGATGAATAAGGAAACTGCAGTTGAACTGGCAAGGTTAGACAGAGCAGGGCCATCTTGGCCGTAACTGAAGCTGCAGACGCTACATCCAACATGGTTGTGCAATGATTGCAACAAACCTGGATTGAACCTGTCTGACTCATTTTTGACCCGGTACTTGACTCGGGTCTACTAACTTAGTTGACTCCGAGTTGACTCAGTTGACCGGTTGACTTTTCAGGTGGACGGCGGTGACTTTTCGGTACCGGATTCCGGCCATATTCCAGCCAAAAACACAGTTTTCCGGCGAACAATTTTTGGGTCATATTTTCGCATGGGTTTTTCACACACATGAGTTTAGTGGACTTCTTGGTATTGGACCGTGGGCTTTGAAGACCTAATATGGAAAGTTGGAAGGCTATAAAAAGAAAAAGTTTCTATTCTTCTTGGGGACATATATCTTTCTACTGGAGTTTTGGAGGAGAGCAATTCTACTAGGGTTTGCTTTCGTTTATTTTTCATGTTCTTTATTTTTATTTTTGATATTAATTATGTTGAATCCAAAAACTATGAGTAGCTAAATACCTTTTATTGGTTATGGGATAATAAGTGGATTTCACAAGTAAGATTTGATTCAATGTATTAGTTTTGTCTCAATATTTTACTGTTTATGATTTATGATTTATTTTGTTTATGATTTGATTGTTTATTTGGTTGAGTCCGGAATCAATCCTATTTGCTTTCATATCTAGAGCTATATTAGGGTTTTCAATGCGAAAACGTTGTTTATTCCTGATTGTAAGTAGCATAAATGTGGGTAGTGCTTGTAGTGATATATCCTACAAGTCACATATGAATCATAACTTGGGTTAAATAGATTTAGTGCTTTTATACATTTTTAATGCCTTGATTAGTCTTATTCTCAAAATGTGTAAAAGCACTAAATCGATTTAACCCAAGTTATGATTCATATGTGACTAGTAGGATATATCACTACAAGCACTACCCACATTTATGTTACTTATAATCAGGGATAAACAACGTTTTCATATTGAAAACCCTAATATAGCTCTAGATATGAAAGCAAATCGGATTGATTCCGGACTCAACCAAATAAACAATCAAATCATAAACAAAATAATTCATGAATCGTAAACAGTAAAATATTGAGACAAAACTAATACATTGAATCAAATCTTATTTGTGAAATCCACTTATTATCCGATAACCAATAAAAGGTATTTAGCTACTCATAGTTTTTGGATTCAACATAATTATTATCAAAAATAAAAATGAAGAACATGAAAAATAAACGAAAGAAAACCCTATTAGAATCGCTCTCCTCCAAAACTCCAGTAGAAAGATATATGTCCCCAAAAAGAATAGAATTTTTTTCTTTTTATAGCCTTCCAACTTTCCATATTAGGTCTTCAAAGCCCACGGTCCAATACCAAGAAGTCCACTAAACTCATGTGTGTGAAAAACCCATGCGAAAATATGACCCAAAAAGTGTTCGCCGTAAAACTGTGTTTTTGGCCGGAATATGGCCGGAATCCGGTACCGGAAAGTCGCCGTTGTCCACCTGAAAAGTCAACGGGTCAACTCGGAGTCAACTGAGTCAACTCGGAGTCAACTAAGTCAGTAGACCCGAGTCAAGTACCGGGTCAAAAACGAGTCAGACAGGTCCAAGCCAGGTTTGTTGCAATCATTGCATAGCCATGTTGGCTGTAGCGTCTGCAGCTTCAGTTACGGCCAAGATGTCCCTGCTCTGTCTAACCTTGCCAGTCCAACCTGCAGTTCCCTTGTTCACCGCAGCACCATTGCAACTCAGTTCACTCATTATCCATTGTAGCTCAGGTCATCTCAGCTGCCACTGCCAATTCCATCTGAGATCCCAATGCAACTGCAGCTGCTTCTATTATACTCCATTAGCCACAATCCAATTCCTTGAAATGAGCTTTCAGTTCAGCTGCAACTATCATATTCTACAACCAACATCCTAACATGCAGTTCAACACTAACTGTAGTAACATCCACCATTGCATAGCACTAGCAAATCTCCATGAACCTGCAGTATAACTCCCTGCAAACAACTCAAATGCTCCAGCTCTGTCATCGCAGCAACATAAGCATAACCACAAACTTTATTTCTGCAATTGTATCAACCATCACCACTTTCTCTCCCATGTCAACTCCACACACACACAACAACAGCACCACTTATATCAATTCAGTCCCCTGCAACCATAAGTCTAAAGATAACACCATCTCCAACTGCGACTGCCATATCTCCTTCCACCACATTCAGTTACAGCTGCTCACACCTGCAATTTCAACCATTTTGCAGCTTCAGATCTGTACCACGAACAACTTCCCAGCTTCAAAACCTCTGACATGCAATTTCACTTCCACAAACACAACATCTCAATGGCCATGTGTTATTCTAGCGCCAGCTTAACCACAACTACCACTTCCATTACTGCACAGCACCACCATATTCAGTTCAGTTCCACCTGCTACAAACTCATACACCTACAGCTTCTTCTCAGGTATCTTGTGCTTATTCTTCTCAGCCTTGAAACTCATCAGAAACAGCTACCACCATCACCTGTGACCTAAACATACATCTAGGTCTTCATCAACTCAGTTAAAACACATCCATTGCCCCTGCATCTCAACTTCCAGCTGCACCTAACCACTTCCATGTCAACCCATCATCTCAGACCCATTTCAGCTTGTATCACCACCTGACTGCAACCAATTCTTCAATTTCTCTTCCTCCTCAAGCCATATGTAACTCAGACATAACTCCACAGCCAACACCACCAGATCCCAAATCCCAGCAGCATAACCATCTTTTTTTATAGTTCAACAACAGCTTCATCAGTGGCTCCTCCAAATCCCAGTCTGAGTTATACCCATTGCAACAAACCCTAATTCTCACTGAACCTCCATTAATGGAAACATCACCATCTTCTTCACTTACTGCTCTCAATTTCAGATCCACCATTAATCCTGATTCTAACCTGGTTCCTTCTTCATTGTTGGTTCTTCTCTTTATCATCTTCCTCTTACGAGTTCAGCACAAAGACCACCATCTCTTCCAAATTTGTTATATAAATCAAATTCAAGCAAAACCCCATAAAATTCCAGCTCCAAATTCTTTGTCTTCAACCAATGACTGCACCTCCCAGCTGCTTTAGAATCAAATTCCAACTCAAACCCCATATGTTTCTTGTATAAATATAACCTCTCTTCATCTCCTCTCTGTCGATCTCTCGATTCTCTGAGATTTTTCTAACCCTCATAAATATAGCAGCCGCCATGGGTTCTCCTCTGATGTAGGGAATGAAAGTAAATGATTGAGAACTAAATTCTCTCAATTTCAGGTTCATGTAGGAACCAAAACTGATATATGGACCCCAATTAATTGTTAAGGGCTAACTAGCTCAAACCCGGCTTGTCGGTTTCAGAAAACCAACAACCTACTTCGTCTCTCGACTCAACTGTCAGCTATGGCAAACTGATGGTTCTTTCTTCACTCCTTCTTGCGCAACCTGGCCTGCTCCAAGTATAGCTCGCATGTGAATTGACCTCTTCGCCTTTACGCTCCAAAAGGACAATTTCTCCTTCTTTTGCTCAAAGTGACTCCAATGCACCTAATAACCCAAAAATAAACATAAGAGATGCAATTCCCAATGATAATAGCAAAGATAACATAAATACTAGATATAAAATTAGGTGTTTTACAACACCTATCAAACATACTTACAAGAGGATCTTAGAATTTGTACTGCTAGTATAGAGGAATATTGTCCCCGGGTTTCCACTGATGTTGGTGACAACTACCCTTCAGATGGTCCCTACCTATACAAAATATATATATGCTACTGAAAGTACTATATTAATACATAGCCATATAGAGTATTGTCTCAAGTCGTAAACTCCCACGTCCGAGTTCCTTAAACATGATATAACGGCGCTATCATATTCATAATGATACTGGAATAACATCATACTTTGAGTCGAGGTTTATCATGTTTCCGTAGACCCAAACACTACATCATAGCTATATGATGATCAAATCGTGATCGATGGACTAATAAGGCGTTCAATCGCGCGATGGTTGATTGCGGCGCATTGGCTAGGCATAGGCAAGCCCATAGCATATACTATGTATCTCATAGATAGCCATATCTAAGGCCATAATACAATTATTGCAGCTTACAACGCTTCAGTTAAGATAATAATGGACTAATGGCTTGGATGAAGTTATCTCAAAACAATTGGCTAAATATGGCATGTGGCATGCCTGCCACTACGCCACAACATAAGCCGCGCACCATTACCGGCATTGGAAGCTTAGTCCAAGGCCGTAGCTCCTAGCCGTGAATCATTCTCGGCCTTGGCAGCTTTGGCCTAGGCCGTGGCACCTAGCCGTGCGCCATTCCTGGCCTTCGAAGCTTAGGCCAAGGCCGTGGAACCTAGCCATTCGTCATTCCCAACCTTGGTAGCTTGGGCCATGGCCGTGGCACCTAACCGTGCGTCATTCCCAGCCTTGTCAGCTTATTCCAAGGCCATGGCACCTAATCGTGTGTCATTCTTGGCCTTGGAATCTTAGGCCAAGGCCGTGGCACCTAGCCATGTGTCATTCTCGACCTTGGAAGCTTAGGAAAAGGCCGTAGCACCTAGCTGCGCGTCATTACTATCCTTGACAGCTTAGGTCAAGGCCGTGGCATCTAGCCTGCGTCATTCTCAGACATCACAGCTTAGGCCAAGGCTATGGCACTTTTCCGCGTGCCATTCTCGGCTATTATAGCTGTGGCCAAGGCCATGGCAAGAATTTGTCCACTATTTTTGGCCATGACAGCTTATGCCACAACAAGGAACGACTGCGCCCTAATCTCACTGATAGCTTTGGTTAAGTTATTTAACACGTTCATAAGACATATGGCATATCAATGGCTACAATTTATCCCAAGTAAGATGAGATCTACGATTCATCAAGAACACCTAAGAAATATCAAAATACATCGCATGATGGGATTATTCATGGGGTATTGGTCTGGTGGTCTACGGCAACATGCGGCGTGACAACAACTCATGTGGAAATTTAGTCAAGGTTAATTTCCTTAGTTATAGGATAAAAATCTAACGCTAGCCCCTCCTAAAATATATTTTAGATATATAAAATATGACTTGGAGATATATTAACTAAAAAAATTAGTTACAATTTAGAGACGTGGGAAGCAGGATTGCCCGAGCTTGTTACCACTTTTCTTAATCTAGCCGCGTTGTAGAGTTTGTAGTTGCAGGAATTCCCACACTACACCCTTGTTAAGATTCTATAGAAATCTATTGGAAATCAATTAACCTTCAAAGATTTAAACAACACTTTACTATTCAAATCTCAGAAATGTTTACAGAATTAGGAGAAATCAAGATTACAAATATTCTCTTGAAGTTTCTCTCTCCTTAAGACCCTTTCAACTCTCAGAAACACATCATCCTTTTCTGGATCTATCGTGCCCTTTATATAGGGATTTACATAATGGATGACAACTAAGTTTTCCTTCTATTTTGGATCTATTCTGCGATGGGATCGCAATCGCTACCATATTATCTATCGCAAGAATGATGACCATTGCAGGATCAACATATTCTTCTTTTATTTCTTCCATCGTCAATTTATTTTTGGTATTCTGTGACGCTCGTGAAACGTTGTTAAAGTATTAACAGTGACGCTCGCAGAAATGTTATTAATATCGTAGGAATAGTGTTGTAGCGATATTCTGGTCCTACATCTTGCCTCTTCTCATGTATTTTCTACGAAGAAGAGAAGATCATGAGAACTTTAGATGACATAACTGCTCATCTTTTCAGGTTTCTCTATTCTGACACGTTTCTATATCCTTCGCCAGTTGTTTTCACGAATTCTTTCTTCCGATAAACTTTTGACACGTCTCCTCTAACCGCTGCGATCTTACCACCCACGTCTCTTCTTTGCATTAATTTCCTTCATCTTCATCGAGAAACTTCTTCCTCTATAAATACTCTTCTCATTCCTTTCCTTTTTCTCTTTTACTTTCTCCTTCTTTCTCCCCATATCCTCTCTGCAAACTTTACTGTTCTTCCGCGAATTGCGCTGCTGTGATTTCTTTCTTCTTTTCAACCTTTCCATTCCCATACTTCAAAAATGGTTGCATCTGGTACCAAAAACTTGAAAGCCTTTAATGAGATGCGCGAGAAACTCAAAATCAAAGGTTTTAACTTGTCTTTAATTCCAGATCAAGATTCTAGATCCGAACTTTCTCTTAAATTATTTACTGATGATCAATGTTCTCGCAAAAAAAGCATAGTATCGCTAGGACAACTTGAAGCTGGTCTTCCCCTTCCTCTCTATGACCCAGAACTTCCATTATTTTATCAAATAATATCTGATGAGAGGTTCTCGCGAGCAATATATCAACTAGGTGGATATTGTATTAGGTTGCTACTTGAATATGCTTCTCGTGGTGCTGGTAAAGGATCGCGCTATTCTGAAGATGCTCAAAATCCTCTTTACAAACATATTCAAATTAACTCTGCAGATTACACTGTAGAAAACTTTTTCAGAAATTACAAGATACTCCCTATGAAGAGGGATAGCACCTGCTGGGGTGTTCGCCTGAAAAAACTCACTGTCGATAAAGCTCTAATGCTAGATATTAATTTTCATACGAAGACTAACCATGGCCCTCGCTATTCTAGCGATGATAAGTGGTTTATCTTTCCGTTGTGTCTTGAAGGTCCTTATATTTCTGGTTCTCGCGAACTTCCCGCGAGTCTTGCAGAATATCAACCTTGGGTCTTTAATTGGCCTGAGAGATCTAAAGAAGTATATTCTCTCAACTTTTTATATTATTATCATTTACAGTCTTCTTTATATTCTTGCTAACTATTTTGATTTTTTCTCAGATTGATAGAATGAAACTCAGCTATCAAGCTCTTAGGAAACCCATCACTTTCTTGGCTCTGAAATCTTTCACGGATGAAGTAAGAAATATCTATTCATAAATTTTAACAATATATTGTTGCCACTATTTCTTATCTTCATCTGTGCTTGCAGGTAATCGAAGAGTTAGAACCATTAATACCCGCAAAAACCAAGGAGAAACCTTTAAAAGAGAAGAAATCTGGGAAATCTTCAAAGGAGAAATCTACTGCTCCTCCCAGGGGAAAGCCTTCTGCCCCTCGCAATGAATAATCTAGCGATCCACCATCAAAGAAAAGGAAAACTCAACCTACTTCTTCTTCAACTCCTCAACCAATTCCAGAAAATTCAAGTGCTGACCTTGATAAAGATAATAATGACGAGGGTTTTAATGTTAGCGGTTTTCCCTCAATAAAAAATTCTTCTGATTCTGATTCTTCAATGACTCATTTGTCTAGATTTTTTAGTGATATTTCCCATAGCATGACTTCTAATGACGAGGATGAAATTATTGATAAAACATCCCAAGCTCTCGCTAAAGTTTTCGATGCCCCTATTCTGGTGGATAATGATTCTCTCCAAGGAATCTCAAGATCGCTAACTCCTAGTTTTTGAATTCTCTTGGTTCTTTGGTAAGTTTTCATTTCTTCAGTTTGTTTATATATTTTCTTCATCGCTAGATCTCAATTTATATTCTTCTTTCGCAGGTTGGAAGAGCTTCTTTTGCTGTTGCTTCTGATTTAGATAAAAGATGTGCCAGCTCTGAAGAAAAAGCTGCTAAACTTCGCCAGGATAAACAAAGATTATAATCTGAAGTTATTGAGCTTCGCAAGAAGAATAAACAGCTGGATACTGAAGCTTCGGTTGATAAGCAAAAGATCTCTGATCTTGATAAAGCTAATCAACAATTATATGGTATGACTAATTTCTTTTCTTTTTTAATTCTTTTTATTCTATCGCAGCTTATTCAAGCGGACACTTTTAACTTGCAGATATTTATAATCTTACTGATGAGGCTATACTCTTTCAAACTTTTCCTGAACCTATAGATGATCATACTCAGCTTGCCTGTCTTAATAATTCCTTAAGTAATTTCTCAGATGATAAGATTAAATCTCTTTCTATAGATGAACTTAGAACCAAATTTGATCACAGATTCAATTTAGGTTTGACTAAAAAATATAGGCGCTTTTATCTTGATTCAAAGAAAGAAATAGATAGATTAAGACAGAAGAATAACGATCTTATTGACGAGAAAGATCTTTCCATTAAAAAGGGATCCAAGACCCTAGAATACTTTCATAAAACTCTCCTTGACGTTCAAATGGACAGAGATAAACTTATACGCGAGAATGAAGATCTTCTTGCGAGGGATACTCAAGTTCGATCTCGTCTCCTCATTAATAGCGATGACGAGTTTTCTTGGGATGCGAAGGTTCTTGACAACGCCAGGAATGACTTAGGTGTAAATGTTAGCCTTCAAGTTGAACAAGCGGCCTTAATTAGAGATATGATTTCTGAAAGAGAAGTTTGTTTGTTGTTCTTCTTCTCGCTAATTTTCTGTTTTTATTAATCTTTTTTACAAAATTTCTAACTTGTTGTCATATATTCTCATAGGAGCTGAAAAAAGATATCTTGAAAGAATTGGGGAACTTGAAAATTCCCTTGCTGCTCGAAATAAAAAAATATTCACGATTGAAGGAGCAATTTGACATTACTACCGCGAATTTCAATAGATCTCTCATTGTTGTTCGTAATGATTCTGTTAAATTGGTCTGCAATGATCATGGAATTTCTCCTTCCATATATCCTGACCTTGCAAAGGAAATTCCCGCAGTAATCCTAAACCTTAACATCTCTGATAGTGAAGCTGAGGATTCTGACGAGGATGAAAATGATAGCGATAATAACAAAGGAGAAAAATCTGGTGGAGGAGAATACTCTGATAAGAATGAAGATAATGATGAAAGGGAGAAATCTGGCGATGAAGAGAAGTCTGATAAATAGGATGGCGATGAATCTAGCTAGTTCTTCTTTTTCCCTTTGTCTTCCTTGTATATTTATTTTCTTCTTTCTGTAACATTGCTATGAGTTTCTCCAATTTTGTGAATTTCTTTTGCTTCTACCTGTATGAATTAGAAAACAGTTCTGTTTCTTCAAGTCAATCAATCAATATAATTATTATTCTTTAATTATCTGCGTGCATTTATGTATGCAATTTTTATATGATAGATGAATAATAATTTCATCATTCTCATTCATTCCCATACTTGCCTCTATTATTCATCTGTAATACAAAAAATTGATTATAGACTAGATATTAGTGGTAAATAAAATATGCCTTAATATTGGCGATCCTATCGTCAGCAATAACTGCGTGAAATCGCAATTCTCATAACATCTGCGAGTATTATCGCAGTAATCTTGTGGTCTTATTACGCCTTCCTAATTAAAGGTCTTATTTTGCCACGCTCTTTCTTTCTGCGACAAGATCGCAGGACGTCTTTACATTTGCATGTATTGACCCATTGATCTTTCCTTATCTTTCTTCTTTGATTGTATTGCGACAATATGACAAGTCTAAGCTTTCTCGCGAGATTAAAGCCTTGTGACATTGCCGTCTTGCGATGAAATGGCAGGACGTCTTTACATTTTCATGTAAAAACCCATTGATCTCATCTTAACTTTTGGCTGGTTGCCTCTGTATAATTTACATTACGTGACAATATGACAGGCCTAAATGTTCTTGCGATTATAAATCCCCATGACATTGTAGTCTTAAGACACTTATCAGCTCCCTAATGGAGGGTGCCGCCCTTATCTTCCCCCTGGTTGTCCCTTCAAGGAGGGCACATCGGCCATACAAGACTATCTCCTCTCATCCAGATTTACCAACAACCAGCTGTTTTCGCATCCTCTTGTCCTTTATGCCTATATGGCTTATAGTTACAAGGCTGCACCCTAAGTGGGGTTTTCTTCAGGCCAAGTGCATCGTATCCAAGACTTACCAGAAATGGCAAGGGAGTTTTGTACGCCCTTGGAACCTTTGGCTCAACCGTGTACCTCGGCGCCTTGGTCATACTTTGAACTTCTTGGAAGAGATTCTCGGTCATCCAACCAAGGTATAACCATATATAGTTGGAAATCCAAGATCTCTCTCCCGGATAGGTTTTCTTTAACCCCAACATCTGCATGACTCAGGATCCAGTAGCGGTATAACCTTACCCCTGAATCATGTCAAGAGATACCCCCTCTTATGATGCGCTCGTAGGTCTTACATTTGCCTTTTACGAAATTTTATTCGCGAACTAGGGTGTACGCCATAAAGGTTCGTCCCATTCTTTAATCTCTGCGAAATTTATTCGCATTTCTCGCGAGTATTGTAACTATGATAGAATTTAATAACTTTGATCTTCTTTCTTTTTGTAAAATCTTGCGATTCTTTCAAGAAGAAGAAACAAATCATTCATAGAATTCTCTAAAATTCATCATTTTACCTCTCTACTTACTATTTTCTGCTTTTCTGCTACGTTTTACTGTTGTTTCTTTTTCTGCGAGATGTTCGCCATCAGCTTTCACATCCTCTTTCTGTTCTATTGTATCAATCATTAATCTTTCACACCTCTGTTGTTGTTTGATTTTTTACTTCCAATTGCTATTCTTTTCAGGTCTTTCTTCGCAAGACTTCATATCGATTTCCTAACATTTCTTGCTTTCTCCCCAATCTCTTTTAATAATTCCAACACCTTTGGGATGAGGAAACTTGATACATTGGTGATAAGTAGATTCTACACCCAATATCCCGTGTAACCAAGGTCTTCCTATCAAAGCATTGTAAGGTGATTCAATGTCCACAACACAGAATAATATTTTTGAAGATATTCCTTTTAACGGTATTTGCATTTCTATTTCCCCTTTTGGTTTATTAGTTGTACTGTTAAATCCATAGATTTTATATGTTGATGGTATCAAATCTTTATCTCTTCCGCCCATGGTTCTATAGGTTTGATAGAATAAGATATCAACTGACCTCCCGGTATCTATTAATACTCTGTTGATGGCCCAAGAGTCTGCAATTTTACCATTATTTTCTTCATCTTCCTCTTGCATTTGCTTTGGTTTTATCTCTAATCGTACTACCAATGGGCTGTCATGCTGCTCGCCAATCTCTGGGATATCTTGCGCAATGAAAGATAGAGTTTGTTTCTGCCATTCTTCTAATGGCGAGGCTCTCGCAATATTAATTACCTCACTTCCATCTGTGTTTCTCGCGAAGACTCTACTTAAAACATTATCATGGAAATCTTCTATGGTTCTGAATGAATGCACGATGGAGTTACAAAATAAATTCTTTGCTTTAGCCCCTACTTCTATCACGAATGTTTTTGCTCCTTTTACAGCATTCACTCTGCGAGTTTCTGGTGCTGGCGGTAGTTTATGAGGTTGTGGATGTCCTACTAGAAAGTGATTTAACTTCCCCTGATCAATCATCCTCAAAATTATCCTCTTTACATTCCTACAATTATTTATTGAATGACCATGAAAGTGATGGTAAGGACAAAATTCTTGACTTCGGTTGCTTGGATGTGGTTCTTTCCCCATGTTCCATGGCGAAGGTATATTCTCCATTAGAATAATAGCCTCCCAAATTTTTTCTATGCTGGCATTAAGTGGTGGCATCTTAATTTCTTCCCATATTATATTTTGATTTCCTTGCCCTCTAAAGTTATTCTGCCTTTGTCCGCCATAAGTTTCTTGCGGATGATCAAGTCTCTGAATCTTATTATTTCCACCGTGATTGTAATAATTCTTCTCCCTTTCATATTCTTCTTGATCTCGACTGCCCATCGCTACCAATTTTTATTGGTTTTCAATTACTACTTTCTCTTGTTGTGATTGCGAGGTGCTCGCCACATTACTTATCATTTTAGGGAGCAAACTTCCACTTGCTGCTAGTGAGATGGTGTTCGCGATTGGGTATGATTCCATCTCATTTTGTTTCTCCTCCAAAGCAATGTTTTCTTTTTGTAACTCTCGCAATTCTGTCATGGTGATTGTATTTTTGACTCTGAAAATTTGAATGTACATCAGATTAGTCACAAACATTGCATTAATGAAGGATAAGATCAGGTATCTTTCATCTACTCTTCCAGCCATCTCGCTGCACATTGATTTCCACCTTATGGTTAAGTGCTTCAGACTCTCGCCAACTCTCTGTTTTAACCCAAACACATCTTCAATACCTGGTCGTGATGAATTTTTGCTAATATACGCTCCTAAAAATGTAGCTTGTAAATGATCAAAAGAAGTTATGGTATTTTTTGGTAATCCCTCGAACCATTTCAATGCCTCGCCAGTTAAGCTGGATGCAAAATATTTGCATAACACAACATCATGGTTCTCCCACTGTAGCATACATCTAACATAAGCTTTGACGTGTTGAACAGCACAAGTAGTCCCATCAAAAATGCTGGTTAATGTTGGTAAATTGCATTTTGGAGGTATTCCTCTTAACTGTACTTCTTGAGTAAATGGAGTTCTCGCAGCTTCTTCAATAGCTTCATCAAGTTACCTTCTACCTCCTTCTCTTCTATTGTTCATCATTCCTCGCATTTCTGCTAATTCTCTCAATATTTGCTCATTCTCAGCTGAGTTTTGTTCCATTGGCCTTTTTAATGTTGTTTCCCTTCTCCTACGTTCTTGCCTTTCTTGTCTTGCGAGATTTTTATGTATCTCCTTCTTCGTCATCATCTCGTCTTTATCTGCGATTTTCTCTTTCATCTTCTTCTCTGCGAACTTCTTCACTTCTCCTTATTTCTCTTCGATGTCTCTCTATTCTCCTCTGTATCCTATCATACTCCTCTTGAATATTACCATTGTAGCGATTTTGCGTACGTCTTCTTTCTCGATTTTCATGATTATTTTGTCGCACGGCTTCTTGAAATTCATGTTCTTCTACTTCTGCCCTTAATCTTTCCCTCTCATGAGCTAGACGTGCTTGTTCAGCGTAATGTCTCTCAATTTCTTCTTCAATCATTCTTTGATTTCTTTGATTCTCTCGCCCATGCAATATCCTCCTACCTTCTTCTGAATTTTCTTCTTCAATTTGGTTGTTTCTTCCCTCTTGATTTCTATTGTCACGCGGATTATAACGATCACCAATTATCTCTTCTTCTCTATGACGTTGTTCTCTATTTGAATTTTGCACTTCTTCTCCATTATTTCTCATTGGGGAATTTTGCCTTGATTCTTCTCTGAATGATCGTGAATTTGATCTAACAGTACTTCTTGACCTCCTTCTTTGTAATCTCAAATTCTCCATTCTTAGCTCATGATTTTGTCTTGTTAAATTCGCACGCTCCTCTGCCTCTAGTCTCCTTTCTTCCTGTATTCTTTGCCTCAAATCATTTGCTATTTCATTTTTACGTCCTACATGAATTAATCCTCCACCTATTTCTTGATTTCTTTCTCCTCCTTCTTCATTTCTCAATTGTCGATTTTCTGCCTCTTCTATCGAATCCGACCTCCAAGTATGCACACTCACTCTTTCATAATCCACATTCCTATCTCGTGTTTGTATTTGTCGATTTGGTTATTGAATTGAACTTTCTGCTTTATTTCTTATTCTATTTATTCCTTATCTCATCCTTAAAGATTCTTCCAATTCACTTGTTCCCTCTCCTGCAAGTCTTTTACTTCTCCTCACAGTTGTCGGTGGTTCTGATGTATTTCTTCTTCTTCTAGCCATTTCTTCAACCCTAATAATTCCTTTAAATCTTCAAGTTGTAATTAGAGATTTCTTAATTTGATTCTCCCTGTTTCTAGCGCCAAAATGTAGTTGCAGGAATTCCCACACTACACCCTTGTTAAGATTCTATAGAAATCTATTGGAAATCAATTAACCTTCAAAGATTTAAACAACACTTTACTATTCAAATCTCAGAAATTTTTACAGAATTGGAAGAAATCAAGATTACAAATATTCTCTTGAAGTTTCTCTCTCCTTAAGACCCTTTCAACTCTCAAAAACATATCATCCTTTTCTGGATCTATCGTGCCCTTTATATAGGGATTTACATAATGGATGACAGCTAAGTTTTCCTTCTATTTCGGATCTATTCTGCGATGGGATCGCAATCACTACCATATTCTCTATCGCAAGAATGATGACCATCGCATGATCAACATATTCTTCTTTTATTTCTTCCATCGTCAATTTCTTTTTGGTATTCTGTGACGCTCGTGAAACGTTGTTAAAGTATTAACAGTGACGCTCGCAGAAATGTTATTAATATCGCAGGAATAGTGTTGTAGCGATATTCTGGTCCTACAGAGTTGTTAAACACGTTTTTAATTTTAGTAATATATAAGAGTTAGGTAGTTATATGTTTTATATACCTGAAAAAAAAAGAAACACGAAGAGAGCAGGAGACCAATAGATAAACCTACTTCATTTTCTCATCTTTATCGTATACAGGTGGTCGTGAAAATGAAGGTATTTCTTTGTACTTCCTTCTATTGCTTAAATAATTGAATTGAAAAGTAAAGTTCATATTATAGACTAATTTTTGTTTCCTTTCGTATTTAAAATCTAGAATTTGTTTATTTATTATGAATTTTTGGTTCACAGAGTGATTAATTGTTTGTGCTTACCATACTAGTTTCAACCTCATCAGTAAAAGGAATGTTTTCGGCAATTAAAATTTTCAAATCTAGACTTCAAAAAAAAAAAAACAGATAGAGAATCTTTGGTTGTAAATATTGAAGAAAAAAAATAGCTAGAAAGTTTGACATAGGTTCAGTTATTGATGATTTTTGTGATATGAAAGAACGTCAAGTAACATTTTGAAAAGGCTTTTCTTAAATATAGCCCACGGTTTTGTTATTGATAACCCATGGACTTAGTCAGTCGAATTGACCTATAAATCAGGATTGACCTTTTGTCATTATTATCCATTGCCCACGAATTAACCAGTAGAACGCCGACCCAACCTGTGCTTCTTTATTTTTCTTCATGAATCACGATTGTATGCTGAGTGATATCAAAGTTTAGCAGCACGGTTTTTTGTTTTCTGTAGGAATAATTCTGATATGCGTGTGATTCGCAAACTAAAACTAAACGAGTTTAATCGATCTAGCTACAAGATGTTTTGGACCTTGGTTCTGTTTATCAAAGAACTTTATGCATATAATAAAACCTAATTCAATTACAATTCATCACCATGTTTTCATGGGGATATGGAATATCAAAGTTTTACAAAGTTTTCCCCTTTTGCTTTCATGGTTTTGTAGTCTGATGAGTGATGACCGTTTTCGATTCATCACGAAGTTTAATTGGTTTTCATTATTGTTGATTCTCGGTAAAGAAATAATATTTTGATCCTTTCTCTAAAGATTTTAATACGTTTTTTCCAATTTTAATTATGTTACTATAATGAGGATTTTTTTATCTATCCATGATTCAGTTTATCAATCATCTCTACTGTAAATTATTAAGAAGTAGCGGTGATGGTGATATAACAGTATCTCTACTGTGAATTATTAAGAAGTGGTGGTGGTGGATATAACAGTACTACTGGCTGGGGTTGCGAAGAAATAAACAATAAAAATTTTGGGATTTTCTTAATAGGGAAGAAGAAGGTATGGACTTCATTAATCGTAGGGTGGAGATGGAAGAATTGAAAAAAACGTTCGGAGAATACTAATGAAAAAAGGAGTTGGATCGGCCTTCACCTATCCAAGTTAAAATTTATGGGCTATGGATAATAACAATAAAAGGTCAAATTTGAATTTTAGGTCAATTTAGTTGACTAAGTCACATGGGCTATCAATAATAAAACCGTGGGCTATGTTTAAGAAAAACCTTTTGAAAATTATAAAGTTAATGGTTCAATACTTTGTTGTAATGATTCACTACAAAAAATCCCCCCCCCCCCCCTTGTGTAAAAATTTTGGCTCCGTCCCTGGGAACAAATGGCGACTACTCAGATAGAAGTTCTTACTTGCCTCAGAATATTAATAGCGCAACTAATTCCGGACCAATGCCAAATCCAAGCAGAGCAAACGCAGAACATCCCCAGATCTGCTACTGGAGCCGAAAACTCAAGGGACCAACCTCGTGAGGATGGTATCCCTGGTACTGCACCAGATTACATTCAATATTTGAATTTCATTACTCGACAAGACTTGGAGAAACTCCTACCGAATTGAGGAAAAGAGGAGTCATCATTATTCCACTACCACCAGTCGCCTTATACAGAGGATGTCCAGAGATCCCCTATTCTAAGAGGATATGTATCGCCTACCTTTTATCTTTATGATGGAACAACTAATTCCCATGAACACATCTATCAATTTTTAAAAGCTCTACGAGTGCATGAATACCACCAAGTTCTGCGGTTCAAGGAATTTTCCAAGTCACTCACCGGGAGAGCTTACATCTGGCACAAAAATCTTGCTCCCAATAGTATCCCAAATTGGGACGGGATAGTGAGCACTTTTTATCAAAAGTATTTCTTCGCTTCTGAACAAATCATGCTTTCGGACATGTGAAGGATGTTTCAGCGCAACAACGAGCATCCCAACGACTACATCAAGAGGTTCTGAATACAAGCCTTGGATTGACAAGACCTGAACGTGACTCAACGACAATTGGTAGAGTCATGTATTAACAGTATGATCCCTGTCTATTGAGCCTTACTCAAAAATTTATGATTTCAAACTTTTTAGGAACTACATGAAGTGGCCAAGCGATCGGCCACTACTTCTCCAGCTTTATTAGAAAGGACGAAGCACTTTATAGAAGAGGATCATAGAGATACACGTGGGGATAGGTATCTGATCGGAGAACACCACTCGGACTAACTCTCAGTTGGTATCGCCATTAATGTTTTTTTTTTGCTAGGCCAAATATAAGACCAGTTAAATAATGACAGTAGTGAGATACCTGAATCAAACACTCCATGTATACCTCGAAAATCACCCAATCCTTGGCACATGCGCCAAATCAAGATAATGCAAGGATATCTCTACATCCGTCAACCGTGTCGCTTCCGTTAATCGACTGTCTTAGAGGTCGCAATCAACAAGAAAGACAAAAATCCCAGCCGGGGACTTCCACCTGTGTCGAGTGAGTTGAGTTAGGGAAAATACTAATCGATACCGGAACAGATGTCAACATCATCACTGTCAGATCTTTGAAAATTGCATGGGCTACTGGATGCAAGGATACGCACGCGCCGAAGATTCCAACGGAAAATGAAAAAGCGCTTATAGCCATATTACTCTCAAGTTGAACATGGGTGACATTTAAACATGCACTAAGTTTCAAATCATTATTTTACGATATGATTTTTAAGGTGCCTAAGAGTCTGCAACAGCAAAGCAGAAGTACCAGTCCTATAAACTTTTCGATGCTCTCCAAAAAACCAGCAAAGCCGTACTGAAAATTATATGAATTGCGCAACATGACGGATATGGATTTGAATAAAATCATGTGCATCTGAAGATTCTGCGCACAAGTGAGTCAAGTTCAAATTTCTCTGCAACCAGTGGTCACACAATCCGTCTAAGCCCGGGGATTTGACTCGAATGATCAGTCTTACTCCGACTCGATGATGTGAATGAACCCCCCCCCCTCCCCCCCACCTGTGTCGAGTGAGTTGAGTTTGGGAAAATACTAATCGATACCGGAACAGATGTCAACATCATCACTGTCAGATCTTTGAAAATTGCATGGGCTACTGGATGCAAGGCTACGCACGCGCCGAAGATTCCAACGGAAAATGAAAAAGCGCTTATAGCCATATTACTCTCAAGTTGAACATGGTATCTGATCGGAGAACACCACTCGGACTAACTCTCAGTTGGTATCGCCATTAATGTTTTTTTTTTTGCTAGGCCAAATATAAGACCAGTTAAATAATGACAGTAGTGAGATACCTGAACTAAACACTCCATGTATACCTCGAAAATAGCCCAATCCTTGGCACATGCGCCAAATCAAGATAATGCAAGGATATCTCTACATCCGTCAACCGTGTCGCTTCCGTTAATCGACTGTCTTAGAGGTCGCAATCAACAAGAAAGATAAAAATCCCAGCCGGGGACTTCCACCTGTGTCGAGTGAGTTGAGTTTGGGAAAATACTAATCGATACCGGAACAGATGTCAACATCATCACTGTCAGATCTTTGAAAATTGCATGGGCTACTGGATGCAAGGCTACGCACGCGCCGAAGATTCCAACGGAAAATGAAAAAGCGCTTATAGCCATATTACCCTCAAGTTGAACATGGGTGACATTCAAACATGCACTAATTTTCAAATCATTATTTTACGATATGATTTTTAAGGTGCCTAAGAGTCTGCAACAGCAAAGCAGAAGTACCAGTCCTATAAACTTTTCGATGCTCTCCAATAAACCAACAAAGCCGTACTGAAAATTATATGAATTGCGCAACATGACGGATCTGGATTTGAAGAAAATCATGTGCATCTGAAGATTCTGCGCACAAGTTAGTCAAGTTCAAATTTCTCTGCAACCAGTGGTCACACAATCTGTCTAAGCCCGGGGATTTGACTCGAATGATCAATCTTACTCCGACTCGACGATGTGAATGAACCCCCCCACCTGTGTCGAGTGAGTTGAGTTTGGGAAAATACTAATCGATACCGGAACAGATTTCAACATCATCACTGTCATATCTTTGAAAATTGCATGGGCTACTGGATGCAAGGCTACGCACGCGCCGAAGATTCCAACGGAAAATTAAAAAATGCTTATAGCCATATTACTCTCAAGTTGAACATGGGTGACATTCAAACATGCACTAAGTTTCAAATCGTTATTTTACGATATGATTTTTAAGGTGCCTAAGAGTCTGCAACAGCAAAGCAGAAGTACCAGTCCTATAAACTTTTTGATGCTCTCCAATAAACCAGCAAAGCCGTATTGAAAATTATATGAATTGCGCAACATGACAGATCTGGATTTGAAGAAAATCATGTGCATCTGAAGAATCTGCGCACAAGTGAGTCAAGTTCAAATTTCTCTGCAACCAGTGGTCACACAATCCGTCTAAGCCCGGGGATTTGACTCGAATGATCAATCTTACTCCGACTCGACGATGTGAATGAACCCCCCCACCTGTGTCGAGTGAGTTGAGTTTGGGAAAATACTAATCGATACCGGAACAGATGTCAACATCATCACTGTCAGATCTTTGAAAATTGCATGGGCTACTGGATGCAAGGCTACGCACGCGCCGAAGATTCCAACGGAAAATGAAAAAGCGCTTATAGCCATATTACTCTCAAGTTGAACATGGTATCTGATCGGAGAACACCACTCGGACTAACTCTCAGTTGGTATCGCCATTAATGTTTTTTTTTTTGCTAGGCCAAATATAAGACCAGTTAAATAATGACAGTAGTGAGATACCTGAACTAAACACTCCATGTATACCTCGAAAATAGCCCAATCCTTGGCACATGCGCCAAATCAAGATAATGCAAGGATATCTCTACATCCGTCAACCGTGTCGCTTCCGTTAATCGACTGTCTTAGAGGTCGCAATCAACAAGAAAGACAAAAATCCCAGCCGGGGACTTCCACCTGTGTCGAGTGAGTTGAGTTTGGGAAAATACTAATCGATATCGGAACAGATGTCAACATCATCACTGTCAGATCTTTGAAAATTGCATGGGCTACTGGATGCAAGGCTACGCACGCGCCGAAGATTCCAACGGAAAATGAAAAAGCGCTTATAGCCATATTACCCTCAAGTTGAACATGGGTGACATTCAAACATGCACTAAGTTTCAAATCATTATTTTACGATATGATTTTTAAGGTGCCTAAGAGTCTGCAACAGCAAAGCAGAAGTACCAGTCCTATAAACTTTTCGATGCTCTCCAATAAACCAACAAAGCCGTACTGAAAATTATATGAATTGCGCAACATGACGGATCTGCATTTGAAGAAAATCATGTGCATATGAAGATTCTGCGCACAAGTGAGTCAAGTTCAAATTTCTCTGCAACCAGTGGTCACACAATCCGTCTAAGCCCGGGGATTTGACTCGAATGATCAATCTTACTCCGACTCGACGATGTGAATGAACCCCCCCACCTGTGTCGAGTGAGTTGAGTTTGGGAAAATACTAATCGATACCGGAACAGATGTCAACATCATCACTGTCATATCTTTGAAAATTGCATGGGCTACTGGATGCAAGGCTACGCACGCGCCGAAGATTCCAACGGAAAATGAAAAAGCGCTTATAGCCATATTACTCTCAAGTTGAACATGGGTGACATTCAAACATGCACTAAGTTTCAAATCATTATTTTACGATATGATTTTTAAGGTGCCTAAGAGTCTGCAACAGCAAAGCAGAAGTACCAGTCTTATAAACTTTTTGATGCTCTCCAATAAACCAGCAAAGCCGTACTGAAAATTATATGAATTGCGCAACATGACGGATCTGGATTTGAAGAAAATCATGTGCATCTGAAGATTCTGCGCACAAGTGAGTCAAGTTCAAATTTCTCTGCAACCAGTGGTCACACAATCCGTCTAAGCCCGGGGATTTGACTCGAATGATCAATCTTACTCCGACTCGACGATGTGAATGAACCCCCCCCCCACACACACACACACACCCCCAACCCCGTTTAATTGGGCCGACCGACCGGAGGGAGGGAGTCCCTTTTATGGCCACTTTTTTGTTAAATGAAGAGTAACATAAATGTTCAATTTCATAAAAAGATTGAGAAAAAATATTCCTTGCAGATTCCCGTCACATTTTCATTAGACAAGATTATCCCTCTCTTTTAGTCCAATTACTATAACTCTTTGTGTATCCTACTTTTCAGGGGTATAATTGGAAAGCCAACTTTAATATAACATATATAAAAATCCGTGCCTTAGAATTTTACAAATTTTATCTCGTTGGAAAGGTTGTAAAAAAATCTACGCAACGATCACAAACAACAATATCAAATTTAAACTTCATCTTCAGATTCTTTTTCGGTCGGCCCTTCCACCGTGGCAACGGTTATACTAGTATTTTATTAAGCGGGTAGCAGTAACCCCAGATGGAAATAAGAAAATTTACTAAGGAAGAAAATCTCTGAGTACCTGTGCAAGAATTTCAATTGCAAGCCTCAATGCTCGGAATAGTCAACAGGTGCAGTTTCTGTTGGATATTTTCAATAACTTAGAAAATAAAACTGTTTTCGTTTTTGGTTTGTCACTATGATGGGGAAGTGTTCTGTGTTGGATAAACACAATGGATGTTAGTTGGAGATGAAGGGACACCTCTAATAGGTGTGATGGTTCATAAAGGACACAACCATTCCCAACAGACACCTTATGTGTCTTTTGGAAGTGAAGAGGCATCTCCAATAGGCATGAATAACCCTATAAGTAGTGAAGGAATTCTCCCATTCTTGAGAATGAATTCAACCTATTTTTCTCTCCATCTAAAGCATCATCAGAAATCTCTCTCATGTGTTCTTGGTTGGGTCAAGGGGTGCAAACCTTGAATCCAATTTCCTGTTGTAGGGCTTTCATTGTATCCTGAAGGCATTATTTCGCATACCTGTTGCAATCGCCAATTTATATTGGGAGGGTAGAAATAATCGTCTAAAAGAAATCACCCGAGCCTTGAAAGCTTTTGAGTACAACAATTTCTTTTAGTGTTTCCATCCTCTGTTTTATACCCACATTTTCCAACAGTTTTAGACGATTATGTTCACTCGACAACGGAGGATGAAACTCTGCTGTAAGGCATGATCGTTGTATCTTGGAAGACGACATCCGTAGAACCGTGAGCACCGTATACGGGTGAATTGGCTTTAAGGAAAGAGTGATCCTCGCCTCAATCAACCAATCCGATAAGTCTTTCTAACTCTCTTCTTGTTAGTATTTTTTTTTGTTGCATGAACAGGATTTCCGAGAAACCTAAATCGCATATTATTTCCAACAATCTTAAAGACAATTCAAGTTCTTTGTTTCCGGTTTCTTGGGAAATTTGATTTCGTCTCTTTGTTAAGAAAGCATTCCCTTTATGCAGTATAATTAAATGCATTCACAGTGTTTCCATCTTTCACTTACTGGATACATGTTCATGCACATTTTGGATCGGTGATGCTAATTCTCAGAATTGCATGCATGACATACTTATATTCTCCGTGTGACTTTTCTTTTTCCATATATACATGTCATGAGTCAGTATACTTCACGTATGTACATGTTTTTGCTGCTGCCATTATTCGGATTTTTATATATGCATTCAGTGGAAAGCATAATGGAATGATATTATTGTTCGTATGACTTCACACAGTTAAAAGGTATGTTTGAATAATCTTACCGAGAGAAGAAATAGGTATTGACTCATTGTTCCATGTTAGTTATGAATCCATGCATAATGATCTGTTAAGGTTATTTATGACGACATAAATTGATCTTCTCTTTGTTTAATTTTTAAATCCTTGTGTGAAGAAAGAGTTGTGGTGGTTCTGGAGCACAGGGAGGTTTTTGGGTACGGTTATAAGACAAACCGTTCGCCTCTCTGATTGTCGATACTGTCTATTCCTTCTAAGAGACATAACTCTTGCAAGATGTCATTTCAATTACAATTTTGTACGAAGAGACATGTCCTTTGATTAAAAATATTGGCATCTAGTTTGGTCGATTATCCATGATCTCATTTTGTGTCATCGTTTTTGCCAAGAAATGAAACGTCTTGAGCCATTCAGTGGGCAGTTAGGTCCTTGTGTCTGTTTTGAATTCGGATGGATCAAGAGAACAGAGGAAGGGAAAATGAGATATATACGATCTTAAGGAAACGTACGCATCTCTAGTTCCCTGTTCAAGGTTTCTTTTAGAGTTAGGGGATATGGATATTCAGGGAAAACCATCCAGTGCGAAATCCAAAATAATTGAGTTTGTTAACGGCACATGTTTAAATTCTTCTCATAATTTTGGAGATACCCAGCGTCCTTGTCACCTTGTTGTTTCATGTATTGGTGATAGTCATGAACAGGTTCTGATGCAATGTGACCAATAATTATGGCCCACATTTATGAATGATTTGGTCTTCTCCGAGAACTTCAGATGCCTAAGAAATAGATATCTAGGTGATTCATGTGATGTACGTGAATTTACAGTTTTCAGCAGTGGGTTGCATACATGCCACCTGAATTTTGGGAACTTGGATTTCGCTTCCTAGATGGGTTTGAATTACTTTGTTCAGAAAGGCGTAGATCTCGTATTGCTGGAAATTCCTCCAAGAATAAGTGATGAAAATGCAATACAGGAAATGTATAGAATCCATAATGGATTTAATTGTACGGAAAGCGAGATGAATTCTATGTACCATCAGTAGGTGGTATATGAGAAGCCTTGTGTATACACTTACTTACGTAAACGAAATAAGTAAAAACAATTAATGCAGCGCCTCCCCTTGGATGTGCAAGCGCAATTCTGCTTGTGCAAAGCACCAGTGGTAATGGTAGTTTCATAACATAGAAAATGTCATGAAATGTCGGGGAGAAGACTAAGAGTACTCCGTACAAGTTAGTACCTCTAAATGTGGGGGTTGAGAGACTCCGAGATGGGTGACCATGAGAATCGGATCTCGATTTTGGCACCAATTTTGCTAAGGAAAAAGCAAAGTAGTGTTAGACAAACTGAAATTATATGGTTGAGTACAAAGGAAAGCCAGATCCATAATAATGGTACCCGTACCGGTATATTGGATTTGAAGTTTTAATTTCTATTTAGAAATTATATATGGGTACATGTTTGACACAAATGGTATTTCATGATATTGAGTTGCATTTTGGCATTTGAGAATTATCATGAAATAGGGGGAGAATTTATACGAAAATGTCGTATAAAATTTTCTAGTTGGTGGATTATTTTAAAACCAAAATCGTCATAATTGTTGAGACAACAATGGTATGGCATGAACATAATTCTTGCGATAAGAATTATAGGTTCCAAATTTGGAAATTGGCAAGTCTTAAATGACATCGAAAGGGAAAAATGGAATACCGGTCAATATGTAACATATTGGAAGATTGGGCGGCCGACCAAATATCCAACGATGAGGTGTTACGATATTACCGATGCATAAATTATGAACATTTGCATTACATAATGTAGAATATTAAATAGACATTGTCTATGTAATTGGGTATGAATTTGTAGAGGATTGGGCATGAGTAAAAGAGTTACTCATCAAGGTATTATATTTGTTGAGATAACAAATATATAAGTTGCCTACAAATTTTCTATGCCTCTAGTATATGCAAGTCTATAATGACTTCTTGTGAATTAACCGTAAATGTTAATTAGGATCACTAGAGAAGTTACAATTATTTTGTAAAATCAAAGAGGAACATTTTTAGTAATGTTTTCAGAATTGATTGCATTAGTAGATGCAATTAATGAGAAGAAATGGCTTAAAACCTAACTTGTAGAGATCCTATTTTGGAAGAAGCCATCTCAGGAGGTCTTGATTAATTGTGAATCAGGATATGATCTATAACGTCTTTAACAAGACTTATAATGAAAAGTCAAGACATACAAGTCTTAGACAAGGAACGGTAAGTCAATTACTCAAGAAAGGAGTAATTGCAGTTAACCATTGAATCGGAGAAAAGCTTGGTAGACCTACTTATGAAGAGTCTCCCAAGGGAATTAATTTCAATGAAGTATATAGAAATGGGACTAAGGTCTGTGAAGGAAGGTTGATCTCCCATAGCAGAAACCCAACATATGTTTTGAAAAAGATAAACAAGGTTCAATGTGGTACCAACAAGTTATGGCTGTAGATTATGGAGCACTAACATAAAACTTCCCATTTCAAGTTAGTCTTTGTTTTTCTGCGAAAAAATAGGATGGATGTAAATCCTTAATGAGTCTGTGATTAGTAAAAGGTGTCTCGCAGAAACACCTTCGAGACTTACCTATATGAGTATGGAAATGTGGGCCGTTTCCTAAGAGAAGAAGACCGTTCTCTAAAGAAGACTCATGAATAAGGATATAAGCACAAGGCCTTTATAGTGCTTGGCTACAGAACACATGATTTATAGAATCAATATGTGTGGAGACTCCGGTTTTATCATAAGGGATACTTGGTTCAAGACTGGTTTCACCATAGAATCTCGATAAGGCTTTGAGTTTCTTACACTAAGTGAAGGTTCAAACCCAGAAGGTACCTATCATTTATGTATTGGTTTCAACGATGATGCTTAGTCTCAATTGTGCTTGAACTACGTTGGCTTGATCCCACTCGGGTACGTGGCGATCACTTGAGTGATGCAGCCACTCCGATTTTATAAGTTTTATTTTATTTTATGTTTTTGGTTTTTGAAAATAGGGGGAGATTGTTGGATATTTTCAATAACTTAGAAAATAAAACTGTTTTCGTTTTTGGTTTGTCACTATGATGGGGAAGTGTTCTGTGTTGGATAAACACAATGGATGTTAGTTGGAGATGAAGGGACACCTCTAATAGGTGTGATGGTTCATAAAGGACACAACCATTCCCAACAGACACCTTATGTGTCTTTTGGAAGTGAAGAGGCATCTCCAATAGGCATGAATAACCCTATAAGTAGTGAAGGAATTCTCCCATTCTTGAGAATGAATTCAACCTATTTTCTCTCCATCTAAAGCATCATCAGAAATCTCTCTCATGTGTTCTTGGTTGGGTCAAGGGGTGCAAACCTTGAATCCAATTTCCTGTTGTAGGGCTTTCATTGTATCCTGAAGGCATTATTTCGCATACATGTTGCAATCGCCAATTTATATTGGGAGGGTAGAAATAATCGTCTAAAAGAAATCACCCGAGCCTTGAAAGCTTTTGAGTACAACAATTTCTTTTAGTGTTTCCATCCTCTGTTTTATACCCAAAATTTCCAACAGTTTCATCGCGTTGGTGTCCTACCTAATGACACTACATGGAGCATCATCTTAGACAACCACATATGAAGAACCGATGGATTGAATGAATCATACTTGGAATTGAAGATGTACAAAAAATCCCCTCATTATCAAAATCTCCCTGGTCTATAGAACACAGACAACTAGGAAGCCGCAAATTTGATGATAATTCTTCGCCCTCTAAAAGTAAGCCACAAGGATAACTTCATATATCCCGACCTCGCCATCGGATCTAGTACGCGTTTACAGCTCCTAACAAGGCCACAATACATTTCCAGGCCGACTCCATAAAACATAACTTCAGTAACCAAACAAAAGTACGACTAGGGATTGCTCATCGCGGACCATTCCGTACAACAGTTGAAAATTCAGGAGATAACTCCAAAGATGCTGATTGGAGCATAGCATTTGATGATATGATAGCAGCACGACGGAAATGGGATACCTATCAGCTCATCTACTTCAATCTTAACACCTATAAAGAGCTTTGCCCAAATGAGCATTCCAAACATATCATTATCACAATCAGAAAAAAAAAAAAAACAACATAAGAAGTTGTTGCTAACTTCAACCGCGCTAGTTGTTTATGAAAGAGATGCTGAATTAGGGATTCTTCAGGTGACATCGTCGATTTCCCCAATCTATATGCAAGCTCAAAATAGACAAGTACCTGTAGTCACAGTATCAATCTCGGCTATGTAGCTTACAAAAGGCTCTCAGAAGTTCAAAGAATTGGCAATCATCGTTGAGGAACGGGCCATGCATCCTTCATAAAAAGTGTTTATCTATGTCTCTACTACGACATACTAAAAGGGCGTGTCAAACTGATGTACAGGCCAAGATATACGTTTCCTACACTGAAGTCCGGGGAGTCCAAAAAAAATAAATCACACGGGATTACGAGTTTCGAATGACCATGCATGGATGACCAGCCATAAAAACTCCAAATCAAGTGATTCTTTGTGCATATGATAGTTTAATCTGTTATCTTTGAGAGTTGGGGTCAAATGTCAAAAACTCTATACCTCCTGGAACGAACAATGCGCAAACTAGGGTTTCCCTATGGGTTTCAGCAAAATCATCCCTGGAGACAACCTCATCCACCTGATGAGTCATGCAACATTAGACGTTGTTAAGACACAAGAAGCAAAGAAAATCGACGACCAAATCACTGGATATGTACCTTGATTAAAGCTCCACACGTGACAAAAAGGGGTGCTGATAAGAGAAGGTCATGATTGATCCCAAATCATGATTTCAAGCATATATATACGGTATGGAGATTCCTTATGGGGCTAGGAATGGCCAGCCAGAGCCCGTGGGGCCGCATGAGCCTTGCATCACCGTATGGAAACCAAACTATTCCTTTCCAAGATAAATAACAGGCGTGAATACCTCGTAGCCGCGCACACCATGTTGCCTGCCCAACGGATAAGTAACGCCCCTTTTGCTTATAAATTTCAGATTTGCATAGTGTATATTTTACCATTTAGTGCTTACCATACAACATGACATTGTTCTGTGCTAACCAGGGGACTAATATTGATGGTGAGTTTTGACAAGGGCGTTTATGATAAATTGACCTTTCCCTATTTGCAGAAATATAATGTAATGTATCCCTGACCCAGCATCAGGATTAAGAATTTGTATTTACAATTTATATTCCGCAAGAGAACTAGTAATGCATATCCAACTTCCGGTTTAACTGTCGCATAACATACACATATATAAGCAGAGTATTTCATTACCGGTACTCTATCATATTGGTTGAACAAGCTCCTAGACGAATTGACCGCTAGTATAAAGAAATATTATCCTCGGGCTTCCACCTGTGTTTTAAGAACCGGACTGGCCGGTTGGACCAGTAAATCGGTGAATCCGTAATAAAAACGGTCCAGTTTTATACAGATCCAGCAACATGTTAAAAAAACCAGAGAACCGGGTGACCCGACCGGTCCAACCAGTGACCCTTTAGACCCAGTCCGATTTTGAACTGGTTTTCCCAGGTGATCCAGTAGATAGATACTGTTGCACCACAAAGAAAATAAAATAAAATAAACAGTATATATCACTCAAAGCTTCTTAAAGAGAGACTACTAGGTTAATAAATCAGTGAAATAAATAAAAAATTAAACACAATCCATATTGAAACATATATAGTTAGAGATCCACAGAGATTAATCTCTTCCAACAAAACAAAACAATGTTTGTTAATAAATTTTCAATTTCCTTGGTGTAGATGTTTGTCACAGTTTAAACAATGATTGTTCTTGAGGTTCCGAGAGTTAGGGGGAGAGGTGGGGTGTGGATGTGTGGGAGGAAGAGGACGGTTGATAAAAAAAATCAGAGAGTGAAAAAACAAAACAAAGAGAGGAAGAAGACGAGTGCTTTAGAGATTAGGGCTTGGTAGAAATTGTAAATAACTAAACTAATAGATGCAATAGTGGGAGTCTGACAATTAATTGTTTCCCCTGATTATCACCTCCATCACGTGTCAATCCCATAGAATTAGGTATATTTTTTTATTTTAGGTCTTTCACTTAAACTAATACTACTATATATTTGACCCACTAAACCACCGGTTGAATCATTGGATTAACCAGTCGACCTAGTAATTTTATTGGGTTGTCGTCCGGTCCGAGTTTTAAAACACTGGTTTCCACTGATGTTGGTGACAACTACCCTTCATGTGACGGAGCCGAAAATTACGCCTAGTGTGCCTGGGAGCGCAGGCCATAACTTCACCGATGCGCCATGATGATGCTACTTTCCGGACCTTAAAACTAGGCAAATGCACGTTCATTTGCCTTTGCAAGCATGCTCGGAAAGGACGATGCAGCTAACTTAGCTTCCACATCGTTCCAACTTACCCTTATTCTGCAAAGGGTTTAAAGACTTGAAGGCTATGGATGATGAAAGTACTCGCTAAATAAAACTATATGCCACAAATGGCGACCCAAACAGACTAACGAATTAGTTATTAAGAAAACAAAAACTTTCCTAAAATGGCAAACAAAAATTTACTCGTTAACGAGTCCACTCTGCACATTCCCTAGAGTTTTCATCGGTACCAACTATGACAGATCGGGAAATTACTCCTAGCGTATCAGAATATGGATCTGGCTTGCATAATGTAAGCTATCAGTTCTAGGTATTTTTTGAATACTGTATTGGTAACACTTGTGTTCCTGTCGAAATAGGTTGAAGGCCTATTTATACAAGTCAGTTGAGCGCACCCCTGATCTCGTAGGAAGTGGAGCATGTTAAGTGATGGAGTAGTGGGGTTATGTAGGAGGTGGTGATCATCACGTGGTCACTCCTTTTCCCACTTATCTCATCGTTGTTAACCGTTCATCTTTTCATGATAGTTCTTGTAATGGGCGCGTTGCACGCCGCATGATGTAAACCTCTAGACCAATATCCCATTAAGTATCCCCCAGTTTGCGACATGTTTGATGTCTCGAGTAAGCGGGTCAAGTCATTGGACTTGCCGTAATGAATAGCATATGGTGCTATTGGGTGAAACAACTAAGTTGTTTATAATGTTGACATAAAATATCGTAAGTGTTCGATGCGTGTAAAGCATCGCTTTTAAACTAGAAGCCCGAGACAATCAACGTTCATGAAGCATCGTTGTCTTATAGTTTTTTAAATAAGTCGCGGATTAAGCGTCTTAAAATGGCAGCATGTCAGACCATCTTTGGGTGATCGTTTGAAGGCCGCATGTATGAGCCACCATTTGCTCGATTGCTCCCTATGGCAGAGTGGCGGCCGTGATCATCGAGGTACCTCACTGATCGCCTAACATTTAATCCAAGCTGTCCGACCAAGCTGACGAAGTCGGACAGACGATATGGTTTGTGGCACATGTTTGCCGCCGTTGATACAATTTAGGGTTTAGGGATGTGTGAATGTCCCTACTTTGGCCAATCGAATCCAAGTATTGGGTGCTAATTTGGATGGAATGATTCGGCATGCGTGGATAAGAGCCACCGGCGTGCATGCCTGCACCTATCGGTCCATCAAAAATTGGATCTAGGCCACTTGATTCGGCTAGCGAAGATGAGTGTCCACGATCAATTTGCGACTGCCGCAAAGCGTGAATTAGGTTTTTGGACAGCCGCGGCCACTCTAGTTCGATCGAGCAATTAGATGCTCCAGTGACCTCCCATAGGTAAGTCGATCGAACATGGATAGATCCGGGACGGCGGTGAACTCGTGTGCAACTTCCTGATAGTTCAAAACATGATGTAAGCCATCCAAATAAGATGGCTAAGTTGGATGGTCGTGATCAATTTAAGACGCTAGTGTACTTCCACGACCCAAAATTAGGGTTTAAAAGCATCACGCCTGCCATCTTTTGGGCAAACGTTTTATTGCTCTATGACCTTTTCGTGGCCAAACCGATCGAGTGGGGGGGAAAGTTGGGCTGCCGGTGTACACGTTAGCACTTTCCTAATCACCCGTGAAGTAATCCAAGACGTCTAACTAAGATGGAAAAGTTCAACGGCTGCAATGCTTTTAAGAATATTTTGGATAGCCCATGCTCGATCGAGCTCCTTCCCAAACAGCGCGTCCACCCTACTTAGAGTTAGCGTTTGACAGTGCTGGGAGGCGTATAGGTGAGGTCTGATCGGTCGGGGAATTAGTAGGCATGCCGACGATCATCATGGTGATTGCCTATTCCTGCCAGGGTTTGGATAGGCTTATTGAATTGCGCAGCCAAATTGTGTGGTCGTGATCATTTCTGAGACTGATATGGACAATCCAGATTTCCCTTAAGGGAATTAAACATGTTCAATCGAGCCGTTTTTAATTAAAAGTGCGTCGATACGAGATTCTCTTTGTCAGAGAGTGATGTAGCTTGTGCGGGTATTTCCATGCAAATCTCAATAGTGGCACTTCGGGAGATTCGTGCTACTCTGCTGAGAGTGAGCACTTAATTGTCATGTCACGTCAATGATGAGAGTTCGGCTGAGAACATAGCACAGAAAATACTAGGCAAGTCACGCATTAGTGAATAATACTGGTAGAAAATATAATTCACAGAATATTTGGGATTGTTGCTACATACACCATTCTGAGTGGATTTCGTATAAATGTACTGAATTTATCAATACATATGTAAGTGGAGAGGTTTGAGAACTCATCACTTTTAAATGGCTCAACCTATTTACAGATCTATGATGCATTTGAATATACTGAATTGCTAAATACATATATATGTAAGTGGAGAGGTTTGAGCACTCATCACTTTTAAATGGCTCAACCTATTTACAGAGCGATGGCGCATTAAATATAGGATTTTACAATTTTATCCATGAACTAAAAACCACTATCAACATTAAGTCCCCTGCTTAGCACGTAATAGTTACACTATTGCGAGGTAAGCACTAAATGGTGACAAATAAAGGTAAAACTTACGAGACAAAGTTAGATGTTACCAGGAGAGATGGGTCGGCATTTCTTTGGAACATGTCACGTTCAAGAGGCGTCCAGGTAAGCGTTACCCTAGCATAATGTCGGTGGCCTCAAGTAGATTAGGTATACTGTTGTTTGGGATATCAAACTGCATTCCGAGTCCCTTGTACACCTAAGTATCATTCTAGAGCATGTCCAAGCTTTTCTAGCTTATTCATGACGATGTTATAATCCTTGACTTCTGATGTGGACAAGCTCTGTCATGAGGAATATCCTTAAAAGGATGCTGAAGTAATTGAAGCAGCTCCCAAAGAGAACATTGATGCAGCTTCCGAGAAGGATGTTGAAATGGCTCGAGAGGATGTTGAAGCATCTCCTGGAGAGGACCCTAATGAAGGAGCCATTATCCCTGGTATTGACGACACTTTTTTTTTATGTTTAGTAGTCTTCGATTAGAGCCAGGGATTGATCGAATAATAATCTTTCATTCATGCTGCTTTTATGTTTCCAGTTGGATGAATGAATGAAATCTACCGACTAAGAGTTTTGGGTGTCTCTAGATAGACTAGCTACAATTTCCCTAATTTCTAGATCATCAGAATCCTGAAAATGGTCAATTGCTTCTTGTAGGTCATATTCATGTGACGCATCCTCAGACATATTTAAAATCTCTACGAGTTCATCTTCTTCGTCTAAGACTATTGCTTCTAAATCTGTAGACTCTAAAATATTATTCTCAGAATCAACTCGTTTCTCAAATCCATTATCGGCTTCGTAATTAAAAGGAAATACTACATCGTCTAAAAAGGGGTATCTCTAGTCAAATCCTCATCCTTTTGAATAGGTGAATAATTATTAAAATTATTTGGATTTGAAATAGAAATAACATTATCATTATAAAGCTCAATTGGAGTAACAAATTCCTGATCACTATGCCTACATATTTCAGATTCTTCATCAACACTATCCTCATCATCATTAATACGATCCTCATCTAAACAAGTAGTGTTACCAATTCTAACCTCGTCATCTTGATTATGTATATAACTATCCTCGTTTACAAGGGTACTATTGGAAACACAATAATGGAAATTAAGATTATTCCGAGCAAGTCTTTTGTTCCTCAACTTACATGTATTTTCAACTAGTATCTTGAGAGACTCTTCAAGAGGACGAATAGGAACTGAAGGATCATAATAAGGACTAGTTTTCAACTGTTTAATTAAGTCGTCCAAAGACGAGGTACTAGAACTATAATATTTCTTATTTTCTTGCTCGTATGACCTATGCGCATGTGAATAGTAATTGGGCTCACCATGATATGGGCCATCACCTTAAATAAGTCGGTACTCCCAAACACTATCCACACTATGGTCGTAAAAAGAATGATGCGCACGTTGTAATTCAGTCGGATATTCATTGTATTGGCTATTGTAATACCAGTTCGACATGATATTGTGCACGTGCAAATGCAAGATTGACTAAAATGGGTAGGCTCAGGTTACCACAGCAAAATATACCCAAAGGTACTAGGCTGAGGTTTGTGGACTTTCAGCTGGTAATTCCCATAATGCCCAAGGCACGGGTTCAGCTTACTAATCCACATGTTTTCCTATAATCGGTAGTCTGACGATGCAAATGGTGTGTGCACGTGTTTTTTTTTAATAAATAAAGTACTAAAAATAAACACAAACAAAGAAAAGAAAAATTACAAGTCCAAAAATAAATAAAGAAACTACCAAAAATAAGATAAAAGTCTAAAAATAAAATCTTCAGTTTCTCTCTTTTTGTAAGGCAAGTTCAACTTTCCACTTTTCGCTTCAAGCCAATCCTGCACAGCAAAAACAAAAATAACAAAGACGTAAAATAGAACAAAAATAATAATCTAAAAAAATAATAATAATAAAATATATACAAAACCTAAAAAAAAAGAGCAAAACCTAAAACCTAAACCTAAATACAAGTCCGCGTCGACGGCGCCAAAAACTGATGTAGTTTTGAAGTGGTAAGTAAAGGTTTGATTCTCGGACTTGGGAAGTTGTTGATTTTAGACTTAAAAAACAAAATATTTACACAAAATTCTCACAAGATCAAGAAGTACTGGGATTCAGGACTCCACTAATTCCCATTCATGTGGTTCAACTGCAAATTCTAGACATTCATAGCGCGAATAATAACAATTTTTTGACTCTAATTCTATGCCGAAAGTAGATTTTTGAAAAGAAATGATTGTAAATAAAAAGCATGGGATATCAAAAGACTTAACCTAAGTATAACCCATCAATTTAAATAACAATCACTCAATAAAAATCATAAATCAATTAAAAATCAATGCAATAAGTCATAAAAGAATTAATAGAATTACCACACGCATGAAGAATGGCTTCCTCCATCAACCCAGTGTTTGGGTTTAGCTCTTCATGGTGAAAACACGCTCAAAATATATATTCATGGCTCAAAAGTTTTTTTATTGAAGAAATTGTTTAAGACAGATATTTGCAACGCTGTAAATATGTTACAGACGTTGTTACAAAGAACGATAAATTTTAAGTGCAGCAGAGTAAACGACTGTCTCCACAGGTCTGTTCTTCATGTTCTTGAAAACGACACTTTTCTGGTGTCGTCTGCAACTCCTCCTCCTTCTTCTCTGCTGTTGCTGCGATTCTTCTCTACAGACTTTTTCTTTGCTCTTCAGATACCCCAAACTCCCGATTCTCCTTGTGTGACCTCTTAGCACTCTTTTCATACCATACAGGACGATTAAATCTCAAGGAAATCTTCTCTTTTCTTTTTCAGAAAGTCTCAGACTTTCTTTCTCTCTTTTCTCTTCTACACGTTTCTGGGTTGTTTAGAACCTCCCTAATCATCTCTGTGACGTAATAAAATCATATGGAACAGATATCTTCCCTTTAATCCCACGTAAATTCCATGTAGAGCCGAGATTCTTTCCCTGTTTCCGTAAATAAACTATCCTTCCCTGTTTACCCGTGAGTCCGTGTATCTCCCTTGTTTTTCGATTCAAAACCCATTACCAATCCTGTGTTGTCCTAAAAGGATAATTCTAACCAATCCAGCAAGAAATCCCGATAGCATGTCGTTCAAATGTTTCCCAGAATTTTACGCAAGTGCTGTGTAGTTTTTCCCGCCAAAATGTTTCTTTGAACCGTGAAGAAGGGGATGGCCCTTATCCAACAGTTGACTACACATAACAGTGGGATGTGAATAGAAACTTGAGTGCCCCTTATAAATGGGATACCCCTTATCCAAACTGGGAGTCCGAATAGCAGGTGTTCTCCGAATATGCCTTTAGCAACTTTTCGAGCCAATTTCTCCAAAAACAAAAACACCTACAAAGACATAAAATACCAAAATAAGTGCAAAATCGAGTACTAACATTACAAAGAATTGAGACTAATATAGATACATAAATGCGTCTAAAAAATACCCCCAAACTTATTATTTGCTAGTCCCGGGAAAATCAAATCAAATCTACAAAATAAAATCCTAACACGCTGTCGCAGGCATCGTCGATTGCATTTAGCGTATGCAATAAACCATTAAACCCCTAGGTGTCCCTAGTGGCCGAGTTATAGTCTCGGGAGGGCTTATAAGAGATATACCCACAAAACCTTTACTACAGACCCTAGCTATCTACGCAGAACCTTGGAAGCCACTAAAGAATCTCCTTGGTTGGCATACTTATTGACTACAAGAGGAAGTACCCTGATGCGAAATTCCAATTGTTGTAGACGATTTGCACTCAAGCATACTAAAATTCATATAAAGTGACAGAGCTCTACTCAGATAGTCGCACTATGGACACCAATATCCGGAGTCAACAAATCACATGGAAAGATTAAGAGATGGATTTAGAAAAACATAGATGGTTTTGATGTTGACTAGGTGAATGGTGTTTCTCATATCTGTCTGAAGGCCACTGCCAAAATGAACCTATCCTAATGGACTGATATACTAGTCTGACTAATATCAACACAACTGGAATATACAATGGAACCAATGGTCGATAATCTTAATTCTAGATCAACTCTTATGGCATATACAAGGGAACCAGCGGTCAATTTATTCACTGAACATTAACAATTAACTTTTTTTTTGAACTGCATGATTAGATCTTTTGGATCCAAGCGCATGCTTCTTGTCAGCATATTACATGGTAATTCCCGTGGATCCTGCGTTCCACGCTTGTTTAGGCGACGAAGACAGGGAGAACACACACATATTGCTATTCCCAAGTGTTAAATATATATATATATATATATATATATATATATTAGTAACTCAATCACTCTATTTCATCTTAGCAGTGGTAACAACTTGAATCGTGAGCCCCACCTAATCACTTAGATAAACATATTTAAAAAAAAAAAAAAAAAATAGAAGTGAAAAGGACTCAACGAGATATGGTGAAACTACCATGTTATTTCTAACACCTGAGCTCTGTGCTTTTATGAATAAACTCTTTAGATGTTTCCATCTAATCAGATTGGTTCCTCAACTCCTACAACCAAAATGCTTCCATCCACTTAGATTGGTTAGTGTCATCCTTAATAAACATAAATTTCTAGGCTCTGGAGTTTATTTATTGCAACTAAAAAGTTTCTCCCATACCCCCAAACTTAAATCTAACATTGTCCTCAATGTTCTATAGATAAAATTAAAAGCATGAACAAGGAGAAACTGTTACCATTTGAAGCAAAAGAGATAAGGAAAGATATTATCGTGTTTCATGAACATGGGTTACCTCTCAAGAAGTGCTAAGTTTAACATCTTCAGCCATAAATAATACAGAATTAATCACCTCAAATCATATAGCAATAGCCGAAATAATTGCGGATCATCTGCATCAAAAAGTGTTAACACAGATAAAAGGAAACTGCAACAAACCAAGAATAAACATAGCATACCTTTGCCTAGTTTCATGTTTAAGACAACTACATCTAATTGTGGTTCAGGTTTAAGTTCTATAAATGGGTCTAAATAAAATATTTTCATGGGTTGCCCCTCCTCATAAGTAAGATCTGAAATATCAGGTTCTAAGGTCTGGAAAAATTTAGAAGCACACAATAATAACCTGAATAATTGAGGATCCTCTAAGTCAATCAGTTTTGACTTACATAGTTGACCATAATGAGAGTGGTGGTCATTGTTAAGCAAATGTGTCAATTCTATATTCCTAAAATAATTAGGTTTAGTCTCAAAACTTAATAACTCACACATTTAAAATTCAAACGTTCCCAAAATTGGAGGAAACATATTTGGTGGGAAAACAAAATCAATCTGGGTATCATAGCCTGGGTAAACCACATCAACCAGAGGATGTGTTTCTAGCAACTGAACTTCTTCTTGGACATCATTAGGTTCGGGAAAACTTGTCTGAAGATGATTTTTTTAAATGGTAGAGGTACATATGTCAAGTCCCAAGTGAGGGATCTCTGTAAGAGCTAAAGGTAAGGCACATGGAGAATGATAATGACCCCAAACTTAGAGTTTTGGGTGTCTCTAGATAGACTAGATACAATTTCCCTAATTTCTAGATCATCAGAATCCTGAAAATGGTCAATTGCTTCTTGTAGGTCATATTCATGTGACGCATCCTCATACATATTTAAAAGCTCTACGAGTTCATCTTCTTCGTCTAAGACTGTTGTTTCTAAATCTGTAGACTCTAAAATATTATTCTCAGAATAAACTCGTTCCTCTAAACCATTATCGGCTTCGTAATCAAAAGGAAATACTACATCGTCTAAAAAGGGGGTATCTCTAGTCAAATCCTCATCCTTTTGAATAGGTGAATAATTATTAAAATTATTTGGATTTGAAATAGAAATAACATTATCATTATAAAGCTCAATTGGAGTAACAAATTCCTGATCACTATGCCTACATATTTTAGATTCTTCATCAACACTATCCTCATCATTATTAATACGATCATCATCTAAACAAGTAGTGTTACCAATTCTAACCTCGTCATCTTGATTATGTGAATAACTATCCTCATTTTCATGGGTACTATTGGAAACACTATAATGGAAATTAATATTATTCCGAGCAAGTCTTTTGTTCCTCAACTTACATATATTTTCAACTAGTATCTTGAGAGACTCTTCTAGAGGATGAATAGGAACTGAAGGATCATAATAAGGACTAGTTTTCAACTGTTTAATTAAGTCGTCCAAAGACGAGGTACTAGTACTATAATATTCCTTATTTTCTTGCTCGTATGACATGTGCGCATTTGAATAGTAATTGGGCTCACCATGATATGGGCCATAACCTTGAATAGGTTGGTGCTCCCAAACACTATCCACATTATGGTCGTAAAAATAATGATGCCCATGTTGTAATTCAGTCGGATATTCATTGTATTGGCTATTGTAATACAAGTTCGACATGATATTGTGCACGTGCAAATGCAAGGTTGACTAAAATGGGTAGGCTCAGGTTACCATAGCAAAATGTAACCAAAGGTACTAGGCTGAGGTTTGTGGACTTTCAGCTGGTAATTCCCATAAGGCCCAAGGCACGGGTTCAGCTTACTAATCCACAAGTTTTCTTAAAATCGGTAGTCTGACGATGTAATTGGTGTGTGCACGTGTTTTTTTTTTTTTTTTTTTTATAAATAAAGTACTAAAAATAAACACAAACAAATAAAAGAAAAATTACAAGTCCAAAAATAAATAAAGAAACTACTAAAAATAAGATAAAAGTCTAAAAATAAAATCTTCAGTTTCTCCGTTTTTGTAAGGCAAGTTCAACTTTCCACTTTTCGCTTCAAGCCAATCCTGCACAGCAAAAAAAAAAAATACCAAAGACGTAAAATAGAACAAAAAAAATAATCTAAAAAAATAATAATAAAAACATATATATAAAACCTAAAAAAAATGCAAAACCTAAACCTAAATACAAGTCCGCGTCGACGGCGCCAAAAAATGATGTAGTTTTGAAGTGGTAAGTAAATTTTTGATTCTCGGACTTGG
Organism: Papaver bracteatum; assembly: GCA_023529315.1. NCBI lineage: Eukaryota > Viridiplantae > Streptophyta > Magnoliopsida > Ranunculales > Papaveraceae > Papaver > Papaver bracteatum. Next base: position 380,611 of record JAJJWX010003590.1, on the reverse strand, counting down.
GAAGTTGTTGATTTTAGACTTAATAGACAAAATATTTACACAAAATTGTCACAAGATCAAGAAGTACTGGGATTCAGGACTCCACCAATTCTCATTCATGTGGTTCGACTACTAATTCCAGACATTCATAGCGCAAATAATAATAATTTCTTGACTCTAATCCTTTGCCGAAAGTAGATTTTTGAAAAGCAATGACTGTAAATCTAAAGCATGGGATATCAAAAGACTTAAACTAAGTATAACCCATCAATTGAAATAAAAATCACTTAATAAAAATCATAAATCAATTAAAAATCAATGCAATAAGTCATAAAAGAATTAATAGAATTACCACATGCATGAAGAATGGCTTTCTCCGTCATCCCAGTGTTTGGGTTTAGCTCTTCATGGTGAAAACACGCTCAAAATATATATTTATGGCTCAAAAGGTGTGTTTTTATTGAAGAAATTATTTAAGACAGATATTTGCAACATTGTACATATGTTAAAGACGCTGTTACAAAAAACGATAAAGCTAAAGTGCAACAAAATAAACGACTGTCTCCACAGGTCTGTTCTTCGTGTTCTAGAAAATGACACTTCTCTGGTGTCGTCTGCAACTCCTCCTTCTTCTTCCCTGTTGTTGCGGCGATTCTTCTCTACAGCCTTGTGCTTTGCTCTGCAGCTACCCCAAAATCATGATTCTCCCTGTGTGACCTCTTAGCACTCTTTTTATACCAAACAGGACAATTAAATCTCAAGGAAATCTTCTCTTTTCTTTTTCAGAAAGTTTCGGACTTTCTTTATCTCTTTTCTCTTCTACACGTTTCTGGGTTGTTTAGAACCTCCCAAATCATCTCTGTGACGTAATGAAATCAGATGGAACAGATATCTTCCCTTTATTACCATGTAAATTCCATGTAGAGCCGAGCTTCTTTCCCTGTTTCCGTAAATAAACTATCCTTCCCTGTTTACCCGTGAGTCCGTGTATCTCCCTTGTTTTTCGATTCAAAACCCATTACCAATCCTGTGTTGTCCTAACAGGATAATTCTAACCTAATCCAGCAAGAAATCCCGATAAAATCTCGTTCAAATGTTTCCCAGAATTTTACGCAAGTGCTGTGTAATTTTTCCCGCCAAAATGTTTCTTTGAACCGTGAAGAATGGGATGGCCCTTATCCAACAGTTGACTGCCCATAACAGTGGGGTGTGAATAGCAACTTGAGTGCCCCTTATAAATGGGATACCCTTTATCCAAATTGGGAGTCCGAATAGCAGGTGTCCTCCGGAGATGCCTTTAGCAACTTTTCGAGCCGATTTCTCCAAAAACAAAAACACCTACAAAGACATAAAATACCAAAATAAGTGCAAAATCGAGTACTAACATTACAAAAAATTGAGACTAATATAGACACATAAATGTGTCTATCAAATACCCCCAAACTTATTATTTGCTAGTCCCGAGCAAATCAAATATACAAAATAAAATCCTAACTCACTGTTGCAGGCATCGTCGATTGCATTTAGCGTATGCAATAAGCCTTTAAACCCCTAGGTGTCCCTAGTGGCCGAGTTATAGTCTCGCGAGGGCTTACAAGAGATATACCCACAAAACCTTTACTCCAGACCCTATCTATCTACGCAGAACCTTGGAAGGCACTAAAGACTCTCCTTGGTTGGCATACTTATTGACTACAAGAGGAAGTACCCTGATGCGAAATTATAATTGTTGTACACGAGTTTGCACTCAAGGATACTAAAATTCATATAAAGTGACAGATCTCTACTCAGATAGTCACACTATGGACATAAATATCCGGAGTCAACAAATCACATGGAAAGATTAAGAGATGGATATAGAAAAACATAGATGGTTTTGATGTTGACTAGGTGAACGGTGTTTCTCATATCTGTCTGAAGGCCACTGCCAAAATGAACCTATCCTAATGGACTGAGATATTGGTCTGACTAATATCAACACAACTGGCATATACAAGGGAACCAGCGGTCAATTTATTCACTGAACATTAACAATTAACTTTTTTTTTTGAACTGCATGATTAGATCTTTTGGATCCAAGCGCATGCTTCTTGTCAGTATATTACATGGTAATTCCCGTGGATCTTGCGTTTCTCGCTTGTTTAGGTGACGGAGACAGGGAGAACACACACATATTGCTATTCCCAAGTGTTAATTATATATGTATATATATATATATTTAGTAACTCAATCACTCTATTTCATCTTAGCAGTGGTAACACCTTGAATCGTGAGCCCCACCTAATCACTTAGATAAACATATTTTAAAAAGAAAACAAAATAAAAATAGAAGTGAAAAGGACTCAACGAGATATGGTGAAACTACCATGTTATTTCTAACACCTAAGCTTTGTGCTTTTATGAATAGACTCTTTAGATGTTTCCATCTAATCAGATTGGGTCCTCAACTCCTACAACCAAAATGCTTACATCCACTTAGATTGGTTAGTGTCATCCTTAATAAACATAAATTTCTAGGCTTTGGAGTTTATTTATTGCAACTGAAAAGTTCTCCCATACCCCCAAACTTAAATCTAACATTGTCCTCAATGTTCTAAAGATAAAACTAAAATCATGAACAAGGAGAAACTGTTACCATTTGAAGAAAAAGAGATAAGGAAAGATATTACCGTGTTGCATGAGCATGGGTTACCTCCCAAGAAGTTCTAAGTTTAATGTCTTCATCCAGACATAATAAAGAATTAATCACCTCAAATCATATAGCAATAGCCGAAATAACTGCGGATCATCTGCATCAATAAGTGTTAACACAGATAAAAGGAAACTGCAACAAACCAAGAATAAACATAGCACACCTTTGCCTAGTGTACTTCCACGACCCAAAATTAGGGTTTAGAAGCATCACGCCTGCCATCGTTTGGGCAAACGTTTTATTGTTTTGGCCTTTCCATGAGCAAACTGATCGAGTGGGGGGAAATCTGGGTCGCTGGTGTACACTCTAGCACTTCCCTAATCACCTGTGAAGTAATCCAAGCTGTCCAACCAAGCTAGAAAAGTTGGATGTCCGCAATGCTTTTAAAATTTTTTTGGACAGTGTATGCTCGATCGAGCTCCTTCCCAAAAAGCGTGACCACCCTACTTAGGGTTGGCGTTTCACAGCGCTGGGAGGCGTATAGGTGAGGTCTGAAAAAGCGGGTGTCTAACAACCACACCGAATATTTCGATTAGCAATCTGTATGGACAACTCCGAGTTACTTTCTAGAGAATCAACTAGACAATCAGACTCAATCAATAGAAAATATCTCAAGGAGTTATTATCTCAATCTCTCGATTTGGTTTACTCAAGCAAAAAAAATCCGCGAGTCTTAATGAAAGAGACATAACTTGGATGACACCAAAGACCAATATCCAAGTGTCAATCAATTTAAATCAACAACCAATAAGGTCAGGTATTCTAATTAATTGAACAACGCACAACCTGTATTATTTCAATTATATAACAAAATATAATGTGGAAAAGAAATAACACAGACACCAGAATTTTGTTAACGAGGAAACCGCAAATGCAGAAAAACCCGGGACCTAGTCCAGATTAAACATACATTGTATTAAGCCGCTACAGACACTATCCTACTCCAAGCTAACTTTGGTCTGGATTGTAGTTGAACCCCAACCAATCTCACGCTGATCTAAGGTACATTTATGCTCAACGCCTCTGATCCCAGCTGGATACTGCGCACTTGATTCCCTTAGTTGATCTCACCCACAACCAAGAGTTGCTATGACCCAAAGTCGAAGACTTTAATAAACAAATCTGTCTCACACAGAAAAGTCTATAAGGATAGATAAATTCGTCTCCCATGAATAAACCTATTAGTTTTGTTCCATCTTTGATAAATCAAGGTGAACAAGAACTAATTGGTAAAACCATACTTATATTCCCGAAGAACAGCTCAGCTTTATCAATCACCTCACAATAAACTTAATCGACGTAACGAAGAAAATTATTGAGGAATCACAAACGATAAGACGAAGTGTTTGTGACTAATTTTGTATCTTGCCTATCAGAGATAGAAATTTCAAGCTAATTATTATAATTATACTCGTACGATATAAAATGTAAGTCATATCACATAACTACGATAAAAGTAGTATCGATTTGGGTTCAAAATCCCAATGAAGTCTATAAGTCTTTAACCAGGTTTTAGAAGAAGAAAACCAAAGGTTTAAGGTGAATCGACTCTAGATTATCAAACTAGTATCACACAGAATGTGTGGGGATTAGGTTTCCCAGTTGCTAGAGTTCTCCCTTATATAGTCTTTCAAATCAGGGTTTGCAATCAATGTTAGCTTAGTAACAAAGCATTCAATATTCACCGTTAGATGAAAACCTAATTAGATACAAGCTAATATTTATCAACCGTTAGATTGAAAACATAGCTTGTTATACACACATGTACTGCGCATTTGCAGGCTTGTGAAAACCGTACCCAAAATTGTACATTAGTTGGTTCAACACTAGTTAACCAAATGGTTAACCAAATGATAACTTTCATATCAACCATATTCTTCTTCATTATAACTAGTCTAAATGACTCAAATGAACTAGTTAGAGAGTTGTTCAATTGTTTAGATCTTTATGTACTATACAAGACATAATTGAAGTAAAAACGATGTGATTCACTCGAATCAATTCATGAACTATAAATCCACGGTTTGCAATAGAATTCCTTAGTTTATTAAGATAAGTTCACAAACATCGCTTTTAGACATAACCTACTCAAGTTCGCGGATTTAAGTTCCCGGACGGAGATTACAAACTCCAGCAGAAATTCTCGGGTTCGAGAGCTTCGCCAGTTCACGAACTGGGTTCGCAGACTGACTTCGTGGACTGAAGTTCACGTGCTGCTCCAATTTTACTTGATCTACAAAGTTCACAAACTTCGGTTCAAGCAATAAGGACTTATACATATATGTGTTGCCACAACAATACTTATATCCTCCAATGGTTATATTGTCTAAACTCTCATTTCAATCATTGAAACATTCTCAAAGGGCGTTATATAGTTGTTATTCACAAGCTATTTTTCGTCAGAGCAATTTCCAAAATGATTGAAACATAGCATGACTTCCGTCACTAGGTAAAGTTGAACTTGGCTAAAGCAAAAGCTTTACCAACACATATTTCGAGAAATAGATAAGCGAGATATACACAGCTCGAAATAACATATGTGTATATTCTTAGTCTATATAGTAATACAATTTTTATCTCAAGATAGGAGGTAGATTAGATAGACTTTTGAGTGATAGATAAGTTCAAGTCTCCACATACATTTTAGTCGATGAAGATCCACTGGTTCCTTGAGTACTCTTTCGTCTTGTATGATGATCGCCATGGAGATCTTGAACTCAACTACACTTTCTATCCTAGTTCGAGACCTTAGCTATAGTAAACTAGAAATCAAAGACTTTATAGTTTTGATCACTAATATTGACAAACATGCTTGAGATAGCAACGCATGCGAGTTCGACCGAGCAATGCTCTAACAATCTCGCCCTTTGTCAATTTTAGTGGCAAAACTATTAATACATATGGAATACAAAAATATATAAATAAACTTTGTAGCTCCTATTCCACATGTCGTGTAATCTTCAACAATACTCGAAATCTTCGTCACTTCCAAGTAATCCAATGATCCCAAAGGTTGTAAGTTTGTATCATCGTTGTTGAAAATCTGTATCTATAACAATGATAAAAGCAATGGTTCTCAATCATTGTTATACAACGTCATAGTATCATTACACAGCGTCAAAGTCCAATTGCATCACAACTTTAACAACAATACTATGGTGATACTTCACTCCCCCTTAGTCAATACTCCATCTCACATGGAAACCACTCCCCCTTACATAATGATCCAAAAACCATATGTATTTGTAGTGTGAACTACATATTAATTCTCCCCCTTTTTGTCAATAAAATTGGCAAAGGTACAAGAACGGGATCCTAATGAAATTTTCGTAAGAGATATTTTATAACCAAAGGTAAATGTATTTCATCTTGTTTAGATGCAATCATAAGGCCAAAGCTAAATTCATTCATCAAGGATTTAATAAAGATACAAGATAACCCCTATAATATTCCACAGCCGCACTCCCCACAAAGATTTGGCAATTACGCGCAAGTTCAAAAGAACTCTCCCCCATAAAATGTCATTCCAAAGGGAACAACAAGAGCGACCTTAATTTCAAAAAGAAAAGAAGGATTTCTTTAGACTCAACAAATCACATACAAGTATGAATTTGGAATCCAAAAAGAAATATTCAATCATATTAACCAAGGAGAACCAAGATTAATTTGACTAAATATGCGCGACACAAGTAAACTTATGGAGACTTAAATCAATTAGATTAATCACAAGAAAACTCTCAAATAATCTAATTGTCATACTCAACCAAACTAATTACAAAAGTAGTCAATTTAATTAGTCACACTCGACATAAGAAATATCTATGAGCAATGACTAAGTTAATCATGAATAACCAACCAAGTCAAATAAATGCTCAAACATAAGAATACTTATGAAGTGCTAACTAAATAATCACACAAGATGATTAATTTAGTTCAATCATGTTCAACATAAAGTACCTTACGGAACAACAACTAATCACAAAGCAATCAACTTTTGTTGTTTCACTGCTCAACATAAGACACTTCATGGAAAAACACAGTATTTACACAAAAATTGTGGATCGGAGAATCAACCTTATACCATGTAATAAGAAAGGATTCATTCTATTTTCCATCACCATTTTCACAATGAAATACAATAGACATAATCCTTAAATCATAAAATATTTTAACCTATCTTCCATCAAAACTTGACAATTGTAGATGGGGAAAAACGATTTGCTGGTTTTTACGGAATTGAAGAGTCGAACGTGTGGAGAATCCTTGAACCGAGCAAAATGTTGAACCTCACATAGATGCACTGCAAGAAGGTAGTACTTTAAGTTCGAGAGATCAATCTGTAAGACTCCTTCCTAAACCAAGAACAATGGTCGTTCCAGAGTCAATTAGGTCACAAGAGATGATGGGTTGATCTGTAGGAGGGAAGCTGATAAATGCGTGAGATCAATAGTGATATGAGATTGTAGGTGTGTCGTGATTTTAGCGTGAAAATGCTCTGAATGATTGAGTTTTTCCTGATTGAGAGTGATTTATGTGAGTTCGTGTAGAAGAAATATTGTCTGTATGAACTTTGATGAGAAATTGCTCGTTTAGGCGAATGTTCGAATTGTTCGAATCTTGTTTAATATTATTGTTTCAATCAGGATTCAGAGATATTTTATAATGCCGGAATTGAAAACACCATGATCCCATGAAGTGTGACAGTTGCTGGAATCAGAGAGTGGGAAAGTTGGAAATCGTGTTAAACCAATTACTCATCGTGCGGAGACTTGGTTAATTTTCCACCCACTAATTTGCTGATTCTTCCTACTGATTGCAAGACTTGCTCACATTCTCATCGTGGGTGAACACAAGTGCCATAGACCACCAGACCAAGACCCTAGTTAATATCCCCCATTGTGACATAATTGAAATCTCTTGATTGTGGAGTTAGTTGCTGACTTTGTGGGACGATGAGTCCATGTAGTGCTGAGTTGAACACGTTTTAGAAAATATTCTAAAACTTATGAATTAAATGTATGTCTGCCGAGAAGAGGTACCATTATAACCTAAAATGAGCAAATTGTGTTGTTGAATTGTCAAATATTGATAGTTGAACCAATATTATTTGATCCGAGCAAATATTGCTAGTCTGAGCGAATATTGCTAATTTGAGTGAATATTGCCGGTTCGAGCAATTATTGCCAGTTTGAGAAAATATTGCCAGTTTGATGAATTTATTGGTAGCAGGACCAAATAAAATATTAATTTAATTTACTGACTGCTGGGTCGAGGAAAATAAATAAAGTGTTGATTGTGGAATCAACATAAAATTATCAGAATCTGCTCAGAATCACGTTTCTGCAGAGCTCTGGATTCAAAACCTTAATTTTACCGAAATTATGATTTATTGCAAATCAATACAGAGTGACATAAGGACTGGCTACATTGGATGACAGGTTCACCATATATCGCCCAAATGCTCGAATGAGCAAAATACCAAAGTCTCCTGAGACCAGTTGGTGAAAGAATGATTAAATGTGATTTAATCACTAAAATAATGCTCGTGTGAGGGACAAATAATAAAACCGGGTATTATGAAAATACAAAGGACCGACCAAGAGGTCATGAGACCTGCTCTTGGTGCGTGTGGGACCAGTGAATGGTCGTTTGAGCAAACTTCCAATTGTTTGGAAAGAGTTTGAACCTAATATGAGCAGTTGAGCAAATTAGATTAAAATCATTAAAACATGCGGGACCAGCTGTTTGCAAGCCTCGGGTTCACCCTTGGTCGGTCGAGGGGATGTGCGTGTATCACCATAACATCCGTGTTTTAGTCCTGAGAATTTTGATATTTTCTGGTGCACGTTTGAGCAACATTTGGAGAAAATATAGAAAATCCATGGTTTTGCTGAAACTGGGAAAAATACATGAGATGAGGGAAAATAAATAAAACAGGGAATTGCAAGGTGTGGGACCGGCCACGGCTAGGGCATGGCCGGCCGGTTGACAAGCACGGTCCCATATATTTCCCAGTTTTATGTAATTTTATGTATTTTCTCTGATTTGAGGGAAATTCCATGAAACTTGACAGTTTTGATAAAACTAGGAAACTTCCATAAGATGAGAGATAAGATAAAATAAGGAATGGGAGTGTGGGAGTGTGGGAGTGTGGGACCGGAAAAGGTCAAGGCATGGTCGGCCGGCCATGGGCGCAGGTCCCAAGACACTCTTCCTAATTTTATATAATTTTCATGATTTTAGGGAATTTTACATAAAATCAAAGGGATTAGTTGAAAACTAAGATATTTTGTTGAAATCAGGGAGTTTTCATGAAATCATGAAACAAAACACCAAATAATAATAAAACATGGGGCGTGTGGGACCGGCTAGGGCATGACCGCCCGGCTAGAGCCTAGTCCCACAAGTTTTTTCCTAATTTTTAATATTTTCTATGATTTTAGAGAAAATACATGAAATTAGGTAATTTTAAGGAAAATTCATGAAATCAAGGAACTTTCATAATTTGATAGAAATAATAAAATAATGGGGAACGTGAGGTGTGGGACCGGCCACGGCATGATCGGACGGCCGGCAGTCCCATGACACCTTTCCCTAATTTTATAATTTTTTGATAAAATCATGTGATTTAGATAAAAATACATGAAATTAGGTAATTTCCATGATTTTAGAGAAAATTCACAAAATCAAGGAACTTTCATAATTTGAGAGAAATAATTAAATAATGGGGAACGTGAGGTGTGGGACCGGCTACGGCCAAGGTATGACCGGCCGGCTGGCGGTCCCATGAAACCTTTTCCTAATTTTTTTATTTTTGATGAAATCATGTGATTCAGATAATTTCTTTGAAATAAAGAAAATTTGCTCGAACGAGAGGGTTTTCATGAGATCAGGAAAATAGTAAAAATATGATAAAATATAAAATTGGGCGCGGGACTGGTCACGGCGTAACTGGTCGGCTGGTGAACCCAGTCCCCTGACACTTTTGCTAATATTTTATTATTATTATTTTTTCTCCCTATTTTGCATAGGTTCCTCGTTCGTTCATATTTTTTGAAATGCTCGTTCGTGCATTCAAAATGCCGGTCTGTGCATTATTTGCTAATTACACTTGCACCATTTTTGTTAGAGCTTATTCGATGCTCAGATGCCTGTTTCGTTGAATATTTATCACTAAACCGTGGTATTCTGCTGGGAAGAACCACGAATTGAAGTGACGAAATATAACGAAGAATCGTAGAATATTGCTGGATATTCAGACGATTAAAGATGGCTCGTAGAATATTGCTGGATATTCAGATGATTTTAGACAATTAACTGATGGCTATACACTAGAAGGGATTCCTGTTTAGGAGCATTAGTCATCTGAGGGTTGAGAAATATGAACTTGTTGGAGTATCATATTCCTCTTGCATAGTCGGGGAAAACCAGGTTGCATCCCGAATACGTTGTCGCTCTATACTAGCAGGCATGCTATCTAGGAGTCGTCCAATCTTTCTATTCTATACAGTATGAGATGTTCTGTGGTCTTAGATGGGAGACTGCACATCTTCATCTTTTCTGAGAGACTTTCTCCATCATAGGTGGCATGAGCTTTCATGCATAGATACATGAGTCTCAATACTCATCCGGTTGTCGGATCCGGAGTAATTAATGAAATTTCTCAGTATTCATGAGATGTGTCGTGGTCTCAGCTGAGAGACTACACAGCTACATGTACTCTGAGAGACAGCCTTCTCAGTCAGAGATTTGTGGCATGAGCTTTCATGCTTTAACGAGAGACATGAGCCTCAATACTCATCCGGTTTCCGAATCTGGAGTATAGTTTTACAATTCTACCCTCTGTCGAAAATCCACCATCTACATTAAGTACCCTGCTTAGTGAGGAACAGTCATGTTCCTCAGTCAGCATTGAATGGTGATTTTCCAGGTATACATAAAAATAAGTAATTGAACTTAGTTATGAGATAAGATATTACCGGATTTCAACTGAATGAGCAAACAATGGTTTGAGCGGAAACCCCAGTGGAATAATAGAGCGTCATCCAGTGAAAATAAATTGGTGTAGAACTGCTGATTCGATGGTGAAACCTTGGTTGGTTTAGGATTCACGGGCCGGGCCCGAAAAGGAAATCCTTAAGAAATTAGGTTTTGGAAATAAAATTAGGTATAAAAGGAATTAATTCCTTTATTTTTTTATTTCTCACGTCCACCACTTCCTTTACCTTCTTCACGCCCGAGTTCAGCAGGATTTGAAAAATTTGTTGCCGGAAACCGCCCGCGTCCGATCACCGTCCGGCCAATTTCCGGCTTTTTTTTCATAACTTGCTGATTTCATGAGTTGCTCATGCCTTCATCATGTAAAAAATTTATACATGTGTATATGTTAAAGTGAGTTTTGTAGAAAAACCCTTATTTTATTAAACGTATGTTCGTTCAATCGTTAGTTTTGAAAACTAATAATTAATCCCTGATTTAGGAGAGATTTTTCTTTGAAAATAGACCTGTGTCCAGTGATAAATTTTTGCTTATGAGCTTTCATGGGAAACAAAATCTTATGTTAAAAGGTGTGAGCTTTCACAAAACCGAAATAAACCTCGTTTTAGAAAATAACGCTCATACAAGGGAAAATAGGTTTTCTTCATATACATAAACTTATGTTCAGTGATAAAACTTCATGTATGAGCTTTCATGAGAATTAATATTTTATCACATGAGGTGTGAGATTTCACAAAACTAGCATAAACCTTCGTTTTTTTTTTTTAAAGAAAATGCTAATACGAAGGAAATAATTTTTTTTTTTTAAATAAATATGTAGCCGTGACATATTATGTGTATATAACTTGTGTTCAGTGATAAAACTTTATGTATGAGCTTTCATGAGAATTAACATTTTATCACAAGAGGTGTGAGCTTTCACAAAACTAGCATAAACCTTCGTTTTTAAAAGAAAATGCTAATACGAAGGAAAATATATATTTTTTTAATAAATATGCTAGCCACGACACTTTATGCGAAATATGATGACATGTCTTATTCATATGGATTTGTTCCCTTTAGATAAATTTTTGAAAAATTTACGTGAACAAATAACAAAAATTATTGTTTTGTAAAAATCAAGACGTGGGTTTTGAGTAACCTTGGAACTGGACAATTTATTTATGATGAAATAATGTCTTGATGTAAACTTCAAAGTTCAGTTGTGTGAACGTTCATATTATGAAAATTATATCTATGATTTTATGAGAAAATCATTTTTTATGAACTAATGAAGTTTTGTTCGTTACTGCAGGTTTCAAGAAACGAACTAATTTCGTGTGTTAACTCTTGCGGAACAATCACTACTGTTAGTGAAATTAGAAGAGGTGAGAGTTAAGAATTACTGTTTTTTAGATGCTGGAATTCCCGTTTGCATGCATCCATCATCCCGCCAAATTTTCATTCAGACGACTGAAAATAATTATTGTTGTGGATTTCACAGCTGCTTTGCAAGGATGTATGATCCCAGCCAATGATTCTTCCAGAGATGAAATGTGTGTAGATGATGACATCTCTAGAGAAGATTCATGTATGGATGAGACTTATGTTGGTGAAGAAGAAGAAACACCTGGAGTCAAGAATGTTCCAAACATAGATGATGCATTCTTTGAGGTTCATGAGACTGAAAATCGTCTCAAGTCCCTAGTGTATCGTCTTTTGATTAATCCCCGAACAGTTACTCAAAAGAAACTGGTGACTCCCCGAGATGCTATCCGGTTTTGTCTTGAACGAGGTCTCTTCCAAGCTTCAATGATTGAATTCAAGCTCTCTCGACGACCCTTAGAGAAGTTTTCTAGATGGTCAAGGCACATGTTGGGATTTCCTCGTGTTAGAGATATGCTGGATAGAGCACAAGTTAACAGGGCCATTCAGACAGCTGAAGACTTATATATCTTTCATGATTCACGAGGTATTGTAGCTCTTCTTGTTTGCTGGTGCATCCCAACTCACACGTTTATATGCAGCTGGGAGAGTTCACTATTACCTTGGAAGATGTAGTTGCTTTATTACATCTTCCAATTACAGGCAATTTTCCTGAAGAACTTTAGACAACGGAGGAGAAAGCGGTTTCCAAAACTTTAATAGCTGACATGGAGAGAATTAACAAGCGTAAAGGTTATTATGCTCATTAGTTGACACACAGGTGTCCACGAGACGTCCCTCTTAGTGAACCCGACGGTATCTTGTCTATTGATGCTTCTTGTGCTTATGGCTGTCCAGGGACGTAATTGAAGACGATGGAACCTTGTTGAAGACGTTTGTAATCCTTTTTGCTATTAAGATGGCTCAAGGTGAACAACTTCCACTAGGTAGCTTATTCTCAGGCTCTTTGTATTCTAACCTGGATTCTTTAGTTATAGACTCTGGTGTTTCGAACGGCTTCATGAAGATTGAATGCTACGCCAATACGATGTTTCTCCAAGATCTGATATGGGAACATTTTGAAAATTATGCACCTATTCCATGTAGCATCTTGCAAGGTCTGAACTCTACTGATTCTCGACGTATTTTCCATGAGAAAGACAACACTAGGATTATGAGCTGGTCTACAAGGAAGATTCAGTCGAAAACACGCTTCATTGATGTATTAGATGATGAGTCTGAGTTCAACTTCCGTCCTTGGGTGGTAATTCCTCCTTACATTTCTCAATTGACGACTTTCAATACTGGATAAAGTAAGTATTTGAAATCCGGTGCTGATTTGAGCGATAGCGAAAGATATTTCATGCTGAGTTGCACTCCCGGTCATCTATTATCAGCTACATATGGAGATTTTTCGGTGGAGGAGTATAACATTGATAGAACCGCCTATCAGATAGGTATGGACCAATGTGTCCTAACTTTCCGGAGGAGAAAACCATCGGTGGAACAACTTAATACCTGTTTAGATCATACACATGCTGAAGGAAGCTCTTATTGGTTCCCTTGTGCTGATCGAACCACATATGTGACTCCGGGTTACATAGAATTTTGGGACCCGCAGCTTGAGCGTCTAAATGATTATGTGACGGCTGCCCAACCCTTAGTGAAAGAACCTCCTTCTTCTGATATGAGTGCCTCTCGTCCAAGATTGAGAAATATTTCTGGTGGTGAGAAGCGAAAGACATCTCCAGGAAGTTTACCGGTATGTATTCTTTTGTGTATTCTCTATATAACTTGTATAATTGCATTTAATCATCACATCAATGTCCTCTTGTGGGATGGTCATGCTATGAGATCTCGAATTGAAGTTAATTTCTCAGAAGCAAAGGCAATTATTCACGGTGGAGAATTCAGGAGTAAGAATTGCAAGTTGGTGCCTAACACCATAAAGTCCCCAGTTGCCTTTCTGGTGAGTTGTTGATACTTTTCCGCTGTGACTTCTTCTACCCGCTTTACCAGGATCAATATTTGTTATTTGGTTGTAGAATTTTGTTCCATCTGTTATTGATGGTCTTCATTTCGCTCATGGTCAAACAACCCAGGGACACAATACTGACGAGGAAGTTGATGTAAGTATCCTTTTTCAAATTAAACCAGTATAATAAACCTCTGGATGATTTGATGGTGACCATTGTTGATGTATTCAGGAGGAATTTATCATGGTTGACGAGGGTGTTGATGCACCGCCTTCCTCATTGGGTGATAAGGATGTGGAAATCTCCCGAAATTCTGAACCGAATGAAAATATGGAGAGTTCTCAAATTTACGAACCGAATGGAGATAACAGAGTTGTCGATAATGATCCCAACACTGCCGAGCCTCTAAGTGGTTTGGAGACTCCTCTAGTAAGTATTTCTCCTGTAGATTCTCTATAGAAATATAAGATTTCTTATTTGTGCATGAATGAATGAGAATCCATGCGACTATGCACATAATTCCGACGAAATACGGCGTCAGAAAATTTCAGGCTTCAGTTTTTTAATGAAAATACCGTAAAACCTCCGTCTGGAATTGGAATTTCAATATCTGCATATGCATTTTCAATCCCAGGAAATTTCCAAGCTTTGGTAATGAAGATTTTTAAGTTCTGAGCAAGTTCAGGACCTGAAAAAGGCGAAATAGTAAACTTCCAAGAGACTTTCGGAACTTTTTCAGATTGCGCATTTCTTAATGTTTTGGCCACATCTCCTTGCTCGTTTATCCAATCATCATAAAATTTTGACATGTTGTAAAGAACTTCCATATGAAGAGAATTGTATATAACCAAACTCCACTCCATACTAATTTCTCCCAGTTCGTCGTCGAACACAGGGCAGTGTACATGTTTCTCAGCTGAGTTTTTTTGAAAACATGTTTCATGACTTTGATGCTACTTGCACATACTTAGATGCATAATAAGGAACATAGATGATGTTAGGTCACTTACTTTCCTAATTTTATGACTGTGTTGGACTCACATACCTGAATCATTCTAATCCAATGTAATCTTCGCCTTAGGTTCCGAACGACGGAGTTGGGAATCATGGATCCAATGATTTGAGCAGTCTAGGAGTTGTTGGCGACAAGAATTCCATAAATTCACCTCGAGATGATGAAGTACTAGTTTCTGATGTTGTGGAGGTGGTGGAAACTCCAATTGTGTCTCAGACGGTAGAACCCGAACCTGAATCAGCAGAAGCTACTTCCCCTAGAGTTGTCTCTATGATTATTGACATTGTTCCTATAACTGAGAACAAGATAATAGTGCACGAGTATCCTACTGTAGGGATTTCCTTTGATCCTCAATTTGGTGAGTTACTCCCATATCACCAGCTTGTTGGAGGTTTTAGCGTTCCCATCGGATATGCTGCTATGTACAAGGAACTGTGGGAAATGTATGGACACATTGTTGTTAATCGGGATCCAGGACGTAGTTATTTCTTGAAGAAACAAGTAGAGGCTATCTTGCGTGTTATAGATGATATCCGGGTTACAGCCAGAAATATTGTTTCCCAAGATGTACTCTTTGATTGGGAGTACATCTTGAAGAATGCTGAAGAACTTGGATTCAATCTGAAGTGGCTTCGTGGAAGACTTAAAGCTATTAAGAAAGCAGTAAAGGGTGATGCTCCTTTTCTTACTAGTGATGTTGTGTTGAAGAAGATGAATGAAGTTACTAAGTTAAACAGGAAGCTGGAGGCAGAAAAAGCATCCTTGGAAGTCTTGAAAAAGGCAGAGAACCAGAAATCTTTCTTTGATGGCTTTCTTTAGTTTCCTTTCCATAATCTCATGAACACGAACTCTGTGAGAGATGAGATATTTTATTTGGGTTTTGATCTTTGATAGGTGTTGGGTCTATGACTGGGGATTTTCTTTTGATTTTAGATTTGATAGAGATTTTCTTTTAAGTAAAGTGAACTGAATTTCTGATAAATTGTTGAATTCAAATACTGATTGCAAGTATTGAAAACGTTTTAGAGGAATTGAAATACAATGAAAGAAAATCCTAAATGCCAAATCCAGACATCAAGAGTACTCAAACGCCTAGTACCCCAAATGTCTGATAATTTCAGACAAATGCCTTGAGCAAATTCTCGTGAATTACTGGCAGGGTTCTGCCATCTGTGTTGATCAATTTGTAGTTTCCTCCAGTTATAGACTTAGCAACCATAAATGGTCCTTCCCAATTGGAGCTTCTTGCAGAATGGATATCTCGTTTAGTTTCCTTTAGAACTAAATATCCCTCCTCGAATCTGTTCAGCTTTTCAGTTCATTCCTTGAATATTTTACGCTGATTCCACAATTGTGGCACGTACAAACACTCGTGCAGAGGAGAGTATCCAGCATACTGTCTATCATGCTTAGCCAAGTCTTCAATGATAAACCTTTTGATAGAATGATCAGCATGGAGATGATCTGAACCCAACCATTGGGTATAATATTTCCGAGGTGAAGTTATCCATTCGTAACTCCTAGTCATTGCTAAATTATTCATGGGGAGGCGTCCCTGGATCAACGTAGCATATTTGAACATTGGTAATATTGGAGCGTGAGGAGGAATAAGACTTGCCTGAGCTTGAAACCTTTTGACAAAGTTGTGTGGACTTTCTCCAGATTCTTGTGTAAGTCTTACCAAGGTTTTATCTTCCTCTAGACACTCAAATAGTATAGCATCTTCTGCCTCATCTTCTTCTGACTCAGAGTCTTTTTCGGCGGTAGAGTGTGCTGGAGGCATCAGAGTTATCATTCCAGCATGGATCAAAGTCCTTCCAAGGATCATGTCATATCCAGGGTCTTCCCGGATTATGTAAAACTTGGTCTCAGTGCAGACCAAACTTTCTGTAACTTTGAGAGTGATGAAGCCATATGCGTCTCTGGAAATCCCTTCATGGTCTCTGATTGTTATGGGAGCATGAGTGGCTTCTTGTCGAGCAATGCCAGCAGCCCTGAGAGTTTTCAAAGGGATGATGTTGACAACAGTACCAATATCAACAAATTCCCTTTTGAATTCATTTCCTTTAATGTGCACTGTGGTGAGCAGTCCCTAGTCATACATTTATTTGTCGGTGGCTGAAGCTTCAGGAGGTACGTCTGGAATCAGCAGGCGTTTCCCAGAAACTATGTGTTTTAAAGCCATCAACATATCTCCCTTTTGTGCTTTCGACAGATAGAGTAATTTGCAGACATGCTCTATCAATGACTGAACTTCTTCTTTGACTAGTGCTTCAGAAATAAAGAAAGTACTGACAGGAAGAGGATCTCTGTGCACTCCTTCAGCTCCAAGATTAAGTTCTCCTAACTCAACCTTTTATCTGAATATGTATTTCAAAACTTTGCAACTGCTTGTCGGATGGTTCACTAACCGGTGGAATTGGCAATAACGAAGATTTTCCATGTCTTCCTCAGTTGGGTCTCTCCTGACGTATGGAAATTTGATTGCACCATCTTGGATCCAGGAATCTAATAGTTCAATCACTTCTCCAATGGGAAGAGGAAAATCAGGTACGTCATCAGGAGCTTCTGTGCGTTGTCCAGGAGTCTATGTCTCTAGTTTTTCCTTCTTTTGGGTCTTTGGAGGAGCTGCGACATGCTTGTTCGGGGATTCAGCCTTGCGCTTGCTCCCTTATGCAACAGCATTTGTAGAGGGCTGAAAGTTGTACTGCTTGTTGATCAGACGTTTGCTTCCTCGAGTGTCGCGTGCTTCCTCAATCTTTGTAGATTTTGCTATTTCCAGCAGAGCAGGTGCAGTGGTTGCTCATCTATTTGCAGCTTCGTAAAGCTCTGAGAAAGTTTGGAATCGAAGATTCTCCAGTAGAGCTCTGTAAACCGGGAGCATGCCGTTGATGCACAAATCGACCAATTGTTGTTCTGTGATATTTGGGTCATGAAAATACAGGGCTTGGACTCGGAATATTTTCATATAGTCGTTGGGATTTTCACTGACCCTCTGAAACATCCTTCCAAGGTCAGAGAAAGTGACTTGCTCTGACACGAAGAAGTATTTCCTATAGAAGGCGTTGATCATTTCTCCCCAGTTATTGATAGTCCCCGGTGCAATGTTGTTGTACCAGGTGTATGCTCTGCCTTTCAAGGATTTTGAAAATTCCTTGAGCTGAATAACATGATTATGTTCATGCTCCCCCAAGGCTTCGATAAAACGAGAGACGTGTTCCCGAGCGTTGCCAGTTCCATCATACATAGTAAAAGTTGGGGAACTGTAACATTTAGGAATAAGAATCCTCTGCGTAGCGGCAAGGTAAGGAGGTTGGTGATAATGAACATGTGATGTATTTCCCTTTCCACGGTTCTCTATGATACGCTCCAAGTCTTCACGAGTAATGAAGTTTGACGACTCCTTTGCTGACGAATTACCTGCAGCTTTGCGGCTTTGTCATCATCCACTGTATGAATTGGAATCACCTCAGGGTCTGCATCTGAGGGTTTCTCCTTTTCTTTCTCTTTTTCTTGAGTTTTCTATGACAGTTTGTCAGTAAGGTCTTTAGATGGTCAAATAATTTATGTTGTACCGCAGCCATATCTGTTTGATTTTTTGCAAGAGTTTCTTGCGCTTTGATAAGATCATCAATGGTAGGTGGTGGACTTCCTCTGACTTCTTCAGGGTGTTGGCCGAACAAATGATGTCCTTCCATGTTGGCGCGAGGATGAGTAGTGTCACCACCGTCAGTGTTAGTGGCCGGAATAGTTTCCGGGATGTTATTATTGTTGCTGGTGCTAGAGATATTTGCGTTAGGATTCGTAACTGATCCGGACCTAAGACCAACCATCTTGTGAAAATGAGAGATTACAACCGAGATATTAATATCCCATTGTGGTCGCCAATCTGTAGATGGGGGAAAACGATTTGCTATTTTTTACGGAATTGAAGATTCGACCGTGTGGAGACTCCTTGAACAGAGCAAAATGTTGAACCTCACATAGATACACTGCAAGAAGGGAGTGATTTAATTTAGAGAGATCAATCTGTAAGACTCTGGCCTAAACCAAGAAAAATTGTCGTTCCAGAGTCAATTAGGTCACAAGAGAGGATGGGTTAATCTGTAGGAGGGAAGCTTAGAAATGCGTGAGATCAATGGTGATCTGAGATTGTAGGTGTTTTTTGATTTCAGCGTGAAAATGCTCTGAATGATTGAGTTTTTCCTGATTGAGAGTGATTTCTGTGAGTTCGTGTAGACAAAAGATTGTCTGTATGAACTTTGATGAGAAATTGCTCGTTTAGGCAAATGTTCGAATTGTTCGAATCTTGTTTAATGTGGTTGTTTCAATCAGGATTCAGAGACATTTTATAATGCTAGAATTGAAAACACCATGATCCCATGAAGTGTGACAGTTGCTGGAATCAAAGAGTGGGAAAGTGGGAAATCGTGTTAAACCAATTACTCATCGTGCGGTACTTTGTTGATTCTTACAACTAATTGCATGACTGGATCACATTCTCATCGTGGGTGAACACATGTGCCATAGACCACCAGACCAAAACCCTAGTTAATATCCCCAATTGTGACACGATTGAAATCTCGTGATTGTGGAGTGAGTTGCTGACTTTGTGGGACGATGAGTCCATGTAGTGCTGAGTTGAACAATTTTAGCAAATGTTCCTAAACTCATGAATTAAATGTATGTATGCTGAGACGAGGTACCATTATAACCTAAAACGAGCAAACTGTGTTGCTGAATTTTCGAATATTGATAGTTGAACCAATATTCTTTGATCCGAGAAAATATTGCTAGTCTGCGCGAATATTGCTAATTTGAGTAAATATTGCCGGTTCGAGCAATTATTGCCAGTTTGAGCAAGTATTGCCAGTTTGATGAATTTATTGGTAGCAGGACCGAATAAAATATTAATTTAATTTACCGACTGCTGGGTTGAGCAAAATAAATAAAGTGTTGATTGTGGAATCAACATAAAATTATCAAAGTGTTTGAATCTGCTCAGAATCATGTTTCTGCAGAGCTCTGGATTCAAAACCCTAATTTTACCGAAATTATGATTTATTGAAAATCAATACAGAGTGACATATGGACCGGTTACATGGGATGATATGTTCACCATATATCTCCCAAATGCTCGAATGAGAAAAATACCAAAGTCTCCTGAGACCAGTTGGTGAAAGAATGATTTAACCACTGAAATAATGCTCGTGTGAGCGACAAATAATAAAACCGGGTATTATGAAAATACAAAGGACCGACCAAGAGGTTATGATACCGGCTCTTGGTACGTGTGGGACCAGTGAATGGTCGTTTGAGCAAAATTCCAATTGTTTGGAAAGAGTTTGAACCTAATATGAGCAGTTGAGCAAATTAGATTAAAATCATTAAAACATGCGGGACCAGCTGTTTGAAAGCCTCAGGGTCACCCTAGGTCGGTCAAGGGTATGTTCCCGTGTCACCATAACGTCCGTGTTTCAGTCCTGAGAACTTTGATATTTTCTGGTGCACGTTTGAGCAACATTTGGAGAAAATATTAAAAATCCATGGTTTTGCTGAAACTGGGAAAAATACATGAGATGAGGGAAAATAAATAAAACAGGGAATTGCAAGGTGTGGGACCGGCCATGGCTAGGGCATGGCCGGCCGGTTAACAAGCGCGGTCCCACATATTTCCCAGTTTTATGTAATTTTATGTATTTTCTCTGATTTGAGGGAAATTCCATGAAACTGGACAGTTTTGATAAAACTAGGAAACTTCCAAAAGATGAGAGATAAAATAAAATAAGATAAAATAAGGAATGGGAGTGTGGGACCGGAAAAGGCCAAAGCATGGCCGGCCAGTCATGGGCATGGGTCCTAAGACACTCTTCATAATTTTATATAATTTTCATCATTTTAGGGAATTTTACATAAAATCAAAGGGATTAGTTGATAACCAAGATATTTTATTGAAATCAGGGAGTTTTCATGAAATCATGTTTTTTTTTTTTATCAATAATAAATTTTATTAATAGCCAAAGGAATATTCACAGATTACAAAAGTGATTACAAAACAACCAAAAAGGAGTGTCTACAATTCTGTTTTTTAGCTCAATCTATAGTAAACCTGATTTGCATTTTCAAGTTGAGGTAGAAAGACAGGTTTAGAATCATATATCACTTGTTTACCTTTTCCTAGTCTTGATCCTATCTTAGAAAGAGTGTTAGCAGAGAAATTAGTCTCTCTGTAACTGTGGCTTAGTTCCATCTCCTCAACACTTTCACAGATTTTAGCCCATATTTTAATAGCAAACCAAGGAATCTTCTTAATTTTGAAAGCTTCAATAATTGCCTTTGAATCTGATCTAAGAATTAGTTTAAGGTATCCCCTGTGAAGAGCCTATTCCCCTGCACAAATGAGAGAAAGTACCTCAGCAAAATAGTTGGTGGCAGTCCCCAAACCTCCTTCTACTGCTGCTATACAGTCTCCTCCACTATTTCTAGCAATGAAACCAAAACCAGCTGCACCTGGGTTTCCTGGAGAGGCACCATCACAACATAATAAGATTTTTCCCATTGTTGGGATATTGAATTTAAGTTCCTGGATGGAAGTTTTTCTAACTTGTCTGCACTGCAACCCAAAAAAATTTAGTACTTGCAGGTCATATGATGTATTCCACATGTGGGATTTCATTCTAACTTCACATTCTGTGGTAATCTTCATTATTCTGTCTTGAATAAGTTGTATGTTGACTTTTTCATCTTCGAACACACACCTATTCCTTTGAAACCAAATTTCCTTCATGGTTATGAAAGCTGCTATCCTCCACAGTTCTTTAATTGCAGGACTTCAGTGTTTTGCTCTTGACAGTATATCATCATAAGATTTTGGGTTCAATGCCACCCAACCATTTCCATATGATTTCATTAAAATCACAGTCCCATAATATATGACTTAGAGTTTCTTCATCTTTCTTGCACAAACTGTATCTTGAAGCCAAGTTAAATTTTCTGGATCTCATTTTTTCATCAGTAGGAGCAATTCCTCTAAAAAGCTTCCACACATTACTTGCTATAATAGGGTGAATTGATGGAGACCATACCTGTTTTGTCCAAGATAGTTTTGGGAATTTTCTTCTTATGCATTCTACAGCTGATGCCATACTGAATTCTCCAATGATAGTCCCACACCAAATTTTTTGATCTTCATTTACACCAGCCACAGGAAGGTCATGTTGATGAAGCATTTTCAACATTTCAATTGGAATCACCCATTCCCCATATACAATTAGATCTGATACTTTCATTTATGGATATCTAAGTATATATGCATTCATGGGAAATAATTCCTTGAGAGATTTTTCTTTTACCCATTTATCATTCCACACTGAAATCTTTGATCTATCTCCAACAAGCCATCTTGAGTGTTCTTGAATATATTCTGAGACCCATTTTAGACCTGGTAAAATTGAAAAAAATTTATATGTTTTGATCCATCCTCCATTTTTTGATATAAATTTGGCTTGGAAGTATTTTGCCCATTCATCTGTACCATTCTGCATTTTCCAGAGCAACTTCATAAGCAAAGCTTTATTTATTGTCTCTAATCTTCTCAGACCTAAACCACCTTCCTCCATTGGAGCACATACATAATCCCATTTCAGAGTAATGCATTTTTTTGTTGAAGGGTCACCAGACCAAATAATAATAATTAAACATGGGGCGTGTGGGACCGGCTAGAGCATGACCGGCCGGCTAGAGCCCGGTCCCACAAGTTTTTTCCTAATTTTTAATATTTTCTATGATTTTAGAGAAAATACATGAAATTAGGTAATTAAAGTGAAAATTCATGAAATCAGGGAACTTTCATAATTTGAGAGAAATAATAAAATAATGGGGAACGTGAGGTGTGGGACCGTCCAGGGCCAGGGCATGATCGTCCAACCGGCGGTCCCATGACACCTTTCCCTAATTTTATTATTTTTTGATAAAATCATGTGATTTAGATAAAAATACATGAAATTAGGTAATTTTCATGATTTTAGAGAAAATTCACAAAATCAAGGAACTTTCATAATTTGAGAGAAATAATAAAATAATGGGGAACGTGAGGTGTGGGACCGGCCACGGCCAAGGCATGACCGGCCGACCGGCGGTCCCATGACACCTTTTCCTAATTTTATTATTTTTGATGAAATCATGTGATTCAGATAATTTCTTTGAAATAAAGAAAATTTGCTCGAACGAGAGGGTTTTCATGAGATCAGGAAATAGTAAAAATATGATAAAATATAAAATTGGGCGCGGGACTGGTCACGACATAACTAGACGGCTGATGAACCCAGTCCCCTGATGCTTTTGCTAATTTTTTATTTTTATTTTTTCTCCCTATTTTGCATAGGTTCCTCGTTCGTTCATATTTTTTGAAATGCTCGTTCTTGCATTCAAAATGCTGGTTTGTGCATTATATTCTATTACACTTGCACCATTTTTGTCAGGCTTATTCGATGCTCAGATGCCTGTTTCGTTGAATATTTATCATTAACCCGTGGTTTTCTGCTGGGAAGAACCACAAATTGAAGTGACGAAATATAACGAAGAATCGTAGAATATTGCTGGATATTCAGACGATTAAAGATGGCTCGTAGAATATTGCTGGATATTCAGACGATTTCAGACAATTAATAGATGGATCTATACTAGAAAGGCTTCATGTCTGGGAGCATTAATCATCTGAGGTTTGAGCAATATGAACTTGCTGGAGTATCATATTCCTCTTGCATAGTCGGAGAAAACCTAGTTGCATCCCGAAGACGTTGTCGCTCTATACTAGCAGGCATGCTGTCTAGGAGCCGTCCAATCTTTCAATTCTATACAGTATGAGATGTTCCGTGGTCTCAGCTGGGAGACTGAACATCTGCATCTTCTCTGAGATACTTTCTCCATCAGAGGTGGCATGAGATTTTATGCATAGAGACATGAGTCTCAATACTCATCCAGTTGCCGGATCCGGAGTTATTACTGAAATTGCTCAGTATTCATGAGATGTGCACATCTACATGTACTTTGAGAGACATCCTTATCAATAAGAGATTTGTGGCATGAGCTTTCATGCTTTAACGAGAGACATGAGCCTCAATACTCATTCGGTTGCCGAATCTAGAGTATATTTTTACAATTCTACCCTCTGTCGAAAATCCACCATCTACAACAATATAGGCTTAACTTTTATGTTTGTCAAAAGTCTATTCATTCTTTTATCAATACTTGCATATCAATTCACGAACGACTTTACTTTTGACAAAATATGGGACAACAAGTTTACGGACGTAAACACACATATCTCATAAAAATATTGCAATATATAAAATCATAAAGATTAATACTTCAAAAATCATCTTCCAAACAAGTTTAAAATTTAAACAAATAAATCTAAAACAAGAAGATGAAAACATTGGATATAGCTGTGTAATCACAATAATGGCTATTCCAAACACTGGTTATTCTTCTAAACAAAACAAGAAAAAGAAGATTTACTAATCAAGACAAACTCGTAATGCACATATAAGATGATTTTTCCTTAGAGGGTAGAATCAATCTTTTTCTCCTGGATTTACACCAAGAATGGCTACCAAAGGCGTATAAAAATATTTTCTTAGACAAAGAGGAACATACAAAGTCATTAACGACCATGCATCAAAGTTCACATAAAATGAATGTGAACATTCAAGAATTCCATAGTAACGTGTACTACTGCTCATTCTTGAAATTCAATCTTTGTGATTCACCAACAACATTCTTGTAAAATCTATAAATGATCTTAGAAGAGTAGTAATCCAAGAATCCAAGTTCCCAAGTCTAAGATAAGTGGAACAAGTGCAATGAAACGGAGCAAAATACTCAAAAAGAAGAGACATGACAAATAATAATCTTAACTTATTCAAATTCAAAAATTCTCATCTCCAATTTGAATAGAATCCAAAGAGGAAGAGAATTCAAAAATAATGAGTTCATTCCGAGTTCGAACGAAGAAGTTACGGCCAAAACAAGTCGACTGGATATTGGCGTTTACATGCAAGTCCACGAACTTACGGGTTTGCACACGAATTTTCAAGTTCGCGAACTTAAACTCCTGGATTTTGGTTTTAAAAGACGTTATGCATACCTGGTTGGTGTACCATCAAGACAAAATATCTCGAACTACTATTTTTAAACCTTTAGAAGAATCCAGTCGAACTCTACATCCTTATCAAACATAATATGTGTGCCCCAATTCTCGTGCTTCCCTCACGTATACGTAGCAGGGCATTCCTTGGTGAGGATGCACTTGCAACACAATCAAGTTGTGTTGAGGTGAACAATGTCTTGCTCACTATGGCACCAAGAAAGAGTTTCTTTCTAACAACTCTTAAATCTTGTAGTGTTGAGAAACACCCAAGGAACTGTTTTTATAAGTCTATCAAAGAAATTCAATGGAACCCAAAAATATTTGTGTTTCTGGTTTCTTGTTTTCCAACTTATAAAAAACAGTGTCTGTAGATAGTTTTTAGTACTGCGAAGGGAAACTCTTTTAAAAAGTGACGTTCTAGATTCCTCATAAAATAAGACAATACTACTATCTTGATAGGAAGTATTAGGAATTGAGCAACGAATCAATTCATGCTTTGAGGTGATACACTCAGATGACTAAGATTTAAACTCCTCTTGTAATTCGTTTAGTTTATCACATCTAATTAGATTACGCAGAGGAGGAGCATTGCTCTCACTGATTAGTAAATCAATATCAACCTCAACATGAATATTATTCATCATAACTTGATTTAGCCTGTCAAGAGATTCTTTCTCTTTCTGGAGGTATAACTCAACATCAAGAGATAAGCTCTCAAGCTTCTTTTAAAGCCCTGAAAACACTTCAAGGGATTTTAAACCTGATGGAGGTTTACATAGAATTTTTTCTACAGATTTTATTAAATCAGTTATGGAAGAGAATTCTGAAATCCCTGGATCTGGTGGTGCATTTATTGAGATAACACTACTGTCCATAGAGTCAGATCGCTACAAACACAGACTTATAAGGTATTTAACGTGTTTTCCTGCTCTGATACCAATTGAAAAAGCGGGGAACGTCAAGGAAGTAGGCGCCTGGGCCGGGAACAAAGCATTGGCGGATAAAACATTAGATGTGAAGGAGTCCTAATCTCTATAGAAGTTCCTAATCAGTCCCCCATACTTCGTGAGTTCAATTTCCTGTATGGACAACTCCGAGTTACTTTCTAGAGAATCAACTAGACAGTCAGACTCAATCAATAGAAAATATTTCAAGGAGTTATTATCTCAATCTCTCGATTTGATTTACTCAAGAAAATACAATCCATGAGTCTTAATCAAAGAGATAACTTGGATGGTACCAAAGACCAATATCCAAGTGTCAATCAATTTAAATCAACAACCAATAAGGTCGGATATTATAATTGATTGAACAACGCACAATCTGTATTATTTCAATTATATAACAAAATATAATGCGGGAAAGAAATAACACATACACCAGAATTTTGTTAACGAGGAAACCGCAAATGCAGAAAAACCCAGAGACCCAGTCTAGATTAAACATACACTGTATTAAGCCACTACAGACACTAGCCTACTCCAAGCTAACTTCGGTCTGGACTGTAGTTAATCCACAACCAATCTCACATTGATCTAAGGTACAGTTATGCTCTTATGCCTCTGATCCCAGCATGATATTGTGCACTTAATTCCCTTTGTTGATCTCACCTACAACCAAGGATTGGTACGACCCAAAGTCGAAGACTTTAATAAACAAATCTGTCTCACACAGAAAAGTTTATAAGGATAGATAAATTTGTCTCGCAAGAATAAACCTATGAGTTTTGTTCCATCTTTTGATAAATCAAGGTGAACAGGAACCAATTGATAAAACCAGACTTATATTCCCGAAAAACAGCTCAGCTTTATCAACCACCTCATAATAAACTTAATCGACGCAGCGAAGAAGATTATTGAGGAATCACAAACACTGAGACGAAGTATTTGTGACTACTTTTATACCTTTCCTATCGGAGATAGAAATATCAAGCTAATTATTAAAATTGTAATCGTACAATAGAAGATGCAAGATCATATTACAAAACTACGATAAAATTAGTATCGGTCTGGCTTCACAATCCCAATGAAGTCTTTAAGTCGTTAACCTAGTTTTAGAAGAAGAAAACCCAAGATTAAAGGAGAATCGACTCTAGCTTAGCAAACTAGTATTACACAGAATGTGTAGGGATTAGGTTTCCCAGTTGCTAGAGTTCTCCCTTATATAGTTGTAGGTGTAAATTATACACAGATCTAGGTGGAGATATCCTAGGCCTGATACACTCAGATACGAAGAAACGCGAAGCATAGAAGGAAGATTAGGGGGCGTGAGATTTAAGGAGCCACGTGGATCGGGCGTGAATACATCGGACAAGACTTGATCTGGACTTCTGATAAAGCTAATACAGACAAGACAGGGCGGGTCAAACCAGGTGATATGGTCAAAAGGGTAAGAAAGTAGGAGACGCATCGGCCAATCGTAAGGGCGGCAACCAAGACAAGCGACATCGGGACATCGGAACACCAGACGAGGTCGGCTTGGATAAGAGACATGTGAGGGATGAAGTCACATCGGCCACACGAGACAGCAGAAGTCGGCCCAACAACAGAACAGCAACTAGATGTAATGTGACCAACACCCTAACTTAGTTGTATGTAACCTCTTCTATAAATAGAGCGACTCGAATTCAAGAAGGGGCAGGTTGTACTCTTTGGGGAGAGAAAGAGAGAGAAACCCGAGTTAGCATTAGAGAGAAGTGAATGAGAAGTAAGTGCATCTTGTAAGGAAATCCCACTAAGAACAACACCATTGTAACACCGCAAAGTAATAAGATTCATCCTTTCACCCCCGTGGACGTATGTAATCATACCGAACCACGTATATCTTGTGTTCATGGTTGAGCGTTTACTTTCGTTTGAGAAGAGTAGTACATTTCCATCCTTTGGATGTAGTTTGTAGTAAAATGCATCTACAATAGTCTTTCAAATCAGGGTTTGCAATCAATGTTAGATTAGTAACAAAGAATTCAATATTCACCGTTAGATGAAAACCTGATTAGATACAAGCTAATATTTATCAACTGTTAGATCGAAAACATAGCTTGTTATACACATATGTACTGCACGTTTTTAGGCTTGTGAAAACCGTACCCAAACTTGTACATTAGTTGGTTCAACACTAGTTAACCAAATGGTTAGCCAAATGATAACTTTCATATCAACCATATTCTTCTTCACCATAACTAGTCCAAATGACTCAAATGAACTAGTTAGAGAGTTGTTCAATTGATTAGATCTTTATGTACTACACAAGACACAACCACGTATATCTTGTGTTCATGGTTGAGCGTTTACTTTTGTTTGAGAAGAGTAGTACACTTCCATCCTTTGGATGTAGTTTGTAGTAAAATGCATCTACATTCTGGCGCCAACTAAGGGGACACGACTAAGATCTCCGGATACCTTGCCATTAAAGTCTTCAGAGACGATCAACAGCTCCTCAATACACGTTAATGTGTTGGATTAGAAGCTACGATGAACTCTGTTGGCCAAAGTAATGGCTGTTTTGAGTCATTTACTGAGCATCTAAAGTCATAGTAGTAGCAGCGTCCTCTTAGCGTCTTCAACAGTTTGATCGACAGAGAAACTTCACGAGCTCACCAGCGACTAACAGTTCGGGTTAGAAGCTACGTGAAGAATCTGTTGAAGGGACGACTGTTTGTTATTGATAATTGTGTGTTGGTTAGCGTTAAGCGAGTTGTTTTTAGATGCGGTAAGAAGTTGGGTGCTCGGAGTTACCAAAAGTTAGCGTTTTAGATGTTTCATCGTGTAGTGAACTGTCGATCTAGTATAATTTTTAGCCGACGGTGAAGCGTAGGTCGTCGGAAAGGTCGTAATTAAATATCGAAGAAAGTGGAGTTAGTACAAGTTCAAATTAATTCTAGGGGATACTTGCCGTACTTTCTAAGCATCACGTGCATAAGATCAATGATTTGGAGCATGTAGAACAAAGGACAAACTAACTTAAATGCATAGGTCGAGTACGGAGAGCGACGTCGTACGGAGTGATAGTGACGGGGAAGTGAGTACAACTGCAGATTCAAAGATAAGACCAAAATAGGGAAGATAAACGGAACCCACCTGATAACCAAAGTTGACCCTGCATAGTGACAGTAGTCGTAGGGTCGAACGTTTCGCCTTTTTTGTCCGTGCATTTTGTTAGAAAATTCAGGTCGAAGTAAGGGGTTCTTTTTCGTATTTGCTGACGTAGGTACGGGCGATACTCGGCTTATCACGCGACGTAACTAATGGCTAGCACATCAGGGACGATAAGGATGTTAAGGAATCGCACGGTCATTAGCAGCAGCATGCAGGCAGGGATAACGGGGCCGATGCAAGGGAACAGTCGACAACCACCGCCCGAGGAATCTCATGAAGCTGCGCGAGGGATGCCTGTTGTAAATGAGGAAGTAGATTTGGGACGGGACGATAACACCTTACCTCTGCACCAGATTATATTAACTCAGATAAGAGATGATCAAGTCGATGGACTTACAGCTTCAGACACCGATGACGATGAGGAAGCACTTGCAGCGCGAGCTCAGAGGCAATCAACGAGGTGACAAATTGAATACCAGGAAGCTTTGGGAAGGGAACAAGAGCGTCTTAGGCAGATTCAGTTGGGGCGAGCAATAGCAAGTGACATCGGCCCGATAACCATTCAAACTGCCAATCATATAACCAATCCAATACCGCCCCCACCACCCACATCAGCACCATTACAACCTCGGCCATACCAACCCAATGGACATTCCAGTCATGAAAGTACGGACCCGACGTTGTTGGCCATTTTGGAGAGTCAGAGGAGACAAGAAGCGGCACTGAGGGAACTCTAGCAGCGGAATTTAGCCTTGGAGTATGAGAACTACCAACTGAGGAACCAACGGACCAGATCAAGAGGGTCGTCAAGCCGAGGAACATCGGGTTATCGTGGCCGATCCGATCACATGCCACCCATGATAAGGCAGAGTAACATTAATCGACCCAATCAGTCAGGTCAGCCGCCATTACCTCCGGTTCCCCCAACGCAGATATATGGACCACCCGAGGACTCGTCCACCGATGAAGAAAGGTGAGGAAGGGACGGGCGACAAGATCAGACAACTCAAGCCAAGCTTAAGGAGTTGGAAGAAAAAATCAAGCAACTTTCGGGCGGAAGCGAAGAGGATAAGCTGGCCGAGATTATGAGTGAAGCCGAGAAAACGCCTTTCTCTCAAGAATTGGAACAAATGCCGTTCCCACCTAAGTGTGCTTTACCTTCATTCCCCTCTAGATTCGATGGAACTGGAGATGCGACCGAACACCTTAAGATGTATACCATGTCACTGATCCAGTGGAGAAGTAACCCGGTAGTCATGTGTAAATTCTTTCCAGCTAGTTTGGAGGGCGAGGCGCGAGATTGGTTTTATTCGCTCGCACCTGGTTCGATCAACGGGTATGATGCGCTAGTCGAGGCCTTCCTTGAGACCTATATGCATAACAGTCGACCTCGGCCAAGAATGAACAAGCTGTTTACCCTCGCCCGAAGATTCAGAGAGCCATTGAGAACCTTGACCGACAGATGGAGGAAACTGTGTACCGAAATCGGGAAGGTACCGGTGGACCAAGCCATCTTTGGGTTTGAAAACGCGTTGGGGAGATCGGACCCCATTTGGATTGCCATGTTTTCTGAAAAACCTAAGACCTTAAAGGAGATGAGAAGAATGCAAGAACACTACATCGCCTTGGAAGAAATTCAGGCCGAATCAAGAGATAGAGGGGCACAAGAAGCCAGTGCTGAAGTCAGTACTGAAACTAAAATGGTCACGGACGACCATATCAGGCGATCAGAAAAAAGATCGGACCCTCCCCCGAGGAGCAGTGAGAAGAGGGAATGGATGGCCAAAGGGAAGAAGCCGAAGAAGGAAGCCCGATCGTATACCCCACTAAACGCTTCTTTGGAAGAGGTGTTCAAGGAAGTTGAGAAGAGGAGCGACATCAACTACCCAGCATCGAGGGGGGTACAGTTCCAAGAGACCAGAGATCACCCCGAATACTGTCACTACCATCAGTATAGGGGCCATTCTACCAATAACTGTCGAGAGGTGAAAGATATTGTTCAACACCTTATCCGCGATGGATATTTGAGGCAGTATGTCCGCCACCCCCTTCGGCCGGAAGCAGCACCCGATGCGCCATTTCATCAAGTCCGCATCGATAGGGCGAACCAATTCGTAAACACCATTTCACATTCGGCTATGCAAAACTACGCTCTCGGCCCAGTAATCACCACTAGGATCCATAAAACGGATCGTGATGGTAAAGAGGTATTTAGCGTAGCCAAGTCTCTTCCCATGGAACCCTGGATGACGGTGCCCATATCGTTCTCGGATAAGGATGTCCCAGCAAACGGACAGGCACACAACGATCCACTAGTCATCACACTGTTGATTGAAAAGTGGGGAGTAAGAAGGATTCTTGTAGATAGTGGGAGTTCAGTCGAGGTACTGTTCTACGACACGTTCAGAAGAATGAAACTCTCAGATGATATGCTCGTCCCATCCACATACCGTATCTACGGCTTCAACGGCACAGTAACCACACCGAAGGGCGAAGTAACTTTAAGAGTTTCAGATGGTGGTGGCTACCTCGATACACTAACCACTTTCTGCGTAGTCGACGTCGCTTCACCTTATGAAGCCATTATCGGGCGCCCATGGGTTGCGGGGATAAAGGGCGTGGCATCGGCCTACCATCAAAGGTTAAGGTTCCCGACTTGCAAGGGAATAGCGGAAGTTATGGGCGACTTTCAGGCGGCACGACAATGCATGAAAGTTGACATAGAAATAAATGAGCATCGGCGAGCTCGGTAAAGGCAAGAAAAGAACAAAGAAAAGGAAGTAAAGGCAGCAAAAGAATTGGAGGAGGCAATTTCTCAAGCGGTCCTGGAACACGAAACGCGAGAACAGGACCCTTTATAGCAATTAAAGGAAGCATCCCCAGTCAGGGAGACCAAGTCAAACTTCTCGACAGTTGAGCCGACTAAAGAAGTAAACTTGGGAACGATAGAGGAACCTAAAGTAGTGAGGATTGGGGCATTACTATCGGACGAAGAAACCAGTAAACTCACGACGTTGTTAAAAGAAAACCTGGAGGTATTCGCTTGGGAAGTGCATGATTTGGAGGGTATCGACCCAAAGGTCTGCTGTCATCACTTAAAAATTGATCCGAAGTTCAAACCGGTTAGACAAAAAATGAGGCATATCGCGCCAGAGTTACAAGCGGCGGTCGAGGTCGAGCTGAAGAAATTACAAGAATCCGGAATAATAAGGAAGTCCCACTACCCACAGTGGATATCTAACATGGTCGTGGTACCAAAAAAGAAAGGGGGAGTCCGAATATGTATTGATTTCAGCGACTTGAACAAGGCCTGCCCGAAAGACAGCTTCCCCCTTCCCAGTATAGATCAATTAGTAGAATCAGTAGTGGGATACGATGCGATGAATTTAATGGACGGATACATGGGATACAACCAAATACCACTGGCGCCCGAGGACCAGGAACACACATCCTTCTTCACGCCAAGGGGATTGTATTGTTACACCAAGATGCCATTCGGACTTAGGAATGCTGGGGCTACATACCAGCGATTGGTAGGCGATATGTTCGAAGACAAGATTCACGATACCATAGAAGTTTACGTGGACGACATGTTAGTTAAGAGTCGGAAATCAAAAAACCACGTCCGAGACCTTCGAGAGATCTTTCAAACAATGAGGAAACACAAGATGAAGATTAATCCTGCCAAGTGTGACTTCTGGGTCACATCGGGGAAATTCTTGGGCTACATCATCACTCCCAGGGGAATAGAAGCGGATCCCGAGAAGGTACGAGCCGTCATTGACATGCCATCTCCCGCGACGGTGAAAGACGTGCAGAAACTAAACGGGTGCATAGCCGCATTGGGGCGATTTGTGTCACGATCATCGGACAAATGCAAGGCTTTTTACGACATCTTGAAGAAAGGAGAAAATTTCCGATGGACGGACGCAAGCGAAGAAGCTTTTCAAAATATCAAGCTACACCTAGCTAGCCTCCCGGTACTTCAAAGGCCTGAGCCGTCAGAAATTCTCACTTTATACTTAGGCGCGACACCCTATTCCATAAGTGCGGTATTGGTTAAAACAGAGATGGGCGTGGAAAAGCCGGTGTACTTCGCCAGTAAAACTTTAAGTCCGGCAGAGAAAAACTACACTAGAATGGAGCAGATGGTGCTCGCGCTAGCATTTGATTCCTCTAAACTACGAACGTATTTTCAAGCTCATCGAATACGGGTGCTCACCAAATCGCCTATTGAAGCGGTCTTGGATAGTGCTGGGAGATCGGGGAGAATCTCCAAGTGGGGAGCCATAATCAAACAATATTATGTGATATACGAGACAAGAACCGCGATCAAGGGACAAGTAGTGGCCGATTTCTTGGCAGACTTCCCCCTCAGTGATGAGGACGAGGTAGAAGATATACCGGGAATGACAGAAGAACATGAGGGGCCGACGGACCTGCTAGCCGCTAGTAGCCCAACGCGATGGGAAGTATTTGTTGATGGGGCATATAACAAAGACGGATCGGGTCTCGGGTTGGTGTTCACCACGCCAAAGGGGAGGAAGATTTTGCATTCGTTCATGTTAGAATTCAAGGCAACGAACAACGTCACCGAATACGAGGCGGGGATCCATGCCTTACGGATAATTGTGGAAATGGGGTTGCATGAGGTTCGAATGACTAGTGACTCTCAACTAGTGATCCAGAAAATTACGGGCCAATACGCTACACATGATCCGGTGCTGCAAAAATATTGGGAGCTCGCCCAGTTTTACATTAAGCAAATCCCAGATATTAAATTCCGCCACATCTGCCGAAAGGATAACAGACACTCGAATGCTCTATCATATATCGCCTCACAGTTAGTAGACCCGAGCATTGAAGGGATACGCGTTATGAGGCTACTTAACCCATCTATCCCTGAAACACCAGAATCACGAATCGAAGTGGCCATTAACACAGCCGAGAGATACAAAGAAGGCGACTGGAGAAAGCCGATACATCAATACT
This sequence comes from Papaver bracteatum, assembly GCA_023529315.1. NCBI lineage: Eukaryota > Viridiplantae > Streptophyta > Magnoliopsida > Ranunculales > Papaveraceae > Papaver > Papaver bracteatum. Next base: position 346,308 of record JAJJWX010003590.1, on the reverse strand, counting down.
TAGAGACGGGTGAGCTACCTAAGAGTCGGCCCGAGATGAACAAGATCAAAAGTAAATCGTGCGCCTACGAGTTAAGGGAGGGGATCTTATATCGAAATTCCTACCTAGGGACACTCCTACGATGCTTAAGCAGGGAAGAAGGCCATATAATCCTACATGAGATACACTATGGGGCGGCTGGAAATCACAGCTCGGGAAGAAGCTTGTCGGCTAAGGCAAAAACAATGGGCTACTTTTGGATATCTATGAACGAGGACGCGAAGCAAATGGCAAGAGCTTGTGAAGAATGTCAGCATTTCGGGAATAAAATCCATGCTCCCGGGGTACCGTTAAACTCGATCATAAGTCCGTGGCCTTTTGCTAAATGGGGAGTGGATATTGTCGGGCCGTTACATGTAGGAACAGGGAAAAGGAAGTATTTGATCGTGGCTACAGATTATTTTACCAAGTGGGTCGAGGCGGCACCACTGAGGCATATTCAAGATAAAGATGTTTTTAAGTTCATTTGGGATCATATCATTTGTCGCTTCGGGGTCCCAACTGCCATCGTCTCTGATAATGGAAAACAACTACAGTGCGAGAACATTGATCTTCTATTTAACACTTACAACATCAAGAAGAGCAAAGCTACCCCGATTTACCCCCAGTGCAATGGGCAGGCCGAGATCACTAATAAGACCATCGCCGATAATATGAAGAATAAACTGGACGGGGAATATGGAAACTGGTGCGAGGAATTATATAACGTCCTATGGGCATACATAACCACACGGAGGGAAGCTACGGGGTTCTCCCCTTTTATGCTTACCTACGGGACCGAGGCGATTCTACCAACAGAAGCAATGATACCTACCACAAGAACTGAAGCGTGGAGGCGAAACGTGTCATCCGATATGATCTTGGCTAAACTCGACGATTTGAAAGAAACAAGAGAGATGGCGCTACAAAAAAAGGAAAATTATCAGAGGAGGTTACAACGGGAGTACAACAAGCGCGTTCGACCAAGAGAGTTTAATCCCGGGAAGCAGGTATTGAAATTTCTAGCTGAATGGGAGCGCGACAAAAAGGGCGGAAAACTAGCACCAAAATGGGGCGGGCCATATATAATTGAATCTAAGGCGGGCGAGGGATCGTATCGAATACTGCAACTCGACGGAACTAGAGAGCTCAAACCATGTAACATCCGATTCCTGAAACTCTATCATCCTTGACGGGCAATGCGAAAAACCACGGTAAGCAAACGTGTCTTCTATCTATGTGAAACCGTGAGGGGTATGGGATAGGGCACAAGCGTCTAATGGTCATTCGTACTCGTGGCAATGCCAGTGTGGAAGTGCCGAGGTGACTTACACTCTAATGGTCATTCGTACTCGGGGCAAAAACAGTGTGGAAGTGCCGAGGTGACTTACACTCGAATGGGAATTCGTACTCGGGGCAACGCCAGTGTGGAAGTGCTGAGGTGCCTTACAGTCGCCTGGCTATTCGAACTCGGGGCAGTGGCAGTGTGCAAGTGCCGAGGTAGCCTAAGGGTTCTAGTGGTTGGAAACCAGTTCCAAAGGTTGTTTAGACGCGAGGCTACTCAGTTAGGTGGCCTACTTACATCTGAAAGGTCACCACCATCGCAAGTGGGCGTGTCCACTTGCCCGAGATCGGTTGATCGATAACCACTCGGGACCATCGGGCCTAGAACTAGGATGACTGGTACCCTTCCACTGAATCCAAAGAGATAGTGATGAGATACCCCGATCAGTACATGGCATAGGGCCCGATGACCCTCCTTGTTGGGTGTGTTCGACAGAAATGGTTAGATTTCTAACATATAAAAGCAACAATTGCAGGGCATAACACCAGGAACAAAAGCGAAACAAACAACGTCGGGCGTTAATCAACAAACGGTCGGGGCAACATGCGGAACAAGAAATAAATCGATAGTGTCGTGCAACAACCAACACCCAGAGGAGCAACATTCAAAACGAAAACCACATCGATCGCATGGTACATCAAGCAACAATCGCCAGAATAACATAAGAAACAAAAGCTAAATCAATAACACCAAGCGTCTGATAACAAAGTACGAAAAGCATCACGCGGACGTACGAAATGAAAAGTTTAGCGGAAATGAAACAAACAACATCGGTGACGCAGCACCCCCATTAAAACAAACAAGCAAGGTAGCAGAAATTAAAAAGGGGAGAAGTGTTTAGAGCGATTTACAACCCGATGGAAGGGGCAACATAGTGACGCAGCACCACAAAAAGAAAGTTTAAACCTTGGGAGGAGCCACGCCGGCCTTCCTCTGCGCGACCTCGAGCCGCTTCTTCTCCACCCAGTCCATAATGCCAGCTTGAACTTTCTGATCTAACTCCTCCACATGGGCGACCCGTTCTTCCTCGAGTTGTTGGGTAATCTGTGAAGCGTTTTCCTCAGCCTCAGCTAACTTGAAGCCCAAATCGACCTCGGCCTGTTTCAATCGGCGAACCTCCAGATCAAGATCCTGCGAACGTTTTTGCGCGGCTACAAAACCACAAATATAAGATGTTATTCATCGGATATAACTTAACATTTTTGCAAGAATAAAGCGCAATCTGGATCTAAAAAATGGCCTCAACACATCGGCTAAGAGACCTGACAGGGCGGGTAACACCGACTGAAGCGACTCTACCGACTTGGACAACTCATCCTCGGTCCTAGACAACTTCATGGTTAATTCGTTATAATGTTGCTCGTTGAACTCGTTACTAGGGCAATACTTCTTATGCTCGGCCCAATCGTCCGTTAACCGATTACACGACGCTTGGAGAACCGCAAGCTGCGATCTACTCCACTCTAAATCGCCCATAACTTTATCAAATTCACGCACTCGGCCCAGTAAATCTCTGTTAGCTCGCTCCACCACATCCTTATCTCTCAATATTCGCCGGCAATCCTCGTGAAGATCTTTATTCTGCAATTGAAGAGCATTACCCTTTGCTCCAAACTCGTGGATAAAGCAGTTTTTTCGGCAACAAGACGCTGAGAAGATCCCAAATGAGCCCGTAAATTGTCCATCTCAGAAGGATCATAATCAAACCGGCGATGTCATTCTAACTCGTCCTTAAAACCTGCAATCTCCTCAGTTTGACGGTCTATTTTGTCGTCTTTGTTTGCCATTCGTTGACGAAGATTTTCCACAAGGTCTTTCTCAATATCCCATTTTCTCTTCAGAATCCTAAACTCCGAAGTAGCGTCTATACTTATACTAGATACCTCGGCTAAGAAGAAGGATACCTGACTCAGGATACTGGCACGATAAACTCAATCAACACAAGTCAAGAAGAGTCATATACCTTGAGCATCGGCAAGTTTGATCTCCAGCTCGTTCGTGCGACCCTTCTCATTCTGAAGTTCAAGTTGGAGAGACTCTATAAACTGTTTATCTCGAAGGCGATTGGCGGCATCCAAGCGTACACGGTTCATGATCTAACACAAACAAACGAATTTGCATCATAAGCGACACTAAGGACAAAAATCAGAAGTGGGGTATTACTATACAGAATCGAGTCGCTCACCACAGTGTCAAGTATCAAGGCGATGTCTCCATAACAGGGTACAGCATTCAACATGTCTTCACCAGTATACTTCCAAAAGTCGGAGGAAGTAAGCGCACCCAAGGAATTCATGATCAGGCCAGAAACAGTGAAGCAGGTCTCGGCGCTAGAAGACGATCCATCAGTAAACCGGGGCACACAGGGAAGCTCTGGGAACATTAGTAACAACCTTCTCTACGGCGGGCGTCTCCGAGGGCTCCTGCTGGTCGCCCACACCTTGTTCACTGGCTTTTTCACCCGGCACAGTCTCTCCAAAAAACTCATCCTCATCGGAAAGATCAATGAGGGGGCTCGTTTTCGGCGGTGGCTTAGCAATATCTTTACCTCTTCCAGGATTACGCCTAAGCGGAGTAGGGTCGACATCGTCAACGTCATCATCATCGCGCCTCGGGTGTTTCTGCACAAGTGTCTCGTCAGAACATGTGAAGGCAAAAAACAGGGGCAAGTACATGTACTTATAAGGGAATCATTATGTTTGTTACCTTCCCTGGTCTTCCTCAACCCTTGTGCTAGCACCTCTTTTCCTAGACCCGAGAGTCTTTGTGGAACTGACCTGAGATTTGCAAACAACAACAAGTGACTAACTGACGCCCGAAGTTAACAAGATAGAAATCAAGAAAAGCGCGTACCTTATCGGCCTTGTCATCATTAACCACCCATAAAGAATAGGGCTCAGTGGGAAAAGTAGGCGATGGGAAGTCACCATGAAGGATAGGACCTCGGACAAGAAGCGTAACTCGGGGATAGGTCGGATCATTAGAATGTCGGGATCGCCTGTTGGAACCATGGCCGACAGGATCGGAATCTAGCATCATTCTTTCGACACCCTCGGGCATAGTTTTAACATGATGAGGACTTGCAGCAAACCCAGCAAGATCGCCCAGGGTCGAAGTACCAGCTCGATAGTTGACAAGGAAATTGGCAACGGTATACTCAGGAGCATCCTCGGGCTTGTAGGTCGACCACTCGGCAGTAAAACCATGACCATCGCGGAGATCCCTCCACTCGTTCATAATTCGGAAAGTATTGCCAGTCCATTGAGCTAAAGCACGAGAAGGCCAAATCTGGGACAAAACTTCGTAATAAAATGGGCTATCAGGGTTGTATAAGGGAAGACGGAGACCTAGCTCTAGTTGACCCAGGGTGATAACCACACAATCGGCCGATTGCTCGTATTTCTTCATGTCCGCATTCTTCAATATACCATTTCGGCCCGAGAGAAGGGTCACCTCGTAATTTTGGAGATCATACTTCTCCTTCAGTTGCTCGATAAATTCCTCATCAGAGATATCTTTCACCACCCTTTTCTCGGACCTGCACGAAATAGAAGAAGAGCTATCAGCAAAAATAGATCTCATCGCGCGATCATCATGCCTAGAGGGGATCTCAAGCAAAAACAAAGAAACAAGCGAAGGGTCGTCGAACTCAGAAAAAAACGTCATCAACGGACCTTTTCTCAGCCATGGAAGGAGAAGAAGCCATTAACAGAGATAGTGCAGAGCTTGGTATTCGATAGAGAAAGACAAGGCGACTAACAGCTACGGTGACGATTAGTGAGGGGGAATTGAAGGAATAAAAATCAAGAAAGTTAGGGTTTTTCGGAAGCGCAAAGCGAGTGAAGGAATCCGGGAGAAAAGCTACAGTTGCGGGACAGTAAAAGAAAATGACAGAGAAGAAGAATGAAGAAAGAGGCGGGCTATTTAAAGGAGAGGAACCATAACCGACGTCGACGGTTACCAGTCATAAAGTGGAGTTAGTGGGGCGCTGCATGGCGGAATTCGCGGCATAACCAAAGACGTGGGCAGTTAGAACGAGGTTCTCCCACACGAGCGGAAGAAGGGGCATAAATGTAGGTGTAAATTATACACAGATCCAGGTGGCGATATCCTAGGCCTGATACACTCAGATACGAAGAAATGCGAAGCATAGAAGGAAGATTAGGGGGCGCGAGATTTAAGAATCCACGTGGATCGGGCGTGCAGACATCGGACAAGACTTGATCTGGACTTCTAATAAAGCTGATACAGACAAGACAGGGTGGGTCAAACGAGGTGATATGGTCAAAAAGGTAAGAAAGTAGTAGACGCATCGGCCAATCGTAAGGGCGGCAACCAAGACAAGCGACATCGGGCCATCGGAACACCAGACGAGGTCGGCTTGGATAAGAGACAGGCGAGGGATGAAGTCACATCGGCCACACGAGACAGCAGAAGTCGGCCCAACAATAGAACAACAACTAGATGTAATGTGACCAACACCCTAACTTAGTTGTATGTAACCTCTTCTATAAATAGAGCGACTCGAATTCAAGAAGGGGCAGGTTGTAATCTTTGGGGAGATAAAGAGAGAGAAACCCGAGTTAGCATTAGAGAGAATTGAATGAGAAGTAAGAGCATCTTGTAAGGAAATCCCACTAAGAACAACACCATTGTAACACCGCAAAGTAATAAGATTCATCCTTTCACCCCCGTGGACGTATGTAATCATACCGAACCACGTATATCTTGTGTTCATGGTTGAGCGTTTACTTTCGTTTGAGAAGAGTAGTACATTTCCATCCTTTGGATGTAGTTTGTAGTAAAATGCATCTACAATAGTCTTTCAAATCAGGGTTTGCAATCAATGTTAGATTAGTAACAAAGAATTCAATATTCACCATTAGATGAAAACCTGATTAGATACAAGCTAATATTTATCAACTGTTAGATCGAAAACATAGCTTGTTATACACATATGTACTGCACGTTTTTAGGCTTGTGAAAACCGTACCCAAACTTGTACATTAGTTGGTTCAACACTAGTTAACCAAATGGTTAGCCAAATGATAACTTTCATATCAACCATATTCTTCTTCACCATAACTAGTCCAAATGACTCAAATGAACTAGTTAGAGAGTTGTTCAATTGATTAGATCTTTATGTACTACACAAGGAACAATTAAAGCAAAAACGATGTGATTCAATCGAATCAATTCATGAACTATAAAGTTACAGTTTGCAATAGCATTCCTTAGTTTATTAAGATAAGTTCACAAATATCGTTTTTAGACATAACCTACTCAAGTTCGAGGACTGGGTTTGCGGACTTAAGTTCCCGGACAGAGTTCACAAACTCCAGCATAAATTCTAGGGTTCGAGAGATTCTCCAGTTTGTGGACTGGGTTTGCGGACTGATTTCACGGACTGAAGTTCACGTACTACTTCGGTTTCACTTGATCAACAAAGTTGGAAAACTTCGGTTCAAGCAATAAGGACTTATACATATATGTGTTTCCACAACAATGCTTATATCCTCCAATGGTTATATTGTCTAAACTCTCATTTTAATCATTGAAACATTCTCAGAGGGCGTTATATAGTTGTTATTCACAAACTATTTTTCGTCAGAGCAATTTCCAAAATGATTGAAACATAGCATGAATTTCGTCACTAGGTAAAGATGAACTTGGCTAAAGCGAAAGCTTTACCAACACATATTTCGAGAAATAAATAAGCAAGATATACTCATCTCAAAATAACATATGTGTATATTCTTAGTCTATATAGTAATACGACTTTTGTCTCAAGATAAGAGATATAATCGATAGACTTTTGAGTGATAGATAAGTTCAAGTCTCCACATACCTTTTAGTCGATGAAGATCCACTGGTTCCTTGAGTAGTCTTTCGTCTTGTATGACGATCGCCATGGAGATATTGAGCTCAACTATACTTTTTATCCTAGTCCGAGACCTTAGCTATAGTAAATTTGAAATCAAAGACTTTATAGTTTTTATCACTAATATTGAAAAACATGCTTAAGATAGCAACGGATGCCAGTTAGACCGAGCAATGCTCTAACAAGGTATGATCAGTCGGGGCATTAGTGGGCCCGCCGATGGTCATCATGGTGATTGCCTATTCCTGTCAGGGTTTGGCCAGGCAAGTTGAATTGTACGACCAAATTGTGTGGTCGTGATCGTTTATGAGACTGATATGGACAGTCTAAATTTCCCTTAAGGAAATTAAACATGTTCGATCGATCCATCCTTAATTAAAATTGGGTTGATACGAGATTCTCTTTGTCAGAGAGTGAGCACTTAATCTTCATGTCACGTCAATGATGAGAGTTCGGCTGAGAACATAGGACGGAAAATACTAGGCAAGTCACGCATTAATGAATAATGCTGATAGAAAATATAATTCATAAAATATTTGGGATTGTTGCTACACGCACCATTCTGAGTAAATTTTGTATAAATATACTGAATTTCTAAATACATATATAAGTGGAGAGGTTTGAGCACTCATCACTTTTAAGTGGCTCAACCTCTTTACAGAGCGATGGCATATTTGAATATACTGAATTGTTCAATACATATATATGTAAGTGGAGAGGTTTGAGCACTCATCACTTTTAAATGGCTCAACCTATTTACAGAGCGATGGCGCATGAAATACATGGTTTTAGAATTTTAGCCTGATCTAAAAACCACCATAAACATTAATTCCCTGATTAGCACATAATAGTTATACTATTGCGAGGTAAGCACTAGATGGTGACAAATAAAGGTAAAACTTATGAGACAAAGTTATATGTTACCAGGAGAGATGGGTCGGCATGTCCTTGGAACATGTCATTTTAAAGAGGCGTACAGGTAAGCGTTCTCCTAGCATGATGTCGGTTGGCCTCAGGTAGATTATCCATACTGTTGTTGGGATATCAAACTGTATTATGAGTTCCTTGTACATCTGAGTATCGTCCGAGAGCGTGTCCAAGATTTTCTGGCTTATTCATGACGATCTCATTATCCTCGACTTCTGATGTGGACAAGCTCTGTCATGAGGAATATCCTTAAAATGATGTTGAAGCAATTGAAGCATCTCCCAAAGAGAACGTTGATGCATCTTCCGATAAGGGTGTTGAAGCGGCTCGAGAGGATGTTGAAGTAGCTCCTGGAGAGGACCCTAATGAAGGCGCCATTGGCCCTGGCGTTGATGACACTTTTTTTGATGTTTAGTAGTATGCGGTTAGAGCCAGGGCTTGATCGAATAATAATCCTTCATTCATGCTGCTTTTATGTCTCCAGTTGGATGAATGAATGAAATCTCCCGACTAAGAAATCCAAATTCTTAGAAAGATCTCGCAATGACTTGAAACTTTAGACATAGCTCTTCTCGGTAAGGTTAGAGTAGAGCATGTATACATAATTCTGCAATCTGAGGTCTCCCATTCTTTTCTTTGATATTACCCTTGTAGACTACATGCTTCTTGAAGACTTGTGGCATACCAGCTAGGTATGTAGAAGAATGGACGTTGTGCCGCGAATCTTTAAGGACTTCCTTCAAGCGACATCTTTTGAACCGTCTTCTAAATATTGGATGGTTGTGTATAATGGGATATGATGAGCAGTCCCTAGTTACACTTTAGATTCGATGATGTGACTGGATACGTGAAAACATCTATGATTTGTACTTTTGGAGTCTTTAATGCACATGTACGTCTTTATGTTGAGAATTTTCTGCGGCTCGTAAAGATTCAACAGTGATGGTGCTGATATTAGAAATAAACCGGTTGAGGGACGTGAAGGCATCCTGTTCTGGCAGCCCCCAGGTGTAATTATCCCGAGCTTATTTTCTCTTGAAAGACGTACTTCCACTTGTCGGTAAGGTGGTTGACGAATTGATAAAGGCGGCAATCTCTTGGATTCGTAATTTTTTGATCAATGGGCAGGAGTCGCATTGATAGATCTGTATTGTATCCAAACTTTTGGCATCCCATGTACCCCTCCCAGAGAAAATTGGAAATCTAGAAACACCGAATCTGACTTCGTCGGCGATGTGGTTGTTGATGCGCAGCTTCGTGCAAGCTTTGGGTAGGCGTCACTGAGTTCTAAGTAGGTTATGTGGCATACCTCATGCGGTTGGTCTGTGTGGCTCACTGATGTGTTGAAGCGGCTTCTGAGGCGAACGTTGAAGCGGCTTCTTGAGCGAATTTTGAGAGCGTTGAAGCGGATTCTTCTGGATCGAGCATGGTTGCTCATGATCCAAGTGTGGCAGGTGCAAGGGTTTTTGCTTGTGGTCATGGTTCTAATTTTGTAGGGGCTATGAGTATTAGCCTGGGTCGAGCAAATAACTTCTTGGCACGGAGCTGTATGAAGTGATTGTTGGGCTGGAATGGGCAAGAAAGTGGGATTTTAGAAGAGTTTTAGTTCGCTCGGACTCAAAGGGAGCGATTATGGATTTTTTAAGTTCAAATGTGCCATGGTTTGCTAGGCAACAGTGGATAAATATTCAAGAGAGTTATGATTCAATTCGTTTTGAGCACACTTATCGTGAAGCTAATTTTTCTGCTGATTCTATGTACAAAAGAGGCTGTCTTCTTAGAAATGGTGAAGGGATGAATTATGATGAGAGACCTTATTTTCTATATTCTTTAGAATATCCTAATGTCTCTTATTACAGATTTAATTAGTTTGTGAGTTTTTTGGGGTCTTTAGACCTCTTTTTCTTGTAAACTCTTTGTAAATATTGGTTATTCATCAATACAATTTTGGACTTACCAAAAAAAAAAGGCTTCTTCTGGAGAGCGTTGAGGCGGCTTCTTCTTCAGTTTGGTTTTCCCTTGAGAATTACATACTTATAATTGACCATCCCACTTGTGTTGAAGAAGTCCTTGACTGACGAAGAATGTATTTCACGCTGAGTCTCAGTCCCCAAGCGTGATTTATATGGTTCTATATTGCATTGTCAGTGGGTTTACCATAATAAGATATCTCCATCTCGCCTCCGTGACTCTATTAGTTCTTGATGGGAAAATAAAACATGAAGAAGTTCAGATTACCACTATCCGTGGTGGTTGTTGCTATGGTGAAGCACATTATGGTATCAAAAAATGGGCAACAACGATTCTTGGCAGTAGCTGTGATCGAAAGAGACTGGCAGGGAGAGGCGTGATAGCTACGGGAACGAACTTGGATGTCTTTATATAGTGGTAGAGCTTGTATCGTTATTAGAGGGAGAATCTAATGATAGAGCTGATAACTTCCTTGATGTTGCCTCATGGAGTGGAAAAGAGTGAGACAGTCCCTTACCAACGAGTATCCATTGAGCCTTCGACTTGATAGACGTTGTCATGCTGGGTTCATGAGGCCGTCTTTACGTCTGCATTGCGTTTCATAGACATCCAGAAATATCGCTGGTCTTTGACAATATGTCTACTCTCTCGAGTATATCCCATATTTGGACATCTTGGAATCATAATGATAGCATGCTTGCATCTCTATAAATTAAGCATCTTTGAGACGGGCAGTGCTAAGCAGTCCCCAGTCACACTCCTTTGCCATTATCATCACTGGATCGTGTATTTGAGGAGTAGGGAAGTTCCTCTTAAGTCTCAGGTGCAACCTCCTTCGGTAATGCAACTACTTCTTCTACGGGAGACGAAATTCTGAAAGCGCCTTTCACCGATGTTTTTTCCGTTGAGCTAGATATGGTATATCTTGGACGTTATTTTATCATTGTGATAGTCGTGCATGTGGTACTGGAGTTGGAGTTGGCGGTTTTGGACGCGCATGATGTTTTATCTCGGTGGTATTCCTCTTGGTGCTTCGGTAAAACTACTTACAGAAGGCTGAAGGTTGTATTTCCTGTTGGTGAGATGTATTCTTCCACGAATATCACGAGGCTCCTTATTCCTGACATGGTTCTTTCTAGCAGTGTTGTTGTAGCTGAGCATTTAGCAACTTCACGAAGTTCAGAGGATATATGAAAGCACAGGTTCTTTAGCAAAGCACAATGCATAGGTACCATCATATTGATGCATAATTACACCAATTGTTGTTCAGTCAAATTTGGATCGTGACCCTTCGGTGCCTGAATTATGGACCTCTTCACATAATCACTTGGATGTTCGTTGTTTCGCTGAAACATTCTTCTTAAGAGAGTGATTCGCCCAAACTGTAGATTCTTCTTGTCATGATGACGCGGACAACGTTATCTTCTTGAGGATGCTCTCTTGAGGTGTCGGCCCCAGTAGATCTGAAGATGTCCTGGGCTCGCCCTTGTCCGGGTTGACATAATAGGTGAACCCTTTATGATGATTTGAAGATGTGTTAAGCCTTCTTTGTTATTGTAGATGAACGATTTCTCAGAATTACACCATGTTCGGGATCTACATGTTTTGTTGATGAAGTGATAGCGGATACTCCTGATCTTAAATTGCTAGCAGTGGTGGAATAAAGATAGACCTTTTATTTTGTGACCTCTGGTTGTCTTCCTAGGACTCTACTGGTGTTGAATTTGTTGTCAACTATGTCCATACTAAAACAACGGCTACGCGAATCTTCACTTCGTCTCTCTAGGTGTGGACCCTTTGAGGCATTTCTGGCTTGCTCCATACAACACTTTTGGTGTTAGAAACAAGATGGTTGCTCTATCCGGATCTCGAGAGAAGCCGTTGTGTTCTTCTAAGTAGTAGTCGCATCTTTTGTCCCCATGTGGCTTTCTGGTCCTTTCATCTGAGACATTTACTGGTGCTCAGCTATCCAAGGAATTTCCAGTAGCATTGCTTGAAAATTCATTTTTATGAAGCTTCTTAGAGGTTGAAACACCGGAATTGAAATTGGTTGTTGAACTTAAATTGAATTTAATGATTGAATTAAATCTAAGATCTACCCTTTTGAAATTGAGAAGATTATAATAAATCTTGAGAAACTGATATTGCAACCAAGAGATCAATCTCCCACTGTGGTCGCCAGTTTTTTTAGGGTAAAATCTGGTTCTGCTATTTTTGGTAAATTTGGGTGTGTTGATGAGAAACGAATCTAAACCCTAAATAAATGCACTGCATGGGAGTACTTTAGATTCGAGAGATAAATCTGTATAATTCTGGCCTAAACCAAGAAATGGCCATTCCAGACTTGCTTTGGTAACAAAGTGAAGGAGAAGGTTTGATCTTAGGGAGGGAAGCGAAGAAGGTGTTGAGATCAAAATATTGAATTATGAATGTTTAGCTATTTATGACTTGTATCAGAATATGGAACTGGCTTGCATAATGTAAGCTATCAGTTCTAGGTATTTTCTGAATACTGTGTTGGTAACACTTGTGTTCCTGTCGAAATAGGTTGAAGGCCTATTTATACAAGTCATTTGAGAGCACCCCTGATCTCGTAGGAAGTGGAGAATGTTAAGTGATGGAGTAGTATGGTTTTGTGGGAGGTGGTGATCATCACATGGTCACTCCTTCACCCACTTCTCTCATCGTTGTTAACCGTTCATATTTCCTGACACATTCTTGTAATGGGCGCGTTGCACGCCGCATGCTGTAAATCGCTAGACCAATACCCCAGTAAGTATCCCCCAGTTTGCGACATGTTTGATGTCTCGAGTAAGTGGGTCAATTCGTTGGACTTTCCGCAGTGAATAGCATATGGTGCTATTGGGTGAAACAACTAAGTTGTTTATAATACCGAATAAAATATTGTAAGTGTTCGATGCATGTAAAGCATCTCTTTTAAACTAGGAGCCCGAGACAATCAACGTGCATGAAGCATCATTGTCTTAGAGATTTTTAAATAAGTCACGGATTAAGCGTCTTAAAATGGTGTTGATGGTGGATTTTCAACAAAGGTCAACACCGTAAAATCATGATATTGCATGTTTCTGATACGGCTTCAGTCATGTGACGATTTATATTTTACGAAGCCATGATGAATATGTCTTTTGAAAAGCCTCCACTAGATGAGTGTTCGATCCCTGGCATTTCATTGTGTCCTCTATGTAGAATAACGTAATTGGGCAGCTCTTAGTAAGATTGAGAGCAATAACGCCTTCAGGATGTCGGTGATACTCATTGTTCCCTGACTACAGGAGAGAGACCCCCTCTACATAAAAGAACGTTTGGGCGGTTCTCCATAAGATTGAGAGCAATAACGCCTTCAGGACAGTGACACTCACTGTTCCTGACTATGTAGAGAGACTGTGTATAGATCCAGGAGGTTCTCCATAAGTTTGAAAGAAATAATGCCTTCAGAATATCAGCCGTCTCCTGACTATGCACCTTGCGGAACAGGTATGACGCTTTAAATGGCTAATATCCCTTCTACAATAGATTAGTTATACCGTGACATTCACCACTGAATTCCTAGAATATAATATATATTATCTAATTACACCGATTTCATGATCGAATCCACGGTTGATCTCATGGAATGGTAATCGATAACCTCATTACTCCAATTTCATGATCGAATCCACGACTGATCTCATGGAATGGTAATACACAACTTTATTACTTATGTGTTCGAATCCACGATCCAACGGAATGGTAATACTCACTTTATTATTCTGAATCCATGGTCGAATCCACGACTGATCCTATGGATTGATAATAAATAACTACTCACTTTTATTACTCAGTTTCATGAATCAGTCTCCACTGAATTTCATAAATTAGTAATAAATACTCAACAATCGGGCATCTGGACTATCACTGAGTAAGCCCCGTAAAATGGTGCAAGTGTACTCGACAATGATGCAAGACTGAGCACCCGGATGCACAAACGAGCATTCAAAAATATGGATAGATGAGGAATCCTAAGCAAAATAGGAGAAAAAACAACAAATATTAAAATAATGAGGAGGCGCCCATAGGCCCGAGCCCACCTGCCGGCCGGCCATGCCCTAGCCATGGCCGGTCCCATGCCTCTCATATTATTTTTTCTTATTTTGTTATGTTCATGAAATCATGAAAAACTCCATCAATTTAGCAACTTTCCTTGTTTGAGCAAAACTCATGGATTCTCCATAACTTCATGGATTCATGAAAAAATAATATTATAAAATTGGGAAAGGTGTGAGGGACCGGGCAACCTAGCCGGCCGGCCATGACCAAGCCGTGGCATGTCCCACACCTTTACAATCCCTAGCCTTTTATAGTTATTATTTCCCTAATTTCATGAAACTCCTCCGTTTCAACAAACACTCATGGAATCTCCATAACATCACAGTTTCATGAAAAATAATAATATAAAATTAGGGAAAGTGTTGTGGGACAGGGCAACATAGCCGGACGGCCATGCCCTAACCGTATCCGGTCCCATACCTTGCAATCCCTAGTCTTTTATAATTATTATTTTCCTCAATTCATGAAACTCCTTGGTTTGAGCAAAAAATCATGATTTTGTCATAATTTCTCAAATTTTGCTCAAATCATGAAAATCCAAAAGCCAACATGGTCTTACGACCGGATAGCCTCTCACGATAATTGTAAATATTAAAATACTCTTATTTTAATATTTACAAAATATTGATCAATTGAGCATACATGCTCATTCCAACAAAATCAAGAATTTCAGTCAAGATGAAACTCTTCTGAAAATTCACAATGTTGCTCAAACGCACATAAAAAAATACTGAAACTCTTAGTACAGAAACACGGACACCATGGTAACACGTGCATGCCTTCTTGACCGACCAGGGTCATCCCTAGGGCTTGCACAAATCCGGTCCCACACATTTTCATAATTCTGATCTAATTTGCTCAATTGCACATACTAGGCCCAAATTCTATCCAACCAACCTGAGGATTGCGCAAACGACCAACAGTTAGTCCCGTGACCACCAAGATCTGGTCTCGTTCTCTCTTGGTCGGTCCCCCATTCTTCATACTTGGGTTTTATCACCTAATGTTGAATCCAGCAATATTTCAATAAAAGATAAAAATCGGCATTTAATCGTTATTCCTTCACCAACTGGCCAACTCAGGACCCTGGTGCACGCTTACTCGAGAAATTAGGAATCACATGGACATCTATAGTCTCATGTGGTCGATCTCTCCTTTTCTTATGACTTATTTTTAGCAATTCGTCGACTAATGAGCAATTGATCAAAAATTAAGGTTTTCGAATAAACACTCAACAAATCATTATTCTGAGAAAGTTCAAAAACTAAATAAATTTATGTTGATCCATCAAGAAACACGCGGATTAATTATAAAATATTCGGTAATCTAGCGATATTTTTAATATTTTATTAGGTCACATCACCAATAAATAAATAATTCGTTGAATTGAGCAATACCGGCTCAGTTGCTCGAATATTGATATAACTATCAATATTCAGTAATTCGTATAATTGAGCAATACGTGCTCAATTGCTCAAATATTGATCCAACTATCAATATTCAGTTATTTATCAGTAATTCGTTGAATTGAGAAATACTTGCTTAATTGCTCGAATATTGATCCAACTATCAATATTCAGTAATTTATCAGTAATTTGTCGAATTGAGAAATACGTGCTCAATTGCTCGAATATTGATCCAACTATCAATATTCAGTGATTTATCAGTAATTCATCGAATTGAGCAATACTTGCTCTGTTGCTCGAATATTGATCCCACTATCAATATTCAGTAATTTTTCAGTGATTCGTTGAATCAAGAAATGCATGCTCAGTTTCCCGAATATTCCACATATATTCAGTAACTCATCAATATTCAACAACTCATCGAATTTACAATATTTGATCAGACGAGCAATATTAATATTCATGAATCATTGAGCATTCGTCAATCATGCTCGATTCAACAAAACCTATACACATTGTCTAATCAGTCAACAATTGACTCCACGATTCGTAAGACATCAATCACGTCATAAATGGGGGGATATCAATTAGGGTTTTGGTCTGGCGGCCTATAGCACGTGGATTCATCCACGATGAGAATGTGAGTAAGTCGTGCAACGGTTGAAGGAGTTATCAAAGTAGTGGGTGGACAGTTAACCAAGTCTAAGCATGACCTGGAACTGGTTTCACCACATTCTTCCACTTTCCCACACTTTCACTCAAGAAACCATCACACTTACAGGGATCAATAATTCATTATTCTTGCAATATAAATAAGTCCAAATCGAGGACAACGCGGTATGATCATCATCCGTCAACAACTCGATTAAAACTTATTCATAAAACTCACACTCAGCAGTTCTTTAATTTGCAGAAACCTTCAACACATCCACAATCCTTGATCATCATTGATCCCACACAATTCTCCGATTTCCTCCTACAGATCAACCCATCTCCCTCTTTGTGACCGAATTGACTCTGGAACGGCTATTGACTTGGTTTAGGCCGGAGTCCTACATATTGATCTCTCAAATCTAAGCACTCCCTTTGTAGCGCATCTATCTGAGGTTCAATAGTTTGCTCGGTTGAGGAGTCTCGACCGCATGCTAAACTCTTCATTTCTTAAAAAACCAGCAAACTGTTTTTCCCCATCTACAAATGGCAGCATGTCAGACCATATTTGGGTGATCGTTTGAAGGTCGCCTGTATGATCCACCACTTGCTCGATTGCTCCCTATGGCAGAGTGGTGGCCGGTGATCATAGAGGTACCTCGATAATCACCTAACATTTAATCCAAGCTGGAGAAGTCGGACATATGAGATGGTTTGCGGCACTTATTTGCCGCCGTTGTTAAAATTTAGGGTTTAGGGATGTGCGAACGTCCCTACTTTGTCAATCGAATGCAAGCATTGGGTACTAATTTGGACGGACTGATTTAGCATTCGTGGAGACGAGCTACTGGCGTGCATGCCTTCACCTCTCGTTCCATCAAAATTTGGATCTAGGCCACTTGATTCGGCCGGCGAAGATGAGTGTCCATGATCAATTTTCGACTGCCGCAAAGCGTGAATTAGGTTTTTGGGCAGTCACGGCCACTCTAGTTCGATCGAGTAATTAGATGCTCCGGTGACCTCCCACAGGTAAGTCGATCGAACATGGATGGATCCGGGCCGGCGGTGAACTCGTATGCACCTTCCTGATAGTTCAAAATGCGATCTATGCCATCCAAATTAGTTGGATAAGTTGGATGGTCGTGATCATTTTAAGACGC
Source organism: Papaver bracteatum (assembly GCA_023529315.1). Taxonomy (NCBI): domain Eukaryota; kingdom Viridiplantae; phylum Streptophyta; class Magnoliopsida; order Ranunculales; family Papaveraceae; genus Papaver; species Papaver bracteatum. Next base: position 328,842 of record JAJJWX010003590.1, on the reverse strand, counting down.
TGGTGTACTTCCACGACCCAAAATTAGGGTTTAGAAGGATCACGCCTGCCATCGTTTGGGAAAACGTTTTATTGCTCTATGGCCATACCGTGGGCAAACCGATCGAGTGGGGGGAAGCTGGGTCGTCGGTGTACAAGATAGCACTTCCCTAATTACCCGTGAAGTAATACAAGCCGTCCAACCAAGTTGGCAAAGTTGGACGGCTGCAATTCTTTTTAGACTGTTTTGGACAGTCCATGCTCGATCGAGCTCCTTCCCAAAATGCGCGACCACCCTACTTAGGTTGGCTTTTGACATCTCTGGAAGGCGTAAAGGTGAGGTCCGATCGATCGGGGCATTAGTGGGCCCGCCGAAGGTCATCATGGTGATTGCATATTCCTGCCAAGGTTTGGCTAGGCTTGTTAAATTGCACGGCCAAATTGTGTAGTCATGATCGTTTCTGAGACTAATATGGACAATCTAGATTTCCATTAAGGCAATTAAACATGTTCGATCAAGTTGTCTTTAATTAAAAGTGCGTCGATACGAGATTCTATTTGTCAGAGAGTGATGTAGCATGTGCGGGTATTTCCATACAAATATCAATACTTGCACTTCGGGAGATTCGTGCTACTCTGCTGAGAGTGAGCAATTAATCGTCATATCACGTCAATGATAAGAGTTCGGCTAAGAATATAGCACGGAAAATACTAGGCAAGTCACGCATTAGTGAATAATGCTGGTAGAAAATAAAATTCATATTTGGGATTGTTGCTACACGCACCATTCTGAGTGAATTTCGTATAAATGTACTGAATTTCTCAATACATATGTAAGTGGAGAGGTTTGAACACTCATCACTTTTAAATGGCTCAACCTATTTACAAAGTGATGGCGTATTTGAATATACTAAATTGCTCAATACATATATATGTAAGTGGAGAGGTTTGAGCACTCATCACTTTCAAATGGCTCAACCTCTTTACAGAGCGATGGCGCATTAAATACAGGATTTTACAATTTTAGCCCTGAACTAAAAACCACCATTAACAGCATCTTACAACGCTTCGGCTAAGACAAGAATGGACTAATGGCTTAGATGAAATTATATCAAAATAATTGGCTAAATTTGGAAAAATATGGCATGGATTCCACTGTGCCACAGCTTAGGCCAAGGCTATAACACCTAGTCGTGCGTTATTCTCGGCTTTGGCAGCTCATGCCAAGGATGTGGCACCTAGATGTGCGTCATTCTCGGCCTTGGAAACTTAGGAAAAGGCCGTGGCACCTACCCTTGCGTCATTATCATACTTGGCATCTTAGGCCAAGGACGTAGTACCTAGTCGTGCATTATTTTCGGCCTTGCAAGCTTAGGCTAAGGCCGTAACACCTAGCCACGCATAATTACCGGCCTTGGAAGCTTAGTGATCACTCTTTTGAGAGTATCAAAGATGAAGAAGTGTAGTATAGTCGTTTTAGAACCACATAGATTATTGGTGCTTAGAAAAATTGTTTAGCAAAGCAATAAGATAATTTTGATTTGTAATTGAATTGCAAAAATACAACAAACGATAATTGTAAAAGAAATGTATAAGTGAGTGTTGTATCTACCAAGACTTAGAAGTTCCACCTAACGTATTCAAGTATTATGTAATCAAATTATAACTCGAATAGAACTGGATAATGATTCATTCTACCTGGCAGATATAGCAAATTGGGATTTCAAAGTAACTAAAACAAATACCATATCAAGACTGATTGATTATATTTCTAAAATAAAGCCCAATTGAGAAATGTCACAGGGATTCCCTAGCATTTAATGTATCCGGAAATCACAATGAATCTATGAAGTTTGTCGACACCATCAACACAAAATTGCAATCAAAACACAGACAAAGAAATGGACTAAAACATGAAATTCATTTATGATCACGATAAATAATACTAGAACCCATTAGGCTTCCCCTCTAGTCTTGGCAGAGAGGGGTTTAGCTTCTCATTGTTGTGTAGATAGCCATTAAAAGTATTAGATCAGAAACTATAACACACAAGAGAACTAAAACGAACTGAAATAAAATAGAAAACAAAATAAAATTCAGATTGCAGTATTCAATAGTACCCTTCTTTATACCCAAAGGCTGTGACTTGTTCTCTGACTTCCGGATATCTCCATTCGGTACACAACACACTCATCTCTAAAGACTGATTCAAACACTTCATGGATTGGGGGAATAGTTTTATCTCTTTCTCAACTGACCACGCACCAATTCTGATTCTGACCAAACTCAGGCCTTCACCAAGTCTCGCCACTCCTCCCCAACTCCAACAAACAGAACCCATTTTGAGTAATAGAGACACCACAGACTGTAATTAGCCCAACCAATCACCCAAACTATCTTGAGAACTTATATCACTACCGCACTGAATTCATAATCAATCTAGCCAAATATGACCACAGTATCACTAAGCACTTTCCTCGCCTTACATCCCCACAATCCACTGCCGAAGTAAACATCAACACTATCTTCATGATTCAAAACACCAACTGTTGGTAATGGAAAATACCATCACTGCTTCAATGACCATTCTCAGTCCCATTCAATAGACTACATCTTCTCAGTTTCGTTTCTCCAATAATCCATTGATCCAACACCATTGACAACTGAATTTGAACATCAGTTCATCCTTGTTCTACATGAAACCCCAAAATGGAGATAAATAGCCACCATCTCATGTAGTTTCTCTCTTCATAACTCAAATTGACCTAATTTTGATTCAAGGCAACCCCCCAAACACAAGAAATAACACCATGGATATGAATGAAATGAAGTATTAATGGTTGGGTACCTTTTAATCTGCATCTCCATGGAACTGAATTAACCTTATCCAATTACCTCTGCAAATCCACCCGACAGCCACCATATTAACCTAATTTCGCTATTACAGAATGAACTCATATCTGTATCAAGCCTTCTCAAATTCGATGATGTTGCTTGTAGGATCAGAATATCGCTACAACGATATTCCCGCGAAATAAACAACACTTCTGCGAGAATACCGCGAGCTTTTCAACAACACTTTGCGAGTGTCACAGAGTAGGTTAAAGAATGACGTAATAGTTGACGATTGAAGAAGCACAAGAAGAGCGTGTTTGTCCTGCGATGGTTACAATGCTTGCGAGAGTTGACATTATAACTGTCGCGATAAGATCGCAGAGTAGATCCAAAATAAAAGGAAAACTTAGCTGTCATCCACTATGTAATTTCCTATATAAAGGGTTCCTATAGATTCAGAGAGGGATGATGTATTTTTGAGAGTTGAGAAAATCTTGAGGAGAGAGAAAAACTTCAAGAGAATAGTTGTATTCTTGATTTCTCCCATTTCTGTAAACATTTCTGAGAATTAAATGATAAAGAGTCGTTTTTAATCTTCAAGTATGAGTTGATTATTGTGAAATCTTAACAAAGGTGTAGTGTAGGATTTCCTGCAACTACATTTTGGCGCCCGAAACGGGGAGGAATTAACGAAAATCATAGAAAAGGCGAAGTAGAAGATATGAATTACTCAAAATCAAGAAGATAATTAAACAAATCGGTGAAATAGTTGAAGGAAAAATGATTAGAACAAAAGAGATATGTAGGAAATTAGAGTGTGATATGGTAACGAGAGCAATAATTGATAAATTCCATGAAAACATTATGGGGAAGATACATAAACGGGATTTTGAAGGAATGAAAATTATGACACTGGAGAAAATATCATCATTAAAGGATTGGGAAAAACAGGAGGTCACGTTTACAACAGCAGAAATACCAGAAGAAAATTTAAATTACACATCTCCTTTGGTAATCACGGTATCTATTATACCAATGGGAAGAGGAAAATCAACAAAATCAGTGGAAGAATGGGCCGTAAATAGAATTTTGGTGGACGCAGGAAGTTATGTGGATATAATATTTTATCATGCTTTTAAGAAAATGGGATACAAAGATGAAGAAATGTCCTACCCAACATATCATATTCATGGATTTGGAAAATCTTTAACAAAATCAAAAGGCGAAATAGTGGAATTCCGCTAGGAGAAATTGAAACACAAGTAACATTATGTGTGGTAGACATGGAATCACCGTACAACATGATATTGGGAAGACCATGGATACATGCAATCAAGGCTGTGGCATCAACATTGCATCAATGCGTCAAATTTCCTATTCCCAGTGGAGTTGGAGAAATTTGAGGAGACACAGATCTTGTGAAGATGTGCTATCAAATTGAAGTAAGAAATTATGAAGAACGTCCAAAGCTGCGAAAAGCTCGCAAAAAATGGCTAGAGAAACAAAGAAAGAAGAAAAATTTAAAGTTTATTTGATAAGAGCAAAAGAAGGAAAGGGAATACCCAGTGAAATCTCGTAAGAAGGAGATGAACCTGCGAGAACAATGAAGACACCAACACCAATGGGAGAACCTGAAGCCAGTTACATCGCAGCATAACCAACCAAGGAAGTAAATGTTGGGAGTGAAGAAGAACCTAAGTTGCTGAAAATTGGAACTAAAATGGATACAGATGAAGAAGAGAGAACCATAAATCTTTTGCGAGAGTATAAAGACATCTTTGCATGGAACATGGATGAGATGCCAGGCATAGATCCATCAGTAGCGTGTCATAAACTAGAAATTAATAAAGATGCAAGACCATTTAAACAAAAAATAAGGAAGATTGCAACAACATATCATTCCCAAATAGAAGAAGAGTTACAGAAAATGCTTGACGCAGGAATTATAAGGCAAGCAAAATATCCAAAATGGATTGCAAATATGGTGGTGGTCCCAAAGAAGAACAAGGGAATAAGAATTTGCATGGACTTTACTGATTTAAACAAAGCTTGTCCTAAAGATAGTTTTCCATTACCAGATATTCCACAAATGGTTGAGTCAGCAGCGGGAAATGCTAGAATATCTTCATTAGATAGATATAAAGGATATAATCAAATTCCCCTCGCTGAAGAAGATCAAGAACACACCGCATTTTTTGCTCCAAGAGGGTTATACTGTTATACAAAGATGCCCTTTGGCTTACAAAATGCTGGTGCAACATATCAAAGAATGGTGGAGAAGGTGTTTGCGAGGTGGATACACAAAACATTAGAGGTATATGTGGATGATATGTTGATCAGAAGTAAAGAAGCTAAAGACCATGTACATGATTTGAAGGAGATTTTCGATCAAATGCGACATTTTAACATCAAAGTGAACCCTGACAAGTGTACTTTTGGAGTAACTTCAGGGAAATTTTTGGGGTATATTGTGTCAAAAGAAGGAATACAAGTTGATCCAGAAAAGGTACAAGCAATTCGTGACATGCCAACGCCTGCAACAGTAAAATATGTGCAAAAATTAAACGGACTCTTAGCCCCGCTAGGAAGATTCATCTCGCGATCCTTAGACAAGTGCAAACATTTTTTCGATATACTCAAGAAGGGAACAAAATTCAAGTGGACAGATGAATGTGAAAAGGCTTTTCAAGGAATTAAAGAACATTTAATGAACATAACTATCTTACAGAAAGCAGAACCAGGAGAAGAACTATTGATTTATCTCGCAACAATCGCACATGCGTTAAGTGCAGTATTGCTACGAGTATATGCAGGGGTAGAAAAGCCAATTTATTATATCAGCAAGATATTTAATTCTGCAGAGAGAAATTATTCAAAGATTGAGAAGTTAATTCTAGCATTGGTTCATGCAACTTTTAAACTTCACATTTACTTTCAAGCGCATAAGGTAAAAGTATTAACAAGAGTGCCAATTGAGTCAGTAATGAAGAATTCAAAAAGATCAGGAAGAGTTGAAAAATGGAATGCACAAGTAGGGCACTTTGATATTAAATATGACATTTTATCTTCGCCAAAGTCACAAGTTATAGAAGATTTCTTAGCTGAATTTCCTTTAGAAGATGACGAAGTTGTGGAAGAAATGATGGATATAAAAGAAGAACATGGAGACCTAAGAGAGCTATTAACAGAACCCAACAGGTGGGAGATATTAGTGGATAGATCATCAAATGGAGAAGGTAATGGAGTTAGAGTTGTTTTTATCTCACTAGAAGGAGAAAAAATAGCTTTTTCATTTAGATTGGAGTTTGCATCTACTAATAATGAGACATAATATGAAGCTGTGATTCATGATCTAAAATTCGCAATAGAAATATAGTTAGAAAATGCAAGAATTACTAGCGATTCGCAATTGGTTATTTGCCAGATAAAAGGAGAATACACAACAAATGAACCATCCTTGAAGAAATACAAAAAACTTATTGAAGAATTGTCTGCGAGAATCCCAAAAATAAAATGGAGACATATATCAAGAAAGGACAATAAGCTCACAGATGCTTTTACTTTTATATCAAGTATGATGATAAATCCAGCTGCGAGATGCATAAAAATTCAAACACTTTTGTTACCTTCGATAAACAAGGAGGAAGAAGAAACATATGTGATGATGGTAGAAGCTGGCGAGGAAGAGACAAAAAGAAATTACAGATTGGCGAGAAGATCTATATGTGTACTTAGCGAGAGGAGAAACTCCAAGAAATAGATTAGAAGCACATAAATTAAAAAATTAGGGCAACCAATTATGAGCTAAGAGATGGAGTATTATATCGCAAATCTTTTAATGGACCATCGCTAAGATGCTTAACGAGAGAAGAAGGACAAAAGGTGTTAAAAATGTTGCATAGTGGTGATGCTGGTAATCATAGTGGGGTAAGATCTTTGGCATATAAAACAAAAATGCAAGGCTATTACTGGCCATATATGCATGAAGATGCAAAGCAACTCTCAAGGCGTTGTGAATACTGTCGGCGATATGAAAAGAGGATACATGCACCAGGAGCACCATTATCATCTTCCACAAGTGTATGGCCTTTTGGGAAATATGGTTTAGATATTGGGGGACCATTTGTACCTGGTTCAGGGAAAAGAAGATATTTAATTGTCGCTACAGATTATTTCACAAAATGGGGAGAAGTGAAGGCAATACAACATATTCGCGATAAAGACATCTTCACATTCATATTTGAAAATATAATTTGTAGATTTGGAATTCTAGCACAGTTGGTATCTGATAATGGAAAGCAGTTTGGAGGGCAGAATATAGAATTGCTACTTAATGCATTTAAGATAAAATGTGGAAAATCTACTCCTTTGTACCCACAAGCAAATGGACAGGCTGAGGCAACTAATAAGACAATCAGACATCTTAAAAAAGAAGCTAGACGGATACCACGGGGCATGGTGCTAGCAGGTGCATAACTCAATATGGGCTTACAATACAACTAGACGAGAAGCTACTGGAATGTCACCTTTTTGTTTGACATATGGGGTTGAAGCTGTGTTACCAACAGAAGTCGTTATTCCTACAACAAAAAGAGAGGTTTGGGAGAAGAATCTTAATACTAGTATGATTCTAAGAGAAGTTGATGAATTAGAAGAGAAGAGATAAAAAGCATTACAACATATGGAAAATTACCAGCGAAGGTTGGCTCGCAAATATAACAAACGAGTTAAGAAACATGAATTTCAACCAGACGATTTAGTTTTGCGAGAAACACCGGAATACCAGCGAGAACGTGGTGGAAAGTTGGCGAGAAAATGGGATGGACCATATCTCATTAAGGAAATAGTTGGAACAAGGGCATATAGACTGGTAGACCCAGAGGGAAGAGATGTTGGTTAAAGACTTGGTAGGCCAGGTAACTGATTATTTTTAAAAAGATATTATCAGTAACAAATTTTTACAGCTGCGAGTTTGTTCGCAAGGTTATTCAAGATTACATAAAGAATGAAAGATTGCGATATACGCAAAAGAAACAAAGAACAGGACGAACCTTTAAGGCGTACACCGTAGTTCGCGAATACAATTTTGCAAGAGGCAAATGTAAGACCTAAAGTACGTAATATTAGGGGGTATCTCTTTGCGTGACTCAGGGATAAGGTTATACCGCTGCTAGAACCTGAGTCATGAAGATGATGGTGTTAAGGAAAACCTATCCGGGAGAGCTACCTTAGATTTCCAACTATATAAGGTTATACCCTGGTTGGATGACCGAGGGTCTCTCCTAAGGAGTGCAGAGTATGACCAAGGTGCCGAGGTACACGGTTGATCCAAGGATGCCCGGGACGGACGAACCTACCCTGGCCATTCTTGGTAAGTCTTGGCTATGATGCACTCGGACTTAAGAAAACCCCACTTAGGGTGCATCCTTGTAACTCTAAGCCATATAGGCATAAATGATAAGAGGCTGCGAAAATAACTTGTTGTTGGTAAATCCGAATGGGAGGAGCTAGTCTTATATGGCCGATGTGCCCTCCTTAAAGGGTCAACCAGGGGGAAGATAAGGGCGGCACCCTCCATTAGGGAGATGATAAGTGTCTAAAGACGGCAATTTCATGGGGCTTTATGATCGCAAGAACATTTAGGCATGTCATATTGTCGTGTGAAAAAAATTATACAGAAGCAACAAGCCATAAGAGAAAACAAGATAAGATAAGATGAGATCAATGGGTTTTTACATGAAAATGTAAAGATGTCCTGCGATTTCATCGCAAGACAGCAATGTCATAAGGCTTAGTACTCGCAAGGGAACTTAGTCTTTTCATATTATCGCAGAGAAATGAACAAAATATGGATAAGGCAAGATCAATAGGTTTATACATGTAAATGTTAAAACTTCCTACGATTTTGTCGCAGATACAAAAATTGGCAAATAAGACCTTTAACTAGGAAGGCAAAATAATACCAACAGAACAATTTCAAAGATTAACTATTTTATTTTAAGAATGAAGGAAAAGTTTGTTCATCGCAGGAAAATCAAAGAGAAACAAGATTCCTTCAGAATTTTTCAGCAAACGCTATTCAGCATCACACAACAGGATTATTAGAAGAAAACATCGCAGTAATATTCGTCATATCACAGATTTATACATAATTTAAAGTAACTAATCACTTCAAGAAAGATAATGAGGGGCACGTAAGGGAGCTAATAAACAGAATATCATTATCTTCCTTGAGAATATTTAAAGTAACAGAAATAAAGGTTGGGTTCCAAAGGTGCATAAAGAAACATTGCTCGCAGGAAAATGGAAGAAAAAGAAAACAAAATAAAATTCAATCTTCAGTGTTGGTCTCGCCAAATTCATTCTCTTTGCTAGTATCATCAGCTTCACCAACATTCTTTTCATTACGATTAATTTGAGATTCTTCTTCTACTGGGTCTTCTTGAGGAATATCTTATTCTCCACTTGCATATTCTAAATCCTTATCCATGGGAAGAGGAACTTTATCATCATCTACTTCTAGAGGAGGAACAAATATAGGGGGAAGAGCCTGAGATATTAGAATATCATTCACAAGGACTTCAGCGCTAAGATGAACCTTGCGAAGGAAACCTTTATCGCGATTTCTAATCTCCAAGTTCTTAAAATACTCAAGATAGTCATATATTCTCTCTGCTCGATCGCGAGATTTAACATAACGAGAAAGGATAGATCCATTTTCTTTGCGAGCTTTAGCCAATTTATCAGACATATCAGAAATGGTAGAGTGAAGGCTTTTTTCAGATTCCGCGAGAAACAAAAATGATAAGAAAATATTCAGATGAAAACCTCGCAATAAATATAGTGGAGAAATTAAATAAGAAAAATTAACAGTCAAGATAGTCAAAATGACTACCTTCTTTTTGAAGAGTTAAGTTTTGAATTAAAGATAAGCAACAATTCTCCCATTGATTCATGGCATCGTCAAAATTGTCCCCAACTATACCCTTCAGGCGAGATTTTATATTTTCTTCTTTGGAGAGGAGATACGAGTTTTACTTTGCTAATAAAGAATAAGATTCTTCTAATTGGGAGTATTGATCTTGAAACTTGCTGGCCTTTAAACTAAGAGTTAACCTACCCTTGATAAGCTTATCCTCTTCAGCGGCAGCTGATTCAGTTACTCTCTTGAGCTCATCCTTAAGAGAATGAAGAGATTGCTCTTGATTATCACATATTCTCTGAAGATTACTCAATTGTTGCGAAGAAATCGCCATCAATCTTGATAAACTATGATTTTCTTGAGATAAAGTTTTATTTTCGTCGGATAAAGATTCTGTCGCCAAATTAGCCTTGATTAACAAACATGAGAGGCGAGTAATCTCGCTACTTAATAAATTTTGTCTTTGCGATAATTGATTATTCTCATTAGTAAGATTATCAATTTGATCAATCGAGTACGTGTAGAGTTTATCTAATCTATTAAACTGTTCCATCCAAGAATCTTTTTCAACACGAGCTTCTTCAGCGATAGACTCAAATTTAAGTCTTTCAATGAATCGATTCTGATTTAAAACTAAATATACAAGCCAAGAATTTAAGAAAGAAGCTTAAGTACAAAGAAGATGAAAACTTGCTAGAACAGAAAAACAAAAATACAGAGGCAGGAAAATTATACCTTTCAGCTCGTTATTTTTTCTGCGAAGATTTTCGCAATCAAGTGAAGAATTGTGAAGCTTCTGGCAGAGAATATCACATTCTGAAGTTTTGGCTTGAAGACTTCTCTTTAGAGCATCAACTTCATTTTCCAAAGATGTTCGCGAAGCGGTACAGTCAGAACCAAAAATTTTGAGCAAAGTCTCGCAGACATTATATTTAAAAGGGTCAATAGAAGATTTCCTAGCATCATGTAAAATGTCAGATAAAACTTTGAAAGAAGCATCAACCTCTACTGGTGTTTCTTTGGATGAGGGGAGAGGTGTAGAGGGTGAAGTGGTAATAATGGCGAGTTGGAGATTTGAGTTATTTGCAATGGTTGCATCATTAGAATGAGGAGTATTTGGGAAGGTAACAGTCGAAGGTAATAAAGGGATGGAGGGAATTTCATTGACAGCGGCTTTGGGAACTTCGTTTTTAAAAAGGTCAGTGGAGAAAGGGATGTTAGCGGCGATGTTCTCGCAAACAGAAGAAGGAGGTTCCACTTGCGAAGTTATTGGAATTGATCTCACAGATGTCAATTTGGGAATGATAATATCATCCTCAAGAGATTTAACCTGGCGAGATCGTTTGCGAGGTCTAGCGATATTCTCATCGTCATGCGAGTAATAACTTAGATAAGAAACAGAGGCAACAATATTGTTAAGAATAAGAAAAATGTTTCTTACTAACTTATGACTGGCAGGATTCCTTTTCTTCTCAACTTCTTTCTTGTGAAGACTAGGGTTTTGGATTACAGATTGGGCATTAGTTTCACTGAAGAGAAAAACATAGTATGGGAATCATGAAGAATCAAATAGAAAAGATTAGTAAAATATGAGTAAACAATATTCAGGTAAGCGAAATGGAATTTAGTAATGTCAGAAAAACACATACCTTGAAGATTCCATTAAAGCAGTAGCAGGTGAATATGAAGAATAAGAAAAGTTGGAGATGGAAAAACGAAAATACAAAGGGACGAAGAAGAAAATTAGTTTTGTAACCAAATTCTACCTTTTATAGGCAAAAGGAGATGACCTGTTGAGTAGACACGTGTCGGTAAAAAAAAAAATACGACACGTGTAGGCGGTTAAGCTAAATTCTTGGAGTTTTGTCGAGAAGAAAACATGGAAAGAAAGGAAGTTGCGAGTTCTACGAAGAGTTGGATATTCTCATATCCTCTCCATTTTGCGAAGAAGAGATGAGAAGAGGAAATATGTAGGATCAGAATATCTCTACAACGATATTCCCGCGAAATAAAAAATACTTCTGCGAGAATACCGCGAGCTCTTCAACAACACTTTTCGAGTGTCACGGAGTAGGTTAAAGAATGACGTAATAGCTGACGATTGAAGAAGCATAAGAAGAGCGTGTTTGTCCTACGATGGTTACAATTCTTGCGAGAGTTGACATTATAACTGTTGCGATAAGATTGCAGAGTAGATCTGAAATAAAAGGAAAACTTAGCTATCATCCACTATGTAATTTCCTATATAAAGGGTTCCTATAGATTCAGAGAGGGATGATGTATTTTTGAGAGTTGAGAAAATCTTGAGGAGAGAGAAAAACCTCAAGAAAATAGTTGTATTCTTGATTTCTCCCATTTCTGTAAACATTTCTGAAAATTAAATGATAAAGAGTCATTTTTGATCTTCAAGTATGAGTTGATTATTGTGAAATCTTAACAAGGGTGTAGTGTAGGATTTCCTGCAACTACATTGCTGACCCTTTCTTTGTTGTGCAATCGAACTCAAACCAATTTCAATGTTGCTGCCATGAAATTTTCCGAGAATTTCTTGTGGAACTCCAACATCAGACCCTATTTCTCTCAAGCAAAAACCCATCTAAGAATTCTACCATGTTATTAAGATGTCATCAGCTGCAACCCTTCTTTGATCTGATGATAAATGAACCTTCATTACCCCTCTACAGAGAATAGAATACGATGTTCGATGCTTTCATGGTTCCACACAAAAATATGGTGTAGAAGGTGACACGTCTCACTTTTCTCTTAACAACTTGTGTGGCTCACATGCTTGAAGAAGCAAAGAAAACTCTTTGTGAAGTGATATCTATGGAAATGAAATGGCAAGGTGGTGCGGCCCAAGAACTGTTGGTTTGCCAGCCCACAGCTGCAAGCGGCAATTAAGCTTCGAAGCCATTAGTTCTCCGGGTAAACGGATTTCACGTGTAATTCCTGTAAATGACTTAAAACAGTATTATTAGCCGATAAACGAGACCTATCTAGTGTAAATATGGGTGTAAAAATATCATACTTACGTGCTTATCAACTCCCCTCACACTTATATTTTGCTAGCTCCGAGAAAAACAAGAAAATATTATATCCGCTACACAGCTGGATATGGAGAGACGTCTGCTAAATAGCTTGATGGAACCACTAAACAGTGATTGATAAATATCTGTTTAAAAGCAAGATGAATCCGCTAAACAGCTAGATTAAGGATGTCTGCTAAACAGCTAGATGAATCCGCTAAACAGCTGGATTAAAAATGTCCACTAAATAGCTAAGACAAAACCACTAAACAGTGGTTTAGAAAGACCGCTAAACAGATGATCTTATCATGTAAAATTTTCACTTCATTTTTTTTTTTACTAAAAAGTACAAGCAAAGAAACAATGAAACCTGAATATGCAGACAAAGACTCAGAAAACCATGGATTTGATGTACCCCACCCCCAACCTGATTTCTACATTGTCCTCAATGTGGCAGTGGTTAAAAAAAACAGTTCAAAGGTGGAAATGGGTAATCAGCCAAGAATAAACATATTATTCATGATAAAGAAATAAAATAAAATAACATTATTTTACCACTGTCGCAGGTCAGTTCTGTTTCATTTAGCCCATTCAACAAGCATTTAAACCTCAAGATTGCACAAGAGGACGAGTCCGTCTCATGAGGGATTCCAGCTGTGATACCCACAAAAACATCAGAAGAGGGTTGTCTCCCTAAAGCGCTGAATTTTATGTCTCCATCCAGACATATAAAAAACACAGCCAATCAATTATAAGAAGGATCCTCCAGAGTCGTGGTATCAATTAACCTTGAACATGTTGATGTTATTAGGATTTTGAATGCCAACAGTATAATCACGAAATTCATTTTTAACATTAAATGGGTCTTTCCATTGTGACTTGAGCTTTTCAGAAAACAAATACAAATGAGAATTATAGCAAAGAACTGGTTCAACTATTTCCCTAATAGCATGCTTATCAAAACACAATTTCATTTTACAATTGCAATTTGTATCATCCCTATTTATGATCTCATGAAGCTCATTGAGCTGTGACTTCCTACATGTGCAAATACTAGGATCAAACCCTTATATGTCTGCAATACTCCATCTTGCGGCACTTATATACTTCCTAGGAACATGTGAATGCATTATTTCATGTTCCTCATTAAGTTCAGATGGTAAGGAAATAAGAACATTTTCATCTTGGACTAAAACATCATAATTCAGTTCATTAGGAAGAGGATTAAATCCAGTCTTTGGGAATTCTACGGATGGAGACAATGGCTCGGTCTCACTGATTTAAAGTGACTCAAATCTAGACTGACACTTATCTATATCCAGCAACAGGGATGAATTCAGTGAAGAATTAACTTCCTCAATGTATCCATCCTCATCGAAATCCAACAGATTAGGAAGACAAGTTTCTAAAGGAACCTTGGCTTCTAGATGAGATGCTTTTTCCTGCACATATGTTTTGTTTTTCTTTAAGTAAACCTAAAATTTATTAAAGCCAAGAAAAAAGAAGGAGGGGGACTAGGCCTTACCTCCAAACAGACAGCGAAGAGAGAAAATAAAAAACAAAGAAAACCAACGAAACAAAAACAACAACAGAAGCTGAAAATGGAAGTACGGATTTAGCGCACTCCAAGCCAAGCTAAAAAAACCAAAGTACACAAAGAAGGGGAAAACAAATCTTCCTCTCACAAAAACCAATGATTCAAAATGGTCCTTTCAGACCCATATGACGCATCATATCATCAAGTTGAGCTTCCCTACGCCTACGCTGAGCTATGGATTTTTGTTTCGGAGCAGACCCCCAATCCTTTGGCGTGTCATAATTTTGCTTAATATACTCCATCCGAAAGGATGGATCATTCAAAAACTTTAGTTGTGTATCGAATTTTGTAATGGCACAAAATGGTTCCTTCTCTACTTCGGATAAACAAGGCACCTTTTGGTCTGGCGAGTGCTGGACAGGCTCCAAAACTTCTACAGGCGTGCTACAATCTTTCTTAGCCGCCTCCTCTTCATGAGTTCTCATTCTATCCCGTATTTTTTCGCATATATCCTAATTAGTATCAGACTCCTCTTGAAGAACACAAAATTTGTTGGGAGACAAAATCTGTGGGGCAATAGGATTCTCCATGCTTTTTTTACTATCCACCTTTTGACCATTTGTTGCCTTTGAGGCACTAGGAATGCTCCCAGCTAACACCTCCCCTTTTTGAATGGACGAGCTCGCCCGACAAATAGTATCTTTGGAGGCTCCAGCATGTTTATCTTTCATGTGATTCACATTGAGCACTTCCACCGATTGTAGTATCTTATTAGTTGTAGAACAGTCGTCCTTGTTGGGGGACAAAAAACCGTGTGGCTTCTTAGATGTCACCCTATCGTCCTTTGCTTTATTAACTTTTTCCACTTCCTCACGTTTCTTCACATGTTCACCATCTTTTGATAGTACCAAATGACCACGCTCATCCTTATTTAAATCCAGACCATGATCCACCCGCCCCCTTTCTGCGGCAACAGGTGTTGTCGGGAACTTTTGAGCCTTGAGTATTTCTAGATTTCTTGAGTTTGCCAATATACCTTCATGCGAATCACGCCCCACTACCACAACTGCACTGACAACAGAATGTTGTTTATACAGCGTTTTGTCTTCCTATGCTTCCGAAAAATCGCTATCAATATCCTCCTCATTATCGCTTTCCTGTTCACAATTTGTTTCTATTGAATTATTCACAGCATCCTTACTTTTTTTTTTAACTTGTTGCCAATTCTGATTATTGGCATCATTTTGCTTCACATCATCTTTAGTACCCTCCAAATTGGACGTACTATCCCGTTGATGTTGTTTGTTAACTCCCGTCATTCGCTGCCCTTGAATCTTCTTACCTTGTTGGTCTTTATTAAAGACCTTACATGCATTTTTTCAATCTTCATAAGCATGTCCGATAATTGAACAATGCTTGCAGTATTGTAGTTGCAGGAATTCCCACACTACACCCTACTCAAGAGTTTATCAATATTTGTGACACAATTTGAAGATTAAGAACCTTTTTTATTAATATGATCTTAAAAGAATTATAGTAATCAAGAATACAATTCACTTAATAAGATTTTCTCTCTCCTAAAAACTTTCTTAACACTCAAAAATTCATCATCCTCTCTGGAACTATTCATTTCCTTTATATAGGTATTTACATAGTGGATTACAGCTCATTTACAGCTAAGATTCCCTTTAGTTTCGGATCTGGGTTCTTGCGATACATCACAGTTTGCACCGCCTTAATCTTTCGCAGGTTTTATTCATTCATCGCAGAAATGTCATTCTTTTCTCATGTTTCTGTCGTTTTCATTCGATATGTCATTCCTTACGTCACTTTGAGATTTATCGCAGAATATCATTGTTGTTTATTTCGCAGGAATATTGCTGTGACAATATTCTGGCCCTACATCTTGCCTCTTCTCATATCTTTTCTGCGAAGAAGATAAAGATCATGAGAATTTAAGTTTCTTGATTTGCCGCAACTCCTTGTCTTTTACCCGACAAAATTCCCTATTTTACGTTTTTACCGTTGACACATGTCAATCCTTACTTCTTTACCGATTAGCCCGGTTACCCATTCTTCATCTATAAATAGATGTCCCACTCGAGGATATGTCTTCTTTTACCTTTTCTCTTTTCTTCAACTTCTTCCTTTTTTGTCTGCAACTTTTCTTTCCTGTTATCCTTCCTGCTGCTGCTCTAATGGAAAATCAAAGGTAGGTTTTTATCTTGAATCTTATTTTGTTCGTGTTACATCATTTTTATCGCCCGATTTTCTTTATAATCCCCATATTTTATTATCTTTTTCAGTAACACTACTTCTCAGACTAAGATTACTATCAAAAACCCTAACCCTAAGGGTCCTCAGAAAAAGCGTGTTGGGAAGGCGAAGAGATCTGAGAATGATAAGGTAGTAAGAAACATCTATTTCTTTAAAATAACAATATTGTTTCCTCTATTTCTTATCTACGTTATTATTCGCAGAGTGAAGATAATATTTCTAGACCTCTTAAGCGTTCTCGTCAAGTTAAATCTCTTTCAGATGAAGTGGATATTCTTGATTTTTTTCCTGCAAACCCTGTTCCGCCGCAAGATAAATCTTCTCCTTCTTCTTGCGTGAATTCTAATATTAATACCCATACTAATTCTTCATCAATTCCAAGTGAAGTTATTGATGCTAATATTTCCATCTCTAATAATCCCAATATTTTAAAAGTTACGATAGATGAATCTATGATAATTGGAACTATGATAAATAAATCAGCAGCAAATAAACATGTGATGAATGAAGTCGTGGTGAATGAAACTACGGTAAATGAAGCTGCGGTGAATGATTCTGCGGTAAATGAAGCTGCGGTGAATGATGTTGCAGTAAATGAGACTGTAATTGCGACTAATCAAGTTTCTTTTTCCACTCCTACTACCACGAATGATTCTAATCAAGTTCCTGCGATGAATGATGTTGCCAAAATCTCTTCCTCTACTTCTCTTCCTTCTTCCCAAGAAATAGCAACAGGGGTTGAAGCTGCTTTTCAAATATTATCTGAAGTTTTGAACGATGCTATGAAATCTTCTACAGATCCTATGAGACAGGATGTTTATATGATTCTAAGCAAGCATCTCGGATCTTGCGGTTCTTCATCTTCGCTAACTGCTTTAGAAAGTGAGGTTGAAACCTTGAAGAAGAACCTTCAAGCAAAAACTTTAGAATGTGAACTTCTCGATCATAAGCTTCGCAATTCTGAATTGGACTGCGAAAATCTTCGCAGCAGAAATGATGATCTAAAAGGTATAAATTTCTTGCCTCTGCTTTTTCCTCAGTAAATCTTTGTTTTCTATGTACTCAATTTTTCTTTATTTATTTGTTGACGCATATTTAGCTTCAAAACATAACCAATTAATGAAGATACTTGAATGGGAAACTATCTCCAATGAAGCTCGCATTGGGAAAGAGTCTTGGAAAAATCAGTTTGATAGATTGAATATTCTTCACACATATTCAATTGACGAGATAAATAATCTTAAGAATGAGAATAACCAACTAATTTGCGAACGAGATTACCTAAGTAATGAAGCCACTCGACTTTTATATTCGCTAAATCAGACTATTTTAAAGGTGGAATCTTTATCAGATGAAAACAAAACTTTGTCTCAAGAGAAACATATCTTTGTGAATAAAACAATGGTTTATTCGCAGCAATTGGGCAATCTTCAAAAGTTGTGTGATAGCCAAGAGCAATCTCTTCGTGTATTGAAAGATGACATTAAAAAGATAACCGAATCATCTGCCGCTGAACAAGAGAAACTTATAAAAGATAGATTAGCTCTAAGCGTAAAAGTCAACAATCTCAAAGATGACTATGCTCAACTGAAGAAATCCCATTCCTCCTTAAAAGAAGAAAATGCTTATCTTCTTTCTAAAGAGAAAAGTATAAAATCTCGTTTGAAAGGTAAAGTTGGTGATACTTTCGATGATACCATGAATCAATGGAAGAGTTGCTTCCTTAACATAATTCAAACTTTATCCTCGCAAAAGGAAGGTAGTTATTTTGACTGCCTCATCTATTAATTATTTCACTGTATTTTCCCATCTTATTTCTTACGAGAATTCCATCTAATATGCAACTTTTCTTCCGCAGAATCTGAGAAGCATCTTCAAGCTTCTATCTCTGATCTGTCTATGAAGTTGGACAAACTTCGCAAAAAGAATACCACACTTTCTAACTCTTGCAACAGAGCATTGAGAAGATTTGACTACCTTGAATACTTCAAGGATATAGAGATCAGAAACCGGGAAAATAATTGCCTCCGCAAGGCTCATTTAGGCGCTGAGGTTCTTGTAAACAATGTTCTATTCTCTCATTCTTTACCTCCTATAAAGATCAAACCCTTGGAGATAAATAATAATAAAGTTCCTCGTCTCATTGATGAAGATCTAAATTATTCAAGTGATGAAGAATATTTTTCCGAAGATGAACAAAACCCATCTAAATAAATAGAAGAAGAAGAAAACCTTCCCAATGAAGCAAAAGAACAAAATCCTCCTCAAAGGGTAATCGCTAGTGATGGAGAAATAGAAGAAGAATAAAACCCTCATAATGAAGCAGAAGAACAAAATCCTCCTCAAAAACCAATCGCTGGTGATGGAGAAACTCAAACTGAAAAAGATATTGCTGATGAAGATAATAGTAGCAAACAAGAATGATGAAATTAAATAAGAATACTCTTTTGAAGTTTTAAATCTTGTTTTATCATGTCTTCCAAATAATTTCCCTATCCTGCGAATGATTGTAATTTCTGAATCTTTCTTCTTCCTGCTTCTTTTGCGAAATATTGCAATTTTCGTAACTCAATCATCTTCTTCTGATTATATATTTTTATTAACCTGAATATCCTATCGCAAATTCTTGTAACTTGATTGTCTTCTTTTTATTATCTTGATTCTTCTCAAGGAAGATAATGAAATATTGTTTTATAATCCCCATATTTGCCCCTCATAATCTTCCTTGTGAAGTACTAATATATTACCATTGTAAGGAATCCTAAACTTGCCTCTTGTTGTTAATATGCAATATGATAAATGAAGTATCGCAAATAATTCTGGGAAAAATCTGTTATATGGTTCGCAGATATAACCTCTCTTGTGGTCTTATTTCGCCTTCATAGTTAAAGGTCTTATTATGCCACTTTTATGCGACAAGATCACAGGACATTCTTACTTTCACATGTAATGATCCATTGATCTTGCCTTATCATTTATTTTGATCTCTGCGACAATATGATAAGTCTAAGCCATCTTGTGAGATTAATCTCTTTTTTCTTTTTAAGACTTATGACATTGCCGTCTTTGCGATGAAATCGCATGACGTCTTTGCGATTTATATCCTCTTATCATTGATTTCATTTATCTCATCTTTTGTTCTTATCGCAAAAACCTATTGATCTCATCTTAACATTTATCTTTAGGCTTTTTGGCCTGTCATGCGGCAATATGACGGGCCTAAATATTCTTGCGAATATAAAGTCCCATGACATTGTTGTCTGTGTCACGCGACAATATGACGGGCCTAAATATTCTTGCGAATATAAAGTCCTATGACATTGCCGTCTTTTTTGATACACAGCTCCCTAATGGAGGGTATCGCCCTTATCTCTCCCCCTGGTTTCCCCTTCAAGGAGACATACTTCTTCCATATAAGACTAGCTCCTTCCATCCGGTCCTAGAAACAACCAGTTGTTTTCGTAGTTTCTTATCCTTTATGCATATATGGCTTATAGTTACGAGACTACACCCTAGTGGGTTTTTCTTCGGGCCGAACACATCGTAATCCAAGACTTGCCATGGATGTCCAGGGTAGGTTCATCCGTCCCGGACACCCACAGCTCAACCGTGTACCTCGGCGCCTTGATCATACTTTGCATTCCTTAGGAGAAACTCTCAGGCGCCCAACCAGGGTATAACCTTATATAGTTTGGAATCCAAGTTATCTCTCCCGGATGGATTTTCTATAATCCCAAATCTCCATGACTAGGTTCCAGCAGAAGTATAGCCTTTCCCATAGCCATGCAAAGAGATACCCCCCTTATGACGTACTTTAAGGAAACTGCCTCTTACGAAATAGAATCCGTGAACTAGGATGTACGCCACAAAGGTTCATCCCATTCTTATATGTTTTTAGGCGATTTGCGCCCGTCTTATGCATTTGCATTAAAATTCTTAATTATCTCGCAAATTTTTGCGAAAAATTGCTTTGTATTTAGCCAAATTTATTCTTGTGAAACATCTCTTTTATTATCTCGCAATTGCTTGCGTATAATCCAGTCATCCTATTGTTTCAAACCTTTATTGATAATATTTTCTTAGATATTGTCTATTCCATGGTCTGCCAAGTCTTTGACCCATGTATCTTCCTTCTGGATCTATTAACTTATATGCTCCAGTTCCAATTATTTATTTGATGATATATGGCCCATCCCATTTTTTCGCTAATTTTCCTCCATTTTCTCGCTGATATTCTGGTGTTTCTCGCAGAACTAGATCTCCAACTTTGAACTCACGTTTCTTTACTCGCTTTTTATATTCGCGAGCTAATCTGCGATGGTAGTTCTCCATATGTTGTAATGCTTTTTCTCTCTTCTCTTCTACTTCATCAAGTTTGTCTAGAATCATACCAGCACTAAGATTCTTTTCCCAAGCTTCTCTTTTTGTCGTAGGAATAGCAACTTCTGTTGGTAATACTGCCTCAACTGCATATGTTAAATAAAAAGGTGATACCCCAGTTGCTTCTATTCGTGTTGTATTATAATCCCAAACTGCATTATGGACTTGTTGACACCATGTTCTATGATGCCCTTCTAACTTCTTCTTGAGGATATCTGCGATTGTTTTGTTAGTTGCCTCAGCTTGACCATTAGCTTGTGGGTATAAAGGATTCGATTTTCTGCACTTTATCTTGAATGCATTAAGTAACATCTCTATATTTTGTCCTTCAAATTGTTTTCCATTATCTGACACCAACTGTGCAGGAATTCCGAATCTGCAAATGATGTTTTCAAATATAAATGTAAAAATGTCCTTATCACGAATATGTTGTACTGCTTTAACTTCTGCCCATTTTGTGAAGTAATCTGTTGCAACAATTAGATATCTCTTTTGCCCTGTTCCTGGTACAAATGGTCCCACAATATCTAAACCCCACTTTCCAAATGGCCAAACATTTTTTGAGGATGTTAATGTTTCACCGGGTGCATGTATTCTTTTTGTAAATCGCTGACATTCCTCGCAACTTCTTGATAAATTCTTTGCATCTTCATGCATATATGGCCAATAATAACCTTGCATTTTAGTTATGTATGCTAAAGATCTTCCGCCGCTGTAATTACCAGCATCCCCACTATGTACCATTTTTAATATTTGTTTTCCTTCTTCTTGTGTCAAACATCTGAGGGAAGGCCCATATAAAGATTTTCGATACAATATCCCATCTCTTAACTCATAATTTGTTGCTCTACTTTTTAATTTATGTGCTTCCAATCTGTTTCTTGGTACCTCTCCCCTTGCTAGATATGCATGATTTTCCGCACGCCAATCTGCGATAATTCTACTTGATTCTTCAACATTATTTTCTACTATCATTGCCTCGGCCTCCTCTTCCTCTTCTTTATTAATTGAAGGTGCTATGAGTGTTTGTATTTTTATATTTCTCGCAGTCAGGTCTACCATCATACTTGATATAAACGCAAAAGCATCTGCGAGCCTATTATCTCTTCTTGAAATATGCCTCCATTTGAGTTTTGGAATTTTCGCAGATAATTCTTCTACAAGTTTCTTATATTTTTTCAGAGATATATCATTAGTTGCATATTCCCCTTCAATTTGGCGAATAATCAATTGCGAATCACTGGTAATTCTTGCATTCTCCACCTTCATCTCTATTGCAAATCTTAGAGCATGTACTATAGCCTCATATTCTGTCTCATTATTAGTAGATTCAAATTCTAGTCGGAATGCAAATGCCATTTTTGCACCTTCTGGCGAAATAAAAACGACTCCCACTCCATTTCCTTCTCCGTTGGATGACCCATCTACCAATATCTCCCACCTATTTGGTTCTGTTAAAAGATCTCTAGGATCCCCATATTCTTCTTCTATATCCATCATGTCTTCTACAGCTTCATCATCCTCCAAAGGAAATTCTGCGAGAAAATCTGCGACAATTTGAGATTTTGGCGAGGATAAAATTGCATATTGGATCTCAAAATGCCCCACTTGTGCGTTCCATCTTTCAACTCTGCCTGATCTTTTTGAATTTTTCATTACTGATTCAATTGGTACTTTTGTTAGTACTTTGATTTTATGCGCTTGGAAATATATGCGAAGTTTAGATGCCGCATAAACTAACGCCAGAATTAGCTTTTCAATCTTTGAATAGTTTTTCTCCGCAGCATTGAATGTTTTGCTGATGTAGTAAATTGGTTTTTCAAATCCTGCGTCATTTCGCAAAAGTACTGCGCTTAAAGCATGTTGAGTTGTCGCAAGGTACATCAGCAATTCTTCTCATGGTTCAGCCTTCTGTAAAATTGATATGTTCATCAAATATTCCTTAATTCCTTGAAAATCTTTCTCACATTCATTTGTCCATTTAAATTTTGTTCCCTTCTTTAGTATGTTGAAGAAATGCTTGCATTTATCTAATGATCGCGAAATAAATCTTCCTAGTGAGGCTAAAAGTCCATTCAATTTTTGCACATCTTTTACTGTTGCTGGAGTTGGCATATATCGAATTGCTTGCAACTTTTCAGGATCAACTTGTATTCCTTCTTTTGATACAATATATCCCAAGAATTTCCCAGATGATACTCCTAAAGTACATTTCTCAGGATTTACTTTGATATTAAAAAGCCGCATATGATCAAAAATTTCCCTTAAGTCCTCCACATGATTTTTAGCTTCTTTGCTTTTTACCAACATATCATCCACATATACCTCTAAAGTTTTATGTATCCATTTTGCGAACAACTTTTCCACCATTCTTTGGTAAGTTTCTCCTGCATTTCGTAACCCAAAAGTCATCTTTGTGTAGCAATATAATCCTCTGGGAGCAAAGAATGCAGTATGTTCTTGATCTTCTTCCGCAAGTGGGATTTGATTATAGCCCTTGTATCTATCTAACGAAGATATTCGATCATTTCCTGCGGCAGATTCCACCAGCTGCAGAATATCCGGCAAGGGAAAACTATCTTTGGGACATGCTTTATTTAGATCAGTAAAATCGATGCAAATTCTTATCCCCTTATTTTTCTTGGGAACTACTACCATATTGGTGATCCATTCTGGATATTTTGCTTTCCTTATAATTCCTGCGTCAAGCATCTTCTGCAATTCTTCTTCTATATTGGCATGGTAAGTGGTCGCAATCTTTTTTATTCTTTGTTTGAATGGTCTCACATTTTTTTTAATCTCCAATCTATGGCACACAACAGATGGATCTATTCCAGGCATCTCATCCATATTCCAAGCAAAAATATCTCTGTATTCTCGCAGAAGGTTTACAGTTTGTTCTTCTTCCTCCACACCCATCTTAGTTCCAATTTTCAGCATTTTTGGGTCTTCTTCACTTCCAACATTTACTTCTTTTGTTGGTTCTGCCGTAGTATAACTGGCTTCATATTCTCCCATTGGTGTTGGTGTTTTTATTACCTCTGCTGGTTCATCACTTTCTTGCGATACATCGTCAAATATTCCTTTTCCTTCTTCTGATCTTATCATGTAAATCTTGAATTCTTCTTGTTTCCTTTCTTCTCTCCTCATTTTTTTGCATTGTTTTCGCAACTGAATTTGATTTTCACAATTCCTTACTTCATTCTGGAAACACAACGCTGCATAATCCGCATCTCCTCTAATCTCGCCAATTCCGCTAGGCATAGGAAACTTTATGCACTGATGTAGAGTTGATGATACATCCTTGATTGCATGTATCCATGGTCTTCCCAACAGCATATTATATGGTGATTTCACATCCACCACGCACAAATTTATCTGCGTCTCTATTTCCCCCAACTGAATTCGCACTACAATTTCACCTTTAGGTTTTGTTAGAGATTTTCCAAATCCATGGATATGATATGTTGGACTAAGCATTTCTTCATCTTTGTATCCTATTTTCTTGAATGTGTGGTAAAACATTATATCCACAGAACTTCCTGCGTCCACCAGAGTCCTATTCACAGCCCACTCTTCTATAGATCTTACTGATTTCTCTTTTCTTGTTGGTACAACAGACACTGTGATCACCAATGGAGATGTATGACTTAAATTCTCTTTCGGAATTTCTGCTGCTGTGAATGTGATCTTCTGTTTTTCCCAATCTTTTAGCGGTGATGCCTCATCTACCGTTATGATTTTCTTTCCTTCAAAATCTCGCTTGTGTATCCTTCCTCTAATATCTTCATGGAACTTATCTATCATCATCTTTGTTATTACATCACACTCCAATTTCTTTTGATTATCTTTGACTTCAACCATCTTTTCTTCCACCAATTTTCTTGATATTCTTCTAACTCTTGAATAATTTCTTTCTTTTACCTAACTTTTTCTATGATTTTCAACTATTCATCCCTGTTTCTGGGCGCCAAAATGTAGTTGCAGGAATTCCCACACTACACCCTACTCAAGAGTTTATCAATATTTGTGACACAATTTGAAGATTAAGAACCTTTTTTATTAATATGATCTTAAAAGAAACAGTAATCAAGAATACAATTCACTTAATAAGATTTTCTCTCTCCTAAAAACTTTCTTAACACTCAAAAATTCATCATCCTCTCTGGAACTATTCATTTCCTTTATATATGTATTTACATAGTGGATTACAGCTCATGACAGCTCATTTACAGCTAAGATTCCCTTTAGTTTCGGATCTGGGTTCTTGCGATACATCGCAGTTTGCACCGCCTTAATCTTTCGCAGGTTTTGTTCATTCATCGCAGAAATGGCACGCTTTTCTCATGTTTCTGTCGTTTTCATCCGATATGTCATTCCTTACGTCATTTTGAGATTTATCGCAGAATATCATTGTTGTTTATTTCGCAGGAATATTGCTGTGACAATATTCTGATCCTACAAGTATGAAGGTCTTTTTGGAATCTCAACAATTTGTTGGAATTTTCTCCCCCCGGAAGTCAGAAGAATTTCCGTAGCAACCGGATCAGCAAAATTAATATCAATTAATACAGAAGCAAAATAGCCATAATCATGATTAAGGGTTTTTTGAATCAACCACAATCGGGTTACCTAGTGTTTGAGCAATAGATAGAAGATATTCTTCTGTCCATAGTTCTACCGGAAAACCCGTAAACTTTGCCCACACAGAAGAATGGGAAGTTTTCTGTTTTGAAGGATCGAAACTAGGGAACCATTCTTGTAACTTCAGAGTTTGCTGTTGAAAAGGCCATGGTTCCTTTCTGTGAACTTTCTTCTTATCTTCCGAGGAAGATAACTTGATGATGAAAAATACTTTGCTCATTGGTACAAACTTTACTCTGCCTTCTCCCAACATCCATTGATCCTGAAGAGATTTTTTAACATCACCAAAGTTGATATCTTTAAAATCTAGTCTCCCAATGATACCATATTGCCAGATCTCACATCCCTTACGGAAAAGAGCATCAGGGATAACCAAAGCTGGTTTGCCTTCTTCCACTATAGGTTGAGGGAGAGTCTTCAAATCAATGGTTGATGTTCTGAAATGTTTTCCAGCAAACGTCGACTTCTTCATATGTGTTGAATCATTTGATTCCCCCATCGTGAATCACCCCTAAGATGATCCAGATGCGAGAAAAATTAATGAAAACCGTGAGATTTCGAAAATCCTGGAAAAATCGCCAGAGCTCCAGGAGAGAGAAAAATTAATGAATATTTTTTTGTCTAGGATGACTATCATATTAACTTCATGACTATCATATGTTTCAATCATATTAACTTCATGACTATCATCTCTACCACCTGGATCTTTACATGCATCAAATATGTTCAACTCAACAGTCATATTTCCAAATGAAAGATTCATTATTCCATTTCGACAATTAATCAAGGCATTTGCCGTTGCAAGAAAAGGACGACCTAAAATGACAGGTATTTCTTGTTGGAATTTTAGCTTCATAATCGATATACTTTATGCTTAAACATAATTATGATTAACCGATATACTGAAACATTCATTAATCCTAGTTTAAACACACTCTCCTATATCAGAGAAACTATGCAGAAAAAATAAAGTAGCCACTATATTAGTTGAATATGACTCAATCATTAGCATAACAGTAAGATACACATCAAGAACATGATACACAGCAACACATATTAAGAAGAAAGAAGTAAAACATATAAAAACAGAAACAAGTACATGACTTAGCTTCTACTTCTATTTCCTCTCATTTCTTAGTAAATGGATTATCAGAAAAATACATATGTATAAGAGGCTAGAAGAGGGCTGAGTCATAGAAATGTGTCAACCAACTTGTCCATCATTAGTTGGTTGACACCTCACTAGGTGAATCATAAGACAGCTAAGCAGCTGACTGTAATCCATCTTATCACTAATCCGAATTAACCAAAACATGATTACCTTAATCCAAGCAAGATTTGTTGCCAGACCAACATTAAGTCTAACATTCTTCCACTTTGGTTAGCAACAAAACTCTTTTCTCAAACTGTATGTCTGTATCTAAAAAGTACGCTAGGATTCGACCATAGAGACCCATACACCATTTAATAGATGCATACGCCATTTCTATAATAAGAAAACTAGACGGACCATATAATCTCAAGTAAACTGCACTTTAAACTTTATGCATACACTTTAAATGGCTTGACCTTATGCCCAAACAAACTACACTTTAAACTTTAATTTTTCTAAACAGAAAACTTAAACCTAAATTAATCTATACATGCTCTCACTGCAACTTTATGTGCTTTTACCGCAATCAAATATGATTTCTAGATACTTTCCGTCGAGACAAGTATAACATCTGGCTCAATTAAGAGGCATGTTTCCGTTGAAACATATAATAAGTATACATATGACTCAATTGAGATATGTCGTACAAGACATTTAACATCTCCGAAGAGATTCTACTGGCTCAATTGAGTATGTCTGTCAAGACATTTAACATCTTCGAAGAGACATCTCCGAAGAGATTCTACTGGCTCAATTAAGGTATGTCTGTCGAGACATTTAAACATCTCCTAAGAGATACATCTCCAAAGAGAATAACTGGCTCAATTGAGGTATGTCTACCAAGATATTTAACTGGCTCAATAATGAGTAACATCTCCATCGAGATAAATATACAGACCAGCCCAATAAGAGATATATCTCCGAAGAGAAAACTTTTTTCTCAAAATAAAACATGTCTCCGTCGAGACCCTTGATTCATCTCTTTATTGGATTAATCTCTGAAAGGTTTATTATGTGTCTCAAAAGAGACCTTGATCTCTAAAGAGAACTTTATATGTGCCCAAAGATCTATGTCTCCGAAGAGACATATTCTATGCTCATTACAAGTTTTGTCGAAAGGGACTTTCTATACTGATCTTCCATTCCTTGAAAACATAAACAGCAAAAACAAGTTAAACAATTAAGATGATAAACAAAACAAATGTTTGCTCCCACTGTTCTTCAGGACTATGCATCCATACAATGATGTTTATACTTTAATATACACACCAATGAAATATTAGAATAGATTCAATACCATCAACGGTTCACCTTTGGGTAAACCATGATGCTAGAATCTCAAAAACTGCCAAGTAATAAACATCTTAAACTCAAAAACAAGACTCGGTATCATCGCAAACCACCTTTGGGAAGAATTGCAATATACATGAGTCTAACCTAATGAGTTTAAGACCAACACTTCATGCATAGAAAAGTAACAATTCCATTGAACCTTTGGGTTCAATATAAAAAAGGAAAACTAAACCAAGTATAAAACAAAATCCATTTCAAACATTACTAGTATGAATCACCTTTAGGCAGGTTCACACTTGCAACATCCAAAATAAATCACAAGCAAACCTTGCTTCACCGAAGACCGATGAAAGATTCTTTGATCCTGAACCACAAGCATCTTTATCTCTTTCTCAACCTAGCCACAAGCATCCAGAGTCTTGTAACGAAACACTTTAATCTTTGATCCTTTTACACCATGACTAGCCATTCAAACTTCCTTGCATTTTTTAGAGACCTTAGCACAAACACCAGGACTTGTACCTTACAGATATAAATTTCTCAAAGATTCATTCTTGTTCTTCAGCAAGCATAAGTCGCTTTGGAAACACTTAATCGAATAATAGAAAGTACAGAATATACAGACATAACTTTCACAAATTGAAAACAAACAACACACCTGCAATGCAACAGTATATTTTGAAAAACAAGTCTGCACCTTAAGGAAAAAACATACCTTAAACTGACTATTAAACCTTCGAGAAAAGTTAAATGACAAAATACCTTGTGAATTCTTACCTTGACTTGTATTTCCAATTTATAGACTTAAACTACTGGATTCTTATGTATTGCATCTTGGAACAAGGAATGCAACATTAGATTCACGAGCTTCCGACAATATGTCAAGACTTGATTATCGCCGTAACTTTACACATGACAAACATCTGATTTGCCTTAAGTATGGAAAAACAAGTCACTCACCACCATATTATTCATTCAAGACTTTGCAAGCATAAATTACCTTTGGGTTGATTCATACTCGCAATTTATAAAATAAATCATATATAAAACACAACAAACGTATGGATTCTCACTAAACCTCCGTCATTATTCTCAAAGCATCACTTTGGCGATACTTAATCGAATAATGAAAAAAATAGACTATCTTTATCTACCGTCACAACTTTCGGAAACTGAAAATCAGACTACATACCTGAAAGTCCAAATCTGTACCTTAGAGGAAAAATTTCCTTGAACTTGATTTGTAGCTGAAATAAACAACCTCACCTTTATGTTCTGCGGAAGGTAAAACTCGAGAAATAAGCAGTTGCAGACAACCAAAGCACCTTTTACTAACTGTAATTCCTAAAACTTGACTGCACTTGCAAAATAGCCAATCATCTAATCCATCACACACAAAACTGATTTCAACACTAAAGAAGATGGTGTATGCATCACAGTAAACACAGCCTTCCATTTTGCACAAGTAACAAGCATTTCTGAGTTACAACCTTATGCTCAAGGTATCTGAGAACAATTTTGAATCTATCTTGTGTGGCTTCAAACTTGCAGGAATAACATTTGTACAACCAACATGTCTCCCACTGATCTTCTCAGTCATACCAAGGCAAGCTGCATTACTACTGCAGCCCCACTCATGAACAACAACTCAATAATATGAACCTAAAAACACTATAGCTTGAATACATTCCCTAGACAGCAATGTCACCACAAGAACCTCCACTAGAGCCCTGATTCTAACCATTGCCATAAACCACATGCAACTCCTGAGCATAAATAGAGATTTTGTTGCTACCATATGAACCAAGAAAGTTTCCCCGAAGTCAGTATTTTCTGCGTACCCTCCTTCACTTAGTATAGCACACCTTTACTTCTAAAACTTCCAACAACCTTGAACTCAGGGAACAATTCGAACCCTATGTATTTTTGAACCTGAATCACTTGTTATCCAGTTGAACACTTGTTGAAACTTTAATATTGTCATATATTCAGAGTTTCTTTGCAACAGACAAACAATGATTACCCAAGCATGGTTTGAAATATTTTAGAAATAGATAAAGATCAACCCAAAAGTCATATCCACATGTTGAAACCAAAAGTAGTACAACTGTAGTACCAGAATATCGCCATAACAATATTCTGACGAGATTAACAACATTTCTGCGAGCTCACAGCGAGTTCTATAGCAACAGTTTGCGAGTGTCACAAAATAATGACATAATAGTTGACGATTGAAGAAACGCAAAAAGAACATGATTGACTGGCGATGGTTACGATGCTTGCGAGAAGGAATAATATAGTTACTGCGATAATATCGCGAGAGATATCTGAAATTAGAGGATAGCTTAGTTGTCACCCATTATGTAATTTCCTATAAATAGAGATTCAATAGATTCAGGAAAGGATGATATATTTTTTAGAGTTGGGAGAGTCTTGAGGAGAGAGACAATTTTAGGAGAGAGAAATATTTTGCAGAGAGATTTTTAGAGAGAGAAAATGTATTTTTCTTTATCATCTTCTTCCCTAAAACTAGATTTAGAAATCCATTAGTGGAGATTATCAATGTAAATCAAATGTAAACTTTAACAATCATAGTGAAGAATCATGGATGTAGATTAAATTGATCGAACCATGTAAAAATCCGTGTGTCTATCTACAATTTTTAGAATTTCAATCATACTTTTAATATCAAATTAGTTTAAATCAAGATATTATTATCAAGATATTATTATCAAGATATTACAAGGGGTGTGTTGTGGGAAATCCTGCAACTACATTTTGGAGCTAGAAACACTACCTGTTACTAGTTGATTATAAGAAGATTCAAAGAAATTAGTTACGGTTGATGATGAATTCAACTAGATCTAAAAGCTACAAGGGTGAAAACAGAGATTCCAATGAGAGAACGACAACTAACATCAGGAGATCACAAAATTAGAGATTTAATTTTATTCGGCTTAGGCAGCAGCAGAGAAGATCTTCATCAACGATTTATCCATCCTGACAATTCTCTATCCTTTTAATTTTATTCGGCTTAATCTTTATATTTCTTTAATTTTATTCTCAAAATTTCAAAAAAAAAAAAGGGGCTTTTACAAAAAAATTCTTATATATTAACTAAATTAATTTCTCGGTTTGAACAGACTTAATTTAGGATAATCGTTTAGTTCGCAACAACTTAATTTGTATGATATGTAATGGAAGAATAGTATATTGTTTTTCTTCGTATTAACTTCACTAATTTGATAAGGAGACAAAATCAATATAGTTGTTCTCATTTTTGTTTCAGATGTGGATTTATCTGTGAGGAAATAAAATGGAAGTACAAGAAAACACCAAATTTGAAGCTTGCGGCAAAGAGAAAAAGCATAAGGAATGGAAATAACAACATGACCAGAAATAGACTCTAGGAGTAAGAAGAGGAATACAAAGCCAAAAAGTGGTAATACATCCAAATGATAGAAATAGATGTTATCGTTAGCTTAGGCAAAGATGCAGGAAGCACCACAAGCTCGCAGTATAAAGAATGGGATGGTAAAGAAATTCCAACACAAAATAATTACAATCACGTGAAGACAATAATCAATGGAACTTTAGTTGGACAAGTAGCAAATCTGGCGAGAACACAAAGATCTCTTGCGAAGATGTAGGCTAAAAGGAAGTAAATGTATGACAGAAGGAATCCACACCACATGAACCAAGGAATATTCACAGCTCAACAAGCAAGAAAATAGTACAAACTCATTACTTAGGAAAGAATGATTAGCATCGCAACCAAAAGGTGACGCTGACATCTAAAGAAATAATCCTACATAAACGCCAAGGGACTATGGAGAGAAGAAACAAATGGAAGCGACCAAATAAATCCACAAATATTGGACTTAACAACATCAGCTACAATCACGCAAAGCAAATAGAAACTTGCGAGTTAATTAGTTAGCCAAACATCAAAGAAGCTCACCATCAGTTCATTTACCAGTTCGCAGAATTCAGTACCTGCGAAGTCAATGATTCCTGTGAAGAAAAGGACGAGTTATCTATAACAAGGGAGGAGAGAAATCTGTTTCATAAAAGTAATCCTAAGAGATAGCCAGGACGAGTTACCTAAAAATTATAAGTAGCAAAGAAAAGGGCAAATTAAGAGGCAACTAGCATTGCCAGCAACGAAGAACAATTACAGCGAAAATAAGTCCATTGTCAACACAGTGAAAACAAACTTCAAAAGGAGAAACAGTGAAGCTGGGAAACTACAAGAGATAGCCAGGATAGGAGAGTAATGAGCAAGTAAAGATAACACATAAGGAATTAATGCAAATACGAAACTTCAACCAGCGGCAATGCTCTTCAAAGCAAAACCAGCAGTTTTACATGCGTGAAGTCCCTTGCGGTAGCCTTCGTAAGTCAAATGAAAGAAACTAACATGTAAAGAATCTAGTAAACGAAGATATATTACAAGTTCCAAGAGGAAGGATACACCGGAACAACCAAAGGAAGAAGGAATGTCTGCGAAGTTTATGCCATCAATAACTTAGGAGAAGCATACACCGGAAGAACTTGAACAGATTATGCTAGAAGTTATTTTATTTCATGATTGTGTTTAGTGTGTTGTTTGCAGCTAGGTCATCGAACAGAACAACCAAATTTCAAAGATACACAGAGAGATAAAATCAGCAGCTTCGTCAAATATATTTCACAGCAAAGAAGGAAAATAATAAACGACCAACAGAATAAGTTTGCAACGATGATGCTCGCAGAAAGTAAAGGAGAAGCGATGAGTTAAGACAACGATGAGTTAGAAAGTAAAGGAGCAGCGATGCCATCGTCAACTGTTAATCATCATTTCAGCGAAGGAATTCTACAGGCAAAGGAAAACATCATTTCAGTGAGAAGGAACCAATGTTAATCAACATCAGCGAAGTAAAGAAATGGTTACATCAGAATTAAGGTAATGCGGAGAATGAAAGCCAGGACCAAATATTTTATAAATATATTGGATTAAAATCGAGATAGTTTAGACTTGGAAAGGATTTATTCCAAAAATTCTGCGAGAGGTAGAATTTTGTTTCGCAGTAATAGCGAAGGGAAAAGGAGAGAGCAAAGAAGTTGATTTTAAAGAAGGAAAGATTAAATGGGATAAAACATAAGAGACAACAAGGATTACCGCCAAAGTTCTTGAAAGCTATATTAGATACTACGTGTATGATACCAGCGAGTAGAGTAGCTCAATTAGATACTACGTATAGCATTATACTTCGGAGAAATAGGAAGAGAACGAGAGACTAGTTCACCTCGTCAACAACCTTAGAAAGTTTCCAGCCTAGTCACAAGCATGAGCGTTACTTGAAAAGTAAAATGAAGAAAATACCGCAGCCAAAAGGGAAAACTCTTTACTTGAATAGATTAAAAGAATATTGTTACAAATTATTATTGTGTAATCTTTAGTTTCATTAAAATACTACTAATCTCTAACTGAAATTCGCAGGAGTACATGCTACGTAAAGAGTAATCCCACCTTGTTACAAGAGTAACAACATTAGCATAAAGAGGAAAAAGTTAACTCTTTTGTCAGTAAACAAGACTATGATGCCAATCTCAGAGAATGACGAAACTTCTTCATCAAAACCAGCGAAGCAAAGAGAGATAGTACAATGAAGATATTACAGGGAACAAGCCACGTTACCAGAGCAAGAGAACCTCGTATTTAACCATATTATTTTATCTGCGAAGCTTATCTCACTAACAAAAAAATGTGCAGAGAAAGAGAAATTAACATGCAAAGAAGTTATAAAGGACAAAACCAATTAATGAAATGAGAAGTGCACATGATTCACGAAGTTTACAGCAAAGTTTAATCTCAAATGGGCCATTAAAAGGTGGAATATTTCTCTTCGCAAATGTTTCTTTCACAAACATTTTCAGCACAAGTATTTTCTTCACAAATATTTTCCTAAGAATTGCATCAACAAAGAAGCTGCGAGCAACACAACCAACAAGATAGCAGTTCACATAATTGGCCTTTAATTACTTCGCGAAAGAGAAAGTTAGAACAATTGATATGGTGCGAGAGACAAATCAAGAGTTCATTTCTAATTCATTCTCATCTCGCAAGCAAATCAAATACTTCGCGATAGACGGCAGCCACAAAAAAAGCTAAGTACCACTTCCTGGAATATTTTACTTAAAGAAAATGAAATTTTTTAATTTAATTTACTAAAAGCGATACAATCTCAAGATTTCAAAGAACATTTTTAAGTTTATAATATTTCAAAAAAAATTGTTTCAATTTGCCAAAGGCGATATAATCGCAACATTTCTAAAATTTCTAAGATTTGAAAATATTTCAAAGATTTATGATTTGATTGACGCAAGATTTTGAAAATTTCAAACGATTACAAAAAAATGAAATCATCGCAAAAAAATATACAGATCTCCAAAATTTTCAAAGATTTCCAAGATTACAGAAAATGAAATTATAGCAAAAATTCTAAAATTTCAAAATTTAAGATTTACAAAGAGCGATATGATCGCAAGATTTCACAGATTTCTCTAGAATATTTATTTTACAGAAAAAGATTTTTGATTTAACAACGCGATACAATCGCAAGATTTCAAAGAATATTTCTAAGATTCCAAAATATTTTAAAGAATATTTACTTCAAATATGATTATGAAAAATAAAAGAAGAAATTGACAGAGATGAAAGAATGAAGAAACGCGAGCATCATCGCAAGAAAGGCGAATAAAATATCGCAGAGATTTAAAGAATGGGACAAACCTTTATGGCGTGCACCCTATTTCTCGAATACAATTTCGCAAGAGGCAAATGTAAGACCTACAAGCACGTTATAAGGGGGTATCTCTTTACATGATTCAGGGATAAGGTTATACCGCTACTGGAACCTGAGTCATGAAGATGTTGGGGTTAAAGAAAACCCATCCGGGAGAGAGATCTTGGATTTCCAACTATATAAGGTTATACCCTGGTTGGACGACCGAGAATCTCTTCCAAGAAGTGCAGAGTATGACCAAGGCGCCGAGGTACACGGTTGATCCAAGGGTGCCCGGGGCGTACGAAACTCCCTTGCCATTCTTGGTAAGTCTTGGCTATGATGCACTTGGCCTGAATAAAACCCCACTTAGGGTGCAGTCTTGTAACTATAAGCCATATAGGCATAAAGGATAAGAGGCTGCGAAAACAACTGGTTGTTGGTAAATCCGGATGGGGGGAGCTAGTCTTGTATGGCCGATGTGCCCTCCTTGAAGGGGAAACCAGGGGGAAGATAAGGGCGGCACCCTCCTTTAGGGAGCTGATATGTGTCTTAAGATGGCAATGTCATGGAGCTTTATGCTCGGAAGAGCATTTAGGCCTATCATATTGTCGCGTGACGAAAATTATACAGAGGCAACAAGCCATAAGAGAAAAAGTTAAGATGAGATCAATGGGTTTTTACATGAAAGTGTAAAGACGTCCTGTGATTTCATTGCACGACGGCAATGTCATGAGGCTTTGTCATCGCAAGGGAACTTATACTTGTCATATTGTCGCAATACAATCAAAGAATAAAGATAAGGCAAGATCAATGGGTCAATACATGCAAATGAAAAGACGTCCTGCGATTTTTTCGTAAAAAGAAAAATTGGAAAAATAAGACCTTTAATTAGGAAGGCAAAATAAGACCAATAGAATAATTTCAAACTATTTTCTTGTAAGAATGCAGAAAAGATTTGTTCATCACAAGAGAGATAGCAAGTACTATTTAGAATCTCTCAGAAATACTATTCAAAATTTCTCAGAAGTATTATTCAGAGTCTCTCAATAAGATTATCTACAATCTCGCAGAACTATTCATCAGCTCGCAGCATTATTCATCGCGGCACTATTCAGTCACTATTTCAGAATCTCGCAGAAACATTCAAAAACTTGCAAAGTCATTCAGCATTTTGCAGATTATTCCAGAATTTCGCAAGAAATTTAATTATTTTGCAGAATATGATTATTTTATTGAAAGAGGTAGAGGCAATTCGTTCATTTAACATTTTCTCAGGGATTCTTCCTTCATAGATAAAGAACAGAGGCAACTATGGATTACCAAGAAAACATTTTATGTTCTTTATCTTCTCGGCAAGAATCATTTCCAAAATGGACAAGGATTTTCACCAAAAATGAAGTAATAATTTCGCGTGAACAGAGGCAATACTTATGATTTTCATTAAAGGATGTATACTTCTTTGTATTTTGAGGATTGAGTACTTCTTATATTTCTTCAAGGATACTTCATACTTCGCAGAGTTGATACTTCTTATTTACTTAGCAAAGATATGGAACTTCACAAAAGAATAGAGGCAAGTACGTACTCTTCAAGTCTAGTATTCTTTCGCTCGTTCCTTCATCAACAAAAATCAAAGACTACTACAACAACAGATTTTTTCTTAAAGATTACTTTTCACGCAATATTCAAGAAAAAAGAGGCAAGATGTAGGACCATAATATCGCCATAGCAATATTCTGACGAGATTAACAACATTTCTGCGAGCTTCACAGCGAGTTCTATAGCAACACTTTGCGAGTGTCACAAAATAATGACATAATAGTTGACGATTGAAGAAACGCAAAAAGAACATGATTGACTGGCGATGGTTACGATGCTTGCGAGAAGGAATAATATAGCTACTGCGATAATATCGCGAGAGATATCTGAAATTAGAGGACAGCTTAGTTGTCACCCATTATGTAATTTCCTATAAATAGAGATTCAATAGATTCAGGAAAGGATGATGTATTTTTTAGAGTTGGGAGAGTCTTGAGGAGAGAGACAATATTAGGAGAGAGAAATATTTTGCAGAGAGATTTTTAGAGAGAGAAAATGTATTTTTCTTTATCATCTTCTTCCCTAAAACTATATTTAGAACTCCATTAGTGGAGATTATCAATGTAAATCAAATGTAAACTTTAACAATCATAGTGAAGAATCATGGATGTAGATTAAATTGATCGAACCATGTAAAAATCAGTGTGTCTATTTACAATTTTTAGAATTTTAATCATACTTTTAATATCAAATTAGTTTAGATCAAGAGATTATTATCAAGATATTACAAGAGGTGTGTTGTGGGAAATCATGCAACTACAACAACTGTTAATATCATAATACAGAAGATCTTGCATTAATGGTCCTAACCTATTACGGAAACCACAAATCATTGCAGGCATATTATCATCACAATACAAATAACATGATATTAAGCATCACTGACGTGACTCCTAATAATCAATACATTACTATATCCCTTATTTAGATCCATTATCCAAAACTGAATCAACCTTTCTGTACTACAACCAAGATTTGTTGCTAAACCAACATTAAGCCAAGCAAGATTTGTTGTATTGTAGTACAGAAAGGTTGATTCAGGGTGAGGATATATTCTCCATCAAAATAATCGCTTCCCAAATCTTGTCTATATTGGTATTTAGAGGTGGCAATTTGACATCTTCCCATATAATCTTTTGACCTCTTTGCTCTCTTGAATAATTTTTCCTCTGTCCACCATAAGTCTCCTGCGGTTGATCAAACCTTGGGACATTATTATTGTTATTGCGATTATAGAAATTTCTCTCCTTTTCCAATTCCTCCTGATCTCTACTCCCCATTGCTACTATCTTACGTTGATTATCAATCTCCATTTTCTCTCGCTGATTTTGGGAGGTACTTGCTACTGTATTAATCATCCTTGGTAATAAACTTATATTTGCTGCGGCTGAACTTGTGCCTGCGAGAATTGGATATGACTCCATCTCATTTTGTTTTTCCTCCAAAGCGATATACTCTTCTTGCAGTTCTGTCATAGTGTTTGTGTTTTTAACTCTGAATACCTGGATGTATAATATATTTGTCGCAAACATAGCATTTATGAAGGAAAAAATGAGATATATTTCATCTACTCTTCCTTCCATTTCACTACACATTGTCCTCCATCTTATCGTTAAGTGCTTTAAACTCTCGCCAACTCTCTGCTTCAATCCAAACACATATTCAATTCCAGGTCGTGTAGAGTTATTACTTATGTATGATCCTAAGAAGGTAGTTTGCAAGTGCATGAACGAAGTTATTGTATTCTTGGGGAGACTTTCAGACCACTTCAATGCTTCGCCAGTTAAATTTGACGCAAAGTATTTGCACAAAACAACATCATGGTTCTCCCATTGTAGCATGCATCGAATATAGGCTTTGATATGTTGGACGGCACATGTAGTCCCATCAAAAATACTGGTCAACACCGGCAAATTGCATTTTGGAGGTATCCTTCCTAATTGTACCTCTCGAGTAAATGGAGTTTTCGCAGCTTCTTCAATTGCCTCATCAAGTTGTCTTCTTCCTCTTTCTCTTCTGTTACTTATCATTCCTCTCATTTATGCTAATTCTCGCAAGATTTGTTCATTCCTATCAGAATTTTTCTCCTTTGGCCTTTTCAACGCAGCCTCTCTTCGTCTGCGTTCATGCCTTTATTGTCTTGCGATATTTCGCGCTCCTTCTCCAACATCTTGATTTTGCCTTCTTCTACGATTTTCTTCTTCTTGAACTTGCAAGTTAATTTGTCTTTCATTCTCTTCTCTGCGAATTTCCTCATCCCTTACTGTTTCTCTTCGTTGCCTTTCTATGTCTCTGCGAATTCTCTCATATTCCTCATTGAGATTACCATTATTACGATTTTGTGCACGTCGTCTTTCTCGATTATCATGATTATTCTGACGCAATGCTCCTTGAATTTCTTGTTCTTCTATTTCCGCTTGCAATCTCTCTCTCTCTATCCCGCTAAATGTACTTGCTCAATATAATGCCTCTCAATATCATCTTCAATTATTCTGCGATTTCTTCGAATTTGTTCATCACGTAACATTCTCCTTCTCTCTTCTTGATTTTTTCCCTCATTTTGATTATGTCTAATGTCCAAAGTTTCACCTCATGGAATATAACGATCATTTATCAAATTCTCGCCAATATTTTGTATAGGGTGATTTTGTCTTGTTTCTTCTCTATATGATCTTGAACTTGATCTCATGCTGCTTATTGATATTCTGTTTTGCAACCTCAAATTTTCCATTCTTAGTTCATCATTTTTCCTTGTAAGATTTGCACGTTCTTCTTCCTCTAATCTTCTTTCATTCTGTATCCTTTGTCTCAAATCATCTACTATTTCATGACCTTCATGAATTACTCCTCCATCCACTTCTTGATTTCTTTCCTCTTCTTGATTTTCTGCCTCTTCTATCGAATCCGACCTCCAAGTATGCACACTTACTCTATCATAATCCACATCTCTATCTTGTGCTTGTATTTGTTGATTCGGTGGTTAAATTGAATT
Organism: Papaver bracteatum; assembly: GCA_023529315.1. Classification (NCBI taxonomy): domain Eukaryota; kingdom Viridiplantae; phylum Streptophyta; class Magnoliopsida; order Ranunculales; family Papaveraceae; genus Papaver; species Papaver bracteatum. The sequence continues at coordinate 289,436 of JAJJWX010003590.1, read as the reverse complement.
TTCTGCTCCATTTCTCATTCTACTTCTTCCTGATCTGATCCTTAAAGATCCTTCCAGTTCACCTGTTCCTTTTCCTGCAATTCTTTTACTTCTTCTCACTGTTGTTGGTGGTTCTGATGTATTTCTTCTTCTCCTAGCCATTTCTTCAAATTCTAACAATTTCTTCAAATCTTCAAGTTGCAATTTGAAATTTCTCAAATTGATTCTCCCTGTTTCTGGACGTCAAAATGTAGTTGCAGGAATTCCCACACTACACCCAACTCAATAATTTATAACACAATTTGAAGATTAAGAACCTTTTTTTTTATTGATATGGTCGTAAAAGAATTATAGTAATCAAGAATACAAATCACTTAATAAGATTTTTTCTCTCCTAAAAACTTTCTTAGCACTCAAAAATTCATCTCCCTCTCTGGAACTATTCATTTCCTTTATATAGGTATTTACATAGTGGATTACAGCTCATGACAGCTCATTTACAGCTAAGATTCCCTTTAGTTTCGGATCTAAGTTCTTGCGATACATCGCAGTTTGCACCGCCTTAATATTTCGCAGGTTTTATTGATTCATCGCGGAAATGTCATGCTTTTCTCATGTTTCTGTCATTTTCATCCGATATGTCATTCCTTACGTAATTTTGAGATGTATTGCAGAATATCATTGATGTATCGTAAACATGACTCGCAGAACTGTTGTTTATTTCGAAGGAATATTGTTGTGACAATATTCTGATCCTACATCTGGTTAAATCGATCATATCCAGCGGATTCTCCAATCCTTGATTAGGGTTCGAAAGAAATAATGACTTGGTCGGTGTTGAATCCTCATATATCAGGTAGGCTTCACCGCAACCGCTTTAGTCTTCCTTTAGGGTTTCCTCAGCATATATGTATATGTAGGGATTTTGAACCTTTTTTTTTTACAATTTTACGATAGGGTTTTCTTACAGAAACTCCATTTCCTAATCATGTCAAACAACAGTGGATCATCTTCTTCATACCATCCATGGTCTTCTATTAAACGTGCATGACCTGCGTCTGAGCCTCATGATGGATCCCCTGCTCGTGTTCTTCGAGTTAAGAAGATCATACCGGTCCGTCTCTCTTTTCCTTTTCTCTTCTGAATAGTTAATTGTTCTTCATGATCAGGAGAATAATCCTCTTTTTTTTTGTAGAGATACCCCACTGGAACATGCGTGACGGTTATCGACGACAACGACTTAACTAGTCCTCTTCTTTCGAACTCAAACACGCCTACCCCTGCGGACCTTGAAGATGCTGATCTGGGTATCTCATCTTATGAATACCCCAATGCGGGTCTTTCATTCGATATCCACATGAAATGCCTATCTTCCAGCTACCGAGATGTCGGTGATTTCTTAGTGCGGAAGGAGTTTGTGCCTTTGTACACAAAGGTATGGAGAAAGTATGGCCACATCGCAACCAGTAATATAGTTCTGCACTGTTCATCTGATTTGGTCACCAAGGTAAACTGCCTTATTCCCATGATTGCTGAGATAGAGAATATTTTTATCCGCAACATTGCCGAATCAAACCTCGAAAAGTGGGAGAACATGGTATCTACCTGCGAATCCATGGAGTTCAATGTGGGCTGGTTGCGGTATCATCTTGACTTCATCAAGGTTGATCGAGCTGGTATCCTCGTGAATGTTGTTCCTGCTGCGAAAGCTATCTTGGAGGAGGAGAAGGCTCTGGCTGCGGAATCAAAAAAGGTGGAGCATGCAGTTCAAAACTTCAAGGATAGTACAGAGAGATACCAAACTAAGTTGAAGATGATGCTTTCAATGAACTATAATCTGCTGGAAGGCCTCTTCTAAGCCATACTTCCTTATTGTCAATTTTGCTTTTGAACATTCTTGCTTGCATTGGTTTCTGGTAGATGAACGAAGTTTTGTTTTTTTATTAACATTTTTTTTGAATAAATTGACAATTCAAACGTATAATGAAAATGCCTGCATTGTCATGTCATGGGACAGTAGCGGGAAAATGATCAAGCATGGTATGCCTTGAGCCATTTTCCATTAATAACTGCTTCTAACTTGCCTCCATCCACCTTAATGATTTTGTAGTAGCCGGTACTGTAAGCCTTGGTAATCACGTAGGGACCTTCCCATTTCGGAGAGAACTTTGGTGTAGACATGTCTTGCTGAATGTGCTTGGCTGTCTTCAATACCAAATCTCCTACTTTAAAAACACGTGGATTCACAGTCTTGTCATACGCCCTGGAGATCCTGTTTTTGTAAACCTGAGCACGTTCTTCTGCCTTGCTTCTTCTGGAATCCAGAGTGTCTAACTCAGCAATTCTTGAGTTAGATGCTTCAGCCTCGTTCCAGTGGACCCCACTTGCTGCTGCAATCCTGGTTGATGGAATCCTGATTTCTGCTGAGAGGATTGCGTCTGCACCGCAAATAAGTGAATATGGAGAAACCCCAATGGAACTTCTAAGTGTCATCTGATACGCCCACAGCGCCATCGGTAGCTGTTCGTGCCATTCTCTGGGGTGGTCGTGTACTGTTCGACTGAGAATCCGAATTAATGTTTTGTTGGTACTTTCAGCCTGTCCATTTCCTTGGGGATAGTAAATGGTAGAGAAGAACTTTTTAATCCCATATTCTTCAAGTAACTCTCGTACCTATTTGTTGGAAAAGGGGGTGCCGTTATCAGTGATAATATGTTTAGGCACACTAAAACGACAAATGATGTGTTCTTTGATGAAAGCCGCAATCGTTGCTCATGTAGTCCCTCATAGAGGAATAGCCTCAACCCATCTGGTAAAATATTTAGTCGCGGTTATGATATACTCGTGTTGTTTTGATGACGGCGGATTGATCTTCCCAATAATGTCAAGTCCCCAGCTATAAAATGGTCATGGGATACTTATTGAGTGTAAAGGAGTAGAAGGTGCGTGGACTAGGTTCCCATGAATTTGACATCTGTGGCAGCTGTGAAAAAATACAGTTGCATCAGCCTCCATGGTCGGCCAATAGTACTTCTCGTGTATCTGGAAAAATAGCTTCCTCTTCCCTTGATGTTCCCCTTCATGCATTTCCTTCAACATGATTGGAATCTCCACCTCGGCCAGGCACCGTAAAAGATCCCCTCCAAAACTTTTTCGATACAGGATCCCTTCATGAAATACGAATCGCTTCGCCTTTTGTTTCATCTTGACAGCATCCTTATGATTTGCAGGAGTTACTCCATCATGGAGATATCTAATATACGGTTCTCTCCAGTCTATAGCATGACTTATGCTGAAAACCTCTAATTGATGTGGCGGCACTTGACAATTATAGCAAGACTTTTGGAGTAAACGAGATTGAGTTTCCATTTCTGGCCAATAATAGCCCAGGCGTTGAAGACAACGGTAGAGCGTTACTACCAATGTTTGTCTACAAATATCATCGTGAATGCGGTTAAGCTACAGCTATGCTTTTTCATCTCCGGGACATCTTGATAAGGAACCATCCGGGTTTCGATGATACATCATACCATGAAACATGAAGAAGTTCTGCAGGGTTTTGAGACTGACCTTTCCTTGATAAAATGAGCGGTTGAGTTCTTGAATAATAGGAGTTCGCCAATCATAGGTCCCAGTGTCTTTGCGTTGTGAAAGCCATGTTGATTTCACCGTTCTCCTCTTTACCGTCAGGGTCTATTCTAAACCCTCGAACTGAAATTTGGACGCCAGCATGGCTAAACAATCGGCATGTCTATTGTTGTTGCGACTAACATGGGTTATGGTTGCATCGGCAAAGTAGTATAATAATTTCTAAGCCTATGATCTGTACGGGGCCAGCGTTACCTCCTTCAACGCATACACTCCATTCATCTGATTGACCAGTAGCTTAGAGTCACCTTTCATCTCTAGGCGGGTGGCCCCTACTTGTTTGGCTATTGATAGTCCTATGAGAAAGTCTTCATACTCTGCTGAGTTGTTGGTGCATTGAAAGTCTAATTTGAAGGAATGCGAGAAAACTTTACCAGTTGGGGACACTAGGTCCATGCATGTCACTCTAGTATTATTGCTAGTAGTGGAGGAGCCATTGAAATAAAGTATCCATTCCTCTCCTTCGATAACGGAGATCTCAGGAAAATCTCCGGGAAGATCCTCGTGTAGTGCCTTCTCCAAGGAACGCTGCCAACAAATCAGCAACGACTTGTCCTTTGATAGACCTTGGTAATGCGCATGTTATGTCTAGCTCTGACATTGGAGAAGCCACTTGTCCGACCTTCCCATCAAGACCGGCTTTGAAAGTAAAAACTTCGCAGGATCAGATTTAGATATAAGCACCACCTTGTTGGACAGCAGGTAATGTCTGAGCTTCTGAATGGAATGAATCAAGGCTAGGCACGCTTTCTCCGCTTTGGGATATCTGAGTTTAGCATCTCTTAATATTCGACTGAAATAGTATATGGGGTGTTCGACTCCCTCATCATCCTCTTGGGCGAGCAAAGCCCCTACGGCAGTATCGCTGAAGGCGGTGTAGAGATACAACGGTCTTTCTTGGACAGGGGGATTCATGACTGCTGGAGATGACAATATCTTTTGAATATTCTGAAACGCTTCATGTTGTAGTGCAGTCCAGACGAAACTTGCTCCCTTCTTTAGCAAGGGATTGAATGAAGCAACAAGCTGGGCCAAACCATATATCACTACACCAAAATCCTTAATTTACCACGTTTATAAGCGTTGCTAAGAATTTCAGCAACGCTTATGTACGTTGCCCCACGGCGTCACAAATTTTTGGTAACGTTGCTTAAATTAATTAAAGCAACGTTTCATATGTTGCTTCATCCGTTGCTTTAATTACATTTAATGCAACGTATAAAATAATATAAGCAACATATATATAGGTTGCAAAATATGTTATCAGAATTAAAAAACAAAATGAATTACAAAATCTGTAGTGGTATTTTAAAAATTAGAAATTTCAGAATTACAAATAGTATAGAACCGGACATGGTAAGACAATCACCCATGCTTAATTACAGCACTTTAGGGCATTATGAACTTAATTTAAATATACACAATAAAATTCCTATGAAACATAAAAAAAAATGCTACAAAGCTACTATCACTAGGTTGTTTCTTCAAATATCTTCACAGTACTTAGTTTTAAGCACGGTGGATGGTGAACATACTCATACTGGCCAAGAATATTACCTAATTGGAATGGAAGAATTACCAGGACATCTTTCAGTAATCTCTCCCTGCGGATCTGGAAAATTGAAGAACCATGCAGTCAGGGAAACAGAAATCAAAGAACTACCGGGACCAAAATCTTGTTCCAAATTACAGAGAAAACATGTCACTTCAACCAACAATCTCTCTTACCTTAACTGGTAAGACAAGCCTAGCAGTAAATCTGTAAGGAATTCCATAAAAAAGCCTTCATTACATTTAGGGACTATGTATTTCCCTGCACTCGAATTCAAAAGGTTACACAATACATCAAAAGGAAAACGGGAACGAAGAAGTACGCTTGTAAATAGATTTTTCGCTATTGCACTCTTAGGTATAGAGAATAGTGGGACTGTACCATTGTCAGTCTGTAAAACAATAAGACCACAGTAAGGAAATAGTACTAAGTATTAATATTGGAGCTAGAAAATTACAGGTGATGCGAACGCATGGAACTAATAGATGTAGAAGATTAGGAATGGGAGAGCTTGCCTGAATAAAAAGAGCTAGAAAATTTCATTTTTTCGTCAATTCTGTTTTACTAGATTATCATTAGAACTCTTTGATTGCCTCGTATCCACAAGAAACCATAGATATTTCTTTGTCAAAATCATGTAATAAGGTGGCTGCTAGAGCTTTTTTCCACATTTAACTTTTTTGTTCTGCCTTGGTAGTGTGCCTGGAAGCATTAATATCATCGTTCTAAGACACTATAACTAGCCTACACATATATGAAATGTTCATGAGTTCCTACAGAAAACAAGACAGAGTGTTTGAATAAAACCAAACACGCAAAACATTAGCTAGCTTAAATAGATCCCCAATAGTTTGGATATCTCTATCTCAGTTGGAACACCCAACCAAGTGCAATATCAACTCTCACTTATCAGTACGGACCTCATTCCATTATATTAAGATGACACTTTTACTTGTAAATGAACAATTTTAATGTTTAAACCGGAGATAACAAATACACCCAGTCAGTACGCATATTTCCTTATACTAGTGGCAAGTTAAGAACTAACAATGATATATACATTATCTATAAAATGGTTATAAATGAGAACAATATGCATATACCAACGTAAATGAATGCAAACTTTCACCTTGGGGTAGTTAGCGGAGAATCAACACAACTTCTAGGATTCATAACAATTTTAAAACACCCCCGTAGTGTCTTCACAATAAACAACTTTGTTACGGACTCTTAAGACACATTTGCGAACTGTGGCCATGGGTGAGCCGTACTTCATTTCCAAAATAACATTTCTAACCTTAGGACTAGGTGTAATCTGCAAGCTTGTTAACAATATTCTACAATGGCAGAAAATGGAGAATAAGTTATTAGCAAACCCGTAACCAAACCAAATAATAAACTCAAGATATAAAAAAATGAATATACCAAAAAGTGACTTACAAATCTATAACAGCTCACCATCCTTGTTAAATTACAACTCCTTGGCTGCCCTAATTTTTGGTGATCATATTCTTTACAGGACCACATTCTGTCTCTTTACACCAAAAATGTTAGTACTTATCAGAGCCACGTGACAGGTTATTCAGACACTTGCTCAAACAATTTTTTTTTGTCAATTCTTCTAATTTACCACCACTGTACCTTAGTTGCATCATTGGCTACCAGTTGAGTTTTAAAATACATAGTTAATGACATACAACCACCATAGATAATGATTCGCTCTGAATTCCACAAGTAATGACAAAGAAAAAGAAAATTGTCAGTGATCAAATCAAAACTAAGAATATAACTTGATGGGAAGTAAGCCATACACAACAGTTAACCCGTAAACCCAATATCCAATCGACAATTAACATCACCAACAATAGACCTGTAACAAATCACTACAATACCAGAGAAGTTGACCACGAGGTTTGCTGTCAAGCCAAATCTAGTACTGATGTCGCTATACTCATGTTGATACTGAAGAAGCTCAAGCTGATACCAGTCAGAATACTCATTATTAAAAGAATTTTACAACCAAAATCATCAACACCTGCTACCACCAACAAAATCACCCACATCATTAACACCTTCCCTAACAAAACCATCAACACCACAAAACTGAAATCAAAAGAAATCCATGCTTCAAAACTCCATAAAATAGTAAACGGAAAAAAAGAAAATTTGTAAAATCTTTACAAAATACTACCTAAGAAAAGACTTTATTCACAAAATAAAACAATGATAACAAAAATAGGTAAAAGATTATCGTTTATACCTGGTGAAATCTTCTTTTGGTACTCTCAATTCTGTCGAAAATGAAACGAGGGTTTGCTTTGATTTTAGGAGAAAAATTAACTAAACCTAGGCTCTAAAATTAGGGGATATAAAATTCTGATGCTGAGATGGGTTTTGATTCAAAGATGCAGTTAGGATTAGGTTATGAAATCATGCTTGAATCGGTGATGAGAAGGATATCAATCTCAATACAGAAAATAAGTGAGATGAGGATTTGTTTTTCTTTAAATCCAGTGTTATAGAAGAAGGGGTTTATTTTAGATCTGATACATGGGCATTGATTTTGATATGGGGTTATGATTAGTCTTTGATTTGTGAGAGCTAAGATTGGATCTATGAGGTTTTCAGAAGGGATATTTTTTTTTTATTTTGAAGGATTCAGAAGGGAGTTGAGGAAGATAAGAAATAGAAAACGAGTTTCGCAAAATATTTGGAAAACAAAATGATAAATATATAAAACCCTCGAAAATAACGCGATTTTGAATAACCGTAGGATCATAAACTATATCAACTGTGCAAAAATTACGCTCAATTATTAAGAATTAATCTATAAATGGTGCAACGGATATTTTATTGCGCAACGTATATTTACGTTTCTCCATCTGTAACGTTTATATCCGTTGCACAACAAAAAAATCCGGCGTTGCAAAAACCAGGATTTGGTGTATAAAACGTCGAATGTAGTTTACTTTTCCCATGAAGCTTTGGAGATCCTTTACAGTCCTTGGCGGCGGCATCGTGAGGATATCTTGAGTCTTGGATGGGTCCACCTTAATCCCCTCAGCAGTCACCTAGAATCCCAGAAACTTTCCTGAAGAAACGTCGAAAACGCATTTCAAAGGATTCATCTTCAATTTGTACTCACGACATCTTTCGAACACTTGCCGTAGGACTCCTGTGTGATCCGCCCGAGCTTTCGATTTGACTACTATGTCATCCACATATTAATCTTCAACTTGCTTATGCATCATGTCATAGAATATTGCCATCATAGCGCATTCATAGGTTGCACCGGCATTCTTCAAACAAAATGGCATTACAGTATAATAAAAATTTCCGATAGGAGTTGATGAGTGCCAAATATTGCATATTCATACACCTTTTCATTGGCACTTAACTCATCTTTCGCGCTTCAAAGTCATATATTATCCCAAATTCTGCATTCTTACCATCTTCAAGAATAAATATTTGTATTAATTAATTTTGTGTTTTTAAGTACTAAATAAATCTTGGAAGAATTGAGAAGACAAAAGAGAAGAAAGTTGGAAGCGTTGCAACCCGCTCGCGCATCAGTGGCAACCTGTTTACATATTCATGGGATTAAAAAAAAAACCATGATCCAAAACCCATGATCCAAAACCCAAAGACCCAAATCCATTTCCACATCACCCCCATTGGATTCTTTCCAAAACATCCACCTCACCCCCATTGTATTCCATTCTATCCATCAATTAAGAAAACATGTTTTGTTTAATTGTTGAGTGGTTGCTACAGTAAAATTCGCATCCAAAGTGTGAGAGAGTTTTTTTGTATAAATAGAGAGGGTTGTTGTGTTGAAAACTCATCCAAGAATAGCTTGTTCATGTTAGTTTATCAAATTTAAGTTTTGTTGTAATGTTCTTCATGTTCTAGTTTCATTTGCTAGGGTTTAAATGAAGCCTTAACTCATTGGTATGTATTCATATCTTGTATCTTGTTCTTGAAAGTTTAGAATTGTTTAAAGATATAATTTAATCCAAGTTTGTCAACATCTTGCTCTCACAATGTATGCCATGTATCCATTGTAGTTAGAATATCTCTATGTTGATTATGCTACAACTCATGCTTAACCAAATATCGATCCTCAGATTAGTTGTGCTTTAATTAGACAGTTAATGCTTTGGAGAAATACTTTAGTTGTGATTAAATTATCCATTGGATAAACACCTTAGATATACGGTAGACTTGAATCTGCTGTAAGGACAAGAATAATATTACAAGTTGAATGCATATCATAGGTTAGTGGTGGATTTGAATACCCTAGTATCCATATTCTCAATATTTACACCTTGATTTAATTGTATATTTTAATTCAAATTACTTTCTGTTTAAGTCTTTGCCAATATCTCATCATATCGACAAAAACAAACCCCCTTTGGTTACTATCTGAATCAGTTCTTAGTAAGGATTTAGAATAAACTGCTACACTCTCCAAGTCTCTGTGGTTCGACCTGTGCTTGCCCTGTGTTGCTTGTCGACACTGTGCACTTGCAGTATACACAATAGTAGGTATCTTTCCGAGCCTACCAGGAGTTCGAAAAGATGTTTTACTTACGTCATGCTCATACATCCTTATCTGATTGTACCCGCTATATCCGTCCATGAATGAAAACATGTCGTGCCCGCTGGTTGCATCTACTAACATGTCGATATTAGGTAGAGTAAAATCGTCTTTGGGGAAGCATCTGTTCAAGTCTCTGAAATCCACGCAGCACCTGATCTGTCAGTTTTCTTTTTTACAGGAACCACATTAGACAACCAGGTCGGAAGATGAATGGGTTTAATGAAGCTAGCAGCTAGAAACTTCTGTATCTCAGTCTTGATTTTCTCTTCCACTTTGTGACTGAATTTCCTAGGGGAATGTTTGATCGGATTGGATCCAGGTATGACATGCAGATGATGGGTGACCAATTTTTCATCTAAACCGGGCATTTCTTCATACGTCCAAGAAAATATGTCTTGGTATTCTTTGAGAAGTTGCACGATATTCGTGTGTTCATCTGTGGATAAGGTTGAGATGATGGAGATAGGCCTGGGATATTATTCGTTCCCGATATTAACTGTTTCGATCTCATCAGTCGTGGAGTTGGTGCCGTCTTGCAGCTGTCGTGGAGCGTCCAACACTTCTCCCTGTGGCTCTTCGTTTTTACAGCATTCCATTTGGCGGAGAGACTGGGTAACAGTCTCCCCTGCTAATTTCTAACAGTAGCGTCGGTACATGGTCTTCCTTTTATGATCACGGATCGTCACAAAAGTTCGCTCTCTCTTAGTGAACATGGGTTGCAGCTTCACCAGACGAAGAAGGATGTCCTCTCAGGGCATCGTGGGGCTTAGACCTCAATGATTCAATTCGGTCCTCTTAATGGATTGATACCCACGTGGGGAGTGGGATGCAATGAACCTTGCCGGATTCTTCACGTGGAGTTTCTCTTGGCTCAAACAACTCCACTCCACATATCGGTGCGCAAGGATACAACGACGCTGGGATACGAACGACCTCTTTATTTAGCAAAGTCTTCAAGCACTTGTGATACATTGAAGGGACAATCTTATTGTCATGAATCCACGGTCTCCATAATATCATGTGGTAGTCCAGATCTTTTTCTATGACTTCGAATTTCACCTTTGACTGGACAGGCCCTACAGATAAATTCAGATTAACATACCCGTACGTGTTGGTTTGGATTCCTTCAAAGTCCATCATAGTGGTAGGTTGTCGCATGACCTTGATTGGGAAAACCTTGGCCGTACGGAGTGCTTTGAGAGTAATCACATTCGCAGATGCTCCTGTGTCGATGAGTGCCCTCTTGAACTCTGAATCCTTGATGCGTGCAGTAACGTGCAGGGCCTGGTTGTGACCTTCTTCCGCCATCATGTCTTCTTCTGTAAACGTGAAGTTATTTACATACATCTCTGATGTTCTTGAGGCTTCTGGACGTAAAGGAGATAAACGCACGTCCAGGGCTATCTGGTCGATAGCAGCAAATGTCTCCAACCGCTGGCCCTTCGAGAGGTATAAGAGTTCGAATAAACTTTCCACTAGGGAAGCCGCCTCCTGATCCACTAGTCTCTGGTTCATAGTGAAAGTGTTGACTTGAGGAGGATCGTTGCGAGGATCAGTCCCCAATGCAGAAATCTCTGTGACAGGAGAACCGCTCACATCTGATGTCATCTTGATGAGGAGATCGAGTATACCGTTTATTGTCTCCTTGATCAGGTCTATATTCTTCGTGTAAATCTCATGTACCCGTGCTAGCTCGATCAACGTTGGGATTTTTTCGAATATTCCATTAGATACATCGTTGGGAAGGGGGTATCTTCATTGGAGATACTTCGGCCGGAATTTAAAATTGTTGGGGGAATCCTAAGACCAAACATTTTGAAATCAGCCAAATAGGATTGGGTATTGATGGAAATGAATTCACAACCGAGAGATTAATCTCCCACTGTGGTCGCCAGTTGTTTATGGGTAAAAACTATTTCTGCTAGTTTTGGTAATTTTGGGTGTGTGGATGAGAAATGAATCTAAACCCTAAACAAATGTACTGCACGGGGGTGCTTTTGATTCGAGAGATCAATCTATATAATTCTGGCCTAAACCAAGAAATGGCCGTTCCAGACTTGCTTCAGTCACAAAGTGAAGGAGATGGGGTTGATCTTAGGGATGGAAGCGAAGAAGGTGTTGGCTGTTTATGACTTGTATCAGAATATCGAACTGGCTCGCAATAATGTAAGCAATCAGCTCTGGTGTTTTCTGGATACGAATGACAACACTTGGTTTTCTGTGCTTGTCTGTCCTGTTTGAAAAATAGGAAAATGACCTATTTATACAAATCATAGAGCACAAACCCTTATCTCGTATGAAGTGGAGGAAGTTGAGTGATGAAGTAGTGGGCCATGTGGATGATTGCATGATCACATCTTAGCCCACTTCTCTCATAATCGCTAACTGTCCATGGTTTCCTGACACGTTCTTGTGATGGAACGTTGCACATTGTAAAACGCCAGACCAATACCCCAGTAAGTATCCCCAAGTTTGTGACATGTTTGATGTCTTAAGTGTGGATCGTTGGACCCACAGGAAGTAGCATACAGTGCTAGGTTAACTAACTGAGTTATTTAGGAAATCGATATTCAAGAAATATCGTGTATATTCTGTGCATGTAATGCATCGAATATATTCAATATGCATAAAGCTTAACGGAGTAAGTCACGGATTGAACGTTTTAAAACAGATGCATGTCTAGACATCTTCGAATGATCGTTTGGAGGTAGCACAGGCAAGCCCTCCCTTGGCCGATAACTCCATGTGGTAGAGTGACGGATGGTAATCATCACAATACTTTATTGGCCACTTCACTCCTAGCCTGGGTTGTACAACTAAGCTGGTAGAGTTGGATGGACGAGATGATCTATGACGCTCATCTGCGATAGTTGATGAAGTTTTAGGGTTTTGAAGAGGTACGTAAGCATCACTCTTTAGCTTGACCGAAACCAAGCATGGGAGACGTTTTTGTTGGGACCGATTGGTCCTGCATGGAGGCGAGCCGTCAGTGTACACATCCATGCTGGATCGTCTCTCGAAGGTGAAATCTAAGCCACTTAATTTGACCGGCAAAGAGGAGTGGCCGAGATCGGATTTCGACAGGAATCATGTGCCACAAAGGATTCTTAAAGGGGTGTGTCATGTCACCTTTAAGGCGCACGAATTGAGGCGTCCTCCATGCTTGGCCTAGGCGATCGGTCATGCGTATAGATAGGCCCACGGTGATCATGTTGACATGCTCGGGACCTTTTAAGTCTATATCTACACATTCCATCCAAGCTTGCGAAGATGGACGCTCGTGATCGATTAGCGACATATGTAACATGCCGCAAACCCTAATTAGGGTTTTGGATCGGTCGTGCGTATGCAACTTCAACCAATCGTTTTTGCAAGCTATGCTCCTCCCTTGAGGAGGACGATCATGTGGGGTCCACATTATGCCGGCGGTGAGCATGTGTGTAATTGTTCCATAGTCTTAGGTGTGATCTAAGCTATCCAACCATGCTTGCGAAGTTGGATGGTTGTGATCAATTTTAAGACACTAATGTAATTCCGCGACCCTTTAGAGCATAACGCCAGCCATGTTTTGAGAAAACGTTTATTGCTCCATGGCTTGCTCGTGAGAAGGCCGGCCGGACATGGATAAAGTGGGCCCGCCAATGTGCGTGTTGGCGCCTCCTCCATCTTTCATGATGCGATCTAAGCCGTCCAATCAGGCTAGTGAAGTTGGACGGTCACGATCGTTTTTAAGACTATCTTAAGCAGTCTTGCTCAGTTGAGCATCTTCCAAAAGCTGCACGGCCACCTACTTTAGGGTTGGCGTTTTGGCATGCTAGGAAGTGAAGTACGATGTTCGACCGGCTAGGGAAAAAACGAGCCCATTTGTGGTCATTATGGTGATAGCCTGCTCCTGCTAGGGTTCGTCTAGGCTGGTTAAATCATGCGGCCAACTTGCGTGGCCGTGATCTTTTCTGAGACTTACACGAACAGTCCAGATTTCCCTTAGGGGATTAAATATGCTCAATCAGGCTAATATAACACACCGAGAGATATAGCATGTACGGGTATTTCGTGCATGCCTCATTATTGACACTTGGATATTCATGTTACTTTGCTGAGAGTAACAATCAGTTATCATGCTGCACCAACAATGAGAGTCATGTTGAGAACAGCACGGGAAATACAAGGCAATTCATGCATTAATTAATAATGCTATAAATTCACATGGTATTTTGGATTGTTGCTACATGCTCCATCCTGGATGAATTTTGTGTATTTAATTCACATAACATTAGGGATTGTTGCTACATGCTCCATTCTAGGTGAATTAATAAAGCGAAGAAGTATTCATCACTTATCAAATAGCTTTATCCTCTGCAGGATGTCAGCGTATAAAATTTGGCTTTTACAATTTTAGCCCTGAACTAAAATCCACCATCAACAATGTTATATAGGGGTGGCTGGGAATTTTTGCAAATCCAGATTAGTCAAGGTTAATTTCCTTAGTTATGGGATAAAAATTCAACGCTAGCCCCCCTAAAATATATTTCAGATATATAAAATATGACTTGGAGATATCTTCCTCCTTAAAGGCCCTGACAAAATATGCTTCCACGTTGAACGGTGATGAAACCCTCGATTCTTATTGGCCGAAATAAGCCTTTTCTAATGCAGAAGCTATGGTGAGGACACTTGGCGAAATTCTATTGGTCAGAATATTAAAACTTGAGTTACACTTTGTTTACATCAAGTATTTAACCGTTCGTTAGTAACACCGTTAACAAAAACGTAGGTGAAAAACACTTCCGCCAGAGTTTAAACCTAATTAATTTCGTTACACCATGTTTACACCAAATATTTAACTGTACGTTAATAACACCATCTTAGGTGAACAATACTTTCGTCAAAGAATAACGAAATTTTTTAGGCAGGCGACAAAATAAAATAAAAAATAAAGTTGGTCCGGATTTAGGAAAGCTAACACAAGTTTGGCTATTCCATAACACGGTTTCCCTACTGGGAAGTTTAATACAAATTTAATTTTATGGAAATATTGTTTCAACATTAACGCTTTTTCTTCTTTCCTTTTTTTTTTCTCTCCCTCCTTTCATATTTGTATTTAGTTTTTTGGTACGATATCATGATAAAACAAAATCTTACAGTAGCTTATCATTAAGAAAATTAATAGTACAAAGCATACTAAAACCCAAAACCCAATTTGCTAATAAATAACCAAGCTCAAAAATATTGATTTTGGATCGATCATTCGTGTTTGTCGATTTGATGATGAGGCTTTGAGAGTGGGGTTTGTTTTTTCTGGTGGAGAAACATACATTGGGTTTTATCGGTGAGAATTCTTCTTGCTTATAGAAATTGCGGAGACAAGTTTTTCTTTGGTATTTATGAAACTCGAAATACCCTGTGAGTTCTCATGTGGATTAACCGATCTAAATCATCATCAAAGTTAGATAAATTGATCGTATATATCATAATTGAAAATTTTAGCGATTGCTAAAACAAAAAGTTTCTTTTAAGGCTGGAACATAAAGATACATGTTTGACGTAATTTTGGTTGCATATCTTGATCTCCATGTCCATTAATCAGTAATCACTATTATCATCTATACTGGTGGCATATGTAGCCATATGGAAACTGAAGAATTAAACGCAGAAACCAAAGAGGTATTAGGTGCTGTTAACAATGGAGCTTTACGAATTACTATTCTTTTTCAACAAAATTTCTGGCAAAAGGAAGACAAACTAAAAAGAAACAAAAACCACCCTTAGAAATTGTGGCCATCATGATGACCAGAATGTGCACCCCGTTTTAGACCCATCTCAATTGCTAAGATAAGTTTTGTACCGAGAATATTTTTTTTTAATTTTTTTAAGAAGACCTAGAATCTTGAGTTATAGGATTTGTTTTGAAACGTTTTTCATTAACAAGTTTTGAAAACTCGCGCCTGTGTTACATGCTAACAAGCTTGCAGTCCACTTAAATCTATATTTCACCCGTGAATACATTTTTAGTGGCGGAACCAGAAAACGAATGTTGGGGTGGCTTGAAAATAAATTGGCTTGGCTTGGGCTTGCTTAAGCCTATTGTTTAGGTTTGATTTTTTGTAGCCAAATATAATTGCACTACAAAATGTTATCTTTTTTTGGAACTTGGGCTTGCTTAAGCTAGCCCAAGTCTTTACATAAATGCGCCACTGTTTTTAGAAATTGGTCGGGAATATATATTTTTCGCTTTTTATTCACGTGGGGATCATTTTGTACTTAATTCGCTCGAAAATAAAATAAAAAATTTAATAAAATCCACACATATTTCCTATATTTTTTCCATCTATTTAATGTATCTGCCCCGCCACACCAAATCAAAAATACATCGTCACGGGGCGGAACGGGACCCGCACATACTAAATCGCATCGTCACTAGGCGGGGCTCACCAAATTGAAAATGCATCGCCACGGGGCGGGGCAAAGCCCCGCGCACACCAAATTGAAAATGCATTCTCGGGCGGGAGGAAGCCCTGCACACACCAAGTTAAAAGAAAAAAAATGCCCAGTGCGTAGCACGGGCACTAATCTAGTATTAACTAAATTTGTTAGTTAAAATTTAGAAACGTGGGAAGTGGGATTGCTCACGTCATATTCTCATCTTTATCGTATAAGGTGGTCGTGCAAATGAAGGTATTTCTTTGTATTTCCTTCTATTGCTCAAATAATTGAATTGAAAAGTAAATTTTATATTATAGACTAAATTTTTTTCCTTTCGTATTTAAAATCTAGAATATGTTTATGTACTATGAATTTTTTGTACACAGAGTGATTAATTAAATTTGTGCTTACCATACTAGTTTCAACCTCATTAGTAAAGCGAGTGTTTTCGGCAATTAAAATTTTCAAATCTAGACTTCACAAAAAGACAGATGGAGAATCTTTGGTTGCAAATATTGAAAACAAAATAGCTAGAAAGTTTAATATAGGTTCAGTTATTGATGATTTTTGTGATATGAAAGAACGTCAAGTAACATTTTGAAAATTATAAAGTTAATGGTTCAATATTTTTTTGTAATCATTAGCTATAAAAAAAAAACGCTTCCCCCTGTGCAAAAATCCTGGCTCCGTCCCTGGGAATAAATGACGACTACTCAGACAGAAATTCTTACTTTCCTCATAACTTTAATGGCGCAGTTAATCCCGGAGCAACGCCAAATCCAAGCAGAGCAAACGCAGAACATCCCCGGATATGCTGCTGGAGCCGAAAACTCAAGGGACCAACCTCGTGAGGATGGTATACGTGGTACTGCGCTAGATTATATTCAACATTCGAATTTTATTACTCGACAAGACTTGGAGAAACTCCTACCGAATCGAGAAAAAGAGGAGTCATCATTATTCCACCACCACGAGCCGCCTTACAAAGAGGATATCCAGAGAGCCCCATGCCAAGAGGATATGTATCACCTACCTTTTCTCTTTATGATGGAACAAGTAATGCCCGTAAAAACATCTCTCGATTTTTGAAAGCTCTAGGAGTGCATGAATACCACCAAGTGTTATGGCTCAAGGAATTTTCCAATTCACTCACCAGGAGAGCTTACACATGGTGCAACAATCTCGCTCTCAATATTATCTCCAATTGGGACGGAATAGTGAGCGTGATAGACACATTTTTATGTCTGAATTGTCCTCAATGTCTCTATTGTTAGTGCTTGATTTTTGTACGTATTTTGGTGTTTTTATGTTTGTGTAGGTGTTTTTGGAGAAATACACTTGTGCGGAAAAAGTTGCTCAAAAAGTGATTTTTGGACCCCTAGAGGAGATTTGCTAAACGGACCCCCTTTTTGGATAAGGGGTACCTCATTTACTAAGGGGCACTCACCTGTTATTCACACCCCAGAGCACCCCATCTGTTAAAGGCACCCGTAGAACAAATTCAGGGCACTTCATCTTCAACTTTCAAATTCACTTTTGGCGGGAAAACTGGATATTCACGGAACAGAATTAGGGCTTGAATTTTGGTCATGTTCTAGAGAGATTCAAGGGCCGAAACTCATTGGGTTTGTTTCTTTTGCCTCAAAAGGGCTGGTAATGGTCATCGTTTGGAACAGAATTGGCTAGAATGGTGGATTCGAATATTGAACAATTCTCGGGTTTATCTTCCTGCGAGACGTTCTGTTGGATTTTTGAAGGAGTTTCAGTGAGACTCAACGGCTCAGATTGATTGGGTTTGTTACTCTGGTGTTAACAGGCATGGTATGCTTCGTCTAAATTTGGCTACAATCTCATGTAGAAGCAAACAGAGGTGGTTATTATTCTCGGGTATTTTTCTTGTTATTATGGGAAGTTTTACGTGGGTAGCAACGTGTTTTATGTTATTTGGGAAGAGTAACGAACGTGTAGAAGCATGCTTTCCAGAGAAAACAGCGTGGAAGAATTAAATCAGGGATGAAATTCCCGTATCTTGCATGGATATATTCTTGATTAACTGCCGGATATATTGGAGCTATGAGGGTTTGTTCGCGGTCAAAATGAAGATATATATAGGCCTATGGGATCACAGAGGGGGTTTATGGAGAGTTAGGGGAGAATTTGGAGAAGTTTAGAGCATCACAGAGTCGGGAAGATCACTTGCAGGAAAAATATTTTCTACTGGTGCAGTGAAGAACATTAGACGCTACAGGACTGTCGTTGTTGCTACAGTGACAGTGACAGTTTCTTTATATCGTTCTCTGTAACAGCTAGTTTGTAACAGAAATAAGTGTTACAAACCATGTTTTTAATTAATTCTTTTTATGACTTTTGCACTAATTAAAATTGAATTATGATTTTGATTATTTAGTTGTCATTTCATTTGATGGGTCATGCTTGCTTAATTGTTTTGATGCCCCATGCTTAGGATTTACAATTGATATTTTGAGAATCTATCTTGTCAAAAATAAGAGTCTATGTTTTTATTTGTTGAGCGATAATTGTTAAAAGAATTAATATTTGAACCTTTTGTTATGAGTTTGGCTGAATCCTGAGTCTCAGCACATCTCTTCATCTTGTGACAATTTTGCATATATTTTTCTTTTCTTTTATTTTATTAATTCTTAAAATCAATCTCATCAAGTCCGAGTGAACGACAACCTTACTACCACTTTCTACAACATTATTGAGATCACATCAGAGCGCATTTTATCAAAAGTATTTCTTTTCTTATGAACAAATCACGCTTTCAGACCTGTGAAGGATGTTTTAGCACAACAACGAGCATCCCAATGACTACATCAAGAGGTTCGCAATACAAGTCTTGTATTAACACGGCCCAAAAGTGGCTCAACAACAATTGGTAGAGTCATATATTAACGGTATGATCTCTGTCTATCTAGCCTTACTCTAAAATTTACGCTTTCAAACTTTTTCGGAACTACATGAAGCGGCCAAGCGATCGGTCACCACTGCTGCAGCTTTATCAGAAAGGACGAAGCATTCTATAGAAGAAGATCACAGAAACGTATGAGAGGATAGGTATATGATTGGAGAACACCACTCGGACCAACTCTCAGTTGGTGTTAGAGTGTTTCTCAGTCGAACTCGCAAGTGTTGTTATCTCAAGATTGTTTTTCAAGTTTAGTTGATCAAAACTATAAGTCTTTATTTCTAGTTTACTTATAGCTATGTCTCTGATTAGGATAGAATAAGTAATTGAGCTTTAGACTTCACAGCGTTCATCGATTGAAGACGAATATCTATTGAGGAGAACTTGGAGGAACTTCATCAACAAAAGATATGTGGAGACTAAAACTTATCTATCACTCAGAAGTCTATTTTATTCTATCTCCTAATGAGACTAAGTCGTATAGCTATATAGACTTTTATATTATACACAATTGATATTTCAAGCCGAGATTATCTTCTCATCTATTTCTCGAAATACGTGTTGGAAGCTTTTTGCTTTAGCTACGTTCATCATATTCTTGACGAGTTTAGTTGGAAACTAAATAGTAAGTCGAAAGATGATCAAGAGTAAATTGCCTTGAAACATCTTACATTTTGTGAGACAATCATTTGATGTTGACTTGGAAAGTTTCGTATTGATCATTCAATCACTTGATAATTACTTATAAGCTAATAGTTTGTGTGAGACGTCTATTGTCTTCTTCTAAAGATGTTTCAATGATTGAAATGGGAGTTTATAACAAAAACCTTTGTCTGGATACATCACACTATGTGTACCTAGTATGCAAACCGTTTTGGTATGATTCAGGTCCGGGAACCTTGTTTGAATACCCGAACGTTTTCAACTGTTAAAGTTCGAGAACCTTGTTTGCATACCAGTATGTTAACGGTTCTACCTGAGTTAGGTCCAGGACGGCTGTTTGCGTACCCGTTTGTAAACGGTTGAACAAGACCAAAGTTCGGATGTTATAGTTTGCGTACCTGTTTGCAAACTTAGTGGTTAAATTTCTAAAATAGGTTAAGTATGTTTTTTATACTCATGAACAAATACATTTATGAATTCAGGAACGCAATCTTTGTAAACCGTGGCTTAATGTTCATGAATTTATTCTTATATAAGTACTTTGTACGATTATGAATCAATCCAATTTTGTTTCAATTGGTTCATATATATTTCTATGAGATAGTGAACAATTGAATAACTCTGTGAAACACAATTAGATTCATTTGATTATCATTCATGATTGATTGATCAGCATAGTTGATCTAGATGTGTTAGATGAATGTTATTAAGACAAAAGTGCTCATATGGATAACTTCGGTTAACTTTTATTGATCCAGCTCAATATACACGTTTAAGTACGGTTACCCATATCTAAATGAAGGTATATTTCATTTGTGTATAACAAGCTGAGACCATCCAACGGTGGAGAGATATTGCTTTAGTTTTAAGCAGACTTAGCTTGAATCTTAAATCAGGATTTCATCTAACGATGAATATTGAATGCTTTGTTACTAATCTATCTTAGCTTTGATTGTAAGTAAACCCTGATTTGAAAGACTATATAAGGGAAAACTCTAGCAACTGGAAAACCTAAGCCCGACACTTTCCTATATCTCAGTTTCTACTAGAGTCAATTTTCCTTTAACCTAGGTTTTTCCAAAAACATTATAGGTTAACGACTTGAAGACTTCATTTAGGATTCGTGAATCCAGATCCAACTATTTTCCCTATAGTTGTGTATTCTGATTTTACTTATTCTATCGTATACAGTACCAAGTTCTCTAATATTTGCTCGAGATTTATCTTCGATAGGTGAGATATAAAAAGTAATCACAAATCTCTTCATCTCATTCTTTGTGATTCCACAATAACTTCTTCTACTACCATATAGTTAAGTTATTGTGAGGTGATTGATATTTCTAGGATGCTCTTCGGGAGTGTAAGAACGGATTATAAATTGGTTCCCGTTCACCTTGATTTATCAAAAGACAGAAAAAAAACTTTGTAAGTACTTCTGTGGAAGACAGATTTATCTATCAGAAGAGACTTATCTGTGGGAGACAGATTTTTTTATAAGTCTTCGACTTTGGGTCGTAGAAACTCTTATTTGTGGGTGAGATCAGGTAAGTTAATCAAGTGCGCAGAATCCTACGTGGTTCTAGAGGCGTAAGGAACGCGACTGTACCTTAATTGTGTGAAACTTGGTTAAGGCTCAACTACATTCTAGTCTGAAGTTAACTTGTAGTAAGCTAGTGTCTGTAGCGGCTTAATACAGTGTGGTGTTCAAATCTAGACTAGGTACCGGGGTTTTTATGTATTTATGATTTCCTCATTAACAAAACTTCTGGTGTCTGTGTTATTTCTTTTTCGTAGTATATTTGTTTATATAATTGAAATATCATAGGTTGTGTGTACTTCAATCAATTGGTAAATCCGACCTTGTTTGTTGGATATAAATTGACTGAAACTTGGGCATTGGTCTTTAGTACCGTCCAAGTATTTCTCATATCAATCCGGCTCATAGATTTCTATCTGTTTGACTTGTTGATTGATTTGATAAAAAGAGCTATAACTCTTTGATATCTTTCTTGGTTGAGATCTCTTTATAAGCTGGTGTTCTCGGAATAATATTAGAGTTAGTCCATACAGATTTTCGAACAAATTATTGGGTGTGGTTGTTATACCCCCGCTTTTTCAATTGGTATCAGAGCAGGCAAACACGCTAAGACCTCATAAGTCTGTGTTTGTAGCAATCTGACTATATGGAAAGAAGAGTTATCTCTGAAAAACGCATCACCATAAATAAAAGTTTTATTTCTATGAATTCTATTAAAGGGAAAGACTTTTCCATCTCACATATAGATGAACATTTTGTTCCCACGAAACAGACAAGTATTGATAAGTGTTACCTGATTATCTTACTGACAAGTATGACTATGAAGTATAAAATGGAAGCAGCCCAAGAGAGTGCAGCGATTCTAAAACTTGTTAGAATCCAGGCAGTTGAAATCAATAGGCTAAAACATAAAGTCAGTATGATTATTGGTATGGTAAAGGATCGTGATTCCCAATCAAGTATTCTTCGTGAGGAAAATTCCATAATATGTTCATCTCGAACCTTACTCGAAGCTAAACTCAAAGGGGATGCCTTGGAAATCAAGCGTTTGTTGAGTAATATCTATATTCAATGTAAAGGATGTATTTGGAGTCCACAATACCAATTGCTTCTGACCCAACTGTGATGTTAGAAAACGTGATTGCATGTAATCATGTTTCTCTGATGAAACCAGTTTGAGAAGCTCAATTTCAAACCCTTCATATTGCTAAAGATGTTCTTGTAACCTCCACTAATCAAGGAATCACCACATCTCACGGAAGAAATAAATATTCTAAGGATGTTACTAGTCCTACTGACTCTAATCAATCAGGTAATCAGAAAGTATGTCTCTTTTGTGATTCAAAAGGATGTGTTCAACAGAAGTGCAAATTGAGGTTGAACGAAAACTATTTTGGTTGACTTCGACATACCTTAGATTTAATACTCAAAGGTGTAATTGACATTCAGATGTTTAAACCAATTGGTTTTAGTACTCACCCTGTGAATCCTTCCAGGAAATTTAGTTCAATATGCTCGTCTAACGTTCGAACTTGTAATAGTAGCGATAATGCAAATCGGTCAAGGAGATTTAAGAAAGATCCTCCTCAAACTAAGGTGGAGGATGATGTTCAAGATGTGATAAAGGTACCTGAAAGTGAAAACAACAATGGAAATATGAAGTACAACCTAAAGCTGATAATTGGAGGATATAAGGATCTTACCAACATGATGTCAAAATCCTCCAAATAAACTTCTTCTGGTAAGGATTCAAACTTAGTCTCATACTTTGATGATAGTAAGTTTTATGATACTTTTTCTCATCAAAAAGGGTTTCCTCCAAAAATTAGAAGGAAAAAGAGGATTAACCATGAACAATATTCATTTTATGAGCATAAAGCTCATACTTGTGTTAATTAATCACAAGGTTTAAAATCTTACTCATGAAAAATACTGTTGAGTAAGATATGTTAATAATCAGATATACTTATTGGTAAAATGTTCTCTAATTAGTTGAGCTATTTTCTTATCGTTCATAGCTAAACTATTGTCTACAGATAGCTTTGCATAAGTATTTCTTTTTTGTCGAGAATTTCTTCTAGTGTTTTTTTTTTTTTTTTTTGAATAATTATGTTTTCAAATGCTGGGTGAGCTACTCTTGTGCTCTAAATTTTCCTCCTATGAGAATATAAAATTTATTGAGCTAAGAATTGTGAAAGAAAATTTTCACATAGCAAAATTTTACTGTGTGAAAAGAACTTTACAGTTTTTTTTAAGGTTCCTTTTATGGGTTAAGTTTGTGTTCGTTCGGGTAACTTTGTGTTATGTCACGAACCGACTCTAAAAACCCTAAAAACATACCCCTTGTGAATCCGTTTATATACATATCCTATTGAAGTTGAGTTATCTCACTCTAGCCAATTTTTATCATATCAAGAAGTCATCTCCTTATCGCACTTGTGATTTTACGAAAGGGTTTCTTGATAAAGGTATGGGTTACGGTTCCAAAGGGAAGAAGAAAAGAACCCTAGTAGATACAAATGATGTCAAAGCTCAAAATCCTGATGTCTCATGCTATTATGCATATACTCATCAAGATGTAGAGCATGATGAAATGGTTTTTGCTGAAGTAGTTCGTGATTTTCTTTAAATACTTTGAGGAAGCAAAATTGCAGCTCATTGATACTATGAAGGGTCTCGATGTGTTGCGAACTGTGTTTAAAAAGGTTAACTCTGACCTTGTTCTCATGAAGACACATGTTAAAGATCTTCTCCGAAAAAGAAGTAGATGTTGTCAATCACAAGCTCAGAGGTTTTAAGACTCGTGAGGGTTCCAAAAGTGTTCTTTGATTTTATTTTGAGTTTGTTTTTTGGTTTTTATGAGTTGATTTTATTTTGTCTAGGAAACTTCTTATGAGAATCTATTCTTGTGATTTTAGAATGATAACTAGGATTTTGAATAAAAAATATTGTGATTACACATAGCTATTTCCAACGGTTTTCATCTTACAATATTTTTAGATTTATTTATTTACATTCTAAGTTATTTGGAAGATGACTTTGCGATATTAATCTTTATTGGTTTTATACATTGCAAAACTATTTTATGGGATATTTGTGTTTATGTCCGTGAACTATGATTATCTAATATATGTTCAAAAGTATTGATCTTTATAAACTCCTTGATATTTGTTCCAAAAAGTGTTCTTTTTAAACTCCTTGATGAATACACTAAGTTTTGACTATGTGAAATCGTCCAAACAAAGTTGATATGTTCTCTTTTAGTCATGAATTATCTCTTTGAGAATTTCATTATGATCCCGTAGTTTTCGTACCTTTGCCAATTTATATTGACAAAAAGGGGGAGAATTATTTGGTAGTTTACACTATATACATATATGGTTTACAGATCATTATGTAAGGGGGAGTGGTTTTAATTATGAGATGGAAGTATTGACTAAGGGGGGGTGATACATATCACCGTAGTATTATTGTCAAAGTTGTGATACAATTGGACTTTGATGTTATGTAATAATACTATGACACTGTATAACAATGTTTGGAACAGATGTTTTCATATGTTTCTTATTGTTATAGCTATGGATCTTCAACAGCAATGATGCTGAGTTGAACACGTTCAGAATCGCCGAAGTACTTGGAATGACGAAGAATTCAAGGAATGTTGAAGAGCCAAGTAAAACAAGCATGATGGATGAGAAGCTACAAAGTTCATTTATTTTTTATTCCATATGAACTGGTAGTTTTGTCACTAAAATTGAAAAATGGGGAGATTGTTAGAGCATTGCTCGGTCGAACTCGCAAGCGTTGATATCTCAAGCTTGTTTGTCAAGTTTAGTTGATCAAACCTATAAGTCTTGATTTCTAGTCTACTTAAAGCTATGTCTCGTATTAGGATAGAATGTGTAGTTGTGCTTTATACTTGACGACATTCATCGATTGAAGACGAAGGTCTACTAAGGAGATCTTTGAGGAACTTCATCAATAAAAGGTATGTGGAGACTAAAACTTATCTATCACTCAGAAGTCTATTATATTTTACCTCCTAATGAGACTAGGTCGTATAATAATATAAACTTTTATATTATACACATTTGATATTTCGAGCCGAGTTTATCCCGCTTATTTATTTCATGGAATACGTGTTGGAAGATTTTTGCTTTAGCTACGTTCATCATATTCTTGATGAGTTTAGTTGGAAATAATTTATTTTGTTGTAAACTAAATAATAAGTCAAAAGATGATCATGTGGAAATTTCCTTGAAATATATTACATGATTTGTATGAGACAATCATTTGATGTCGACTTAGAAAGTTTCGTATTGATCATTCGATCACTTGATAATTACTTATAAGCTAATAGTTTATGTGATAGCTATTGTCTTCTGCTAAGGATGTTTTAATGATTGAAATAGGAGTTTAGAACAAAAACCTTTATCTGGATACAACACAGTATGCATACCCAGAAGCTTGTTTGTATACCTAGTATGCGAACGGTTTTAACAGTTAAAGTCTGGGAACCTTGTTTGCATACCAGTATGCGAAAGGTTCTACCTGAGTTAGGTCCGGGGAGGCTATTTGCGTACCCGTTTGCAAACGGCTGGACAATACCAAAGTCTGGATGTTATAGTTTGTGTACCTGTTTGCAAACTTAGTGGTTAAAGTTCTAAAATCAGTTGAGTATGTTTTTCATACTCATGAACAAATGCATTTATGAATTAAGGAATGCAATCTTTGCAAACCGTGGTTTAATGTTCATGAATTGATTATTATATAAGTACTTTGTATGATTACGAATCAATCTGATTTTGTATCAATTGGTTCATATATATTTCTATGAAATGGTGAACAATTGAACAACTCTTTGAAACACAATTAGATTCATTTGATCATAGTCGATTTAGATATGTTAGATGAATGTGGGTAAGACAAAAGTGTTCATATGGCTAACTGTTATTGAGCCAACCTAATATACACGTTCAGGTACGATTACCCATACCTAATATACACGTTTATGCTATCTTAGATTTGATTGTAAGTAAACCCTAATTTGAAAGACTATATAAGGGAGAACTAGCAACTGGAAAACCTAATACCGACACTTTCTTGTGTCCTAGTTGCAACTAGATTTGATTATCCTTTAACTTAAGTTTTTCCAAAACCATTATAGGTTAACGACTTGAAGACTTCATTTGGGATTCATGAAGAAAAATCCAACTATTTTCTCTGTAGTTGCGTATTCTAGTCTTACTTGTTCTATCGTATTGAGTATTATATTCTCTGAGATTTGCTCGAGATTTATCTCCGATATGTAAGATATAAAAAGTAATCACAAAGATCTTCGTCTCATTTAACTTCTTCTACTACCATATAGTTAAGTTATTGTGAGCTAATTGATATTACTCTTCGGGAGTATAAGACCGGATCATCAATTGGTTCTTTTTCACCTTGATTTATCAAAAGATGGAACAAAAACTTCGTAAGTATTTCTATGGAAGACAAATTTATCAATCAGAATAGACTTATCTATGGGAGACAGATTTATTTATAAGTCTCCGACTTTGGGTCATAACAACTCTTAGTTGTGGGTGAGATCAGCAAAGAGAATCAAGTGCACAGAATCTGGCATGCTTCTAGAGGCGTAAGGAATGCGACTGTACCTTAATCGGTGTGGGACTTGGTGAGAGCTCAACCACATTCCAGTCGAAGTTAACTTGTAGTAGGCTAGTGTCTGTAGCGGCTTAATACATCGTGGTGTTCAAATCTGGATTAGGTCCCGCGGGTTTTCTGCATTTGCGATTTCTTCCTTAACAAAAATTTTGGTGTCTGTGTTATTTATTTTCTGCAGTATATTTGTTTATCTAATTAAAATATCACAGGTTATGCGTAGTTTAATCAATTGGTAAATCTGACCTTATTTGTTGGATATAAATTGATTGACACTTGGGCATTGGTCTTTGGTACCGTCCAAGTATTTCTCACATCAATCAGGCTCATAGATTTATATCTATTTGATTTGCTGATTGATTTGAGAAAAAGTGATATACCTCTTTGATATCTTTCTTGGTTGAGATCGCTTTATAAGCTAGTGCTCTCAGAATAATATTGGGGTTAGTCTATACAAATTTCTGAACAAATTATTGGGTGTGGTTGTTATACCCCCTGCTTTTTCAGTCGATATCGCCATTAATGAAAGATCCAAAAGAGAAGTCACACCTCAGCAAGATACCTAAACCAAACACTCCATGTATTCCTCGAAAATTACCCAATCCCTGGCACCAGTGCCAAATCAAGATATCGCAAGGATATATTTACAGCCGTAAACCGTGTTGCTTCCGTTAATTACCTGTCTTAGAGGTCGTAATCGACAAGAACGATAAAAATCTCAACCGGGGACTTCTCACCACCACCTGTATCGAGCAAGTTGAGTTTGGGAAAATACTAATCGACGCTGAAACAGATGTCAACATCATCACTTTCAAATATTTAAAAGCTGCATGGGCTACCATATGCAAGGCTACGTACGCGCCGAAGATTCCAACGGAAAATGAAAGAGCGCCTATGGCCATAATACTCTCGAGTTGAACATGGGAGACATTCAAACATGCACTAAGTTTCAAATCACTATTTTACGATATGATTTATAGGGCGCCCACGAGTTCGCAACAGCAAAGCAGAAGTACTAGTCCTACGAATATTCTGAAGCTCTCCAATAAACCAGCAAAGCCGCACTGACAGTTATATGAATTGCGCAACATGACGGATCTGGATATGAAGAAAATTACGTGCATCTGAAGATTTTGCACACAAGTGAGTCATGTTCAAATTTCTCTGCAACCAGTTATCACACAATCCGTTGAAGCCCGTAGACTTGACTCGAACGATCAATCCCGCTCCGACACATCGATGTGAATGAGTAGCTGGGCCCCCATTTTAAAATATTTTATTAAACAGGTAGCAGTAACCCCAGATGGAAATAAGAAAATCTACTAAGGAAGGAAATCTCCGAAGACCTATGCAAGATTTTCAATTGCAATCCTCAATGCTCGGAAAAGTCAACAGGTGCAGTTTTATCGTGTTGGTATCCTACCCAATGACACTACATGGAGCATCATCTTCAACAACCACATATGAAGAACTGATGAATCAAATTGAAGATTTGCAGAAAATCCTTTCATTGTCAAAAATCTCTCCAGTCTATAGAAGATAGACAACCAAGGAGCTGCAAATTTGATGATAATTCTTCCCCCTCCAAAAGTAAGCCGCAAAGATATCTTCATATATCCCGACCATAACATCGGATTTAGTACGTGTTTACATCTCCTAACAAGGCCGCAATACATTCCCAGGCCAACTCCATAAAATATAACTTCAATAACCAAACATCAGTACGGTTCTTGAGATGAAATTCGAGTGTCGGAGGCATCGATGTTGATTTGAGCTGTGAAAGAAGGAATTGGAAGAATTATGGGGTTCATGTAAAACTGAAATTATTAACCAAGCATTGGTTTGTAAAGTTTGGTTGTCATATTTTAGTGAATCAAAACTCATCTAAGAGTCACTTAATTATGTACTAGAGACAACTTCGTATAGGTTAGACTAGAAAGTCTAGGATTATGAGACATACAAGTATTACTCGAAGACCTGAAGAATGTGAAGAAGTAACAAGCTACAACGATGACATCATCCTTCCTCTTGAGGTTAGTAATATTGACTTGAACTGTTTCATTCTTGACGTATCTTTTAAGTCGTCCTATACTGAAAACATAACTGCAAAGCTGTGAATGATTATCATACTCTAGTAGAGAGACATGATCAAATGATCATAGTGTTAAGGAATTAGAATATAAAGTATAACGCTTATCTTTTGAACTTCGTATATATGACATCGACATAATCGTATGTGAAAAGACGAGGGTAACCAAATATACCTCAATCTAAAACTTTTCCACCTATAAGTCCTTTCTCCGAAAGTGATTGTTTATGGACTGAGTCGAGACAATACAACAAATCAGTTCACACTTTGTGTGATCGTCTATGGATATGTGATCGAGACAATACGACAACAAGATAACTTGTGTGATTGACTATGGATACAACATCGAGATAATACAGCAACGAAGTATGTTTACTTGATAAATGGTTCGGACTTAACCAAACACAATATGATTACTATCAAGTAAATAGGAATTTAATGTTTGTGTATTTTACTTCTAATTATTATAAAACAATTATAATTGTGGAAATAGAAAAGTAAAAGACACGGCAAGATTTTGTTAACGAGGAAACCGCAAATGTAGAAAAACCCCGGGACCTTGTCTAGAATTGAATACTCTCTAGATTAATCCGCTATACAAAATCAAGCCAACTTCGTATAGTTGAGACCAAGCAACTAAACCTATAGTTCACCTAGTTCTGTTTGTATCCACATGCCTCCAACTTGTAAATAAGTCATGCACTTGGAACAATTCCTTTGGTTCGTATTCCATACAGTAAAGGAACAACAAATATGTTTGGTAACAACTCTTTTCAACCAAGTGATATGAGTTCGACAAAAGGCTCTTCTGTTTATCCCGATAAACTCCTTTGTCAGGTCCTTAGATCTATCCAATAACAACTACCAAAGTAATTGTCATGATTTTGCAATCAATACTTTTAATCACAAAGAATTGTATTGATACCAATCTACTCAAATAATCAATCCAATCTACCACAAAGATAAACCGATTATAGTTGGATCCTCTTTAACCGAAACAAGTATTGTGCACACCAACGATTATGAACCCAAAACAGAAATCTTCAAAGTCTTCTTTGTCTTCAAATCTTCTTAGATCTTCAATAAACACCTGCACATAATCAACTTGAATCTCTTGTGATCAATCACACACGGAACAGAGTCTGTTAATAATGAATTATCACAAGACGTCTATAGATCTACAAACAGTCTAAAGATCCTCGTCGAAACTTCGATCTAGTTTGAGTGAATCTTATATCATAAGAGAAGATTTTCAAGCATAAACAAACTAGGTGCAATCAAAGTTCAACAACGGTTAGTCAATCAAATCAATCGAAAATTAATAATAAACCGCAATTATCTAGTTTTCCACCAATGGTACTAATAGAGATTCTCAATCCCAAAGAAGTCTTTAAACTGAGCGGCCGTAAGAGATTTCATATAATTAGGTTACTTTCCTCTCCGAATAGGCAGCTACATCAGTAACAACACAACTAGGTAGTTTTGCTGGATCTGAGGATTAGTTTGCTCGAAATGCAAACTTTTATATTTATAGACCAAGGAAGTTTGGACACCAAGGAATTTCCAAAACCGAAACTATTCTCAAGATATGCAATATATTCGAAATTCGGTTTCCATAATTCCTGGAAATGCTTTGTCCAAATAATGACCGAAAATCTCTTAGAAAATATCCAACTAGTAAATGCACATTACTAATTTTTATTTTTTGAATATAAAATTTAAAACCTTAATTAAAAGATTCTCAATTTATTTTTCGATCCGGGATTCTCCTTTAGATATTAAGGAATACCTATGAACAATAAAAGATAAGCGTTACTGAAAAAGCGGGGGTCTAACAATCACACCCAATATTTTGATTAGCAATCTGTATGGACAACTCCGAGTTACTTTCTAGAGAATCAACTAGACAGTCAGACTCAATCAATAGAAAATATCTCAAGGAGTTTATTATCTATATATCTCAATTTGATGTTTACTCAAGCAAATACAATATGCGAGTCTTTATCAAAGAGAGATAACTTGGATGGTACCAAAGACCAATATCCAAGTGTCAATCAATTTAAATCAATAACCAAGAAGGTCGAATATTCTAATTAATTGAACAACGCACAACCTGTATTATTTCAATTATATAACGTAATATAATGCGGAAAAGAAATAACACCGACACCAGAATTTTGTTAACGAGGAAACCGCAAATGCAGAAAAACCCCGGGACCTAGTCCAGATTAAACATACACTGTATTAAGCCGCTACAGACACTAGCCTACTCCAAGCTAACTTCGATCTGGACTGTAGTTCCCCAACCAATCTCATACTGTTCCAAGGTACAGTTATGCTCCTATGGCTCTGATCCCAGCAGGATACTGCGCACTTGATTCCCTTAGATGATCTCACCCACAACCAAGAGTTGTTACGACCCAAAGTCGAAGACTTTAATAAATAAATCTGTCTCACACAGAAAAGTCCACAAGGATAGATAAATTCGTATCCCATGAATAAACCTATGAGTTTTGTTCTGTATTTTGATAAATCAAGGTGAACAGGAACCAATTGATAAAACCAGACTTATATTCCCGAATAATAGCTCATCTTTATCAATCACCTCACAATAAACTTAACCGACGTAGCGAAGAAGATTATTGAGGAACCACAAACGATGAGATGAAGTGTTTGTGACTACTTTTATATCTTGCCTATCGGAGATAAAATTCTCAAGACAATTATTAAAATTGTACTAGTATGATATAAATTCAAGATAAGATCACATAACTACGATAAAAGTAGTATCGGCCTGGCTTCACAATCCCAATGAAGTATTTAAGTCGTTAACCTGGTTTTAGAAGAAGAAAACCAAAGGTTAAAGGAGAATCGACTCTAACTTAGCAAACTAGAATCACACAGAATGTGTGGGGATTAGTTTTCCCAGTTGCTAGAGTTCTCCCTTATATAGTCTTCAAATCTGGGTTTGCAATCAATGTTATCTTAGTAACAAAGCATTCAATATTCACCGTTAGATAAAAACCTAATTAGATTCAAGCTAATATTTATCAACCATTAGATCGAAAACATTGCTTGTTATACACACTTGTAATGCACATTTATAGGCTTGTGTAACCGTACCCAAACTTGTACATTAGATGGTTCAACACTAGTTAACCAAATGGTTAGCCGTATGATAACTTTCATATCAACCATATTCTTCTTCACTATAACTAGTCCAAATGACTCAAATGAACTAGTTAGAGAGTTGTTCAATTGCTTAGATCTTTATGTACTACACAAGACACAATTGAAGAAAAAACTATGTGATTCACTCGAATTGATTCATGAACTATGAAGCCACGGTTTGCAATAGCATTCCTTAGTTTATCAAGATAAGTTCACAAACATCGTTTTTAGACATAACCTACTCAAGTTCGCCGACTGGGTTCGCGGACTTAAGTTCCCGGATGGAGTTCAAAAACTCCAGCAGAAATTCTCGGTCGTGAACTTTCGCCAGTTCGCAGACTGAAGCTCACGCACTACGCTAGTTTTACTTGATCAACAAAGTTCGCAAACTTCAGTTCATGCACTAAGGACTTATACATATATATGTTGCCACAACAATGCTTATATACTCCAATGGTTATATTATCTAAACTCTCATTTTAATCAATGGAACATTCTCAGAGGGCGTTATATAGTTGTTATTCACAAACTATT
Source organism: Papaver bracteatum (assembly GCA_023529315.1). Lineage (NCBI taxonomy): Eukaryota > Viridiplantae > Streptophyta > Magnoliopsida > Ranunculales > Papaveraceae > Papaver > Papaver bracteatum. The sequence goes on along the minus strand of JAJJWX010003590.1, from coordinate 256,644 downwards.
TTTCGTCAGAGCGATTTCCAAAATGATTGAAACGTAACATGACTTTCGTCATTAGGTAAAGATAAACTTGGCTAAAGCGAAATCTTTACCAACACATATTTCGAGAAATAGATAAGCGAGATATACTCAGCTCGAAATATCATATGTGTATAATCTTAGTATATATAGTAATACGACTTTTGTCTCAAGATAGGAGATAGAGTAGATAGACTTTTGAGTGATAGATAAGTTCAAGTCTCCATATACCTTATAGTCGATGAAGATTCACTGGTTCCTTGAGTAGTCATTCGTCTTGTATGATGATTTCCATGGAGTTCTTGAGATCAACTACACTTTCTATCCTAGTCCGAGACCTTAGCTATAGTAGACTAGAAATAAAAGACTTTATAGTTGTGATCACTAATATTGACAAACATGCCTGAGATAGCAACGCATGCGAGTTCGACCGATTAATGCTCTAACAATCTCCCCCTTTGTCAATTTTAGTGGCAAAACTATTAATACATATGTAATACAAAAATATATAAAATAACTTTGTAGCTCCTATTCCACATGTCGTCTAATCTTCAACAATACTCGAAATTTTCGTCACTTCCAAGTAATCCAATGATCCCAAAGGTTGTAAGTTTGGCATCATCGTTGTTGAAAATCCATAGCTATAACAACGAGAAAACAAGAGTTCTCAATTATTGTTATACAGTATCATAGTATCATTACACAACGTCAAAGTCACATTGCATAAAAACTTTAACAACAATACTATGGTGATACTTCACTCCCCCTTAGTCAATACTCCATCTCACATAGAAACCACTCCTCCTTACATAATGATATGAAAACCATATGTATTTGTAGTGTGAACTACATACTAATTCTCCCCATTTTTGTCAATAAAATTGGCAAAGGTACAAGAGCGGGATCCTAATGAAATTTCCGTAGGGGATATTTCATGACCAAAGGTAAATGTATATCATCTTTTTTAGATGCAATCATAAAGCCGAAGCTAAATGCATTCATCAAGGAGTTCATAAAGATACAAGATAACCCCTCTAATATTCCACAGCCGCACTCCCCACAAAGATTTGGCAATTAAACACAAGTTCAAAAGAACTCTCCCCCATAAAATGTCATTCCCAAGGGAACAACAAGAGCGACCTTAATTTCAAAAGAAAATAAGGATTTTTTAGACTCAACAAATCACATACAAGTATGAATTTGGAATCCAAAAAGGAATATTCAATCATATTAACCAAAGAAAACCAAGATTAATTTGACTAAATATGCTCGACACAAGTAAACTTATGGAAACTTAAGAAATCAATTAGATTAATCACAAGAAAACTCGCAAATAATCTAATTTTCATACTCAACCAAACTAATTACAAAAGTAATCAATTTAATTGGCCACACTCGATATAAGAAAATCTATAGAGCAATGACTAAGTTAATCATGAATAACCAACTCAGTCGGAAATGCTCAAACATAAGAAAACTTATGGAGTGATAACTAAATAACCATACAAGATGATTAATTTAGTTCAATCATGTTCAACATAAAGTACCTTACAGAACAACAACTAAGATAATCACAAAGCAATCAAATTTTGTTGTTTTAGTGCTCAATATAAGACACTTCACGGAACAACACAGTATTTACACAAAAATTGTGGATCGGAGAATCGACCTTATACCGTGGAATAAGCAAGGATTCATTCTATTTCCATTAACATTTTCACAATGGCATACAATAGACATAATCCTTGAATCACAAAATATTTTAACCTATCTTACATCAATAATTGACAATATAGGCTTAACTTTTGTGTTTGCCAAAAGTCTATTCATTCTTTTATCAATATTTGCATATCAATTCACGAACGACTTTACTTTTGACAACATATAGGAAAATCAAGTTCACGGACGTAAACACACATATCCCATAACAATATTGCAATATATAAAATCATAAAGATTAATACTGCAAAAATCAAACAAGAAGATGAGAACTTTGGACATAGCTATGTGTAATCACAATAATGGCTATTCCAAAATACTAGTTATTCTTCTAACAAAAAGAGAAAAATAGAAGATTTACTAGGAAAACTAAACCCGGTTTGCAACTAAAGATCGAACGAGAAAAAGTTCATCAGATGCTTTCTTCAGTTCGTTCTTTAGAAACTCAAGATTCCTTGTTGCTATTCCGAGTTGTTCACGAACGACTTCAAAATCTCGAAGAAGATTTCCTACCAGTTATAACAAAGTTTAGTCAAGAAGACATCTTTAGAACTAGTAGATTGTTTTCATGATCAATAGCCTCAAACAAGAAGATGATGGCAAATAATGAAAAATACTAGTTATTCTTCTAACGAAAACTGGATCTTCATGGAACTCGATAGTCTTTCCCTCCTTGATCACATCTTTGTTGCTTCTCTCCATTGTGCTAAAAATTCAGTAGAATTTTTTTTAACCTTATAGAATAAAGTGTCAATTGATGACATATATATAATGAGATTCATATAAAACCCTAGGCAACAAGATTTCCGTGTGGGTCTTGTGAACATGCACAAGTAGTCATAGATAATCAAATCGTGGAGAAGCAAACAAACAATAGAGGGACAGTTCAACATGGAATTCTCTCCCATAAACATTAGAACATCCTTCAAAAGGAAACTCAAAATAAGTTTTTTTTGAGACCAATAAGAGAAGGGCATACACCTTTGACAGCTTTATCAAGACACTTTCTTGAGAACACATATCATCCTTCTTATTCTAAAAGAAGGATTCTACAGGAAGCAGTCATGGTGTATTAGGATGAGCATTTTGCTCATCACTATTGACTTCTTCTTTTTCCCATTTATGGGAATGTAGAAACGAATCACTCAATAGAGTTAAAGAAGTTTTACTATGAGAGGAACAAGGAGTACCTGAATCAACTGCTTTCCATGTTTTTCTGATTCCCCGTTTGAGTTTGTTTATGTTTATCTTAAGTTCGGAGACTTGATTATTAATATATAAGGAATTCGGGACTGAATTGTTGGATTTGTAGCCTTATTCAGAGAGACACAAGTAGCTTGAACCTTTCTTCTTTCTCCTGTACCTTTTTCACTATTCAATGTTGTTAGGGAAATCAGTTACCCTATTACTACTGAATACATTTTTTGTTTCAAAGACACATTTAAAAATTGGTTTACCACGAATGTTGACTATGTCTTTTACTCCAATGAAATGAGAAACAGGTTTGATAACTTCTTTAGAAATACATGCAAGAATTTTTTGAAGTTTCTTATTCCTTAATTGAAGACGACATTTATGCTCAGAATGTCCCTTAATCCCACAATAGTGATAAATATAAGGAATGTTCTTTTCTCGATTCGCATGTACTGGCTTTGGAGGTTGATAGATTCTGCTCACTTCATCTTTAACTTCCGGTGAAGGTGTTTCACTTTTGCCATTAGTGGAAACCTTTTGTTGAGAATAATCACTATCCTTGACAAATTTTACCTCTTTGCTAATACTTGGAGCATCTATTCCCTTATTGGCCAATCCTCATGTATCACGGTGATTTTTACTTGCTCCTAGCATAGTGGTTAACTTGCTTGACCTAGTATTGAACTTTTTCAAGTCATCTTACAACCTCTTGATTTTATCAAGAACAGTATTTAAGTCAGCCTCAAGGCATTTTTCTCGGGCAAGACACGCACTTTCTCTGTCATCAAAACATGTTTGTTGTGAGATAACCTTTGCTTTAGATTTTGCAAGTTTCTCTTCCAACAAAACATACTTTTGATAAAGATTATCACATTTAAGTGATTTCATACGTAGGTTTTCTTCAGAATCCTTGAGGATCGATTCGTTAGATTGATTTGAAGAATAAACACTTGCATAACATCTTCTCAGTTTCTTGTTTTCTCGACAGAGAGGAGTTAGAAGAGGTGAGATATGAGAAGTTGTAATTTTCTTCATATTCCACGAATCCAAAAACTTGACATACTCTGAGACTTCCTCATCAACATCTCTATCAATATCTGAATCACCTTCATCAGAAAGTTCATCCAACTATTCTTCTATGAGAGTTTCCCAATCAACAGTTTTTTCATTAAGAGAATGTTTAGATACTGATTTTAGACATGACAGTTTTCTCAAGTGAATTCAAGCTTTTAGGCTCATCTGGTAATTTATGAACTGGTACGTTATTAGAGATACTACTCTTGTCCATAGAGTCAGATCTCTACAAACACAGACTTGTAAGGTCTTGAATGTGTTTGCCTTCTCTGATACCAATTGAAAAAGCCGGGGTCTAACAACCACACCCAATATTTCGATTAGCAATATGTATGGACAACTCTGAGTTACTTTATATAGAATCAACTAGACAGTCAGACTCAATCAATAGAAAATATCTCAAGGAGATTATTATCTATATCTCTCAATTTGATATTTACTCAAGCAAATACAATATGCGAGTCTTTATCAAAGAGAGATAACTTGGATGGTACCAAAGAACAATATCCAAGTGTCAATCAATTTAAATCAACAACCAAGAAGGTCGGATATTCTAACTGATTGAACAATGCGCAACCTATATTATTTCAATCATATAATAAAATATAATGCGAAAAAGAAATAACACACACACCAGAATTTTGTTAACGAGGAAACCGCAAATGCAGAAAAATCCCGGGACCTAGTCCAGATTAAACATACACTGTATTAAGCCTCTACAGACACTAGCCTACTCCAAGCTAACTTCGGTCTGGACTGTAGTTGAACCCCAACCAATCTCACACTGATCCAAGGTACAGTTATGCTCATACGCCTCTGATCCCAGCAGGATACTCCACACTTGATTCCCTTAGCTGATCTCACCCACAACCAAGAGTTGATATGACCCAAAGTCGAAGATTTTGATAAACAAATCTGTCTCACATAGAAATGTCCACAAGGATAGATAAATTCATCTCCCACGAATAAGCCTATGAGTTTTGTTCCGTCTTTTGCTAAATCAAGGAGAACATGAACCCATTGATAAAACCAGACTTATATTCCCGAAGAACAGCTCAGCTTTATTAATCACCTCATAATAAACTTAATCGACGCAGTGAAGAAGATTATTGAGGAATCACAAACGGTTAGACGAAGTGTTTGTGACTACTTTTATATCTTGCCTATCGGAGATAGAAATCTCAAGACAATTATTACAATTGTTCTCATAAGATAAAAGATGCAAGATTAGGTCACACAACTATGATAAAAGTAGTATCGGTCTGGCTTCACAATCCCAATGAAGTATTTAAGTCGTTAACCTGGTTTTAGAAGAAGAAAACCAAAGGTTAAAGGAGAATCAACTCTATCTTAGCAAACTAGTATCACACTTGATGTATGGGGATTAGGTTTCCCAGTTGCTAGAGTTCTCCCTTATATATTCTTCAAATCAGGGTTTGCAATCAATGTTAGCTTAGTAACAAAGCATTCAATATTCACCGTTAGATGAAAAACTGATTAGATTCAAGCTAATATTTATCAACCGTTAGATCAAAAACATAGCTTGTTATACACACTTGTAATGCAGGTTTCTTAGCTTGTGTAACCGTACCCAAACTTGTTGTAGGATCAAGAATATCGCCACAACAATACTCCTGCGAGATTTACAGCGACAGTTCTGCGAGCTCTTCAATAACACACTGCGAGTTTCACAAAACGATTGAAAGAATGACGTAGAGAATGACAACAACTAAAACATGAGAAAAGTGTGATGATGCCGCGAGGATCACAAACACCTGCGAGAGTATCGCGAGTCAGATCCGAAAAAAAAAGGACAACTTAGCTGTCATCCACTATGTAACTACCCTATATAAAGAGAATTAATAGATTCAGAGAGAGAGATCATTTTTGGGAGTCAAGAGAGAGTTTTGAGGAGAGAGAAAAATTTTGTGAGCGGTGGTATTCTTGATTTCTTTCATTTCTTGTAACATTTCTGAGAATTAATCAATAAAGTGTTATTTTTAATCTTCAAATATGTGTGGATAATTATGGATTTTGGTAAGGGGTGTACTGTAGGTTTTCCTACAACTACATTTTGGCGCCCGAAACAGGGACTGAATGTATGAAAATCATAGAAGAGGTGAGATTGAAGATAAAAATTATTCAAGATTGAGAAGGCGATTGAACAAATTGGTGAAATAGTTGAAGGAAAAATGATTAGAGCCAAAGAGAATTGTAGGAAACTGGAGTGTAGTATGATAACGAGAGAAATAATCCACAAATTCCATGAAAACATTAGGGGAAGCATACATAAACGAGATTCTGAAGGAAAAAAAATTATGACGGTGGAGAAAGTATCACCTTTGAAGGATTGGGAAACGCAGAAAATCACATTTACAGCTGCAGAAATACCAGAAGAAAATTTAAATCACACATCTCCTTTGGTAATCACGGTATCCACTATACCAATGAAAAGTGGAAAATCAATAAAACCTGCGGAAGAATGGGCCATGAATAGAACTTTGGTGGACGTAGGAAGTTCTGTGGATATAATATTTTATCATGCATTTAAGAAAATGGGATACAAGGATGAAGAAATGTCTAGTTGAACATATCATATTCATGGCTTTGGAAAATCTTAAACAAAACCTAAAGGCGAAATAGTGGTACGAATTCAGCTAGGAGAGATTGAAACACAAGTAACATTATGTATGGTAGACGTGGAATCGATGTATAATATGATATTGGGAAGACCATGGATACATGAAATCAAGGCTGTAGCATCAACATTGCATCAACGCATCAAATTTCCTATGCCCAATGGAATTGGAGAAATTAGAGGAGACACGGATCTTGCGAAGTTGTGTTATCAAATTGAAGTAAGAAATTATGAAGGGCGTCCAAAGCTGCGAAAAGCTAGCAGAAAATTGGCAAAAGAGGCAAAGAAAGAAGAAGAATTTAAAGTTTACATGTTAAGAGGGAAAGAAGGAAAAGGGAATACCCAGCGAGATTTCGCAAGAAGTAGATAAACCTGCGAGAGATGTGAAAACCTCAACATCAATGGGAGCACCTGAAGCCAGCTATACCGCAGCAAAACCAACAAAGGAAATAAATTTTGGAAGTGAAGAAGAACCTAAGATACTGAAAATTGGAACTAAAATGGATGCAGATGAAGAAGAGCGAACCCTAAATCTCCTGCGAGAATATAAGGACATCTTCGCATGGAGCATGGATGAGATGCCTGGAATAGATCCATCAGTTGCGTGTCATAAGTTAGAAATTAACAAAGAGGTGAGACCATTCAAACAAAGGATAAGAAAAATTGCGAAAACTTATCACTCCAAGATAGAAGAAGAGTTGCAGAAAATGCTTGATGCAGGAATTATAAGGCAAGCAAAATACCCGGAGTGGATTACAAATATGGTGGTGGTCCCAAAGAAAAACAAGGGAATAAGAATTTGTATAGACTTTACTGACTTAAACAAATCTTGTCCTAAAGATAGTTATCCATTACCAGATATTCCTCAAATGGTTGAATCAGCAGCGAGAAATGATAGAATATCTTCATTAGACGGGTATAAAGGCTATAACCAAATTCCTCTCGCAGAAGAAGATCAAGAGCACACCGCATTGTTTGCACCAAGAGGGTTATACTGTTACACAAAAATGCCCTTTGGATTACGCAATACTGGTGCAACATATCAAAGAATGGTGGAGAAGGTGTTCGCAAGGTGGATCCACAAAACATTAAAGGTGTATGTAGATGATATGTTAATCAAAAGTAAAAAATCTAAAAACCATGTGCAAGATTTAAAGGAGATTTTCGATCAAATACGACTCTTTAACATCAAGGTGAATCCCGAGAAATGCGTTTTTGGAGTAGCGTCAGGGAAATTTTCAGGATATATTGTATCAAAATAAGGAATACAAGTTGATCCAGAGAAAGTACAAGCAATTCGTGACATGCCAACACCAGCAACAGTAAAGGACGTGCAAAATTTGAATGGGCTCTTAGCCTCGCTAGGAAGATTTATCTCGCGATCTTCTGATAAATGCAAACATTTCTTCAATATACTCAAGAAGGGTACAAAGTTCAAGTGGACAGATGAATGTGAGAAGGCTTTTCAAGGAATTAAAGAATATCTAATGAACATATCTATTTTTACAGAAAGCGGAGCCGGGAGAAGAATTATTGATTTACCTTGCGACAACATCGCATGCATTAAGTGCAGTGTTACTGCGAGTTGATGCAGGAATAGAAAAACCAATTTATTACATAAGCAAAACATTTAATACTTCAGAGAAAAATTACTCAAAGATTGAGAAGCTAATTTTAGCACTAGTTTATGCAACATTTAAACTTCGCATTTATTTTCAAGCACATAAGGTAAAGGACAAAGGTGCCCATTGATTCAGTAATGAAAAACTTAAAGAGATCAGGCAGGGTTGAAAGATGGAATGCACAAATAGGACACTTTGAAATCAAATATGAAATTTTATCCTCGCCAAAATCACAAGTTATAGCAGATTCTTTAGCGGAATTTCCTCTAGAAGATGATGAAGTTGTAGAAGAAATGATGGACATAGAAGAAGAAAAATATCTATTAAAAGAACCCAACATGTGGGAAATATTGGTGGATGGATCATCAAATGGGGAAGGTAATGGGATTGGAGTTGTCTTTTTCTCGCCAGAAGGAGAAAAAATAGCTTTTTCATTTCGTTTAGAATTCACATCCACTAATAATGAGACGGGGTATGAAGCTGTGGTGCATGCCCTAAAATTCTCCATAGAGATGAAGTTGGAGAATACTAGAATTACTAGTGACTCGCAGTTAGTTATTCACCAAATAAAAGGAGAATACACCACAAATGAACCATCTTTGAAGAAATACAAGAAGCTTGTTGAGGAATTGTCTGCGAGAATTCCAAAGATTAAATGGCGGCATATATCGAGAAAAGATAACAGACTCGCAGATGCTTTTTCCTTTATATCCAGCATGATGACAAACCCAGCTGCGAGATGCATAAGAATTCAAACACTTATGTCACCTTCAGTCAACAAAGAACAAGTAGAAGAAGCAAATGTCATGATAGTGGAAGATACACAAAATATCGTAGAAGAAGAACCAAGAGAAAATATCGCAGATTGGTGAGCAGAACTTTATGCATACTTGGAGAAGGTGAAACACCAAGAAATATATTAGAGGCATATAAATTAAAGCCGTGCAACAAATTATGAATTAGGGGATGGTATATTGTACTGAAAATCTTTTACTGGACCATCACTTAGATGTTTGACACGGGAGGAAGGAGAAAAAGTGTTAAAAATATTGCATAGTGGAGATGCTGGTAATCTCAGTGGGGGGAGATCTTTGGCATACAGAGCAAAAATGCAAGGCTATTATTGGCCGTATATGCATGAAGACGTAAAACAGCTATCAAGACGTTGCGAGGATTGTCAGTGACATGGAAATAAGATACATGCACCAGGGGCACCATTGTCATCTTCAAGAAGTGTATGGCCTTTTGGAAAATGGGATTAGATATTGTGGGACGATTTTTACCCGGTTCAGGGCAAAAGAGATACTTAATTTTCGCGACAGATTACTTCACAAAGTGGGAAGAAGTAAAAGCAGTACAGCATATTCGTGATAAAGACATATTTACATTCATCTTTGAAAATATAATTTGCAGATTTGGAATTCCAGCACAGTTGGTTTCTGATAATGGGAAGCAATTTTAAGGGAAGAACATAGAGATATTACTCAATGCGTTTAAAATAAAATGCGGGAAATCTACTCTTTTATATCCACAAGCTAACGGGCAAGTTGAGGCAACAAATAAGAGAATCACAAATATATTAAATAAGAAACTAGAAGGATATAATAGAGCATGGTATGAACAGGTACATAATGCAGTTTGGGCTTACAACACAACCAGGAGAGAGGCAACTGGGATGTCACCTTTTTTTTAACATATGGTGTAGAAGCAGTACTACCAAAAGAAGTTGCTATTCCTACAACAAAAAGAGAGACTTGGGAGAAGAATCTTAGTGCTGAAATGATTCTAAATGAACTTGATGAATTAGAAGAGAAGAGAGAAAAAGCTTTACAACATATGTAAAATTATCAACGAAGATTGGCTCGCGAGTATAACAAACGAGTTAAAAAACGTGAATTTCAACCACGTAATTTAGTGCTGCGAGAAACACCAGGTTATCAGCGAGAAAATGGTGGTAAATTTGCGAGAAAATGGGATGGACCTTATATCATTAAATAGATAGTTGGAATAGGGGCATATAAACTGATGGATCCAGAGGGTAAAGATATTGGTCAGAGACTTGTTAGACCATGGAACAAACTGTATCTAAAAAGATATTACCAGTAACAAATTATGAGAAAAGCTAGATATGATGAAACAGAAAAGAATGAATAAAATAAATTTTAAGAATATAAAAAATATATAAGAGTTGCGAGAATATTCAGGAGAACATAGGAAATATTTAAGAACTGGCGATGATCTCAAAAGATATATAAGAATGGGACGAACCTTTATGGCGTACACCCTAGTTCGCGGATACAATTCTTCAAGAGGCAAATGAAAGACCTAAAGTACGTCATATAAGGGGGTATCTCTCTGCGTGGGTCAGGGATAAAGTTATACCTCTGCTGGAACCTGAGTCACAGAGATTGGGGTTATTGAAAACCCATCCAGGAGAGGTACCTTGGATTTCTAACTATATAAGGTTATACCCTGGTTGGACGATCGAGGGTCTCTCCTAAGGAATGCAGAGTATGATCAAGGCGCCGAGGTACACGGTTGAGCCAAGAGTGCCCGGGGCGTACGAAACTACCCTGACCATTCTTGGCAAGTCTTGACTATAATGCATTCGGCCCGAAGAAAACCCAACTTAGGGTGCAGTCTCGTAACTATAATCCATATAGGCATAAAGGATAAGAGGCTGTGAAAACAACTAGTTTTTGTTAAGACCGGATGGGAGGAGCTAGTCTTGTATGGACAATGTGCCCTCATTGAAAGGGCAACCAGGGGGAAGATAAGGGTGGCACCCTCCATTAGGGAGCTGATAATTGTCTAAAGGCGGCAATGTCATGGGGCTTTATGATTGCAAGAACATTTAGGCCTGTCATATTGTCGCGTGACAAATATTATACAGAGGCAACAAGCCATGAGAAAAAGTTAAGATGAGATCAATGGGTTTTTACATGAAAGTGTAAAGACGTCATGCGATTTCATCGCAAGACGATAATGTCATAAGGCTTTGTTCTCGCAAGGGAGCTTAGACTTGTCATATTGTCGCAGAGAAATTGACAAAATGCGGATAAGGAAAGATCAACGGGTTTTTACATGCAAATGTAAAGACGTCCTGCGATTTTGTCGCAGACACAAAAAATTGGCAAAATAAGACCTTTAATTAGGAAGGAAAAATAAGACCAACAAAATAATCCCAAACATAAACTATTTTCTTTTAAGAATGCATGAAAGATTTGTTCATCACATGAGAGATGATGAGAAACAAGTATCCTTCAAAATTTCTCAAAAATATTATTCAGAATCACACAGCAGGATTATTTATAATTTCGCAGTACTATCCATAATTTCGCAAGTACTATTCGCAACACAGTTCGCAAGGAGAAAATGCGGGAAACACTTGTTCATTAAAAGAAAGATAATGAGGGGAAAGTATGGGAGTTGATAAATAAAATATCATTATCTTCCTTGAGAATATTCAAAATAACAGAAATAAAATTGAATTCCAAAGTTGCATAAAGATACATTGCTCTCAAGAAAGAAGAATAAAAGGAAAACAAAAACAAAACTCAAGCTTCAATATTGGTCTCGTCATTAGTCTCGCCAGCTTCATTCTCCTTGCCAATATTATTCGCGTCACGATCAGCTCGAGTTTATTCTTCATCTAACTTTTCACCAGTAATTGCTTCACCGCCAGTAGCTACTTCTCTAGAAGGACTTTTTTCTTCTTATGTTGGGTCTTCTTGAGAGACATCTTCTTCACCACTTGCATAGTTTAGATCATTATCAATGGGAAGAGGAATTTCATCATCATCTACTTCTAGAGGCTTAATGGATACAGGAGGGAGAGACTTGGATATCAGAATGTCATTCACAAGAACTTCATCACTAAGATGAACCTTGCAAAGGAAACCTCTATCACGATTTCTAATCTCCATATTTTTGAAGTATTCAAGAAAGTCATATCTCCTCTCTTCTCGATCACGAGATTGAACAAGATGGGTGGTGAGCACTCCATTTTATTTGCAAATTTTAGCCAGTTTTTCACTCAGATCAGAAATGGTAGAATGAAGGCTTTTTTCAAATTCTGCGAGAAACATAAGTTGACAAGAAAATATTCAGATGAAAATCTCGCAAGAAGTATAACAGAGAAATTAACAATTAAGGAAGTCAAAATGACTACCTTCTTTTTGAGAAGTTAAGTTTTAAATTAGTGTTAAAAAACAATTCTCCCATTGATTCATGGCATCATCAAATTTATCTCCAACCATACCCTTCAAGCGATATTTTATAATTTCTTCTTTGGAGAGGAGATAAGTATTTTCTTTTGCTAATAAAGAGTAAGATTATTTTAATTGAGAATATTGATCTTGGAGTTTACTGGCCTTTAAACTTAGAGTTATCCTGCCTTTGATAATTTTATCTTTCTCAGCGGCAGAAGATTCAGTTACTTCCTTGAGTTCGTCTTTTAATGAACGAAGAGATTGTTCTTGGTCATTTACACGCTTTATGAAGAACATTTTGCTGCGAGGAGATCTCCATCTTGTTTGAAAAACTACGTTTCTCCTGAGACAAAGTTTTATTTTCATCTGATAAAGATTCCATCGCCAAGTTAGCTTGGGTTAACAAATATGAGAGGCGAGTAACTTCGCTACTTGATAGATTTTTCCTTTGCGCTAATTGATCGTTCTCATTGGTAATATTATCTATTTGATCGATCGAGTATGTGTAAATATTATCTAATCTAATATATTGATCCATCCAAGAATCTCTCTCAACACGGGCTTCTTCAGCAACAGACTCAAATTGAAATAACTTCATTAATCGTTTCTGATTTAAAGCTAAATAGGCAAACCAAATATTTAAAAGGGAGTTGAGTACAGAAAAGATAAAAATTTAGTAGAACGGAAAAATTAGAGGCAGAGATAGAAGAACTATACCTTTTAACTCCTTGTTTTTATCGCGAAGATTTTCGCAATCTAGTAAAGAGTTGCGAAGCTTGTGACCAGGAATATCACATTCTGAAGTTTTGGCTTGGAGACTTCTCTTTAGAGCTTCAACTTCATTTTCTAAAGATGCTTGCGAAGCAGTTCGATCAGAACCAAAATATTTGATTAAAGTCTCGCAGATATCATATTTGAAAGGGTCAGTAGAAGATTTCCTGGCATCATCTAAAATGTCAGACAAAACTTTAAAAGCAGCATCAACCCCTACTGATGCTTCTTTATATGAGGGAAGAGGTGCAGAGGGTGAAGTGGTAATAATGGCGATTTGGAGATTTGAGTCATTCGCAATAGTTGCATCACCAGAAGGTGGAGTGTCTGGAAAAGTAACAGTTGGAAGTAAAATAGGAGAGGAAGAAGCTTTGTTCATAACAGTTTTGGGAGTCTCATTCATTGGAGGATTAATGGCATTGGGGGTATTGATAATGATATTCTCGCAAATAGAGGATGGAGGTTCCATCTGCGAAGTGGCAGAAACAGAATTTGCATATGATAATTTGGGAATGGTAATGTCAATCTCAAGAGCCTTGGCTTTGCGATATTTCTTACGAGGTTTAACAGCATTTTCATCACCCTGCGAGTAATAATCTAGATAAGAAACACAGGCAACAATATTGTTATTAAGAAAAAAAATGTTTCTTACTACCTTATGACTCGAAGGCTTCCTTTTCTTTTCAGTGAGTTTTTGTTGTGAATCTTCGAGAAGATTAGGGTTTAGGTCGACAAACTTGGTGTTGGATGTAGTTCCACTGAAAAGAAAACATAGTATGGGAGTTATATAGAATCAAGAAAAAAAAAACAAATAGGGTGAATAAATATGATTCAGACAAGCAAAATCGAGTTTAATAACGTAAGAAGAACACATACCTTGGTGATTCCATTAAAGCAGCAGCAGGTGAATCTGCAGAAGAAGAAAGTTGCAGGTAGATTTTTTTGCAGAGAACGCAGAGGTGAAGAAGACGAAGAAGTAAAAGAAGAAAAAATATTTCTTTGATAGGTTCTCTCTTTTATAGACAGAAGGATGGTAACCGGGTAATAAAAGATTAACCGGTAAAAAGAGGAATATTCGACACGTATAGGCGGTTATACTTAATTCACGGAGCCTTGTCGGAGGAAGAAGATGAAAAGACGAATAGTAAAGAAAAATAAATTCTCATGATCTTTCCTCCTTCGCAGAAAATACATGAGAAGAGGCAAGATGTAGGATCAGAATATCGCCACAACAATACTCCTGCGAGATTTACAGCGACAGTTCTGCGAGCTCTTCAATAACAAACTGCGAGTGTCACAAAATGATTGAAAGAATGACGTAGCGGATGACGACAACTGAAACATGAGAAAAGTGTGATGATGTCGCGAGGATCACAAACACATGCGAGAATTAACATTAACAGCTATTGCGAGAGTATCGCGAGTCAGATCGGAAAATAAAGGACAGCTTAGCTGTCATCCACTATGTAACTACCCTATATAAAGAGAATCAATAGATTCAAAGAGAGAGATCATTTTTTGGGAGTCAGGAGAGATAAAATTCTTGTGAGCGGTGGTATTCTTGATTTCTTCCATTTCTTGTAACACTTATGAGAATTAATCAATAAAGTGTTATTCTTAATCTTCAAATATGTGTGGATTCTGGTAAGGGGTGTAGTGTAGGTTTTCCTGCAACTACACTTGTACATTAGTTGGGTTCAACACTAGTTAACCAAATGGTTAGTTGTATGATAACTTTCATATCAACCATATTTTCCTTCCCCATAACTTGTCCAAATGACTCAAATGAACTAGTTAGAGAGTTGTTCAATTGCTTAGATCTTTATGTACTACATAAGACACAATTGAAGCAAAAACGATGTGATTCACTCGAATCGATTCATGAACTATAAAGCCACGGTTTGCAATATCATTCCTTAGTTTATTAAGATAAGTTCACAAAAATCAATTTTAGACATAACTTACTCAAGTTCGCCGACTGGGTTCGAAGACTTAAGTTCCCGGATGGAGTTCACAAACTTCAGCGAAAATTCTCGGCCGAGAACTTCTGCCAGTTCGCGGACTGAAGCTCACGCATTACACCGGTTTTACTTGATCAACAAAGTTCGCAAACTTCGGTTCAAGCACTAAGGACTTATACATATATGTGTTGCCACAATAATGCTTATATCCCCCAATGGTTATATTGTCTAAACTCTCATTTCAATCATTGAAACATTCTCGGAGGGCTCTATATAGCTGTTATTCACAAACTATTTTTTGTAAGAGCGATTTCCAAAATGATTGAAACATAACATGACTTTCGTCACTAGGTAAAGATGAACTTGGCTAAAGAGAAAGCTTTACTAACACATATTTCGAGAAATAGAAAAGCGAGATATACTCAGCTCGAAATATCATATGTGTATAATCTTAGTCTATATAGTAATACGACTTTTGGGAAGAGTTTCATGTGAACATATTTTCATGTCTACACATCTTGACACAAATCATTAATGCTTGGAGAAGTCCGCTTCATCGAGAAATGCTTCAGAGAATAGTTAGTTGATGAAGCCAGATGTTGCACCTGATATTGTTGTTGATGCTGAGATCACGATTGAGTTCTCTCCAGAAATTCTTATTGATGCTGAGAATATGAAAGGAGTTCCTCCACATATCCTTGTTGATGCTGATACTATAGTCGGAATTTCTTTAGAGACTGAAAAGGTTAACCATGATTTATCGACATAGCCTTTACTCCTCCATCCAGTGAGCCTTTACATTCACGAACTATTTGGTGGTTTGCGCATCCCTAAGATGTAGATGTACTGGGAGTACAACCCGAATTCTCCTGATCAGTATGACTTTACTGTGAACTGTCTTTGTCAATGAGTCGACATCGTTGTGGCAGATTACATCAGTAGTCTCCATTTTGGGTGTGATCGGTGAAGAGAGAAGTTCCTTAGTCATGCAAGGTTCGTAATGTAGAGATATTCCGTTGATAAAGTTTTCATGGAATCACATCAGGTTGCACTGACTTGATATGTCTTGAATCTTGTCCAGTAAGATCAAGTCCCCAGTACATGTTGAAGGAATTCGTGCCATTGATGGGTGAATAATGTTGCGTCTGCTTTAGAAGTCTTGTCATGGAGATAGTGAGGACTCAACGATTGTAGTTCAATTTCACTTTGATCGTGTCGGTAGTGAATCAGTATTTCATCGTCGATATGTTTGTTCTGGATCTAGAGACGCCATTATCAAAGGAGTACTCTTTGATTTGGATAAAAATTTGAAGACTTCTTAGATGATTGAGCGTTAAAGCTTCGTATCATTTAAGCTTTGAATGTCTTAGGCTTGATTGTCTCGGCCCCGAGTATCTTCTGTTGATTCAACATTCCTTTCCATGCGGTAGTGGGATGTAACACTTGTGCAGACATCATAGCTTTCTGATTTTGTGGCACACATGGACACTCCTGCAAGGCTACGGAGAAACGCCCAAAGTGTTCCATGCCATACTTGGACATTATCTCAGTAATGAATGTCTCAATGCTCGATTCATAGAAATGTCAGATTCAACCACTTGGTAGAATACTAATGCGGTGAAGCTATCATTCACAACTTCTTACAGAGTTGCTAGCAGAATTGATTCCCCATGTTAGGATAACATGTGAGGATATAAATGACACATACATTAAATGAATGAGACTTTCCTGAGTATGGAACCTCTTGATAAATGTAAATGAATCTTTTGCAGGTTCTTGCTTCAACCTCATCAAAGTTCGAAATTTCCCCAAGTGCTCTGATGATGGAACGTCCGCCAAACCTTCTGGATCAGAACTTTCTTCGTTGGAGAGATATGCAACCAAAGGCTCTTTGTTTGTAGTTATCTTTTCATCATGGATACACGCTCGTCCTAGGATCATGTCATATCTTGGATCTTCCTGATTATGTGAAACTTGGTCTCTGATCAGGTTAAACGTATTCTCACCTTGAGAGTGATGTATCCATAAGCATCTCTGAGCGTTCCTTCATGGTCTCTGATTGAGATGGGAACATGAGTATCTTCTTTTCGAGTGATGACTATGACTCTGAGAGTTTTCAGTGGAATGATATTGATGGAGGTGTCATCATCGATCAACATCTTCTGAATCCATCCACTCTGAGATAGACTGTGGTAAGCAGTCCCCAGTCTTGCATCTCCTTGTGGTGGATGAAGGCTCGAGGAGTATTTCCGGGATGGATAGACGTCTGACACAATGTAATTCGGTGTTGTGAACATGCCTTTCTTTTTTATCTTAGACAGATAGAGCAATTTCATGCTCGGTCAAAGATTGAACTGCTTCTTTGACTGGTTGTTCAGAGAGTATAAAGGTTCTGACTGGGAGAGGATTCTTGTGTACTCCTTCAGTCCCCAGTTGAAGTTATTATAGATCAACCTTCTCTTTGAAGATGTGCTTCAAAATATTGTAGTTACTTGTTGAATTATTGAATCTATGAAGGTGACAGTACCTGGAATTCTCCATTTTTTCTTCAGTTGGCACTCTCTGATGAACAGAAATTTGATTGCATCATCTTGAACCAGAATTCCAGTAACTCAATCACTTATTCAGTAGGAAGAGGGAAGTTTGAGTCCCCGTTTGATCATTTCCCATTCGTTGATGCGGGGTCGAGGTTTGTGCAAGACTGGTTATCCTTTCTTTGCGCCTCAGAGGATCCTAAGATGTTGGAAAAGCGCTATGATGTTGTGTATTGGATTTCCTTTCATTCCTTTCGGCAACAAAGTTTGTTAAAGGCTGGAGATCATACTGATTGTTGATTAGGAGTCGGCTTCTTCGAGGTTCACCCACCTTGCAAACTTTGCTCTTTCCAGTAAAGTAGGTACAGTAGTCGCTGATAGTTTGGCTGCTTCATGAAGCTCTGAGAAATTATGGAACCAGAGATTTTACAGCAATTCTTTATAGACCGGGATCATTCCATTAATGCACAAGTCCACCAGGTGTTGTTCAGTGACATTCGGGTCATGACAATCCAAAGCTTGGACTCTGAACCTCTTCACATAATCGTTCGAATGTTCATTGCTCTTTTGAGATATTCTTCATAAGTCGGGGAGAGTAAATGCTCTGAGACGAAGAAGTATTTCCTGTTGTTGAGGGTGGATTTCTATTTAAAGGCTAAAATTGTAAAAAGCCAATTTTTGTAAGCTGACATCCTGCAAAGGATAAAGCCTTCAGGCGATGAATACTTCTCGCCATATTAATTCATTGGAGCATGTGCAACCATCCCTGAGAATTAAAACCTACCCCGAACGGAGCATGTGGAAACCATCCCGACGGAGCATGTGGCAACCATCCCGGTTTTCTGTAGGTATACAGCATTACTATTAATGCTTTAATTAAATCCTTGTGTTCGACATGAAAACACCCGTAGGCTACCTGACGGCATGTTATACTAGCCCCGTCAAACGCATGCAAGACTACCCATGTTAGTCTCACTTGCTGAAAACAAACTCAGAAATATATCTCATCCGTCCAACTTCGCATGCATAGATGGAGGGTGTAGATATAGATTCAGGGGGTCCTGAGCATGCTACTATGATCACCGCGGACCCACCTTCATACATGACCGAACGGTCAAGGCCAACTACAGTTGGTCCTTCCAAAACGTGCGCTCAAAGTGAGCATGACGCACGGCTAGGGTTCCTTTTAATCGTGAACGTCCAACTTCGCAGGCATAGTTGGACGGCTTAGATTATACCCTAAAACAAGTAGTGAAGTGATGGTACACCATTGTCGGGCCCACTTTCTACCTACATGACCTACTCCGTCATAGGCAAGCCGTGGTGCAAGAAACGATTGCCCAAACAAGTCTAGATTAACGCCTTACGCAGGTTGAGAAGATCCAAAACGATCACGACCATCCGACTTCGCAGGCATAGTTGGATGGCTTAGATTGCGCCCCAGGGTCATAGAGCAAGCATGTACATGATCACTGTCGACCCAAGATGTTGCATACATGGTCGGTCTCCCCAAAGGAGGTGCACGCAACCCAAAACTCATCGCCCAAAGTGGCCGGTCCAAAACCCTAATTAGGGTTTGCGGCGCAGAAACATCTCGAGCGTCCATCTTCGCAGGCTTGGACGAAAGGCAAAGATGGAGACTTAGAAGGAACCGAGCATGCTAGCATGACCGCCGTGGGCCCGACTTCACGCCTAGCTGATCGGCTAAGACCGGAAGTGGTCAATCTCCTCGGTACGCGTGCCCAAAGGTGGCATGTCACGGCCCCTCCATAAGTTCTAATCTCGACCACTCGTCTTTGCCACCTGAGTCGAGTGGCTCAGATTAAATCTTTGCGAGTCAATCAGGCATGGGCGTGAACACCATTGTACCGCCTCCATGCAGGGCTGATCGGTTCCTCCATTGGAACTCTCCTGGCATGCAAACGTTTGGGTTGAAAGAGGAAACATGCGCGCCTCTCATCCAACGATCGCAGGTAGGGTTGCAAACCATCTCGTCCGTCCAACTTTGCAAGATTGGAAGAATGACTTAGGGTACGAATCAACCAGCAAACAAGGTATCACCATGATCACCATCCGTCACTCTTCTTCACAGGGTAACCGACCAAGGCATGGCTTGTCTATACAGCCTCCAAACGGTCACCTGAAGATGGCTTCATGCGATGTTATACCAAGTTCACGGTTCACCCTGCACTATTTCCTGTGGGTCCCGCGATCCACACACTCGAGACATTAATCACGTCACAACTGGGGGATACAAACTGGGGTATTGGTCTGGCGGTTTACAGCGTGCAACACGCCATCACAAGATCGTGTCAGGGAAACATGGGCGGTTAGCGATGATAGGATAAGTGGTCAAGAAACCGTGTGGCACTAACACACAACTCCACTTCCTCCATCACTCCACTTCCTCCACTTTCCCATAATAGACGTAATGAAGGCTTGTCGACTTGTATAAATAGGTTCTCCTCCCTATTTCCAGAACAGAAGTTCGAACAACACAGAACACCAAGTGTTGATACCATCGTATTCAACACCCAGAGCCTGCCTGCAACATTTGCTCGCCTGCTCAACCTTCTGTTAACAAGTCATCAAATAGCCTTCACCTTCATACTCTCAACACCTTCTTCGCTTCCCTCCCTAAGATCAACCTCACATCATTCACCTGTGACCGAAACAAATCTGGAACGGTCGTGTCTTCGGTGTAGGCCAGAATTGTATAGATTATCTCTCGAATCAAAGTGCTCATCGTGCATCACATTTGTTGAAGGTTTAAACTCACTTCTCATCCACACATACCCAAAATTACCTAAACCGGCAGAAGTAGTTTTCTCCCACAAACACCTGTATAAGGAATTAACCATTTCTCCTAACTAGCGATGCTCCCAGGTGCAATGTTGTTGTACCAGGCGTATGCTCGGCCTGTCAGCGATTTCGAGAACTCCTTCAGACGGAAAACATGTTTATGTTTTTGCCTACCTAGTGCTTCCAAGAATCGAGAGACATGTTCTCGAGCGTTCCTCATTTAATGACGATGAACCGATGGTGTCATGTCTTTAATTTCCTCGATCCCTATAAAGCATTTCAGGTATTCACGGGTGATGAAGCCTACATGTTCCTTTTTGGTGACTTCATTATCATCTACTACATGGATCAGAGTGACTTCAGGATCAGCATCCAAAGATGTTTCTTTGGATTTTCCATTCTCCCGAGTTTTCTCTAACATCTCGTCAGCGAGAGTTTTGAGATAATTGCACATCTCCTTCTGTGTGTTAGACATGTCAATTTGATTTTTGACAAGGATTTCTTGCACCTTCATGAGATCACCTATGGTAGGTGGATTTTCTCTGATTTCTCCGGGAGATCGGCCGAAGAGAGGATTGTCTCCAATGTTGGTTTGAGGAGGAGTGGTATCACTAGCACCGATGTTTTCTGTAATCTTGGAAATCTTTGAAATTTTGGATATCTGTATATTTTTTGCGATGATTTCATTTTTTGTAATCTTTGAAATTTTTGAAATCATGCGATTGTATCACAAATAGAATATTTTTTGTAAATTAAATCAAAAATCTTAGAAATCTTAGAAATGTTATAAATCCTCTTTGAAATCTTGCGATTGCCTCGCTTCTAGTAAAAAAAAAAAATTATTTTTTTAATATTAGAAATCTTAGAAATTTTCTTTGAAATCTTGCGATTGCCTCGCTTAAATCAAAAAAATTATTTTTTGTAAGTAAAATATTCAAGGAAGTGGTACTTAGCTTTTTATATGATTTTCTGTTGCTGCCGTTTCTCGCGAAGTATATGGTTTGCTTGCGAGATGAGAAACAATGAGAAATGAAATCTTGACATGCCTCTTGCACCATACCAATTGTTCTAACCCTCTCTTGCGAAATTAACTTGCGAAATTCTCGTCAACTTTCTTCATTCTTGGCGAGATAATTACCAACTCTTTTCTTTGCCTCGCAAAAAATTCTTTGCGAGGAGGGAGATTCGAACCCAAGTCTTCTAGTTTGCATACTCCTTCTCTAACCGTTTGGGCTACTTGTTGCTTGCGAAATAAAGGCCTAGTTCTGATATATTATTCCATTTCTTCGCTCCTTGAGGTTCAAAAATGAGTAAAAGAAAAAGTATGCTTGGCGAGGGACTCGAACCTGCGATACTGAACTTATTAACTTCGCTATTGACCATTTGTGCTAGCTTCTGTTTGCGATAGAAAGTTATACTATCGTCATCTTACTATTATTATCCTCTCGTCAGGCAACTTTAGAAAAATCGTGAAAAAATATTGCTGCGGTGAGACTCGATCCCGTGATATGCTGCTTGCATTCATGCTTCCCAACCAACTGTGCTAGTTCTCTTGCTTGCAAGATTTATCTGCGAAATAATCAAAGGCTAACTTGCAAATCTCGCTGAATAAAAATAAACATGTTACTATTTTTATCCTCTCGTTAGGCAACTTTAGAAAAATCGTGAAAAAATATTGCTGCGGTGAGACTAGATCCCGTGATCTGCTGCTTGCATTCATGCTTCCCAACCAACAGTGCTAGTTCTCTTTCTTGCGAGATTTATCTGCGAAATAATCAAAGGCTAACTTGCAAATCTCGCTGAATAAAAATAAACTTGCGAGAAGCAAGAATTGATCCCGCGACCTGCTGTTTGCATTCAAGCTTCCCATCCAACTGTGCTAGTTCTCTTGCTTGCGAGATTTATCTGCGAAATAATCAAAGGCTAACTTGCAAATCTTGCTGAATAAAAATAAACTTGCGAGGAGCAAGAATTGATCCCGCGACCTTAAACTTGTATGCCTATGGTTTTACCAAATGTATTGTCTTCAACTTGTGAAAGAGTGGCGAGATTCATGTGACTTATTCTTTTTAGTTTTCCTTTGTATAAGCTTTCTCTTTGGCCCTTTCTATTCTCTTTTCTATCCATGCTATTTTATCTTTCTTTCTTGTGAGATTTCATTCCCTGCAAGCAATCACTATGAGTAATGCAAGTTTTATATCAACTTCATAAAATTGAAAACAAGGATAATCATCAATTTTATTTTATTTTTTAAAATCGCATAACTTGAAAAGTAGGTTTTTTTTTTTTGAAATTAGAAAAGAGAAGAGATTTTGTCCTGTAGAATTATTTGTTGGTGTAACTTCATTTGATTTCTTCGCGATTGTTGATGGAGTACTTGGTGAATAAATCATTAGTCTTCTTCATTTATCCACTGTGTTGTCTTTGTCCTTTGTGCTTTTTCCTCCGTTGGAATCTAAATTTTCTGTGAAAATGTTGGTGTTGGTTTAATCCATTTATTCGCTGACGTTGTATGTTGATAAGTTGGTGGATGTATCTTATCACAAAAGAGAAATTTCACTGGATCTTTTGATTCCTTCATCTTTGACTTCAATCACAAAAATCATGTTCACATTAGTTGTCAAAATTATGATTAAATTCAAGGTTTATGGACATAAATTTATGATCAAAACTCTTTTGAATTCAAAATATCAACTAAACAACATTTTTTGTGAAAAACAAAGATTAATAATCTAAAATTCAAAATCTTCCAGATCTATACTATGAACATATAATTTAATAAGATAAGAAATAATTTGTCGTGTTTGAACAATTAATTGATCCAAATTCATTAGATTTCTCCCTGCGAAGAATGAAAACTTTCTTACGAAATGTAAATCTCTAATCAACAGAAAATCTCGAAATTTGACATTTTTAGAGATTCATTAGACAGATTTGTAAAACGAGGTTTGGTTACTACAAATTCGTAACAAAAACATTTTTAGATTCAAGACTTCCTCAATAAATCAAATTTCTACAAAAAGCAAAGTTTAGGTTTTATAAAAAATCTACTTTACAGCTTTTGTTTTGAAATTCTCAGATCCGAAAAATGAGACAAAGAATAAGAAAAGTGAGAAGAAATTTGTCCTTTTTGATGATTTGTTGACATAATTTTTGCTGGTCTTTTCTTCAGCTGCCTCTTAATATATCTCCTTCTCTCTATTTGTTGTATAATCATGATTTTTCATTGTAGCTTCCATATTTGATCTTGAAGTTTTTAAATCCAGTGAGATCCAATTCTAATGATAGCCAATTTCTTTGAATCTTCTTCAATTTGACAAGTAGGTAGTGTTTCTAGAGCCAAAATGTAGTTGCAGGATTTCCCACAACACACCCCTTGTAATATCTTGATAATAATCTCTTGATCTAAACTAATTTGATATTAAAAGTATGATTAAAATTCTAAAAATTGTAAATAGACACACGGATTTTTACATGGTTCGATCAATTTGATCTACATCCATGATTCTCTACTATGATTGTTAAAATTTACATTTGATTTTGCATTTGATAATCTTCATTAATGGAGTTCTAAATCTAGTTTGGGGAAGAAGATGATAAAGAAAAATACATTTTCTCTCTCTGAAAATCTCTCTGCCAAATATCTCTCTCTCCTCAAGACTCTCTCAACTCTAAAAAAAATACATCCTCCTTTCCTGAATCTATTGGATCTATATTTATAGGAAACTACATAATGGGTCAAAACTAAGTTGTCCTCTAATTTCGGATATCATTCTCGCAAGCATTGTAACCATCGCCAGTAAATCATGTTCTTTTTGTGTTTCTTCCATCGTCAACTGTTATGTTATTATTTTGTGACACTCGCAAAGTGTTGTTGGAGAATTCGCTGTGACGCTCGCAGAATTGTCGTTAATCTCTCGTGAATATAATTGTGGTGATATTCTGGTCCTACAGCTAGCGTTGTTTATGTTAGGATATGTAACTGGACCTGACCTAAGGTTAACCATTTTGTGAGAATTTGAGATTGCAACCGAGAGATTAATCTCCCACTGTGGTCGCCAATCTGTGGATAGGGAAAAACAGTTTGCTGGTTTTTTAGGGAAGTGAAGAGACGATCGGACGAGGCTCCTCAACCGAGAAAACTGCCTAAACTCACACAGATGCACTGCACGGGAGTGCTTTGAGTTCGAGATATCAATCTGTAGGACTCCGGCCTAAACCAAGTCAATGGCCGTTCCAGAGTCAATTCGGTCACAAAGAGGGAGATGGGTTGATTTGTAAGAGGGAAGCTGAGAATTGTGTGGGATCAATGATGATCAAGGATTGTGAATATGTTTATGGTTTCTACAAGTTTGTGTAAATAAGTTTCGAATGATTGAAAGAGTGTTTCTCACACGATGATTCTTGGTTAGACGATAGATTATCCGTTCAATATCTCGTGGATTTTCTGTGTTGTTTTTTCCATTGTTTCAATTATGGATTCAAGGACTTATTTATATTGTCATAGTAATGAACACATTGATCCCTGTAAGTGTCACGGTTTATTGAGTGAAAGAGTGGGAAAGTATGAGATCGTGGTAAAGTCAGTTCTGTGTCATGTGGAGGCTTAATTGATCGTGCACCCACTACTTTGCTAACTCCTTCAACCGTTTGCAAGACTTACTCACATTTCTCGTCGTGGATGAACACACATGGCGTAGGCCGGCAGACCAAAACCCTAAGTGATATCCCCCCATATGTGACGTGATTGATGACTCACGAATCGTTGAGTCTACAAGACATACGTGTATTTAATTAATCAGTTGTTGACTGATTAGACATTGAGTCTAGGTTTTGTTGAACTGAGCATAATTGACGAATGCTCAGTAATTTATGAACGTTAATTTTGCTCATCTGATAAAATATTATAAATTCGACGAGTTGTTGAATATTGAGTTGTGATCAATATTCGAGTTTCCCAATTTGGAGAGTTACTGAATATCAATAAGTTACTGAATAGTGATAGTTAGATCAATATTTGAGCAACTGAGCAAGTATTGCTCAATTCAACGAATTATATATTGGTGACGTGACCCAATAAAATATTAATTAAAATATTGGTAGATTACCGAACATTGTATAATTAATCCAAACGTTGATTGCTGGATCAACATAAATTTATTAGTGTTTGAACTTGCTCAGAATGATGATTTCGTGGAGAGTTTGTTTGAAACCCTAATTTTTGACCGATTGTTGATCAGTTGATGAATTGCTGAAAATAGGCCATGGGTGAGGGAGGGACCGACCACATGGGATGATGGAAGACCATGTGATGCCCGAGTGAGCGTGCACTAGGGTTCCAAGTTGAACAGTTGGTGAAAGAATGATGATTAAATATCGATTTCATCATTTATTGAAATAGCGCTCGACTGAGCATTAGGTAATAATACCTAATTTATGGAGAAGTGAGGGATCGGCCAAGAAGGCATGAAACCGGCCCTTGAGAGTGTGGGACCGGCTGATGGTCGATTGAGCAAATTCCAAGTTGGTTGGAAAGAGTTTGGACCCAATATGAGCAATTGAGCAAATTAGGTCAAAATCGTGAATATGTGTGGGACCGGCCCTTTCAAGCCTTAGGGCCGGCCTTGGTCTGTCAAGGGGCATCCCCGTGTCACCACAATATCCGTGTCTCAGTCCTGAGAATTTTTGTATTTCCTGATGTGCGTTCGAGCAATATTTTGAATTTTCAGAAGAGTTCAATCTTTGACTGAAATTCTTGATTTTGCTCGAATGAGCAAGCAGAACTTTGCTCGTTTTATCAAAATTTGAGAAATATTCAAATACTTGGCACGAGAAGCCTAGTCGTCCGTGTAACCATGTTGACTTTTTGGCTCTTTCGTGGTTTGAGCAATATTTGAGAAAATATGAAGAAACCATGATTTTTGCTCAAACGGAGGAGTTTCATGAGATGTGGAAATAATAATAATAAAATAAGGGTTTGGAAAGTGTAGGACCGGCCACGGCCAAGGCATGGCCGGCCGGTTAGGAGCCCGGTCTCGTGACACTTTCTCTGATTTTATATTATTTTTCATGATACGGAGGAAATTCCATGAAACCAAGGAGTTTTGTTGAAACCAGGAAATTTCCATGAGATGAGGAAAATAATAATTATGAAAGACTAGGGATTGTAAGGTTTGGGACCGGTCACGGCTAGGGCATGGTCGGCCGGCTATGTAGTCCGGTCCCGCAACACCTTTCCCTATTTTTATTATTTTTCATGAATCCTTGAAAATATGGAAAAACCATGAGTTTTGCTCAAACAAGGAAAATTGCTAAAATAAAGGAGTTTTCATGAGTTCATGAAAACAACAAAAATAATTAAAATAAAGAAAAAAGGCATGGGGGACCGGCCGGCCGGTGGGCCCGGTCCCCTAGGCGACACTTTTATTATTTTAATATTATTTTCTATCTCCTATTTTATGTAAGATTCCTCGTTTGTCCATATTTCGAATGCTCGTTCGTGCATTTGGGTGCTCTTTTGGTAGGTTAGAAAACATATAATAAATTATACTGCAAGTGCACGACGTCTAACTAGTAGACAATGGCAAGTACATGTCATTCCCACGAGGAATGTGAAATACCACTACTAATTAATATCAAGAGTAACCGATCAAATTCAATATATTTTCTGACAATTGTGGAATTATAGCGAAATAATAAAATGTAACCGAAGATGTGAAGGTGTTAAGGTTTCGGGAATCCGTTGCAGGTGAATCATTGTATTCAATCACTAAGGGTTTTGATACGAAAAATATTTCATTTACACGACAATGTTTATCAAAAATATTGTTTGTTCTCACCTTAAGATAGAATTCTTAAGCACTAGATATACATGGCATAACTAGTCAAATGAAATTCATAAATCAACTATTGCTAAGGTTCAATGAGTTCTTCTACTAATCTAACTATGGACTATACATAGCATAGAACATGAAAAATATAGCTAGAAGGTAAAACATTGATAGAGAGACAAAACCATAATCATTAAGCTCATATTATAGAAAACCCTTGTTTCAAAAACACAAATAAATCAACTACAACTTCATCCTTTCACCCTAACATGAATTATCTAGACATGGCTTTCTCAAAAGCCATAAATAAATCTAAAATCAATAGCTAATCAAAAGAGAAAATGGAAAAGAAAATTCTCAAACCCTAAACGGCTGTGTAGCCGCCTCCCTCTTCTGGTTTCGCCCGTGCAGCCGTGCTCCTCCTCTTTGTTTTCTGTTCGAAATTTATATAGTACCCTGCGAAGCAGTCATATGAAGACATAGCAAAATCTGCAAATCCCAGTCCACCACTAGTCCATTACTAGCTCCAGTTTCTACATCCACCAATCAGACCTGTTACCAAGATCCGACCACTGCTTTCTGTATCCGACCATCTGACTTGTAAACCACTGCAGCAACTATTCAGGCCAAGTACTTCATCTTTGTCCGCTTGCTCTTGTCGTGCCTTGTTGCACAAGCTCAACTAATCACCCATCGTATCAGCACCTTCCTTTTCACCTCGGCCAAACAACATAATACAAAAAGGAACGAGTTAATTAGCTAACACAAAACTCCCCCATCTTCTCATGAGTCTTCCTTGATTGATCGCAGAACTATATGAAATCTATGTCCATTTAGCCAGCAACTCCTTTGCAGTAATCACCGTCGGCATTAACAACAAGACCACATCAAAACCCATTCTTTACAGACCATAACACCCATTTCCGTTCTGAACCTTCTCGACCGGCAGTAGCAACTCGTCCAATCTTGGCCACAACAATGAACTCCATCATCTTTACTGATTTCGGCCTCAACACTAGCTCCACCAAATACTCGTTAATTGACACCATTAATAGACACCGGAACTGGGTATAAACCCATCACTGCCATCTTTCTTTTCGAACTCCCAGCATACCCAACCTTTCACACTCTGTAACCATCACCTAGATACCATGACGACTGCAAGAAACATTTTGTTGCAGTTAAGGAACGTCTTCATTCTCCCTTCCGAGCCAAACTGCAGACTACGACTCGTCTTAGTTATCACAGCAAGCTCAACATCGAACTCCTCTTCTTACTGAGCTTCAGCACCTTCGACCATATACCCAGGGCATCAGTTCTCTTCTTTAGGTCCTTTTTTTCAGATTCGAGAATGTATTCAAAACCCAACCAGTTCACAGCCATTGAGTCTTCCCAACTTCTCTCACAGCTTCAGTTGATATTCTCTGACCTTCTCCACCGGGTCAACATCTCAACGGAAATCCCAGATTCCAAATCTACTTTGTACAACATCAATACTAGCAAATCTACTATCCCCGTTGGCAGCTGCTCAACCAATCTTTGTTGACTGTTGCTTTTCTCCCTCGATTTCACAGCTCAAATCACCAGCATCCTCCAACTCCGATTGCTGCTAGGAGCTCGAGAGGACCACCATTGTCATTGACTTCGAACCTCCATCTCGTCTCTGTCTTCTCCATCTTGCTTCATTTCCAACTTAGATAGGTAAAAGAGACTTAAATCAATGATGCCAGCACCATCAACTTAACTCCTAATGGAGTTCACGTGCTTCAAATAAGCCAAGGCAATTCCTTCCTTCCCATGTTGTGCCGTGGAATCCAAATGGTGGTTGCTGATATTAGAGAATTAGTACTTCAGCCAACAATCATCTGTTCTTGTGTTTTCTTGTGTTTATTGCTGTTAAGAACTCGAAAGCTCCCATAGCACAATCAGCCGTCATCTTTAATTCAAAAGCACCACTTTGTATCATAAGTGGTGCCAGCTAAGAGAAATGGCATTGCTGCCCATATTTTTTATTTCTCCCCATCTCTGTTGCTGTGGAATGGCAACCTGGTGCGGCATATGAGTTGCAAGCATGACAATTTAGCTGGTTTTTCTCGATGCTTTGAATGATTTCGTTGCAAACGCCAATTAAGATGCAACTTAAGCTTTTATTCCTCGGATGATCGAAATACGCTTGTACTTTCTACAAAAGCACTAAAATAGTGTCGTTAGCTAAAATATCGAGTTCTAGCTAATATATATATATGGGTATAAAATGTAGCACTTACATGCTTATCAATATCCCCACACTTATATTTTGCTAGTCCTCGAGCAAAATAGAAAAAGACCCGCTACACAGCTGGTCATATAATAAGAGAGAGAGAGAGACCCGCTACACAGCTGGTCATAAGCCTAACAAACATTAAAAAAAAAAAAAAATTAGACCCGCTACACATCTGATCATGGAAAATTTGAAAAAGAATGAAAAAGACACGCTACACAACTGGTCATAATCCTAACAATCATTAAAAAAAAAAAAAAAATTAAATTTCTAACGAAAGTGCCACACCCCCACACTTAAACATTACATTGAGGACAATGTAATTGAGTCATCCATCGTAGAAATTAAGATGGGAGATTTAAGGGGGGAAAAAGATAGAGTATAAGGAACAAATCTGATGGGTTGACTCAATTGAAGCGAAATGTATTTGTTTCCCTGTTTTCCAGTAGCACGTTCTCAAACAAGGTGAGGTTGGTACCCCCAAAATACGCTGCAAATCATATATATATAGTCTGAAAAGTTGGGGATAAACCCAACTAATCTGGTCAGCTGAAAAGATAATCCTGCAGCAGAAATGATTAGTACCCAGAAAGCTAAAACTGAATTCAATCTTATTCGGAACATAATTCGAATCTTGAATATGAAGTAAATCAGGTTCATGGATAACAAGGAAAGATTGTTTAGAGAATTCAACGATTGTTGTACACCCTAAAGCTGGTTCTAAGTCTGCTGAAATAACTTTTGCTGCTAATACTGGTTCAGATTCAGCAAAATGGGGCACACGACCAGAAGTTGGTTCAAATTCACTCATTGAACAAGGGCTCAATGAAGCAATAATATCATGACTCATAGACCCACTATCATCTACAACGTTTTTATTATTAATATCATCAAGATGAGAAAAATCAAAACTTGATAGGTCAGACAATAGCTTAAGGGTCAAGGTCTGAGCTTTATCGATAGATGAAACTAGTCGAGACTCGGGAAGAACTAGAGGTTCTAGTTTGGCTTCCAATTATTAGTGTCTAGCAGCGGTGTGGAGTCTAACAAAGCATTGACTTCACAAATAACACTATCATCATCAAAATCATACCTAAAATGAGATAAGCAAACCTCTAATGGATCTTCCAAGTCGCTCTTGCAAAAGCTTTGTGAGTGCATACTTTCTTTTCTCCCGTTGCTGGAATTAATTACAACACTTCAAACTAAGGTACCTAAAAAAAATCACACAAACTGTGTAAAAAGGAACTAAATAAAATCTAGAAGAAAAAGCAAAGATAAATTATATACAACAAATAAAGTAAAATAAAATAAAATATGTACAAGAAATAATGATATCAACTAGAGAGTATTTTGCAACCACTCCCCGTCAGCGGCGCCAAAAACTTGGTAGGCTAGAAAACCTATAATAAATTATACTGCAAGTGCACAACGTCTAACTAGTAGACAATGGCAAGTACAGGTCATTCCCACGAGGAGTGTGAAATACCACTACTAATTAATATCAAGAGTAACCGATCAAATTCAATATATTTTCAGACAATTGTGGAATTATAGCGAAATAATAAAATGTAACTCAAAATGTGAAGGTGTTAAGGTTCCGGGAATCTGTTGCAGGTGAATCATTGTATTCAATCACTAAGGGTTTTGATACGAAAGATATTTCATTTACACGACAATGTTTATCAAAAATATTGTTTGTTCTCACCTTAAGATAGAATTCTTAAGCACTAGATATACATGGCATAACTAGTCAAATGAAATTCATAAATCAATTATTGCTAAGGTTCAATGAGTTCTTCTACTAATCTAACTATGGACTATATATACATAGCATAGAACATGAAAAATATAGATAGAAGGTAAAACATTAATAGAGAGACAAAACCATAATCATTAAGCTCATATTATAGAAAACCCTTGTTTCAAAAACACAAATAAATCAACTACAACTTCATTCTTTCACCCTAACATGAATTAGCTAGACATGGCTTTCTCAAAAGCCATAAATAAATCTAAAATCAATAGCTAATCAAAAGAGAAAATGGAAAAGAAAATTCACAAACCCTAAACGGTTGTGTAGCCGTCTCCCTCTTCTGGTTTCGGCCGTGCGGCCGTGCTCCTCCTCTTTGTTTTCTGTTCGAAAATATATATAGTGCCCTGCGAAGTAGTCATATGAAGAC
This sequence comes from Papaver bracteatum, assembly GCA_023529315.1. Taxonomy (NCBI): domain Eukaryota; kingdom Viridiplantae; phylum Streptophyta; class Magnoliopsida; order Ranunculales; family Papaveraceae; genus Papaver; species Papaver bracteatum. The sequence continues at coordinate 224,830 of JAJJWX010003590.1, read as the reverse complement.
ATAGCAAAATCTGCAAATCCCAGTCCACCACCGGTCCATTACTAGCTCTAGTTTCTACATCCACCAATCAGACCTGTTACCAAGATCCGACCACTGCTTTCTGTATCCGACCATCTGACATGTAAACCACTGCAGCGACTATTCAGGCCAAGTACTTCATCTCTGTCTGTTTGCTCTTGTCGTGCCTTGTTGCACAAGCTCAACTAATCACCCATCGTATCAGCACCTTCCTTTTCACCTCGGCCAAACAACATAATACAAAAAGGAACGAGTTAATTAGCTAACACAAAACTCCCCCATCTTCTCATGAGTCTTCCTTGATTGATCGCAGAACTATATGAAATCTATGTCCATTTAGCCAGCAACTGCTTTGCAGTAATCACCGTCAGCATTAACAACAAGACCACATCGAAACCCATTCGTTATAGACCATAACACCCATTTCCGTTATGAAACTTCTCGACCGGCAGTAGAAACTCGTCCAAGCTTGGCCACAACAATGAACTCCATCCATCATCTTTACTGATTTCGGCCTCAAAACCAGATCCACCAAATACTCGTTAATTGACACCATTAATAGACACCGGAACTGGGTATAAACCCATCACTGCCATCTTTCTTTTCGAACTCCCAGCAAACCCAACCTTTCACACTCTGTATCCATCACCTAGAGACCATGACGACTGCAAGAAACATTTTGTTGCAGTTAAGGAACGTCTTCATTCTCCCTACCGTGCCAAACTGCAGACTACGACTCGTCTTAGTTATCACAGCAAGCTCAACTTCGAACTCCTCTTCTTATTGAGCTCCAGCACCTTCGACCATATACTCAAGGCATCAATTCTCTTCTTTAGGTCCTTTTTTTCAGATTCAAAAATGTATTCAAAACCCAACCAGTTCACAGCCATTGAGTTTTCCCAACTTCTCCCACAACTTCAGTTGATATTGTCTGACCTTCTCCACCGGTTCAACATCTCAACGGAAATCCCAGATTCCAAATCTACTTTGTACTGCATCAACACTAGCAAATCTACTATCCCCGTTGGCAGCTTCTCAACCAAAGTACTATCGAATTCATTAGGCCAATCTTTGTCGACTGCCCCAAGAGTTCACAACAATGACAACAACTGTTGCTTTTCTCCCTCGATTTCACAGCTCAAATCACCACCATCCTCCAACTCTGATTGCTGCTAGGAGCTCGAGAGGACCACCACTGTCATTGACTTTGAGCCTCCATCTCGTCTCTGCCTTCTCCATCTTGTTTATTTCCAACTTAGATAGGTAAAAGAGACTTAAATGAATGATGCCAGCACCATCAACTTAATTCCTAATGGAGTTCACGTGCTTCAAAGGCAATTCCTTCCTTCCCATGTTGTGCCGTGGAATCCAAATGGTGGTTGCTGATATTAGAGAATTAGTACTTCAGCCAATAATCATCTGTTCTCGTGTCTTCTTTTGTTTATTGCTGTTAAGAACTCGAAAGCTCCCATAGCACGATCAGCCGTCATCTTGAATTCAAAAGCACCTCTTTGTATAATGAGTGGTGCCAACTAAGAGAAATGGCATTGCTGCCCATATTTGTTATTTCTCCCCATCTATGTTGCGGTGGAATGGCAACCTGGTGCGACACATGAGTTGCAAGCATGACAATTTAGCTGGTTTTTCTCGATGCTTTGAATGATTTCGTTGCAAATGCCAATTAAGATGCAACTTAGGCGTTTATTCCTCGGATGATCGAAATACGCTTGCACTTTCTACAAAAGCACTAAAATAGTATCGTTAGCTAAAATATCGAGTTCTAGCTAATATAAATATGGGTATAAAATGTAGCATTTACATGCTTATCATCGTTCGTGCATCATTGTCGAGTACACTTACACCATTTTATGGGGCTTACTCAGTGACATTTTAGATGCCCGATTGTTGAGTATTTATTACTAATTCATGAAATTCAGTGGAGAATGATTCATGAATCCGAGTAATAAAAGTGAGTAGTTGTTTATTATTAATCCATAAGATCAGCCGTGGATTCGACCATGGATTCGGAATAATAAAGTGAGTGTTACCATTCCGTGGGATCGTGCATTCGACCATAGAATCAGAGTAATTAACTATTACCATTCCATGCGATCAGCTGTGGATTCGATCATGAAATCGGAGCAACGAAAGCATCCATTACCATTCCATGAGATCAGCCGTGGATTCGATCATGAAATCGGTGTAATGAAAGTAGCCATTACCATTCCATGTGATCTGTGGATTCGATCATAAAATAGGAGTAATGTAAGTATCCATTACCATTCCATGAGATCAGACGTGGATTCGATCATGAAATCGGAGTAATGAGACTATCTATTACCATTTCATGAGATCAGTCGTGGATTCGATCATGGAATCAGAGTAGTTAGATAAAATAGATTATCTTCTAGGAATTCAGTGGTGAATGTCACGGTAGAATTAATCTATTGCATAAGGGATATTAGCCAGTTAAAGCTTCATACTCGTTCCGAAAGGTGCATAGTCAGGACTGTGGCCGATGTCCTGAAGGCATTTTGCTCTCAATCTTACGGAGAACCGCCTGGATCTATACACAGTTTCTCTATATAGTCATGGAACAATGAGTGTCACCGACGTCCTGAAGGAGTTAATGCTCTCAATCTTATGGAGAACCGCCCAATCGTTCTTCTATGTAGAGGTGGGTCTCTCTCATGTATTCATGGAACAGTGAGTATCACCGACGTCTTGAAGGTGTTATTGCTCTCAATCTTACGGACTAACGCCCAATTACGTTATTCTACATAGAGGTCATGATGAAATGTGTGGCACCAAACGCTCAGCTAGTGGAGGCCTTTCAGGAAACATATTCATCATGGCTTTGTAAAATATGAATCGTCACATGCCTGAGGCCGTATCAGAAACATGAAGTATCATGATTTTACTGTTTTGACCTTTGTTGAAAATCCACTATCAACATCTGATCATTCTAATAAGGAGGTTAGTGAGTTAACCAAAGCATGGATGTCAACTCTTGACAACTGTCCTAAGGAAGAAGCCTGTGAATGTTCTCTCACATACTTTGCTGATAGTCACACTTGTCCCTCGAACATCTCTGATTGTTCCATGATAAATAATCTACCTTCCCCAGATAAGAAAATTGATCTTTTAACCAAAGATTTGTACTTAATGAAGAGTTTGTTTCAACTGGAAAAGGAAGCATGGATTAAAAGGATTAAAAATCTGGAAAATCAACTGACAAAATATAAGATAAGAGAAAGCGACATCTCGCAATAGTGACTTAAAGAAGAAGAATCGAGTAACTTCGATAAACTCTCTTAAACCAAATCAGCATATTACCCATGAAAACATGTCAGTCTCAAATCTCTCTTGTAATGAAAATGACATAAAATATAATGGCACAACAAATCAATTGTGTCTCTTGTGTAAAAACCAGGATCACCCAGAGATGGTGTGCACAAAGGTTCTAAAAAAACGCTTCTTCCAGTAACTCTTGTTATCATAAGAAGAAAATAAAATCTCATAAGAAATTTGCATCACTTTCTAAAGAGATAATCATAACCGTTCATAGTTTTCGAAAATCAATTAACATGGCTTTCAGAACATTCTAGGAAAGGAAGACGTCTACCCTATATCGTCTCCCCATAAAAATATATCAGAAACAAGGATTAACAAAATCTTCCTCATCTCATAAGAATCCACCCGATCCTTTATTGGATGTGAGAAATTACAATCTTTAATAGGTTATGAGATTGTTCTTGTTTTCCCTTATCCAAGGACTACAATCTTCAATATGGTTGTGAAAATATTTTTGTTATTTTTTAATGACTTGTCTCTGTACTTTCTTTTTCCTGGAATTGTATTTTCTGAGTCAAGAACCGTTTATGTGCTTAAACGGTTTTCCTAATAAAGTACTTTTCTTTTGGATATCCAAAATTCTGTTAAGGTTTTGGTCAAAGGTTTTTTGAGGAATTTATTTCATATCGTCTTCTTTTTAAGATTGGAAGATTTCATTCCTTTAAGCAAGCATTTAATTTTCGATATACTATCATGTCATCATCAAGTCTTTCCAGTAAAGAAGATGATGTATGGACTGTTCTTTTCCCCTATAAGAAAGTGCATTTTGATTATTCCGAGAACGAGATGTGTCAAGACAAACACGATTTCTCGTTTGATGTGAATCCTACCGTCTCTCATTTTTAAAAACTCTCATTAACTATAAATCTTGTCTTAGAACAAGTGCTTGTTTTGAAGAGCGAACTCGAATCTTCAACCAAAATACTTGAGGACAAGATGGATAATCTCGAATCCAGGATTGATCTAATCAAAGACGAACTTGATGATTATAGGGAATATGAGAAGAGCCTTCAAAGTAAGTGAAATGATTTTTTGGTTCTTGCTTAAATAATGTATAGGAAACTTCTTAGGAGAATTTATTCATGTGATTTTAAGAAGGATAACTAGGGTTTGAAATAACCTACATTGTGATTACACATTGCTATTTCCAACGATTTTCATCTTGCAATGTTTTTAGATTTATTTATTTAAATTCTAAAGTTTATTTGGAAGATGATTTTGCAATAGTAATCTTTATTGGTTTTATATATTGCAAATAATGTTATGGGATATGAGTGTTTGCGACCGTGAACTATGATTATCCCATATATGTCAAAAGTTAAGTCTATTATATCACCATGCAAATATTAATGGAAAATAGAATGAACTTTTGATGTCAAAGATTAAGTCTATGGTGTCATTATGAAAATATAGATGAAAAATATAATGAACCTTTGGATATTCCGCAATATTGATCTTTCCTTGATCCACTTCTATATGAAAGTATTGTAGGGCTCTGTAAGTTTTCTTATGTTGAGCATTTCCAATATTCACCGTTATATGAAAACCAGATTAAACCCAAGATAATATCTTTCAACCGTTAGATCGAACTTAGCTTGTTATACACAAATGAAATGTACCCTCATTTAGGTTTATGTAACCGTATCTAAACATGTACACCATGTTGTCTCAACAGTAGTTAACCGAGGTTAGCTATATGAAAACTCTCATATCAACCTTATTCATCTTAACCATAACTAGTTCAAATGACTCAAATGAAACTAGTTAAAGAGTTGTTCAATTGTTATATTCTCATAGAAGTATACAAGAACATAATTGAAGCAAAATCGGGTTGATACACTCGAATCAATTCATGAATATTATAGCCACGGTTTGCAAAGAATGCATTCCTTATTATATAAATATATTTGTTCATGTCACAACAGATTTTAGAACTTTAACCACTCAAGTATGCAGACGGGTACGCTTACTTGAAGTACCAATATTGGTTTTCGCCAGTATGCGAACGGGTACACATACATCCAAACCCTGCAGAATTTTCCGATCACAAACCTTACACCAGTATGTGTACGGGTACGTGTACTTAGGTTTCCAGACTTCTCAAACCAACAGGTACGCATACGGGTAAGCATACTATGGTTCCAGGACATGGTTCACATATATGCAAGGGTGCACAACATGTTTATAATCCAATGTTGGTTAAGTGTTCTAAACTCTATTTCAATCTTTGAAACATTCTTAGAGGATGACAATTGCCGTTTTCACACACTATTAGCATCAAAGCAATTTTCAAGTTATTGAAATAATCATAACGAAACATTCCAAGTCTACACCAAATGATTATATCACACAAACCATGTAAGATGTTACTCAGCGATTTTCACATGATCATCTTTTGACTTTCGTCAAGAATATAAGATGAACTTGGTTGAAGTGAAAGATTACCAACAAATATTTCAAGAATTATGTAAGCGAGTTAAACTCATCTCAAAATCTCAAATGTGTATAATCGAAACTATATGGTAATACAACTTTTTTCTCAATATAGGATATAGAGTAAAAATATACTTTCCAAGTGATAGATGAGTTTCAGTCTCCACAGAACTTTTGTTGATGAAGTTCCACAAGCTCTCCTTAGTAGTTATCCGTATTCAAATGATGAACTTCGTGAAGTTTAAAGCTCAACTACATAATCTATCCTAGTCCGAGACATTACTATAAGTAGACTAGAAATCAAGGCTTATAGTTTTGATCACTAACATTGACAAACAAGCTTGAGATTGCAATGCTTGCGAGTTCGACCGAGAAGTGCTCTAACAATATTATAGGAATTTTCTTGTATCTTTATAAACTCCTTGATGAAAACACTAAGTTTCGACTATGTGAAATCATTCAAACAAAGTTGATATGTTCTCTTTTAGTCATGAAGTATCTCTATGAGAATTTCATTATGATCCTGCTAGTTTTCGTACCTTTGCCAATTTATATTGACAAAAAATGAGAGAATTATTGTATAATTCACACTACAAATACGTATGGTTTACGGATCATTATGTAAGGGGGAGTGGTTTTCATTATGAGATGAAGTATTGACTAAGGGGAAGTGGTTTTCATTGTGAGATAAAGTATTGACTAAGGGGGAGTGATACACATCACCATAGTATTATTGTCAAAGTTGTGATACAATTGGACTTTGATGTTGTGTAATAATACCATGACATTGTATAACAATACCAAAACATCTTGTTTTTATATATTGTTATGGCTACGGATCTTCAACAACAATGATGCTGAGTTGAACATGTTCATAATCACTGGAGTACTTGGAAGTGACGAAGATTTCGAGTAATGTTGAAGAACCAAGGAAATCAAATATTTGGATGAGAAGCTACAAAGTTTATTTATTTTGTAATCCATATGTATTGACAGTGTTATCACTAAAATTGACAAAGATGGAGATTGTTAGAGCACTGCTCGGTCGAACTCGCAAGCGCTGCTATCTCCAGCTTGTTTTTCAAGTTTAGTTGTCAAAACTATAAGTATTTATTTCTAGTCTACTTATAGCTATGTCTCGGATTAGGATAGAATGTGTAGTTGAGATTTAGACTTCATGGCATTCATCGATTGAAGATGAAGAACTACTAAGGGGAGCTTGTGGAACTTCATCAACAAAAGGTATGTGGATACTTGAACTCATCTATCACTCAGAAGTATATTTCTATTCTATCTCCTATTGAGACAAAAGTCGTATAGCTATATAGACTTTACTTTATACATATTTGATATTTCGAGATGATCTTAACTCGCTTACATATTTCTCGAAATATGTATTGGTAAGATTTCGCTTTAACCAAGTTCATCTTTTATTCTTGACGAAAGTTAAAAGATGATCATGTGAAAATCTCCTGGTAACATCTTACATGATTTGTGTGAGATAGTTATTTGATGTAGACTCAGAATGTTTAGTATTGATCTATTGATCACTTGAAAATTGCTTTGAAGATAATATTTTGTGTGAGACAACTATTCTCGTCTTCTAAGAATGTTTCAATGATTAAAATGGAGCTTAGAACGATTAACCATTGATTGGATATAGAAGTATGCGTACTTGTATGCTAACTGTTGCAAGTTATTCCAAGTCCGGGAACCATAGTATGCATACCCGTATGCTTACTGGTTTAACAGTTGAAGTCCGGGAACTTAGTATGCATACCCGAATGCGTACTGGCATAACAATTCAAGTCCGGGAATTTAGTATGCGTACCCGTTTGCATACTAATTCAGCTGAGTTCGGTCGTGAACGACAGTATGCATACTCGTTCGAATACTGGCGGACATACCAAATCTGGAACTCTAAGTATGCGTACCCGTTTGCATACTTGAGTGGGTTAAGTTCTAAAATTGGTTTATTTGTGAACAAATACATTTATATAATAAGGAATGAAATCTTTGCGAACCGTGGATATAATGTTCATGAATTGATTCAAATGAATCAAAATCGATTTTTCTTCAATTGTGTCTTGTATACTTCTATGAGAATATAAACAATTGAACAACTCTACAACTAGTTTCATTTGAGTCATTTGAACTAGTTGTGATTAAGATGAACAAGGTTGATATGAAAGTGTTTATATGGCTAACTTCGGTTAAATATTATTGAGCTAACTAAGTGTACACGTTTAGGTACGGTTACCCATATCTAAATATAGGTACATTTCATTTGTGTGTAACAAGCTAAGTTTGATCTAAATGTTGAAAGATATTATCTTAAATTTAATCAGGTTTTCATGAATATTGAATGCTTTGTTACCAAGGTAACATTGATTCCAAACCCTGATTTGAAAACTATATAAGGGAGAACTCTAACAACTGGGAAACCTAATCCCCACACCTCATGTGTGATACTCGTTGCGACTAGAGTCGATTCTCCTTTAACCTAAGTTTTTCTAAAACCATTATAGGTTAACGACTTAAAGACTTCATTGGGATTCTTAAGCCAGACCTAACTACTTTCTTTGTAGTTGTGTATTCTGATCTTACTTTGTTCTATCATATTGAGTACTATCTTCTATAAGATTTGCTCGAGATTCAATTTCCGATACGTAAGATAAAAAGTAGTCACAAACATCTTCGCCTCATCGTTTATGATTCCACAATATCTTTATACGGTTAAGATCATTATGAGGTGATTGATATTACTAGGCTGTTCTTCGGGAATATAAGTATGGTGTATCAATTGGTTCCTGTTCACATTGATTTATCAAAATATGGAACAAAACTCATAGGTATTTCCGTGGGAGACAAATTTATCTGTTCAATAGACTTTTCTGTATGAGATAGATTTGTTTATCAAGTCTTCAACTTTGGGTCGTAGAAACTCTTAGTTGTGGGTGAGATCAGCTAAGGGAATCAAGTGTGAAGAGTCCTGCTGGGATTCAGAGCCGTACGGAACGCGACTGTACCTTAATCAGTGTGAGATTGTTTATGGCTCAACTACATTCCAGTCTGAAGTTAACTTGTAGTAGGCTAGAGTCTGTAGCGGCTTAATACAGTGTGGTGTTCAAATCTGGACTACGTCCCGAGGTTTTTATGCATTTGCGGTTTTCTCATTAACAAAATTTATGGTGTCTGTGTTATTTCTTTTCCGCATTATATTTGTTTATATAATTTAAATATCACAGGTTGTGCGTAGTTCAATCAATTAGATAATCCAACATTTGGTTGTTGATATAAATTGATTGAAACTTAAACATTGGTCTTTGATACCGTTCTAGTTGTTTCTCATAATAATCAGGCTCGCAGATTTCAATCTGTTTGATTTGATGATTACATTGAGAAACAGATTTATAACTCTTAGCTGTATTTTCCTTGATTGAGTCTGACTGTCTAGTTGATTCTCTTGGAAATATATTGGAGTTAGTCCATACAAATTTCCTAAATTAAATAATGGGTGTGGTTGTTGTTGATGGTGGTTTTTAGTTTAGGGCAAAACTATAAAAGTATGTCTAACTGACCCAGTGTCTGAAATATTAGACCTTGATATGTCTATATTCCGCAAGGAGTATGAAGAATATATTAAAATATGATGACTGTCTATGCCGCTCTTCATATTAAATTGAAACTCAAGCTCCTAGATGAATTGTTCACTAGTATAGAGCCTAATGAGTATTTAATCTCACGCCTACATTATTCACTAATGTATGGCTTGCTGAGTATTTTTCATATGCTATGTTCCTCAGCTGAACTCTTAATATTGACATGACATGATGATTAATATTCTCTCATTGCTGAGTAGAATGAATTTCCCGAAGTGTCAGTGATAAGTGCCTAAAATACATCTTTTGAATGTCAATTTCTTATACTTTTCTTTACTATTTTCTCTTGTATTTTCGTAAATTACGCTTTGTTTTTGAGTTTTATAGGTGTTTTGGAGTCGTTGGAGTAAAATAAGAAGGAATAGGTGCAAAATGGGGCAAAACTAATATTTCAGAGGCAAGTGCTAATAGGAGCCTAGCTGAGGTTGAAGGGTAACCAGTTGACAGAATCACTAAAGGAAGACAGACATTTCACTAAAGGGCACCTCCTCATTTTTAACTAAAATTGGTCGAACACAAACAAGACAATTCAGAATTTGCATTTCTTATTATTACTATCAGTTACACCAAGTTCCCTGCCGGCTAGCTATGTACCAAGGGTCCGAGAGAGAGAGATTGAAGAGATTATAGAAGTTCACTGGAAATGGGAAGATGGTACGAGTCTGTGATAGTTTTGGGATTTGTTTTGTGCCGGAAAGACATGGAAGATGAAAGACGTTGCTGCTACTAATACTGTGTACAAATGATGAAAAATTAAATGCAGTAATTTTGTTCTCTGAGAAGAATGTAAGAATGGGTACTCATTACATTAAGAGTTCTCAATCAATAAAGTAGCCAAGAGGAGGAGCTTTAGTGAAGTTCAGATGAAGAAATTGTTTTGTTGCCATTGAATGTGATGATAGATGAATGTGATTGATGAATCTTACAGTCTTGAATGAAGTGTTTGTGTATGGAATTGAATTTTACAGGGAAGGAGTTTATTTGTGTATCTTCCAAGGTGCAGCAGTTATACGTCCCTCATCAGTTTACAAGACGCGTACAACCTGTTCGACAGAATGCCTGAACCACAGGTAATATATTGCATCATCAGTTCAGTCTTCTGTTTCCTGTCGGCCATCCATGGGCTTGAGGGTTATTTTCCAAGGGTTAAGTAGCTTCGCAGAGTCAAGAAGGAAGGAATACTACTCGACTTTGTTGGTTCTTTTTCTTAGACTGAAATTCAGCCGAAACTAGTGAGCTTTTGCCACATAGGTCCAGTGAATGGGTTACTCTTGGCTCGTGTTTTTAAGGGTTTGTGAATGACTTTTAGCCGAGAAATAACCAAGGAAAGTAAACTGCGGTTCTCTGATTATCGGAGGTTGAATGGCGAGGATATGCTGAGTGTTTCGACAGATTAGGAGTTGTTCTGAAGATTGAGACACGGGATGCTGAATAGGAGATTCAACGAATACTGGTGTTTGCTTGGCCTACAAATTAGGATTAGGGAAGTTGGGTTGTTAACCCGATTCGAAATTGCAGGAGGAATGAAAAATATAAAAGGGAGTTGAAACCTACAAAGATATCTCATACCCTTCTCCTTCACAACTGTCGCCTCTACAACAGAGAGGAGTTTTTGCTCCTATCCAGAACCCTACACCATCTGCATCACCATATCATCTGCATAACTATCAAACTCCACCAGCATACATCTATCTCCCTTACTATTCCATTACCACCTGCATATCTATCTGCATATATTTACCACCTGCATCCATCTCTATTATATACCACCTGCATCCATCTCTATCATATACCACCTGCATATCCACCACAGCTATCATCCATTCATACCACCGCCAATAGTAGAAGCTGGAGTTCGGTTCAGTTCCATCCTCCATCACCAACACCAGTCTATGTTGCACATCCATCTCCATAGCATCAAGGTAGCAGACCTGCATGCAACTATATCAACAACTGTTATATCTACACCACCAACTTCCGATCTCCAACTACCACCAGGCCGCAGTTTACATTAAAGCTGATGTTCCATTGACTGCAGTCCACTACTCCATCGCAGCTGTTCGGTTTTGTATTCCTGTTTTATTTGCTGCTTTGTTTACTATGAACTCCAGTAGCTAATTGCATATTGATTAGGTACAACTTCAACGTCCAGGCATGAACTCAACTTGATATTTAAATGCATGTTTTCTTGCAATTATTTTGTTATTGATTATTCACTACCGTGCCAATATTGTTATATGAATTATTTCTCATTCGTTTAAGTTGGAAATTGAATGGTAGTTTGATAATTCTATTGCTAATTAAGACCTCTTCGACCCGTAATTGTCTAGAGACTCTTAATACAAGTAGTAATATGTGGTTATTGATGATGGGATTTTGTTAAGTAATCATATGTATTGAATGACACTAGTAGATGAATTGAGCTTTTGTGTTTGTCACTAGGAATAACCTATCTCACGGAGCTTAATGCATTTGATTGAGTCACACCTAGAGAGCGTACTTCTAGGAAACTTGATGAGTAGAATCTGGTAGTTGAGCGCTTCCGTGTCCAGTGAATTAATGAGATTACAGGATATTTGAGCGTACGAAATATTCTAGGGTTATTAGTAATGGGTACTTTGCATAAACTAGCTATATCATTAAGTTTCATGTTTTGTGACTTAGAAGAAGTCCTTGATCACTCTCATATTTGCATTTCTTATTCAGAAATTGAATCGACAACTTAGACTCAACTCTCCCTTAGGAACGAACCTGCTTATCCGTATACTACTAGTTAGTTTAAAGAGAAGTAGAGAAATATTATTTTTGCGAGTTCGACACCTCGTCAAAATTGGCGCCGTTGCCGGGGAGGCAGTGGCAAGTTTAGTTGTTATTTTTATTCTTAGTTGTTACTTTTGCTTTTAATTTCAATTTCAGTTTACTTATTTAATCTCTTAGAATCTGATTTTCAGGTACTATTTCTTTTGTGAATGCGTGGAGAGGGCAGACCAAGTCCTATTGGTGTACGTCTTCGCTCAGGCACTTTACTTAAAGATTTCATTTGAGCAGTCAACACTCCACTTCCTCCTAGTTCCACACCAAGTGAATTCTAGGACTCGGACAAAGAGGAAGACAACACAATGGGAGATCAACCACCTGCTCCAAGAATACTCAAGGAGCTCACTTCTCCAAACCTTGACAATCAGCCGTTATGTATTCAGCTGAATGAAACCATTGAGTTGAAGCCACAATTGATTCACTTGCTGTCCAAATTCAGAGGTTTAGCGGGAGAGGATCTTAATCGTCACTTGCAACAATTCCATCATGTTGTGACTAGTATGAAGCAAGCAACTACATACGCCGATATGGATATGATGACAGCATTCCCTTTCTCCCTTATAGATGCTACAAGAGAATGGTTCTTTTGCTTACCCGCTGGAAGCATAACCACATGGAATGGAATGAAGAAATTATTTCTTGAGAAGTATTTTCCAGCATCAAAAGCAGCCGTGATTCGCAAGGAGATTTGTGGTATTAGGCAAGTATCGGGAGAGACTCTATATGAGTATTGGGAGCGCTACAAGAAACTTTTAGCTAGCTTCCCACATCACCAAATCAGCGATCAACTTGTCATCCAATATTTCTATGAGGGATTGATTTCCAATGAGAGACATTCGATCGATGCCGCAAGTGGTGGTGCACTCACCAATAAGACCATTGCTGAAGCTACAATTTTGTTGGAGAACATGGCTGCAAATACACAAAAATTCTTCACTAGAGATGAATCAGTGGTAAGGAAGGTGAATGAAGTTGGCAATTCTTCACACATGGAACAGAGGATGGGTAACATGGAGAGGATGATGCATCAAATAGCTGTGGCTGTCATACCATCATCATATACTAAAGATGTTGAGCAAGCAAATGTCATGTACCAAAATCAGCAAAGGCCAAGATATGATCCATAATCTAGCACATACAATCCGGGTTGGCGAGATCATCCCAATTTTAGCTACGCCAACAAGCAAGCTGCAGTTCCCAATCCGCCTTTCAATCAATAAGGTGGATACCAATTCTTGCAAAAGCCATGTCAAGAAACTCAAGGCACGAGTATAGATGACAAGTTGAATCTCATTCTCAACACAATGGTGTAAGATAAGCAAAAGGAAGAGATGTATATGAAGGACACCCGAACACAAATGGGTCAATTAGCTACTACCATGAGCAAATTGGAAGCACAAGCAGCTGGAAAACTTCCTTCACAACCATTAAATCACAAGGATAATGCCAATGCTATTGAGCTACGAAGTGGGAAGCAAGTAGAGAAACCGGCAACATCACTTGTGTCCCAAGAACCTGATTTGGAGAAAGAAGAGGGTGAAATAGCCCCTAAAAAGGCTGACTCGGTAACAAATTCTAACTCTAAAACTTATGTTTCTACTTATGCTACTCCTCCGCCTTTCCCTACCAGGTTTCCAAATTCGAACAAGGATACATTGTACCAAGATATTTGGGAAATCTTTAAGAAGATTGAAGTGAACATTCCACTAATTGAGGCGATAAGGCAGGTTCCACGCTGGGCAAAGTTCTTGAAGGAATTGTGCACTAACAATCACAAATTAACCAGTAATGAGGTAATGAGTGTGGGGGAAAATGCTTCGGAATATCTTCAAAATAAACTCCCACCTAAGTTGAAAGATCCCGGTAGTTTCACCATACCATGTACTATTGGTAAAATCAGGTTTGAACGTGCTTTGATAGATTTAGGAGTATCCATTAATGTTATGCCTGCCTCCGTTTATGAATCCTTGAATCTTGGACCTCTTAAGAATATCGGTATTGTTATAGAACTTGCTGATAGGTCTAATACTTACCCGAAAGGGGTTATTGAATATGTTTTGGTGCAGGTTAATCAACTCATATTTCCGGCATATTTGTATGTTCTTGACATGATGGATGAAGATTCACCATCGGCTACCCCCTTGCTGTTGGGTAGACCATTCATGAGAACCGCTAGAATGAAGATTGATGTTTTCAAGGGTGCTTTAACTATGGAATTCGATGATGAGATCATAAGTTTCAATATCTTTGAGGCTATGAGATATCTTAGTGATGTGCATTCATGTTATTCTATTGATATTATTGATTCTCTAGCTCAACAGATGTTTGAATTAAATGGTGATGATGCTTTAGAAAATACCATAATGGAAGGTTTAGGTTATGGAAAATACAAAGACCTTGAAAGTGAATTGTCTATTTGTGATGAGCTTAAAGAGGCTGTTTTAGCTCTTGACTCATTACAAGAAATTCCACAAAAGTATAATGCGTCTTATATTTCTTTGCCGCTTACTAATGAGAAACTTTTACCTTCGATTGTGCAGGCACCTATTCTTGAGTTGAAACCTCTTCCGGATTACCTCAAATACATATATTTAGGTGACAAGGAAGAGTTACCAGTGATCATTGCCAAAAACCTTACCAAGGTGCAAGAGGAGAAACTTGTTCGAGTGCTAAGAGAGTACAAGTCTTCCATTGGGTGGACCATTTCCGATATCAAAGGAATCAGTCCTTCCACATGTATGCACCTAATAATTCTTGAGGAGGGGTCAAAACCAACAAGAGAAGCTCAACGTCGCTTGAACCCTTCAATGATGGAAGTAGTCAAGAAAGAAATCCTAAAGTTGTTGGATGTTGGGGTTATCTATCCCATATCAGATAGAAAATGGGTGATCCCGATTCAAGTCTTTCCAAAGAAGTCTGGAATCACGGTGGTAAAAAACGAAGATAATGACTTGGTTCCAACTAGAATCCAGACCGGTTGGAGAGTTTGCATTGACTACCGAAAGCTCAACTCTACCACTCGAAAGGACCATTTTCCTTTATCATTCATTAATCAAATGCTTGAAAGGTTGGATAGACACGCTTACTATTGCTTCCTTGATGGTTTTTAAGGTTATAACCAGATTGTAATAGATCCGGAAGATCAAGAAAAGACGACATTTACTTGTCCTTTTGGCACTTTTGGGTATAGACGTATGCCATTTGGCTTGTGCAATGCTCCAGAAACTTTTCAACGTTGTATGGTAAGTATATTCTCAGATTATGTGGAAAGAATCATAGAAGTGTTTATGGATGATTTTAGCGTGTATGGTGATTCTTTTGACAAGTGCTTAGATAACCTTGCACTTATTCTTAAACGATGCGTAGAAACTAATCTTGTGCTTAATTGGGAAAAGTGTTACTTTATGGTGAATCATGAGATTGTGCTAGGCCATGTTGTATCCTCTAAGGGGTTCGAAGTTGACAAGGCTAAGATAGATTTGATTCGGAACTTACAATACCCCACAACTGTGAGGGAGGTTCGCTCTTTTCTTGGTCATGCAGGTTTTTATAGGAAATTCATCAAGGATTTATCCAAGATTGCAATGCCCATGTGTAGACTTTTGCAGAAAGATGTGGCCTTTGATTGTGACAAGGAATGCAAGGAATCTTTTGACACCTTGAAAGAGTTGTTGACTACTGCACCAATTATCAAACCACCGGACTGGAGCAAGCCATTTGAGTTGATGTGTGATGAAAGTGATTATGCGGTTGTAGCCGTGTTGGGACAACGAGATGATAAAGTATGCCATTTATTATGCTTCTAGAACTCTCAACGGAGCACAAATCAACTACTCCACTACTGAAAATGAGCTCTTAAGCATAGTGTTTGCATTAGAGAAGTTTAGATCTTATTTAGTGGGTACAAAGGTGGTTGTTTTCTCCGACCATGCTGCACTTCGATACTTGCTAACAAAGAAGGATGCTAAGCCAAGGCTCATAAGGTGGATACTCCTTCTTCAAGAGTTCAACATGCAAATCAAGGACAAGAAGGGTAGTGAGAATACGGTAGCAGATCATCTAAGCAGATTGGTTGTGTCCGAAGAAGCGATTCCTTTGCATGATAGCTTCCCGGATGAGCAACTCTTTGCGGTTGGTGGCACAACTCCATGGTACGCTGATATTGTTAACTTCTTGGTGACGGGACAAGTACCTAGTTCCATGTCTACATTCCAAAAACACAAGCTCAAGAAGATTTCCAAGCAAAATATATGGGATGAACCTTATTTATGGAAGCATTGCTCTGATCAAATGATCTGCAGGTGCGTACTTGAATCCGAGTTCCAATTAGTTCTGAATTTTTGTCACTCATATTCTTGTGGTGGCCATTTCGAAGCCAAGAGGACAACCCTCAAGGTTCTTGAAAGTGGTTTTTATTGGCCTACATTGTTTAAGGATGCATATTTATTTTGCAAGGCTTGTGATAGGTGTCAAAGGACAGGCAACCTTGGTGCTAGAAACCAAATGCCGCAAACACCAATTCTCGTTATTGAGATTTTTGATGTTTGGGGTATAGACTTTATGGGGCCTTTTGTGAATTCCAATGGGAAATTTTATATACTTCTTGTTGTAGATTATGTTTCTAAATGGGTGGAAGCTAAAGCCACCCCTACTAATGACTCTCAAGTTGTTTGTGAGTTTGTGAAGGAACATATCTTTTCTAGATTTGGTACACCTCGAGTGGTGATTAGTGATGGAGGTTCACACTTTAAGAGATCCTTTCACGCTCTTCTAAAGAAATATAACATTTCTCATAAATTTGGCACACCATATCATCCACAAACGAGTGGTCAAGTTGAAATTTCCAACCGGGAGATTAAGTCCATCCTAGAGAAGACGATGAATGTTACAAGGAAGGATTTGAGTTATAGACTCAATGATGCTTTGTGGGCGTATAGGACATCTTATAAGACACCCATCGGTATGTCTCCTTTTAGGCTTGTCTATGGAAAACCTTGCCATGTTCCCGTCGAACTTGAACACAAAGCTTATTGGGATATCAAGGTATGTAATATGGAATTAGATGCAGCTGGTGAACATAGGAAACTTCATCTCAATGAGTTAGAAGAGATACGAAATGATGCATATGAAAGTTCACGCATTTACAAAGAAAATACCAAGGCTTTCCATGATAAAATGATTTCCCGAAAGAGTTTTGAAGTAGGGCAGAAAGTTCTTTTATTCCATTCTCGTCTTAAATTATTTCCGGGTAAACTTAAGTCCAGATGGATTGGACCATTTGTTGTTACTAATGTGTTCTCTCATGGTGCATTTGAAATTACTAGTCCCAAAACAGGGCTGGTTTTCAAGGTCAACGACCATCGTTTGAAACCATACTATGAGCAGTTTGTGACGGAGAATCAGGATATGATGACATTGAGTGATCCACTCCCTCTGGCGGAGTAATTGGAGCTGAAAGTCGGGCTGACGACTTTAAACCAAGCGCTAAGTGGGAGGCAACCCGCCGGTTTTGTATCTTTATCTTTATCTTTTTATTTTTAAGCATTTTATCTTTATTTTCTTGTTTTTGCTTATCATTTGCGGAATTTCCCACCTTGAACTTTACTTTGAATGACTAAATTTTACATTGAGGACAATGTAAAGTTTAAGTGTGGGGAAGCATTTATATGTTTGTATAGTTTGTTTGATGCCTTTAGTTAAAAAAAATGAAAAAAATATAAAAAAATTACTTTATAAACTCCGAAATCTAGATACTTGTGCCTTTAGGATGACACTACCAATATAAGTGGATGGAACCATCTTGATTGCAGGAGTTGAGGAACCCATTAATTGAAAGGACGGACATATTTCATAAATTACAAATTATATGATAGTTGTTACCATATCTCGGAATATCATCATATCACGTTATATTTTTATTTTTTCATATTTATCTATTGTTTCTCTAAGTGATTTGGTGGGTCACTAGCATCAAATTGTTATTACTGCTAGGATGAAATAGAGTGATTGAGTTACTACAAAAAAAAAGAGAAAAAAGAGAAAAAAAGAAAAAGAAAAAGAAAAAAGACCGACCAATTAGACCAATCGGAATAAAAATGACACTTTGATAGCAATATGTGTGTGTTCTCCCTGTCTCCGTCGCCTAAACAAGCGTGGAATGCAGGATCCAAGGGAACTATCATGTAATCTGTTGAAAAGAATCATTCGCTTGGATCTAAAAGATCCAATCATGTTGTCTAAAAAAAAAATGTTATTATTGTTCAATAAAATTGACTCCTGGTTCCCTTGTATATGCCAGTTGAGTTGATCTAGAATTAAGTTTGTTAATCGCTGACTCCCTTGTATATGCCAGTTGTGTTGGCACTAGAATTCAGACAAGTACCTCAATCCAATAGGATGCATAGGTTCATCTTGGCGGTGACCTTCAGACATATATGGTAAACACCGATCACTTGTAAACATTCGCAAACATCTACCTCTATATCCATCTTCTTAATCTATTCATGTGTGATTATGGTTAGTCAGATTCCGAGTAGTGTGGTTTGTTCGACTTTCTGATTAGAGCTTTATTTACTTATATTTGAATTGGATTGGAATCAAGGTACCTCCTCCAGTAATCATTTTGTATTTTTTCATATATTTTTCACAGGTAGTTAGAAATTGGAGTAAAGGGTTTTGTAGGTATATCTCTAGTAAACCTTCACGAGACTATAACTCGTCCACTAGGGACACCTAGGGGTTTAAAGGCTTGTTATTTATGCTAAAATTAACCGTAATCTTGACGAGAAGGAGTTGTTGTATTTTAGTTTTGTTCTGTTTGCTCGAAGACTAGCAAAGATTAAGTGTGGGGGAATTTGATAAGTGCCTAAAATACATCTTTTGAATGTCAATTTCTTATACTTTTCTTTACTATTTTCTCTTGTATTTTCGTAAATTACGCTTTGTTTTTGAGTTTTGTAGGTGTTTTGGAGTCGTTGGGGTAAAAGAAGAAGGAATAGATACAAAATGGGGCAAAACTGATATTTCAGAGGCAAGTGCTAATAGGATCCCAGCTGAGGTTGAGGGGTAACCAGCTGACAGAATCACTAAAGGCAGACAGACATTTCGCTAAAGGGCACCTCCTCTTTTTTAACTAAAACTGGTCGAACACAAACAAGACAATTCAGAATTTGTATTTCTTCTTATCACTATCAGTTACACCAAGTTCCCTTCCGGCTAACTGTGTACCAAGGGTCCGAGAGAGAGATATTGAAGAGATCATAGAAGTTCACTGGAAATGGGAAGATGGTACGAGTATGTGATAGTTTTGGGATTTGTTTTGTGTCGGAAAGACATGAAAGATGAAAGACGTTGCTGCTACTGATACTGTGTACGAATGATGAAGAATTAAAGGCAGTAATTGTGTTCTCTAAGAAGAATGGAAGAATGGGTACTTATTACATTAAGAGTTCTCAAGCAATAAAGCATCCAAGAGGAGGAGCTTTAGTGAAGTTCAGATGAAGAAATTGTTTTGTTGCCATTGAATATGATGATAGATGATTGTGATTGATGAGTCTTACAGTCTTGAATGAAGTGTTTGTGTATGGAATTGAATTTTACAGGGAAGGAGTTTATTTTTGTAGCTTCCAAGGTGCAGCAGCTGTACGTGCCTCATTAGTTTACAAGACACGTACAACATGTTCGACAAAATGCCTGAACCACATGTCATATATTGCAGCATCAATTCAGTCTTCTGTTTGCTTCCGGCCAGCCATGGGCTTGAGGGTTATTTTCCAAGGGTTAAGTAGCTTCGCAGAGTCAAGAAGGAATGGATACTACTCGACTTTGTTGGTTCTTTTTCTTAGCCTGAAATTCAGCCGAAACTAATGAGCTTTTGCCACATAGGTCCAATGAATGGGTTACTCTTGGCTCGTGTTTGTAAGGGTTTGTGAATTACTTTTAGCCGAGAAACAACCAAGGAAAGTAAACTGCAGTCGTCTGATTATCGGAGGTTGAATGGCGAGGATATGCTGAGTGTTTCGACAGATTAGGAGTTGTTCTGAAGATTGAGACATGGGATACTGAATAGGAGATTCAACGAATACTGGTGTTTGCTTGGCCTACAAAATAGGATTGGGGAAGTTGGATTGTTAACCCGATTCGAAATTGCAAGAGGAATGAAAAATATAAAAGGGAGTTGAAACCTACAAAGAGATCTCATACTCGCCCCCTCCTTCACAACTGCCGCCTCTACAACAGAGAGGAGCTTTTGCTCATCTCCAAAACCCTACACCATCTCATCTGCATAACTATCATACTCCACCAGCATACATCCATCTCCCTCACTATTCCATTACCACCTGCATCTCTATATGCATATATATACCACCTGCATCCATCTCTATTATATACCACCTGCATTCATCTCTATCATATACCACCTGCATCTCCACCACAGAAATCATCCATTCATACCACCACCAACAGTAGCAGCTGGAGTTCAGTTCCATCCTCCATCACCAGCACCAGTCCATCTTGCACATCCATCTCCACAGCAGCAAGGTAGCAGACCTGCAGGCAACTATATCAACAGTTGTTATATCTACACCACCAACTTCCGATCTCCAACTACCACCAGGCAAAATTTTACATGCAATCTGTTGTTCCATCGACTGCAATCCACTACTCCATCGCAGCTGTTCGGTTTTGTATTCCTGTTTTATTTTCTTCTTTGGTTACTATGAACTCCATTAGATAATTGCATATTGATCATGGACAACTTCAACGTCCGGGCATGAACTCAATTTGATATTTAAATGCATGTTTTCTTGCAATTATTTCGTTATTGATTATTCACTACCGTGCCAATATTGTTATATGAATTATTCTCATTCGTTTAAGTTTCAAATTGAATGGTTGTTTGATAATTCTATTGATAATTGAGACCTCTTCGACCCGTAGTTTTCTAGAGACTCTTAATACAAGTAGTAATATGTGGTTATTGACGATGGGATTTTGTTAAGTAATCATATGTATTGAATGACACTAGTAGATGAATCGAGCTTTTGTGTTTGTCAATAGGAATAATCTATATCACGGAGCTTAATGCATTTGATTGAGTCACACCTAGAGAGCATACTTCTAGGAAACTTGATGAGTAGAATCCGGTAGTCGAGCGCTTCCGTGTCCGGTGAATTAATGAGATTACGGGATATTTGATCGTACTAAATATTCTAGGGTTATTAGTAATGGGTACTTTGCAGAAACTAGCTATATCATTAAGATTCATGTTTTGTGACTTAGAAGAAGTCCTTGATCATTCTAATATTTGCATTTCTTATTCAGAAATTGAATCGACAACTTAGACTCAACTCTCCCTTAGGAACGAACCTGCTTATCCGTATATTACTAGTTAGTTTAAAGAGAAGTAGAGAAATATTATTTTTGCGAGTTCGACACCTCGTCAGTCAGGATTAAGATCTGTATGAAAGTACTTAATCAGAAGCACACTGCACTACTGTCTGAGAATAAAATTAGTGATTTTGTGCCAACGCACAGAATTCATCAAATTTGATTAATTTTGTGACAGCTCGAAAAATTCAATTTTTTTAACCTAATTTTACCAATTCACAAAAATTAGGTTTTCGCGGCCTGCGCAATATCTCGAACCCTATTGGTCGATACCAAACCTATGCAAACTAGGAAATTGATCCACCATGGAACTAGTAGGAGCAAATTCTACCAAAAACGGGAAATATGAAGAAAAGAGGAAATCGCGACCGACTGGCTAATTTGCTCTAACTCGAGTTTCCTTTGGCCGGCGCTCCTTATTCTATTTTGTTGGCTATCTGCCCCCTTTTCTCATCGGCCAATCAAATCGCTCCAAAAGCGCATGGTACACTTTTAATTTAAGTTGGAAGTTGGCCGGTTGACACATCTAATTCCCTAAGGAATCGAATATAGGCTGCCCATGTCAGTCTTAAAACGATCACGGACGTAAGTTTTGGCCGGCTGATTTGTCATGCTTGGCCGCCTCCTGACAAGATTGGACAAGCACCATCATATACACTAGTAGGACAACTAATACTTCGGCCAATCGGAGCCCTCACAATCTGCAAGCAGAGCCTCAAACCGATTGCTCAAAGAAGGTTAGCTACGCGGATTTTAAAAAAAACCTAATTTAGGTTAACGACAACACATTGCTGTCGCAAAACGATCTCGGTCGTCCAACTTGGCTAGCCAAATCGACCGGCCCAGATCTAATTTTAGTTGGCCAATGAAGTGTCAGTATGCTCACCGGCGGCCTGCCTTCAGCCGTGGCCAATCAAATTTCCCTCATCCTGCAACTGACACCTAAAACCGTTAGTTCAAAATAGGTTGGCCACACGACCATAACAGCCTCATTACGGCCAGCGGCAACTCATTACTATTGCAAAACGATCTCGGACGTCCAACTTCGCTAGCCAAATCGACCGGCCTAGATCTAATTTTAGGCGACCAATAAGATGTCTCCATGATCACCGGCCGTCCCTTTTCCATGTGGACCGATCGTCCAAGCCACCCATATGACTCCTGTGCGATTTCCCTAAGGTGGCTAGCCGCGCTACCTACAAGTATCTTAAATGAATTCAACGACAGCCAATAACTACCACAAATCATCTCATCCACTCAATTTGGCTAGCAAATTTAACCGGTCTAGATCTAACTTGGGCCAACCAATAGGAGGTCAAAATGGCTACCAGCCATAACTCTCCTATAAAGGCCGACCAGCTCACCTTTGGCGCACATGAATAGCTCCTGGCAGCTTCCTGAAGATGGTCGGTCATGTTCCTTTTAAGACATTAAGCTCCGCGACTAATTTAAACAAGCTCTATACAACAATGCTTCATGAGCATCGATTATTTTGAGTTTCTTGCTTAAGAGTGATGCTTTATATGCATCAATTACAAATGATATTTTATGAATATTACTTTCACAAATAATTTAATTATTTGACCTAAAAGCATTATATGCTACCCATTTGCGGCAAGTCACACAACTAGACTTGTCACATATGACTGCCCTCCGCGTAGCTTGCGTGCGATTGGTCATAATAATTAGGTCTTATAGGAAAGACCCACTCAGCATCCTGCTGCATATTTTTCTAAAAAAATACTCAAGACATCAAACATGTCGCAAACTGGGGGATGTTCATCAGGGTATTGGTCTGGCGGTTTACAGCGTGCGGTGTGCAACACGCCCATTATGAGAAAGTGTTAGGAAAGGCGGACAGTTAGTGGCAGCAGAGAAGTTGTGGGTGTAAACTGACCAGTCTTCCCCTCATAGTAGGGACGTGGTTTTCAACATTTTACACGATCCCCACTTCTCCATCACTCAACTATTTCCACTTCCTATGAGACCAAGGTGCGTTCAACTATGACTTGTATAAATAGTTTTTCAACCTGAAAAGACGAGGGTACCCCAAATATACCTCAAGCTATTACTTTTCCTTCCTATAAGTCCTTTCACCGAAAGTGATTGTCTATGGACTGAGTCGAGACAATACAACAAATAGGTTCACACTTTGTGTGATCGTCTATGGATACAAGATCGAGACAATACAATAACAAAGTGTGTTTACTTGATACAAAGGTTCGGACTTAACCAAACTCAATAGGATTCACGTATCAAGTAAATAGGAATTAACGTTTGTGCAATTTACTTTAATTATAATAAAACAATTATAATGTGGAAATATAAAGTAAATGACACAACAATATTTTGTTAACGAGGAAACCGCAAATGCAGAAAAACCCCGGGACCTAGTCCAGAATTGAATACTCTCGAGATTAAGCTGCTATACAAAATAAACCAACTTCGTATAGTTGAGACCAAGCAACTAAACATATAGTTCACCTAGTTCCGTCTGTATTCCCATGCCTCCAACCTGTAAACAAGTCACGTACTTGGACCAATTCCTTTGGTTCGTATTCCAAATAGTAAAGGAACAACAAATCTATTTGGTATCAAGTCTCTTCAACCAAGTGATATGAGTTACACAAAGGTTTCCTTGTTTATCTTAACATAAACTCCTTTTCCAGGTTCCAAGATCTATCTTATATTCAATCACCCAAAGGTAATCGTTAAGATTAAGCCAATTAATACCTTTAATCACAAGTAATCGTATTGATGCCGATCTTCCTCAACTATTCTATCAAAATACCCAAAAGGATAAATCAATTATAGTCGGATCCTCTTTTCCCAAACAAGTATTGTGCACACCAAAGATTTTAAAAACCAAGTCAGAAATCTTCAATATCTTCTTTGTCTTCAAATCTTCAATAAACACTTACACACAACTACTTGAATCTCTTGTGATCAATCACACACAGAACGGAGTTTGTTAACAATGGATTATCACAAGATCGTCTTTAGATCTAACAACAGTCTAAAGATCCCTGTCGAAACCTTGAACTAGTTTGAGTGAATCTTATATCAGAAGAGAAGATTCTTAAGTATAAACAAACTAGGTGCAATCAAAGTTCAACCACCGTTAGTCAATCAAATCAATATGAAAACAAAAGATAAACCGCAATATCTAGTTTCCCACTAAAGGGTCGCGCTAGAGCTTATCAATCCCAACGAAGACTTTAAAGTGAGCGGCCGTAAGAGATTTCACCTAATTAGATTACTCTCTTCTCCGATAAGCGGCTTCACCAGTAACAAAAACAAAATAGTAAGTCTAATGTTACACAGGATTAGTTTGCTAGAAATACAAACTCAAAGTATTTATAGACAAGGAAGTTTGGACACCAAGGAATTTCCAAAACCGAAAATATACTCAAGATATTTTTCCATATTAACCCAAATTCGGTTTTCATAATTCCTGTGAATGCACAGTCCAAAAATATGATCGAAATCTCCTTGGAAAATCTTTAACTAGTAAATGCACATTACTAATTCTTATTTTCCATATATAATTAAAAAGATTCTTAACTTATTTAAATTCGATCTTGGGATTTACTTCCTTCTTAGCCATTAAGGAATATCTTTAAATAATATAGAATAAGCATTAATGCACCGTGTTCAAAGTGTGTTGACATCTTACTCTTGCAAGTCTTTTCCATGCTTGCTCACTTGAAACCAATTTACCACACTTCCAAACAAGTTTAGAATTGGTTCATTTGACTTTCAAGAACTATGTGATTGATCAAGTTTACCGTTCTACCAAAACAAGTTTAGATTTGGTTCTACCCACTCAATCACAACTCATGGGTTTACGGTTCTACCAAAACAAGTTTCGGTTCTACCTCCATGTGAGTATTGTGCATAGTTACACTAGCTTACCAAAGATACGGCTGACTAGGTACTAGGATCGGTTCCCTACATATATTTGGTATCTAACTTGTATGCACTGCACATGTCCATAGGATAGGTCCCCCTTCCCAAAAACGTTTTTCACATGTTCATTGGATCGGTTCCCCTTTCTTCCATAAACCTTGTTAAACCTCATACAAGGATCGGTTCCCCTTGTGATGCATTGCACCTCTTACTAGGATCGGTTCCCCTTCTCCCAGTAATAAGTTCAGACACTCACAACCCGATCATACCCCAGGTGATTACTTAAGATCGGTTTCACTAATAAAAGTCATACCAATATATAAGTCAGGCCTCATGTAATTAGTTTTACCAAGAACACAAACAAGTCATGAGCGGTTATACTAATCACACATATTGGTCGTTCATAAGATATGCAATGAAGAACAACCCCAATAACGCCTGGCGATTTCCTTTTCAGTTCACAACACATATCATGAACTTACTTCCTTAGTACACATGTAAACATTGTTCCCTAGGATGAAATCCTCACCTCATACCCATACATAATCACAATAGCATTCATACGATTATGTCGATGTCTTATATACAAAGTTTAATGGTTAAGCAAGAAACTTCATATTGTACTCCTTAATATTATGTCTATCTAGAGTGTTCATGCTTCGCAGTTTTATGTTTTCAATATGCACGACTTGAAAGATACGTTACAGAATGAAACAGTTCAAGTCAAATATCACTAACCTCAAGTGGAAGGATGATGTTGTCGTTGTAGCTCCGTACTTCTTCACTTCTTCAAGTCTTCGCAATACTTGTAATGTCTCATCCTAATACTTTCAAGCTAATCTATACGAAGTTGACTCTAGTACATTTAAATCAAGCGACTCTTAAATGAGTTTTGGTTCACTAAAATATGACAACCAAACTTGACATACCAACGCTTGGTGGGTTCAACCGATCAATGCTCTAACAATCTCCCCCTTTGTCAATTTTAGTGACAAAACTCTTACAATCATATGGATAAACAAATTACAAGAATTCATTACACATACGTTTGATTCCCGAATCCAACAGCACAAAACCTGCATTCATTCAATCCTTAAAATGCAGCAGCTGCACTATAATAACAAAGCTTATACTCCCCCTAAAGGTGAGATAGGTAGATTTTCAATCCGCATGTCTTTTTTATCCCAATCATATGATATGTTACTCCCCTTTAGTCTATGCTTTTCCTCATTCGTAAGATAAACGTTCAAGCACCATTGTCCTCTTCCTTAGTGACACCAATCAACCATAAATTGATACTAGCATCACTTGTTTACTCCATATATTTCTCCCCCTTTTTGTCACAAAAATGACAAAGAACTGAACAAATAAAGGACAACACGAAAAGGATCTTACAAATATCAAAATAGGTTTGCAACCTGTTGAGTCAAGCACGAGGGTTCCAAATACCATTTTTCATAACCAATATCAAAACCGAAACTACAAGGTAATCGCGTTTTGATATGTTATCATGGAAATAATTTCCCGAAGCAATTTTCCCAACTAGTTTAGCAAACCAAAAATCAACTAAGCAACTTAGTCCCTTTGTTAAACCAATTGTATAAATACAACCGCTTCATTCGATAAGACCAAAACAAAGATAAACTCCATTTTTCTCATCAAGTTCTAATTATCCATATAACTTAGACCTTTAGATTTCAAACAAGCCAAATACTAGGTTACTTAACTAGCATTTCCTTGTTTAGGATTTCGGCTAGACTTGAATAACCGAAACCTCCACTTTGATAAGTCTAACTAAGATCAGAATTAACTTAGTTTATCTTATCCGGAATCGAATTGGATTAAATAACTCATCCCATCAACATATTCATTCGTTAAACTATAAATAATTCATACAAACCAATAAATCAATTTTCATAATTATTCACCTCAACCGAATACAATATAAACAACATATATATATCAAGGTTTCACTATTGCACCGAAATTTTGTAAGCCTAAACAATTGATACTACACAATAAAGCAAAATAACAATTGTTTTCCTTAACTGGAAGCAATTAAATTAACATAAACATTAAAGCACCGCAATTGTACCAAATTTTGTAAGCCTAAACTAATGATATCACACAACAAAGTAAGATAACAAAAGTTTTACTTAACCGGTAACAATTGAATCACACACACATCCATACATACATAATGGAATAAACACATCAATTGTACCAACAATTTTGTTTAAGCAAAAGGAATATATATATCAAATAAAAATAGGCTTTTCTTAAAACAGGAAAACAATAAACTAACAAGATTGTTACCTCAATTTCGCATCCAACTTCTCCAAATATGATTTCATCGCTTTCTTCTTCCGGGAGAATTGATATCGAAATACCATTATGTTGTCATTCTCATGGCAAAAAAAAAAAGAATAACAACAACCAACCTTTACCAGAGAAAGGTTGAAAATAGGTTTTAACAATTGCAAGCAAAAGTTGAAAACCGTCGAAACACATATGCTTTTATGCTAAACCAAAACTGATTCAACATATTGTGACTTTTTCACATATTGTTTCTACAGGAATCCCTCATGATCCTTTGATAAATCCTACCAACTTGGGCTAGAACTTAATCCTGCTAAATCAAAAAGTCACCCAAACCATAAGGGTACACAACATATTATGAGATCGAATATCAAGGTAATAAAACCAAAATAAAACATCGCATACACATACATAGCAAATAAATAAAGCATTAAAGTACCGGCTATGTAAATCAAAACTATCACAAGAAAAATTATAAATCAAATAACTTTACTCATAATAGTTTTATACTTATGCAATCATTGAAATAACTTAACAACTAAAGTCTACTCTTATTATTTGAAGAGAAACATAAACTCAAACTTCATTTGTTTGCCCATTGAGAATTCTTTGACATTTTTCTTCAATTTTTGATTCAATATTCCATAACTCGGATTCAATGTTTAGAATTCCTTTATGAGTTTCTGGATTATTCCTGGCAGTAAATGCCATCTGCTTTTGAAAACAGTCAAGTTGTTTACCAATCTTTTCAAGCTGAATACCGAGAGACTTCTTGAAAAACTTAGATGAAATTATTTCAACCACATCCTTGGAGCCATGTCCTCCTATCATTTGGCTCATAACCTTATCAGTTACAGTACTGACCTTTTTCATATCAGTAGAGTTATCTTCCCAAGTATTTTCACATATTCTGGTGATTATACATGGAAACCCGAAATGTCTCTTGATTCCAGAAGACGAGATAGAGTCTAATATCTTTATCATTTAACTGATAATTATCCCACAGATATCTATCTAGGAGTCTTCTTTTAACAGAAAATAGACAAATTCAGCAAACGATTTGTCCCAAACTGACTTGCCTCTTGTACTTGCAAAAATTGTTGCTAGTGAAAGTTTTCCAAAAAACCTCAGATGAAAGGGTATATCCTTTGTAGGTAATTTATCATTTTTCCCAAATAGCCTTCTTTCCAATGATGCATGTTGAAATGTTATCGTGTTCAATTTCAACTCCAGTAATCAAGTGACTACATTCCACATCGTACTTAATATCTTTTGAAATTGTCGAACGATTAATGTAATAGATTCCTCGACCAACAAGAGTCACAAAACTGAGTTTTTTGTGATCAATATTGTGCATCTTTGCATAGAAAACTCTTGCCATATCAAGTGAATATTCTTCAAAATCAAAAATATTTCCCCAGTTTCGATTTTGAACAAACTTTACATAGTCCTTATTTTGGACTTTAGGATCAAACCTTTTTTCAGCAGTAAATTCTATTCCCTTGAAAGTTTCATACTTTTTAAAGCACGAGCTATCTACAAAACGAGCAAATTCATGCTTGTTATCAATACTGTTAGGAAATCTATTCATATCAACCTTATCGATTCAAACCCGATTATCAGTGGACTTAGTCCTTGATTTCCTTTTTCCCATATTTGCGAAAATATGAAAAACCCTAGTTTCGGTTTCTATCAGTCTTCTCCAATATGTATAGACACATAATAAGAGCTTATCTTTTATAGTAAGACTTGAGATCAAAAACCGGAAACAACTAGTTTTAGGAAATACTAGCAAAATTGGAAACCGTGACTTGTGAGAAAACAAATCCGATTTTGTATCTAGGTCTCTCTTTTGGAAAACCGATTTTTCATGGACTGGATATTTATTTTGGATTGATTCCATATTTTTGTTCAAAAGTCTGTTTACTCTTTTCTTACCAAAGATTGATAATATTGCTTAAAACTTACTCAAGAATTTTATAGAGTATACAGATACATGTTTGAACAAAATAAGATATTTTTTAAAAATACCACTTGAATCATAAATCCTGTAAAATTTAAAAATATCACTTGCTTCATTAAAACAGTTGTGAGGTGTATGAAGCAATCCATAGTTAATAGAATTATTAACTGAAAACTCAATCCTTGGAGGATTACATATTTTCCAAAATCGTACCAATAGAGGCAAATCATTAACAGTCTTTGATCTGAAAATGTATAAAAATATACTTTGATAGGCTATCCAAAATATATTTAAGATTCTAGATTTCACAAGAACATAATAGCCGTGGTTCATAAAAATCTTAAGTAGAATCTAATGCATCTTCAAGATACTATCTGTCTCATTGACCATTGAATCATTATTTATCATAATGATAGACAATCCTATGAAAGGATTATGTAAGTCATTCACGACATACATATGCATCATTCCTAACAAGTTTAGGAATAAAAGTATTACATACTTCATAAGTGTTATCCAGCACAAAATCCTGAAGTAGTCAAATCCTGCCATTTTGTTAACTGAATCATTAACCAAACTCAATTCTTATAGGATGGATCGCACCAAACACAGATTGTTAGATCTTTTCGTGTTTTCCCGCTCTGATATCAATTGAAAAGTCGAGGGTACCCCAAATATACCTCAAGCTATTACTTTTCCTTCCTATAAGTCATTTCCCCGAAAGTGATTATCTATGGACTGAGTCGAGACAATACAACAAATCGGTTAACACTTTGTATGATCGTCTATGGATACAAGATCGAGACAATACAACAACAAAGTGTGTTTACTTGATACAAAGGTTCGGACTTAACCAAACTCAATAGGATTCACGTATCAAATAAATAGGAATTAACATTTGTGCAATTTACTTTAATTATAATAAAACAATTATAATGCGGGAATATAAAGTAAATGACACAGCAAGATTTTGTTAACGAGGAAACCGCAAATGCAGGAAAAAACCCGGGACCTAGTCCAGAATTGAATACTCTCAGGATTAAGCTGCTATACAAAATAAACCAACTTTGTATAGTTGAGACCAAGCAACTAAACCTATAGTTCACCTAGTTCCGTCTGTATTCCCACGCCTCCAACCTGTAAACAAGTCACGTACTTGGACCAATTCCTTTGGTTCGTATTCCAAACAGTAAAGGAACAACAAATCTGTTTGGTATCAACTCTCTTCAACCAAGTGATATGAGTTGCGCAAAGGTTCCCTTGTTTATCTTAACATAAACTCCTTTGCCAGGTTCCAAGATATATCTTATATTCAATCACCCAAAGGCAATCGTTAAGATTAAGCCAATCAATACCTTTAATCACAAGGAATCGTATTGACGCCGATCTTCCTCAAATATTCTATCAAAATACCCAAAAGGATAAATCAATTATAGTCGGATCCTCTTTTACCCAAACAAGTATTGTTCACACCAAAGATTGTAAAAACCAAGTCATAAATCTTCAATATCTTCTTTGTCTTCAAATATTCTTAGATCTTCAATAAACACCTGCACACAACTACTTGAATCTCTTGTGATCAATGACACACAGAACGAAGTCTGTTAACAATGGATTATCACAAGATCGTCTTTAGATCTGACAAAAGTCTAAAGATCCCAGTCGAAACCTTGAACTAGTTTGAGTGAATCTTATATTAGAAGAGAATATTCTCACGCATAAACAAACTAGGTGCAATCAAAGTTCAACCACCGTTAGTCAATCAAATCAATACGAAAACTAAAGCTAAACCACAATATCTAGTTTCCCACCAACGGGTAGCGCTAGAGCTTCTCAATCCCAAAGAAGACTTTAAATTGAGCGGCTATAAGAGATTTCACCTAATTAGATTACTCTCATCTCTGATAGGCGGTTTCACCAGTAACAAAGACAAAAGAGTAAGTCTAATGTTACGCATGATTAGTTTGCTAGAAATGCAAACTCAAAGTAGTTATAGACAAGGAAGTTTGGACACCAAGGAATTTCCAAAACCAAAAATATACTCAAGATATTTTTCCAAATTAACCCAAATTCGGTTTTCATAATTCTTGTGAATGCACTGTCCAAAAATATGATCGAAATCTCCTTGGAAAATATTTAACAAGTAAATGCACATTACTAATTCTTATTTTCCATATATAATTAAAAACCCTTAATTAAAAAGATTCTTAACTTTAAATTCGATCTTGGGATTTACTTTCTTCTTAGTCGTTAAGGAATATCTTTGAACAATATAGAATAAGCATTAATGCACCGTGTTCAAAGTGTGTCGACATCTTACTCTTGCAAGTCTTTTCCATGCTTGCTCACTTGAAACCGATTTACCACACTTCCAAACAAGTTTAGAATTGGTTTATCTGACTTTCAAGAACTATGTGATTGATCAAGTACCACTCAATCACAACTCATGGGTTTACGGTTCTACCAAAACAAGTTTTTGTTCTACCTCCATATGAGTACTGTGCATAGTTACACTAGCTTACCAAAGATACGGCTGACTAGGTATTAGGATCGGTTCCCCATATATATTTGGTATCTAAATTGTATGCACTGCACATGTTCATGGGATCGGTCCTCCCTTCCCAAAAACGTGTTGCACATGTTCATAGGATCGGTTCCCCTTTCTTCCATAAACCTTGTTGCACCTTATGCAAGGATCGGTTCCCCTTGTGATGCACTGCACCTCTTATTAGGATCGGTTCCCCTTCTCCCAGTAATAATTTCATACACTCACAACCCGATCATACCCCTTGTGATTACTTAAGATCGGTTTCACTAATAAAAGTCATACCAATACATAAGTTAGGCCTCATGTGAATAGTTTTACCAAGAACACAAACAATTCATGAGAGGTTATACTAATCACACATATTGGTCGTTCATAAAATATGCAATGAAGAACAACCCCAATAACGCCTGGCGATTTCCTTTTCGGTTCACAACACATATCATGAACTTACTTCCTTAGAACACATGTAAACATTGTTCCCTAGGATGAAATCCTCACCTCATACCCATACATAATCACAATAGCATTCATACGATCATGTCGATGTCTTATATACAAATTTTAATGGTTAAGCAAGAAACTTCATATTGTAATCCTTAATACTATGTCTATCTAGAGTGTCCAAGCTTCGCAGTTTTATGTTTTCAATATGCATAACTTGAAAGATACGTTAGGGAATGAAACAGTTCAAGTCAAATATCACTAACCTCAAAGGGAAGGATGATGTTGTTGATATAGCTCCGTACTTCTTCACTTCTTCAAGTCTTCGCAATACTTGTAATATCTCATCCTAATACTTTCAATCTAACCTATACGAAGTTGACTCTAGTACATTTAAATCAAGCGACTCTTAAATGAGTTTTGGTTCACTAAAATATGACAACCAAACTTGACATGCCAACGCTTGGTGAGTTCATCCGAGCAATGCTCTAACACAACCTATTTCAACCGATAACGATTATCAACACAGGTATCCAGAAAACACCAAGAACTTATAGCTTACATTTCGCAAGCAAGTTCCACATTGGTATACAAGTTATAAACAGCTACACCTTCAGACTTAACCATTCTGATCTCAACACCTTCTTCGTTTCCCTCCCTAAGATCAACCCTTATCCTTCATTTTGTGGCCGAAGCAAGACTGGAATAACCATTTCTTGGTTTAGGCAGGATTGTACATATTGATTTCTCGAATCTAAAGTACTCCCGTGCCGTGTATTTTCTTAGGGTTTAGATTCGTTTTTCGGTGGCACACCCAAGTTTACCTTTTCCGGCATAATCAATTTTTACCCCAAAATAGTTGTTAGACCCCCACTTTTTCATTCTTTCCATTCCTCAAGGACGACCTCAGTGATCTCATTCATAGGAAAAGCAAGTTGCATACATCTCTTTCGAAAGAAGGGTACTTTTCTGAAGCACCCATGAAGATGTGATTGGGTCTCTTCCACACTATATCATAAAGCTTAGCATAATAGGATGGGATGGTGAAGCATCCAACACATACATATCGAGGGATGATTTTACCAAGTTTGATTGAAAGGGAACACCAGCATTCAGATACTCAATCTGTACAATCTCCGTCATATTGGGATTCCGCTTAACGACGTCACTTGGGATGCTTTCTTCAACCATTGCATCATAAGGGGCCTTCTCATGAGTTTGGATATGGAGAGACATATCATAATCAATATTAACCATGAAAGGTTACGGGTCGTTTTGCAAAAACCCCGTCAAAAATGTATTTACGCTGCTCTCTAGAAGAACTAAAACTGGCACTAATTGGTGAAGAATCTTGGGGTGAGCTATGTACCAAACTATTTGTACGGAAGTCTTCTATAATGGAAGCCAAAACTCTCGACTACATGACAGCTGAAAACCTACAAAATTCTTCCTGAAAATTTATGAATTCTCGGTGTCAGTCCTTTTCACCCACCAAATGGACTCCGAATCAAGAAATTATTTTTACAGAAGTTAGATCTTCCTATTAGCTAAAGAATGAGAGGTCAACCACCTTATTCCCACATTGGATGGAGATTTTGCGGCTGTTTTGGCAAGAAGACACAAATCTGAAATTTTCATCAAGTCAATACACCAAGGTTGCACTTATGATTAGGCAAGCAACAATAGACGAGCTTCTGCACACAGGAAATCGGGGAAGAGATACTTCACCTAAAAAAAATAGAATAGAAGGAGAAGAATAAATAAACTCACGTACTGTACGTGAGTTCTATTAAAAAGAGAAATCATATTTTTTTGGTCCATAATATCCGATCAAAGCCTTGCTTGTTGCCAGGGTTCGTGGTTATGGCCACCACTCATAGTTCTTTTCAAGGTTCGTGGATATAGCCGCCATTCCTCTCCCTACCAAGATTTGTGCCCTGACCACCGTTTCTCCTCCCTACCAAAATTCGTGCCCGTGGATATCGCTTCTCCTTCCTACCAAGGTTCGTTCCCGTAGCCACTTTTGTTATCGCCAAGATTCGTGGTTGTGGCCATCACTTCTCATCCCATCCCACCAAAGCTCATGGATGTGTCCACCTTTACTCGCTAGACGTCCATCCAACGTCTTCGTTGAAAAAAAGGTCATACCTGCTCCAACCTGGTCGCAGATGTTATCAACGAGATTTTCCGAACCAGTTTATGAGGACATATACTTTATGACATTGAAAGAAAAGATAAGTACTCATTCTTTGTCTTATGAATTTCAAATTTCTTTGAGATTTTCTATACTGTCAATGTCACCATCAAGTGCATACTACGAAACATTATTGTTTCGCGCTAAGCAGGGGACTTAATGTTGATGGTGGAATTTTGACAAGGGAGAAAATTGTAATATTTCCTCTGCCCAGTTGTAGAAAGATGAAATAAAATTATGTATAAATTCCTGACCCGACATCAGAATTATAGATTCGTACTTCTACATCATATTCAACAAGAAAATTGAGAATGCGTATCCAGCTAATGGCCACACTGGCCTCCAATATGCCTGCAGGATTTAAGAGCTTCACCCAGCTGAACTCTCATTATTTTATGCATAAATATATGAATTTTCTTGCATTGATCAGTCTACATTGATGGTGCAAATTATAAATATTCAGAATGAGCTACTACGCCATTTTGAATAAAAGTACTATTATAAGCATACTATTTATTACGAAATCATATTGAACATTACTTCGAGTCGCAGAAATTCCATGGTTGAATTCCTTGAATATGTTCTATATGCTACAAACAGAGTGTCAGCGCCAATATGGTCGTGCTCCATAGCCAGGCTAACCTAGCCGTACTCCGTAGCCAAGAAAATGTGGTTGTGTCTCATAATCCATCCACGGTCATCAACTTCCTAACTAGCCAACTAGCTAGCCAATCCACGACCGCCTTGTATCTTAGCCTGGCCATGCCTTTGGCAACATAATCGTTATCTATCGGCTTGGCCTAGGCTAACTGTCCATGGCTACCTTGTTATACGCCTAGCCTGGATGGCCACGACCATCTTGTCTTACGGTCTAGCCTATCTAGGCACGTCCATCTTATCTCTTGGCCTAGCCATGACTGTGGCCCCGGCCTCCTGTCTCCCGACCTTTCCTAGCCTATCCATGACCTCCTTATTAATCGTCTTAGCTTTTAATTAGCCACAGCCTCCTTGCTAGTCGGCTTATCCTGGCCTAGCCTAGCCACGAACTCCTTGTTAATCATCCTAAGCCTGGCCTATCCTATCCGGCCACGACCATCTTGTCTTTCGGCCTAGATTATCTATCGGTCTACTATCCCCGTGGCCACGATCACCTAGCTTCTAGGCCTGCTATGTTTATATCCACGATCACTTAATTTCTCGACTATTGTCCATGGCCACGATCCGTCCCACCAAAGTTCGTGGACACATCCACGAACTAACATAGACAAACCTCATAACACCCATGGCCATGTCGACTCGACTAGATATCATCTAGGTCGTCCCCCGCGCCACGAGTTGGCTATCTATCAGCTAGGTCGTGCCTCACGCCACGACTCGGCTAGATATCAGCTAGGTCATGCCCCGCGCCACGAGTTGGCCAGCTATCAGCTAGGTCGTGCCTCATGCCACGTCTCGGCTAGCTATCAGCTAGGTCCTTCCCCGCTCCACGACTCGGATAGCTATCATCTAGGTCGTACATCACGCCACGACTCGGCTAGCTATAAACCTGGTGAACTAACTTTTGTGTATTATTATGTTTGGTTGTTTGCAATGCCATCTTAGGGCAAACTCAATATTAGTCACACATAACCATAACCATGGAGCTGAATTGGCTCTTCAAGCTATGCCACTCCGACAAAGCCTGGCTAGCTTAGGCTATTACTCAGTCAAGTGTATCGTGACAATCTGGACAACACTATAGACAATCCATGACTCTACTAATTTCTACGAGAAATCAAAACATGTTACATGGGGGAATAATTTATGGGTATTGGTCTGGTGGTTTAAAACGACGTGGCAACACCCCACGATAAGGAAGTTACAAGTAGTGGTAGCAGTTAAAGGAAGTGGCCAAGTAATTGAGTAATGGTTTACGGTTTCCAAAAAATTACGGCATAACCATACCATTATCTCCACAATCCCTCTTACGAGGAAACAGTGAGTATTCCCTATAATTATAAATAGACTACTTTGTATATTCAGAAGACAGAACAAGCTTATCATTCTCAAGCTCTTCTTCTTTTATAGTTCAACAACCTTACATACACAATTCAATCACCACTGATTTCCTCAACTTTCTTTACCTTCCCTCCCCTAAGATCAACTCGTTTTCTCTCTTTGTAACCAAAGCATAACGTGAACGGCCAACTTCTTGGTTTAGGCTCTTTTTGTACGATTTTGATTTTCGAACCTAAAGAAAGTACTTCGACAGTATATTGTTTTACCTAGGAGCGATTTTTGGGTATTAACACCTATATGTGCATTCTAGTTGGAGAAAATTGAACCTGAATCGGTCTACGTTAATGTGCACATAACTCGATTCTGGTATGGAAGAGATAATTATTTTTCTGTATTTTTTTTTGTTAGAATCGGATTACATGAGCACTTTTATAAACCGATTCCTGTTGCGCAATATCATGAATCGGTTTTTATGAGTGTATCGTGTAAACCGATTCTGGTTAACCGGCTATTTTTAGTTACTATTCGATGATAGATTGTGTATGAAATCATACTCATTCTAAACCCGAGTGATTTTCAGTTGGCGCATAATTTTTACTCGAAATAAAAATTAGCGAAACATGAGAAAGAGTGTCATGACGATGGGCATGCCTTTATTCCTTTTGCTTTTGATACATTTGGTTTTTTGGCTCCAGAGGCGGTTGGACTCCTCAAAAGAGTCCAGAAAGTCATGCACATTAATGTCATGACTCCTGGTTCGAGAGAGTTTGTTTTTCATATGTTATGATTTGCAATTCAAAAAGGGTTTGCGGCGCAGCTTGTTACGTGTTTGCCTATTTTGTCGATGTAAACCTTATTTATAATACATAAACAGATGACTAATTTGAAAGAATAAATTTCACAAAAAAATAAAATAATAATAATACCCGAATTAAAAATGAGTATTAATATGATTTGACACACAATTTCAAAATGAGTATGATTTCATACCCAATATGAAAATAAGTATGAAATTTTATACGCGAACTGAAATCGAGTATGATTTAAATTATGTAATTTTTTTTTATAATAATCGGTTTTTGTGTCATCTGTAAAAATCGATTATGGGTTTTCTTCGTGGGTTGAAAAAACTCAACCCAGAATCGGTCTACGAGGGCATGAACATCAACCGATTTTAGGTTGAGTTTTTGAAGAAAAAAAATCGATTTTTTCCATGTACATTAGCTGATTTCTAAATTAACTTAATCAATTAATCACCCGAATTAGCACTAATTAATCAGGGATAAATTTGCTATCGAGTAAAATAGTTGGAGTCAAAATGTCTTTTTTTTGTCTCGTAGTCCCCAAATAAAATAGAACAAATAAAAGAAAACCTTGCATTTTTAGGGGCCAACAATAAAACAAAATAGGGTCACCCAAACCTAAATTGAGTTCACCCCTTATCCTTTTTTTCGTAATGGCAAAATTGCCCTTTAATTATCGGAAATTAAACATGAATTCAGTAGTTAGTGTACATTTACTTATTGTTAGTAGAATTATTTGAAGTTTTTTTTTTTCCTTCCTCTTCCGAATTTTGGTTCTACCATAATCGATAGATAAAAATCTATTTTACCTACCGATTATGGATGATGTTCTTAAGAAATGATGAACATTAACCAGAATCGGTACATAACAATCATTTTATCTACGGATTCTGGTTAATGTTCATCATTTCTTAAGAACATCATCCATAATCGGTGGGTAAAATAGATTTTTATCTACCGATTATTCTTGATTCAAAAAATTCAATTTTTCTAAAAATTAAACACAATCGGTAGATATTGAACACATTACTACCGATTATGGTAGTACCAAAATTCAAAAATTGAAGATTTTTTTTTCAAAAACTCATTTTGGGGCCAGTATATAATCGGAAGTTTAATTAACTTAAAATACTACCGAATATGGTAATTCTCATTTCAAAGTTCCATTATATAATCGGAAGTTAAGTTCACTTACCTTACTTCTGATTGTTATTATTCCAATATTTGAAAAATTAAGGTTTTTTTTTCTTTCAAAAACTCATTTTGGGGCCAGTATATAATCGGAAGTTTAATTAACTTAGAATACTACCGAATATATTTAATTTTCGAATTTTGGTACTACCATAATCGGTAGTAAATTTAACTTCCGAATGTATACTGGCCCCGAAATGAGTTTTTGAAAAAACCTTAATTTTTCGAATTTTGGAATTATAACAATCGGAAGTAAGGTAAGTGAACTTAACTTCCGATTATGTAGTGGCATTTTCAAATGAGAATTACCATATTTTGTAGTAATCTAAGTTAATTAAACTTCCGATTATATACTGGCCCCAAAATGAGTTTTTGAAAAAAAAAACCTTAATTTTTCGAATTTTGGAATTATAACAATCAGAAGTAAGGTAAGTGAACTTAACTTCCGATTATATAATCGGTAGATAACAATCATTTTATCTACCGATTCTGGTTGATGTTCATCATTTCTTAAGAACATCATCCATAATCGGTAGGTAAAATAGATTTTTATCTACCGATTATGGTAGAACCAAAATTCGGGAATTTTTTTTTCTTCAAATAATTCTACTAACAATAACTAAATGTACAATAACTACCGAATTGATGTTTAATTTCCGACTATTGAAGGACAATTTTGCCATTACGAAAAAAAATGATAAGTT
Source organism: Papaver bracteatum (assembly GCA_023529315.1). NCBI lineage: Eukaryota > Viridiplantae > Streptophyta > Magnoliopsida > Ranunculales > Papaveraceae > Papaver > Papaver bracteatum. The sequence continues at coordinate 185,086 of JAJJWX010003590.1, read as the reverse complement.
TTGAACTCAATTTAGGTTTGGGTGACCCTATTTTATTTTATTGTTAGCTCCTAAAAACGCTAGGAAATAAAATGGCCGGCCCCAACCCAAACAAACTAAGAAGGTTTCTTACTTTGTTTTACAAGCTTATTATAGGGGAGGCATTCTAATAAGACAAAAAGGGTCATTACATGATCATTCAAGGTGTCCCTTATCAAAAGAAAACTGGAAATGACAAATTAACCCTCATTATTGATAACCTAGTTTATTGATGATAATCAAGTTTAGTGTTAATGATTAATTTCACCTATATTAACTCAAAATCAAAACAAACTCAGATTTTTAGAGTTAAAAAAAAAAGTTCAGAGGAGAAGAAAAAGAAAAACTTTTGTGATATTTGTGAAACCCTAGATTTTGATTCACTCAATCAATAAAAGTGATTCCATTGACCCAGTATACTTTTAAATTAGTTCCCATTAGCTTTTTCTCGCTCAAAACTATCTAAAGTACGTAACGAAATCAAAACTTTTAAATTTTCAGAAGGACTTATGGTTGCAATTTTGCTCGTGACCAACCGTAACTCTTAGTTACGGTTCGTAAGTTATCGAATACCAACCGTAACTGGTTAAATTTGGGGAAGATCCAATCGTAAAACCAGTTACGGTTGGTAATTAAATTTGTACAACAGCCGTAACTAAATTATGGTTGGTAACTAATGAATTGAGACCAACTATAACTACCCTATGGTTGGTATGCAACTTAACTTTTGAATCGTAAATCATTACTTGACAAATTCTTAAGACACGGGATTATTTACGGTTGGTATGGTTGTTTGAGTTACAAATCATAACTCAATTACGGTTGATAAATATGATGTAAATACAAATCGTAACTGAACATATTTCTCAAAACTAAGAACTTACGGTTGGTATTTGAGTTAAAACCAACCGTAACATCAACTCAATCTACAGTTATGGTTCGTATTTGAGTTATTACCAACCGTAACTCACATGCAACCAGAAATTTCAATTTAAATTTTAATACAAAACCCTAATTTTTGATACAAAACTAACAAGGGGGTAGTCAAACAAGATTTCTATGGACTTTCATAGATTTTTAATTTGAGTGACTTCTAGAGATTCCCTGAAAATATAGAGATTTTTAGTGATTCTCTGAGAGAACTTTTTAGAGAGTCTTTGTGACTTGTAGAGACAAAAAATGAGATTTGCAGGGACAAAAAAATGAGACTTGTAGAAAGTTTTTGTGATTTGTAGAGACAAAATTGTATAATATCCTACAGTAATAATAAAAGTACCATGACCACCTAATGAAATATGTGTCTATTGTCAAAATAAATCTCACTGCTGTCCCATGCCTAAATTTTCATTCACTTTATTCCGGTCGTCCCACATTTTATTTTCTATACGGAGACAAAAATCATAACTTCTAAACTATATATTTTAAAATCACAAAGACTCACATAGCCGATTTTAAAATATATATTCTCCAATTTAAAAAATCACATTATTCTACATTTTGTCTTGATTACCCCTTTCCAAGTGGCCCTTAAGTGTATTAAGGCACAAGGAGAGAAAAAAATGGTTCACTCCCAAAACCAAAAAATCCCCAAATTTCCAAGTCTCTAGAAATATCACCTCTTGAGGAGATATTTCTACCATGCCTATTTTTAAGGAAAAGTCACTCCAAATCTCTGAAAACAAAATCAATGACTTTCAATTCTCCTTCGAATAACAAGAGCGTTGGAGTAACTCTTATGAAATCCTAATCCAATAACATGGAGTTTCAGAGAATTTAAATGACATGAAACAAGAGATATTAAGAGACTCTCCAAAAGTCTCTATGGACTAACAGTAGATTTGCGAACTCCCCGTAAGTCATTCAAAATATTATTTGACTAACCCCCTGTAACTTAACTCCAACACAATAAACTAAACCCTAACTGGGTTTTTCCAAACGTTTTTCAAATCGCCGGTTAATCGAAGACAATGAAATTTTCAGTTTTGATGGAGGTTACGGTTGATGGAGGAGAAGAGAAGATGAAAAAAAAAACTGATTTGATTTTTTCTGATTCATTAGGTTTAAAAAAACTGATTTGATTTTGGTTGTTTAAAGTGAAAAGGTTAATCTAGTCAATTTACATCCCTTTTAGGACATCCCCTAACCAACTAGAGGGACATTACTATCACACTACTGTCCCTCTAATAAACCATGCCGCCCCTATAAGAAGCTTGTTATTTTATCAATATCAAAATGTTAGGCTAGGTTTGGTAATGCTTTTATTTTTCCAAAAACACTTTCAAAACCTATATATGTCAATAATTTTTTAAATTGGTGTTTGGTAAAAAAAATCAAAGTGTTTTTTACCCAAAACACTTCCCAAATTCCTCAATTTTTAAAAGCTGGAGATGAGGAGCTTTTAAAAGCTACAAAAGCATAAGCTTTGGTCCCACCTAAATTTAATGCTTGATTTACCTTTTTTGTCCCTATTTTATTTTGTAAATGACAAAAATTACTCTTAAATATATATACAATCAATTTTTATTTCTTATATCTTATTCTTTAAATATTATTATATTTTATTTTCAAACTATTGTATGATACCATTTCATTTAATTTGTCAAAAATTAAAAAAATTAAAAAATTACTTAATTTTAGTTTATTTTTTGTTCGAAAATTATATATATTAAAGAGCGGTTAAGTAAAATATTTTTTTTAACAATCATAATAATAGTAATAATCAGTAAATTTAATATTTAATAGTAAAACATAATTATTATTTTTAACCCCAATTAAATTGAATAAAACTATATTTAGAGATATGTCTGTTTTTGTTATTTGCCACAACAGTTGTAGGTGTAAACTATCCACAGGGCTAGGTGGCAACATCTTAAGCTATGATGTACCCCAAGAATGAAGAGACGAGAAGCATAGAATAAAGACTGCCAGGCGCGAGATTTAAGAAGCCACGTGGATCGGGCATGATCGCTCTACAGCTGTCGGACAAGACTTGACTCCAGGCTTCTAATAAAGCTGATAAGACAAGACACGACGGGTCAAACGAGGAGCGATAGTCAAATGGATAAGAAGATACGTGTCACATCGGCCAACTGCAAAGGCGACAGACGAGAAGGGAAACATCGTGCCATGAGAACATCCGAAGGAATCGGCTCGGATGAGATACAGGCGAAGGAATCAAAATACATCGGCCACATGCACAGAAGAAGGGACGACATAAGCTGGCCCGACCACAGAACTTCAGATTAGATGTAATGTGACCAACATCCTAGTATGGTTGTATGTAACCCTTCCTATAAATAGAGGAACTTATATCCAAAGAGAGGTAGGTTGTAAATTAGGAGAGAGAGAGAGATTTGATATCACACCAAGTGAGAAGTGCGTTGATCGTGTAAGGGAGTTGGGGTTAAGAGCAACATCTTTGTAACACTTTGAAGTAATAAGATTCACCCTTTCACCCCCGTGGACGTAGGTAATCATACCGAACCACGTATATCTTGTGTCCATTGTTGAGTCTTTACTTTCATTTTGCATGAGTAGAAGGTTTCTATCCTTTGGATATAGTTTGTAGTAAAATGCATCTACATTTTGGCGCCGACTAAGGGGATCCGACTAAGATCTCCGTATACCTTGCCTAAAAGGCCTTCAGAGACGATCGAAAGCTCCTAAATACACGTTAATGTGTTGTAGTTGAAGCTAGGATGAACTTTGTTGGCCGAAATGATTGTTGTTTTGAGTCATTTACTATGCATGTAAAGTTACAGCAGTAGCAGCGTCTTCACTAAATGTAGCAGAGCTCTTGTTTTTTCTCCCGCCAATAGTTTGATCAACAGAGAATCTTCATAAGCTCACCGGAGACTAACAGTTCGGGTTAGAAGCTAGGTGGAGAATCTGCCGAAAGGATGACTACTTGTTTCCGTTGGTTGAATGAATTTTAGCGTTAAGTAAGTTGTTGAGTGCTCAGGATTACAGAAAGTTTGCGTTTTAGATGTCTCCTCGTGTGATAAGCTGTCAACCGTATGGAGTTTTGCCCGGCGATGTATCATAGGTCATCAGAAAGGTCATAAAGAGAACCTGGGAGGGATGGTCATGATTAGATCTTGAGAAAATGGAGTCTGTATAACTTGATTCGATCCTTAGGGTTGTGTGACGTACTTTTTAATCATAACATGCATAAGTTTAATGATTTGTAGCCTATAGAATAAAGGACAAGCTAACTTGAATGCATAGGTCGGGTACTGAAGGCGACGTCGTACAGAGTAATAGCATAGGGTCTGTCGAACTTTTTCAGCATAGGGTAAAAATAGGGTAGATAGGTGGAACCCACCTAATAACTGGAGCTGTAGTAATTGTGGTGTCAGTCGAACCTTTTCCTCTTTTGTTTGAACTTTTTGTTTGTAAAAGTAGGTCAAAGTAAGATGTTCTTGGTATTTCCCGACGTAGGTAGGGACGATACTCGGCTCACCACACGTCGTGCCCGATGGCTAGCACTTCAGGGACGGGAAGGATGTTGAGGAATCGCACGATAACTAGCAGCAGCATGCAGGCAGGGGTAACTGGGCCGAGGCAAGATGACAGTCAACAACCACCGCCCTAGGAATCTCATGCAGCTGCATGAGGAATTCCAATTGTTGATGAGGAAGTGTATCTGGGACGAGATGATAACACCCTACCATTGGACCAGGTCAGCTTGACCCAGAGAAGAGTGGACCAGGTTGACGGACTCACAGCCTCAGATACCGCTGACGATGAGAAATCGCTTGCAGCACAATCCCAGCGACAACGCGCAAGGCAACAAGTCGAGTACCAGGAAGCCTTAGTAAGGGAACAAGAACGTCTCCGGCAGATTCAATCGGGACGAAGAGCAGCTAGAAACGTCGGCCCTGCACCCACCCACGCAACCGGTCATGCAACTGGTCCAATACTACCCCCACCACCAACATCGATACCACTACAGCCTCGGCTACACCACCCTAATGGACACTCTAGCCATGAAAGCACAGACCCGACACTCTTAGCCATTTTAGAAATTCAAAGAAGGCAGGAGGCGGCATTAAGGGAGCTCCAGTAGCGGAATCTCGCCTTGGAGTTCTAAAATTATCAGTTGAGGAATCAGCAGACTAGATCAAGAGGTTCGTCAAGCCGAGGAACGTCGAGTCGTCATGACCGATCAGGTCAATCACCACCTATGATGGGGCCAAGAAACCCTAATCAGTCCGGGCGATTAGGTCAACCACCACCACCTCCCATACCCCCCCCCCACCCACACACACAAATATATGGGCCACCCGAGGACTCGTCCACTGACGAGGAAAGGCGAGGAAGGGACGGACGACAGGATCGAGCAACATAAGCTAAGTTTAAGGAATTGGAGGAAAAAATCAAGGAGCTCTCAGGTGGAAGCGAAGAGAACAAATTGGCAGAGATTATGAGCGAAGCCGAGAAGACGCCCTTTTCTCAAGAACTCGAGCAAATGTCGTTCCCACGAAAGTGTACTTTACCTACATTTCCTTCTAGATTCGACGGAACAGGCGATGCGATAGAGCATCTAAATATGTACACCATGTCATTGATCCAGTAGAAGAACAACCCGATAGTCATGTGTAAATTCTTTCCAGCTAGCCTGGAGGGCGAGGCGCGAGATTGGTTTTATTCGCTCCCACCTGGGTCGATTAACGGGTATGATATGCTAGTCGAGGCGTTCCTTGAGATCTACATGCACAACAGTCGACCTCGGCCAATAATGAACAAGCTGTTTACCCTCTCCCGAAGGTTCAGAGAGCCCTTAAGAACCTTGACCGATAGATGGAGGAAACTATATACTGAAATCGGAAAAGTATCGGTGGATCAAGCCATCTTTGGATTTGAAAACGCATTGGGGATATCGGACCCCATCTGGATAGCCATGTTCTCTAAAAAACCGAAAACCTTAAAGGAGATGAGAAGAATGCAAGAGCATTACATCGCCCTGGAAGAAATCCAGGCCGAGTCAAGAGATAGAGGAGTACAGGAAGATAGTGCTGAATCTGGTATGGAAGCTAAAACGGTCACAGACGATCCTACTAGGCGTCCAGAAAAGAGATCGGATCCTCCCCCGAGGAGCGGTGAGAAGAGAGAATGGATGTCCAAAGGGAAGAAGCTGAGACAGGAAGCCCGATCATATACCCCCATGAATGCTTCCTTGGAGGAGGTATTCAAGGAAGTCGAGAAGAGGAACGATATCAACTACCAAGCGTCAAGGGGAGTCCAGTTTCAAGAGACCATGGATCACCCTGAATACTGTCACTACCATCAGTATAGGGGCCATTCCACTAACAACTACCGAGAAGTAAAAGATATTGTACATAATCTCATCCGAGATGGGTATTTGAGGCAGTTCGTCCGACAACCACCTCGGCCGACGACAACACCCGATGTACCGGTTCATCAAGTTCGTATCGATAGGACGGCTCAGTTCGTGAGTACCATTTTATACTCAGCTATTCAAGGATATGCTCTCGGCCCGGTAATCACCTCTAGGATCCACAAAAGGGACCATGATGGTAAAGAATTATTTAGCGTAGCCAAGGAATTACCTATGGGACCTTGGATGGTGCAACTCATTTCGTTCTCGGCCAAGGATGTCCCAGCGAATGGAGAAGCACACAGTGATCCCCTGGTCATCACCTTATTGATCGAGGATTGGGGAGTAAGGAGGATTCTGGTGGATAGCGGGAGTTTAGTCGAGGTGTTATTTTATGATACCTTCAGAAGAATGAAACTATCAGACGATATACTCGTCCCCTCAACGTATCGCATCTACGGCTTTAATGGAACAGTAACCATCCCTAAGGGCGAAGTAACTTTGAGAGTTTCGGATGGTGGTGGCTACCTTGACACACTAACCACCTTTTGTGTGGTCGACGTCGCCTCACCTTATGAAGCAATTATCGGGCGACCTTGGATCGCTGGGATTAAAGGGGTGGCATCAGCATATCATCAGAGATTAAGGTTTTCGACTTACAAGGGAGTAGCTGAAGTTATGGGCGACACTCAAGTGGAGCGACAATGCATACAGGTTGACACCGAAATCAATGAAAATCGGCGATCTCAACAAAGACGAAAGAAGAAGGAAGCCAAAGAGGTTAAAGCTGCAGAGGAATTGGAGGATATTATTTCACAAGTGGTCATGGCATATGAGACCCAAGAGCAAGATCCTTTATAGCAATCAAAGGAAGCGTCTCTATTCCGAGAAGCCAAATCAAATTTCTCGACAATTGAGCCAACTCGGGAAGTGATCTTGGGGACGGTAGAGGAGCCGAAGGTAGTAAGGATCGGGGCATTGCTATCAGAAGAGCAATCAAGTCAACTCACTACGGTATTAAGGGAAAATTTAGATGCATTTGCCTGGGAAGTACGCTATTTAGAGGGCATTGACCTAAAGGTCTGCTGCCACCACTTAAAGATTGATCCAAAGTTCAAACCAGTCAGGGAAAAAATGAGGCATATCGCGCCAGAATTACAGACAGCAGTCGAGGCCGAGCTAAAGAAGATACAAGAGTCCGGGATAATCAGGAAATCCCATTACCCACAGTGGATATCTAACATGGTTGTGGTACCAAAAAAGAAAGGAGGAGTCAGAATATGTATTGATTTTAGTGACTTGAACAAAGCCTGCCTGAAGGACAACTTCCCCCTTCCCATCATAGATCAACTAGTAGAATCGATAGTCGGATATGAGGCGATGACCCTAATGGATGGACACATGGGCTATAACCAAATACCGTTGGCGTCCGAGGACCAGGAGCATACTTCCTTCTTCACACCAAGGGGACTGTATTGTTACACCAAGATGCCATTCGAACTTAGAAATGCTGGAGAGACATATCAGAGATTGGTAGGCGACATGTTCGAAGAAAAGATCCATAACACCATAGAAGTTTACGTAGACGACATGTTAGTCAAGAGTCGCCGATCTAAGGACCACATCTGAGACCTTCGTGAGATTTTTCAGACGATGAGGAAGCACAAGATGAAAATTAACCCCGCCAAGTGCGACTTTTGGGTTACATCAGGAAAATTCCTAGGGTATATCATCACCCCCAGAGGAATAGAAGCAGATCCCGAGAAGGTTAGGGCCGTCCTAGAAATGCCATCTCCCGCGACAGTAAAAGATGTGCAGAAGCTAAATGGTTGTATAGCGGCATTGGGGCGGTTTGTATCACGGTCATCGGACAAATGTAAGGCCTTTTATGACATTTTGAAGAAAGGAGAAAAATTTTAATGGATGGATGCCAGCGAAGAGGCCTTTCAAAATATCAAGTTACACCTAGCTAGCCTCCCGGTTCTGCAGAGGCCCGAGCCAACAGAAGTTCTTACCCTATACCTAGGGGCGACGCCATATGCCATTAGTGCTGTACTAGTAAGGACTGAGGGGAATGTAGAGAAGCTCGTATATTTCACCAGTAAAATACTAAGTCCGACCGAGAAAAACTATAATAGAATGGAGCAGATGGTACTTGCGCTAGCCTTCGTCGCTTTTAAACTCCGAACATATTTTCAAGCTCATCGTATACGGGTGCTCACCAAATCGCCTATCGAAGCAATTTTGGACAGTGCAGGGCGATCAGGAAGAATCTCTAAATGGGGAGCCTTAATCAAACAGTATGATGTCGTGTACGAGACAAGAACGATGATCAAAGGGCAGGTAGTGGCCGAATTCTTGGCGGATTTCCCTCTTAGTGATGAACACGAGGTGGAGGATATACCGGGGATGATGGAAGAACAAGAAGAACCTGTTGATCTGCTAGCCGCTAATAGTCCTACACGGTGGGAGTTTTCGTCGATGGGGCATCGAACAATGAGGGATCGGGCCTCGGTCTAGTATTCACCACGCCCAAGGGGAGGAAGATGGTACATTCATTTAGAATAGAATTCAAGGCAACAAACAACGTCACCGAGTATGAAGCGGTAATCCATGCTTTACGAATAATTGTGGAAATGGGACTGCAAGAGGTCCGCTTGACAAGTGACTCACAATTGGTGATCCGGCAAATTACGGGCCAATATGCTACACACGATCCTGTGCTGCAAAAGTATTAGGAGCTCGCCCAATTTTACATCAACCAAATACCGAACATTAAATTCCGCCACATTCGTCGAAAATATAACAGGCACTCGGACGCTCTATCGTACATCGCCTCACAACTAGTAGACCCCAGCATCGAAGGCATCCGTGTTATGAGGCTCATTACCCCTTCAATCCCAGAAACACCCGAAGTACGGATCAATGTTGCTATTAACAAAGCTGAGCGATACAAAGAGGGCGATTGGAGAAAGACGATACATCAATACCTGGAGACGGGCGAGCTACCCAAGGGTCGGCCCGATATAAATAAAATCAAAAGTAAATCGGGCGCATATGAGTTAAGGGAAGGGATTTTATATAGGAAATCTTACTTAGGACCACTCCTACGATGTTTAAGTAAAGAAGAGGGCCACATAATCCTGCATGAATTACACTATGGAGCCACCGGAAATCACAGCTCGGGGAGAAGCTTATCGGCCAAGGCAAAGACAATGGGCTACTTTTGGATGTACATGAACGAAGATGCAAAGCAAATGGCGAAATCTTGTGAAGAATGTCAGCGGTTCGGGAAGAAAATCCATGCTCCAGGAGTACATTTAAACTCAATTATAAGCATGTGGCCCTTTGCTAAGTGGGGAATAGATATTGTCGGACTATTGCATGTAGGAACATGGCAAAGGAAGTATTTTATCGTGGCCACAAATTACTTCACCAAATGGGTAGAAGCTGCACCACTAAGATACATCCGAGACAAAGATGTCTTCAAGTTTATCTGGGAACATATCATTTGCCGCTTTGGGGTCCCCGCAGCTATCGTCTCCGATAATGGAAAACAACTACAAGGCGAGAACATTGATCTTTTGTTCAACACTTACAACATCAGGAAGAGTAAAGCTACCCTGATTTACCCCCAGAGTAATGGGAAAGCCGAGATCACTAACAAAACTATCACTGATAATATGAAGAAGAAATTGGATGGGGAGTACGGTAATTGGTGTGAGGATCTATATAATGTCATATGGGCGTACAGAACCACACGAAGGGAAGCTACGGGATTCTCTCCGTTCATGCTTACTTACGGAACCGAGGCGATCCTACCTACGGAGGGAATGATCCCTACCACAAGGACAGAAGCTTATAGGCAGAACGTCTCGTACGATCTAATTCTGGCAAAACTCGACGATTTGGAAGAAACAAGAGAGATGGCACTACAAAAAATAGAGAACTATCAAAAAATATTACAGCGAGAATACAACAAGCGCGTTCGACCGAGAGAATTTCACCCAGGGCAACAAGTGTTGAAGTTTTTGGCTGAATGGGAGCGAGACAAAAAGGGCGGAAAACTAGCACCAAAGTGGGGCGGGCCATATATAATTGCGTCTATGGCAGGCGAGGGATCGTATCGGCTACTGAGACTCGACGGAACGAAAGAGCTCAAACCATGGAACATCAAGTATTTGAAACTCTACCACCCCTGAAGGGCGATGAGGAGAAAAGGTAAGCATACTTGTCTTCTATCTCTTTGAAACTGTGAGGGGTATGAGATAGGGCATGGGCAACTAATGGTAATTCGTACTCGGGGCAAAGCCAGTGTGGAAGTGCCGAGGTGACTTACACTCGAATGGTCATTCGTACTTGGGGAAAAGCCAGTGTGGAAGTGATGAGGTGACTTACACTCGAATGGGCATTCGTACTCGGGGCAAAGCCAGTGTGGAAGTGCCGAGGTGCCTTACAGTCGCATGGTTATTCGTACTCGGGGCAGTGGCAGTATGCAAGTGCCGAGGTAGCCTAAGGGTTATGGTGGTTGGAAACCAGTTCCAAAGGTTGTTAACACGCGAGGTCTTCTCATCCATGTGGCCTACTTACATTTGAAAGGTAGCCTCCATCGCAGGTGGCTGTGTCCACTTGCCCGAGATTGGTTGGTCGATAACCTTTCGGGGATATCGGGCCTAGAACTAGGTTGACTGGTACCCTTCCACTGAATCCAAGAGATAGTGATGAGATACCCCAATCAGGACATGGCATTGGGCCCGGTGACCCTCCTTGTTGGGTGTGTTCGACAGAAAAGGTTAAAATACTAACGTACTCAATTAACAATTGCAGGAATGACATACGAAGCAAAAACTAAATCGATAGCGTCATGCGCCCATTAACAAAGTACGGAGAGTGTCAAGCAACCATGCGAAATTAAAAGTATAAATAAAACAGAAAGCATCGGCGACGCAGCACCCCCATTTAAACAAACAAGCAGTATTTCAAAGGTAAAAAGGGAAGAGGTGTTCAAAGCGATTTACAACCCAGAACAAAGGGCGAATTAGTGATGCAGCACTACAAAAAGAGAAATCAAGCCTTGGGAGGAATCGCGCCAGCCCTATTCTGCGCGACCTCGCGCCGTTTATTCTCGACCCACTCCTCAATGCCCGTCCGAACCTTCTCTTCCACCTCCTCTGCATGAGCGACGCGATCCTCCTCGAGATGCTGGGTAAGCTGAGAAGCAGTTTCCTCGGCATCGGACAGCTTGGAACCCAAATCGGCCTCGACCTGCTTCAATCGTCGGACCTCTAGATCCAACTCCTGAGAACGTTTTTGCTCGGCTACAGGATCACAAAGACAGAGCATTATTCAGTAAACACGGTTTAGCAATTTTGCAAGAATAGGGCGTAATCTAAATCTAAGGAACGGCCTCAACACATCATCTAAGAGACCTGAAAAGGCTGGTAACACTGAATGATGCGACTCTACCGAGTTGGACAACTCATCCTCGGTCTTGGACAACTTCATGGTTAACTCGTTATAGTGCTGCTCATTGAATTCGTTGCCGGGGCATTACTTCTTATGTTCACCCCACTCGGCCATTAAGCGGTTGCGCGACACCTGAAGTACTGAAAGTTGCGACCTAGTCCATTCAAGTTCTCCCACCACTTTTTCAAATTCACCCACTTTGCCCAACAAATCCCTGTTTGCTCGCTCTACTACATTTTTGTCCCTCAAAATTCGTCGGCGATCCTCGTGGAGGTCTCGATTCTTCAACTGTAAAGTGTCTACCCGCTGCCCTAAATTTGTGGCTAGAGCAGCTCTCTCAGCAGCAAGACGTTGAGAAGAGCCCAAATGAGCCCGCAAATTGTCTATCTCTGCAGGGTCATACTCAAACTGACGATATCGTTCTAGCTCGCCCTCAAGATTTTCGATCTCCTCAGTTTGGCGATCTATTTTGCCATCTTTGTTTGCCATTCGCCGACAGAGATTCTCCACTAAATCCTTTTCAATATCCCATTTCCTCTTCATGATCCTAAACTCCGAAGAAGCGTCTAAACCTCCTCGGCTAGAAGAAGGATACCCGACTCAGGATACTGGTGCGATAAACTCAATCAACATAAGTTAAAAGTTAAAAAATTATGACATACCTTGGGCATCAACGAGTTTAATTTCTAGCTCGCGCGCACGACTTCTCTCGTTCTGCAATTGAAGTTGGAGAGACTCTAGCAGCAGCCTTTCTCTGCGGCGATTGGCGGCATCCAAGCGTACCCGATTCAGGATCTAACACAAGTAAACATGATTAGGTTGTAGGCGACAAAAAGGACGGAAGTAAGAAGGGGGCATCACCGAGCTGAGCCGAGTTATACACCACCGTGTCAAGAGTCTGGGCGATATCGCCATAGTGGGGCACCGCATTAAGCATTTCTTCATCAGTATATGCTCCAAAGTCGGGGGAAGTAAGCACTCCCAGAGAGTTCATGATAGGACCCGAGACAGTAAAAGAGGTTTCAACACCAGACGAGGACCCACCGGTAATCTGGGGCAGACGATGAAATACTTCTGATTCACCATTAATAATATTTCCTGGCTCGGGCGCCTTCAGGGGTTCTTTTTTGTCGGCCAATTCAGGATTAACGACCACCTCAGGACCAACATTCTCGCCCATCTCCTTCCCCTCGCCCTTGTCACCCGAGAGATCATCGCCGAATAGGTCATCTTCATCAGGAATATCGTAGATTGGTTTCTTCCTTTGCTGAGGCTTGGAAACCTGATTGCCCCTAAGAGGATTACGCCTAAGGGGTTGAGGATCAATCTCCTCTATATCGGCCTCATCACCATCGCGCCTAGGAAATTTCTGCACAAGGCTTCTCGTCAGAACATGTGAAGGCAAAAAACAGGGGCAAGTACATGTACTTATAATAAAATCACTATGTTTGTTACCTTCCCCTGGTCTTCCTCAACCCTTGTGCTAGCACCTCTTTTCTTCGACGATCCGGCAGTCTTGGTAGAATCGCCCTGAGGTTTTAATAACAACAAACAGCCAATTGGCATCAAGGCTAACAAGATAGAAATCGAGAAAGGAGGAAGGAGACACATACCTTATCAGCCTTGTCATCATTAACCACCCAGAAAGGATATGGCTCGGAGGGAAAAGGAGGAGACGGGAAACTACCATGCATAATGGGACCTCGGACGAGAAGCGGAACTCGGGGATAAATCGGATCATTGGAGTGGAGGGGTCGCCTGTTAGAACCCTGGACGAGGGGATCAGCATCCAGCGCCATTCTTTCAACATTCTTGGGCATAGTTTTGTGATGGTGAGGACTAGCAGCAAAACCTGCAAGGTCGCCTAAGGTTGAAGTACCAGCTCGATAGTTAGCAAGGAAGTCGGCAACGGTATATTCTAGAGTGTCCTCGGGCTTGTAGGTCGACCACTCGGCGGTAGAATCGCAACCATCTCGGCGAGCTCTCCACTCGTCCATAATTCGGAAAGTGTTGCCAGTCCATTGAGCTAAAGCACGATAAGGCTTGAGCTGGGAGAGAACCTCATAGTAGAAAGGGCTATCAGGGTTGTACAAGGGAAGACGAAGGCCTAGCTCCAGTTGGCCCTGAGTGATAACCACACAGTTAGCTGATTGCTCGTGCTTCTCCATATCGTACTTCTTCAAGAGGCTGTTTCGGCCCGAGACAAGGGTAACTTCGTAATTTTGAAGATCGTACTTCTCCTTCAACTGCTCAATGAACTCTTCATCAGAGAGGTCTTTCACCCTTTTCTCAGACCTGCACGAAATAGAAGGAGAGCTATCAGGAAAGATAGATCTCATGGCGCGATCATCGTACTTAGAAGGACTATCAAACAAAAACAAAGAAGCAAGGGAAAAAGCATCAAACTCGAAAAAAACATCATCGACAGACCTTTTTTCAGTCATGGAGGGAGAAGAAGCCATGGACGCGAACAGTGCAGAACTGATAAATCGGTGAAGAAGGCTGGGACGACGAGAATGTAACCACATCTACTGTAAAAATCGATGAGGATAAGGTGAAAGAAGAAAACCAAGAAAACAAGGACTTTTATAAGAAGAAAGTAGTGAAGAAATCTCGAAGAAAAGGTTGCAGCGGCGGGGAACTGGAAAAGAAAGGGTAAAGAAGAAGAAAGAGAAAAGGAAGCAGGCTATTTAAAGTGGAGAAGTTGTAACCGACGCCGACGGTTACAGGTAATAAAGTGGAGTTAATGGGGTACTGCATGACAGAATTTGCGGCATGGACGAGGACGTGGGCAGCTGGGATGACTTTCTTCCACTCGTGTCTGCCACACGAGCGAAAGAAGGGGCATAAATGTAGGTGTAAACTATCCACAGGGCTAGGTGGAAACATCTTAAGCTATGATGTACCCCAAGAATGAAGAGACGAGAAGCATAGAATAAAGACTGCCAGGCGCGAGATTTAAGAAGCCACGTGGATCGGGCATGATCGCTCTACAGCTGTCGGACAAGACTTGACTCCAGGCTTCTAATAAAGCCGATAAGACAAGACACGACGGGTCAAACGAGGAGCGATAGTCAAATGGATAAGAAGATACGTGTCACATCGGCCACCTGCAAAGGCGGCAGACGAGAAGGAAACATCGTGCCATGAGAACATCCGAAGGAATCGGCTCGGATGAGATACAGGCGAAGGAATCAAAATACATCGGCCACATGCACAGAAGAAGGGACGACATAAGCTGGCACGACCACAGAACTTCAGATTAGATGTAATGTGACCAACACCCTAGTATGGTTGTATGTAACCCTTCCTATAAATAGAGGAACTTATATCCAAAGAGAGGTAGGTTGTAAATTGGGAGAGAGAGAGACTTGATATCACACCAAGTGAGAAGTGAGTTGATCGTGTAAGGGAGTTGGGGTTAAGAGCAACATCTTTGTAACATTTTGAAGTAATAAGATTCACCCTTTCACCCCCGTGGACGTAGGTAATCATACCGAACCACGTATATCTTGTGTCCATTGTTGAGTCTTTACTTTCATTTTGCATGAGTAGAAGGTTTCTATCATTTGGATGTAGTTTGTAGTAAAATGCATCTACAAAAGCAATGGTTGAATCTACTATTTTACCAAACACACTTTGATTTTTAATCAGCTTTAACTTTAATTAATATTTTACCAAACGTTTAACTGTTTTTTTCTCACAGCATAACACAACAACGCACAGCAGAAAAGTGCTTTTACAAAAGCTGCAGCAATACCAGCAATTCCTCTTTTCACTTTTTTTTTTTTTTTTTTGCTTAACCGAGCCACCAGCTTTTTTCTTTGCTAAGCGATTCAAATCGGATTACTGCCCCATCCTTAAAAAAGTTCCATCAAAAAATTATCCACCAACGGAAAGGAATCTCAGTCTCAGTCACTTCGATTTCCCCCCAGGTAGACACAGAGTTACAAGAAGAAGAAAATAAATGTGGAGAAGATACTTGAGTACTAGTAGGAATGGAGTACCAGGCGCAGTATGGAAGAAATGGGATGCAGTAATCGTAGGTGGAGGTCACAATGGTCTTACTGCAGCTGCTTATTTAGCTCGATCAGGGCTTTCTGTTGCTGTCCTCGAGCGACGTCACCTCATTGGTGGTGCTGCTGTGACTGAAGAACTCATTCCTGGTTTCAGATTCTCTCGTTGTAGTTACCTCCAAAGCCTACTCCGCCCTTCTATCATCAGGTAAGGTTTCTAAACATTTTTGACCGAGCTTTATGGTTTTTCATTATTTATCTATCTTATCTTCTCATAAAAAAAATATATATATATATATATATATACAAAAAGGGAATTGGAGCTAGGAAGACATGGATTGAAGATGTTAAAGAGGAATCCATCATCGTTTACGCCATGTGCTGATGGACGTTATCTTCTTCTAGGACCTGATTCTGAATTAAATCACTCTGAAATCTCTAAGTTCTCCAAAAAAGATGCCGACGCTTACCCAAGGTTTCGCATTACCACCGATCTTACTTTCGTGGTTATTTTCTTCTAACGCTTTTTACTGTGTATGATGTGTGCTGATTAATTGTAGTAGATATGAGGATCAATTGTTGAAATTTTGTAATTTCATGGATTTGCTTTTGGATTCACCGACTCCCGAATCTTTACATGGTGATCGTTCATCTTTTGCTGAACGAATGAAAGATAAGTTGCAAAAATCAGCATTTTGGTCTCGATGTTTGCGAGAAGCTATGTCCATGGGACAAAAGGACATGGTGTAAGTGATCATTTAACTGTTGTTGGATTTTATTCTCCTGTTTACTCTTAACAAGAAATCTCATGTTTTTTGGGTTTCGTTTTATCTTTCAAATACAGGGATTTTATGGATCTTTTACTATCTCCATCGTCAAAGGTTTTGAATAACTGGTTTGAGGTTGTATATTTTCTAAATTGGGTACATTACTATAAGTTTTGTTTAATAAGAGAGTAAGGGTTACTATGCGGTGTTATACTTTCTCGTAGTGTATTTAGTATGCATTTATGAGCTTTAATTGAGTTGAGAATGCATTCATCCACTATTTGATTTGAGAATGCATCCATCCACTATTTTGCAGGGAGATGTGCTGAAGGCAACACTTGCAACAGATGCTGTAATTGGGAGTATGGTAAATTTCTGAGCTGTTCTTCAGGTTTCAAAACTTTTTATGTATCGAAAAACATATTTCACCTAGCTAACAATTAAAAAACATTTTAGATGGAATTCTTTCTTGACCCTGACAATTAGAGTGAGAATTTCAGAACATTCAGTTCATTCACCCAACAACAATTTACTTCTTTTAAGTTGAAATAATTAACCAATAGAAACCTTCAAAAGATTGTGTCATCATTGATGATTGTTTATTTGGTTCCTTCCTTTTGCTTTACAAGGCGAGTGCCCACACACCAAGTAGTGGGTATGTTTTGCTTCATCATGTGATGGGGGAAACTGATGGACATCGTGGTGTTTGGTCGTATGTATCTCCTTCACAGCTTTTTTTCATACATCATATATATATATACCTTAATGATACTTTTGCTTTTACAAACTTTAATTTCTGTAGGTATGTTGAAGGTGGGATGGGTTCAGTATCCTCAGCGATAAGTAATGCTGCTAAAGAAGCTGGTGCTCATATTATAACAAATGCAGAGGTGTAGTAGTCCTTTAAAATCTCCTATCTCAAATATCATTGTGAAATTATCAGATTGTTTTCTGAACTCTTGATATCTGTCTCTAGGTTGCTCAATTGATGATCGATAAGGATTCAGTAGCTGTTAATGGGGTTAGTCATTCTTTCTTGTGGCCTCTAGAAAATTTCTTGAAGTAATAAAATTCACATCATGATTGGATGTTGGCTGTAATATCTCTAGGTACTGCTGAAGGATGGAACTTTGGTGCATTCTTCTACTGTTTTGTCGAATGCAACTCCCCACCATACGTTCACGGTAAATAGTTAAGCAGCGATGATTTTGTTCTGAAGTATAGTCCGTTGATAAAAGAACCACCAGAAATAAAATTGAGGCCTTGAATTATTCAACTACTTGAATTGATTTTCTGTCTGACCAGTGATCACCTTTCTGACTTCTTTCACAGGAGTTAGTGCCTCAAAATGTGCTTTCAGAAGATTTTCAACTTGCAATTAGGAACTTAGACTACAGCTCTGTAAGTATTTTTGGTTTATTGAGAAAGAAAGTCACAGCTCACAATAAAGTAAAATTAGGGATTATTGTAGTCACTGTGGTTTATATATGGCAGGGCACGACGAAAATAAATTTAGCTGTAGATAAATTACCACAATTCAAATGTTGCAACCCTTGTGGTAGTGAGGCAGGTCCTGAGCATATGGGCACCATTCATATTGGTGCTGAAAGGTACGCTATATAGGCTACTAGATCTTAACCCGTGCCGTAACGGCACGTGATGTTTTGTCTCTAATACGATATTGTTCACAATCCTCTTTCTTCATTTTATTCGTGAGTAATTATTTTGATATTCAAATAGGTTTTGGGAAGCAAAATGGGTTACCTGATCTTTTTATTTTTTACTTAAGCATGTTATTCCAATTTATTATCTGGACGGAGTAATAATGTTGTGCCAACATGAAAATAAAACAATAAATACAAAATTTCCCCATTTATTGTTCCATCATTCCATAATTTCAAACTTCAAAAAGAATATTTCATCTAACAATACATATACCTAAACTGACAATCCAACTCCATGATGTTTATGAATACATTTGTTCCGAAATTATTGATAACTAAGGCTCTAAGGAGTGAAGCAAAAACCCATAATATTTTCCCTACTATAGATAAACACTTTATTTATTTTTTTGCAAATGTGAGAGTTATAAAAATGAAGAACCCTTGGCTATTGGAAGGCTGAGATATACACATGTGAGTTGAAAAAATAAACTTATAATAGTAAATCAAAACATGTGTAAGATTCTTTCTCAATCATATTGATAACATAAAATTGAAGAAATTCGTGGATAAAAAGATTTCACACCAACTATGCTAAGTAGTGCATGAATGACGTTATCACATCTAGTGTTACTCAAGTAATTTGGAGTTCTAAAGAGCATAGTCAACTAACCTTCCGAAGAAAAAATATTAGTTTCAAGGTAGAGCTGACACAAACTTCTGTCGCCTTCAATGTATACAACACACATTGGGTTTAATCGGCCTTGAGATTAAACAAATACCCCAACATTAGTCAAATAATGTCTACAAATACGGGATCGAAACAAAGTGCTAACGGGAAAAATAAGAGACTAACATCAGTTCTACAAAGAAAATACCCTATATGTATCAAAGTTTGTTAACCAAACATGTACTCAAATTAAAAAGTCATCAACTTAACACAAAAATATAAAAGAACCCAAGTTAAATCAATACTTGCATAAACAAAACTTATAAGAGAATTTTGTAATTATTAAATACCTTTAAAATCACTATTAGAGATTTAATTGCATGCCTCGTTAAAAACTACGGTATGACGAAATCACCAGTTAATCAGAGAAATTTCACTTGGATATGTAGCAATTCAGAGAAGTTTACACTGGTGGTGATGCGTTCCATCTAAGTGTTGTTCGATTGATTATTTTTTTTAGAAGGTTTCGGTTTTCATTGGAGAAACCGAGAGGGAGCGTTTCATTATATTCATTATCATTCAGAAATCCAAGACCAACTCGCCCTTTGCTTACGGGATCTCAATACAACCTTAGATTATCTATTCGACGAAGAAACCTTGATACTAAATATGTAGTTTTTAGTGTTATTTATATATAACGTGATATCCAAATGTTTTTTTCTTATTCTTAATTTTCATGTATTTTAACCGAGTTTATATTAGCATTAAGACGATCAACCACATTTCTAATTTATAGTGTTATCCTTTTGTAGCAGCACATAATTAACATAGTCAATTACTACTTATCAAAACCGGCCAGTACCACAAATCACCAGATATCACTTCTTTCTCCACCAACACCATTTTCCATCCCTCGTAGAATATAGGGCACACTTATAACTTTTAATCCCACACGTCATGTATAAAGTTTAGATTTAACAAACTTAGGTCGTCAATTAATTTATTCAACTATATGTTTTTGTTAATACTGAAAATCATGCGTACGAACGGTTATCAAAGATAGCAGTGGTACCAAAAACAACCATTTTGTCTTATATGATTTGATATCATCCCAAAAGTATTTGTTATCCGCCTTTTTTGATCGTGTCAAAAACAACCAACTATACTTTTCACAATACAATGTTACCTGTCATGTAAAAAAATTATTATTTTTGATTCAAAAAGAAAAAACCAATACCACCGCCATTAAAACCATCCAGCGCCACTATTTCTTCCGCCAAAACTAATGTTACCGCCTCCACCACTTAGTAACACCTTCCACCGCTTCCACCACTTCTTCTTCTACTACCACTACCACCACCACCACTAATATCTATTGAAATAATTTTTGTCAAAATTATTATTTATTGATGGAGATATGTATTAATATTAATTAAGGGATATTTATGATGTAAAATTAATAAATCATTTATCATGAGAAATTAATGAGACATCAATTAATAAAACACTTATACTAATTAATATTTAAGTCGAACAAACCATAACCATAAATTTATCTTCTCTCTAGACAAATCACTTATACTAATTAATAAAACACTTATACTAATTAATATTTTAGTTAAACAAACAACCACTGTTCATTTATCTTTTCTATCAATTCCAACCAAGGTGGAACAATGGTTAGAGGCTACTCTTATGACACAATAGGGACTTGAGTATTCATTTTTAATTCATAATATTGGAATGAACACCACGTGTGTGACTTGTAGGGTGTGGCACGGAGAACCACAGTCTTTGATTTATCTTTGCCAAGGAGAAATCCTGACCACCACTTAGATAGGCAAAGTTAGCTAAACTCTGCTTTATACTATTGAAATACTCCATATCTGGCTCAATGATTGTTTAACTCTGAAGCTTGAAACAAATGGATTAGTATGAAATTTCTTTCTTTTAGTTGGGACTTTCTCATTTCCGTTTTGCTTCTTTCAAGTATGGAGGAGATTGATGCTGCTTGTAGAGATGCTTTGAATGGCTTATCATCACGAAGACCTGTAATTGAGATGACAATTCCTTCTTCAGTGGACAAGACTATTTCTCCACCTGGTAATTAGATGTTGTTGGTCTTCAAACAACAAACGTTTGGTATCCTGTTGCTGTTTTTCTCAAGGGTAGATATACCACAGATATTTTCTGCCACAATCAAAACTGGATCATGTTAAACGAAAGGGTTTTCTTTACATATTGAACATTTTTCTAGTTTGCTTGTTATTATAGGTAAGCATGTGATTAACTTATTTGTGCAATATACACCCTACAGTCCATCGGAAGGTAGTTGGGGAGATCCCAAATACAGAGTAAGTCATACGTTCAATCTTAGCATGTCAGCCCTACATTTTAACTACTTGGTCTGAGATTAAGTAAATCCATGTGCATATGTAACAAATGTTTTTCTTTTTCCCTATTAGGAATTGTTCGCAAATAGATGCTTTTCACTTATCGATGAATATGCACCAGGATTCAGCTCATCGATCATTGGATATGACATGTTGACACCACCAGACCTTGAAAGGGAGTTCGGTCTTACAGGTATTGAATTCATTCGGTAATCACACTTGTTGGTTTTCATTACCTTTTCTCTTCTCATCTATTCGAACAACATTTACAGGAGGGAATATCTTTCATGGTGCGATGGGATTGGATTCGCTCTTCCTAATGCGACCTGTCAAAGGATGGTACATTTCTTTCATCTTCAACCTGTGATACCACTATACAATAGTCAAATTGTATTGTATTTCTGCAAATTGTCCATCTTCTAAGATAGAAGCTGTCATAAAAACATAAAAATACATGGATGTCACACAGGTCAGATTATAGGACACCAGTGCGAGGGCTTTATTTGTGTGGAAGTGGAGCACACCCGGGTGGTGGTGTGATGGGGGCATCTGGTCGTAATGCAGCTCATGTGGTTCTTCATGATATCAAAAGCAATTCTTCAACTACTTAATGCTATACTTGCGGCCAGCCTACACTGAACCTGATGTTGTATCGTCGGAAAAGCACTTGAGGTTGTCTCGGCCAAACCAATCTTTGAGCTTCAATCTAGTCTAGTTGTTGGAATAAGGCAGCTACGTATCTGCAACCTCCAATGTGGACGATGCTGGTCTATATCATATCCACAAATATGAACTTCTAAAGTGTCTAGAAACAGTTGGAAGCATGGTCTAGATGGCATGTAGACCTCGTCAATAGACATTTGCTTAGATTTTCTGTAACTTGTGAACTTTATAATGATAGTATGAATGAATAGGTCCATAGGAGTCCAAATTTGTGCACCCCTCTAAAATTGGGGTGCACGTTACGTTACGTAGTCCCCATTGGGAAAAAAATCGGTCACAAAACCACTTTTCATTATTTTATTTTCCATCTCTTTATTTTCATCTCTATCCTTATTTTGCTCTACAACTTTATCTTTTAACATAAACAGTTATCTCCTTTCCATAGCAGTTATCTTCATCCATTAGCAGTTATCTTCATCTTCTCCATTGAATTTTCTCAACCATTTTCTTATTTTCTGCCCGGATTTTAATTTAGTTTAAAATCCGGGTAGAATTACT
Source organism: Papaver bracteatum (assembly GCA_023529315.1). Lineage (NCBI taxonomy): Eukaryota > Viridiplantae > Streptophyta > Magnoliopsida > Ranunculales > Papaveraceae > Papaver > Papaver bracteatum. Next base: position 162,534 of record JAJJWX010003590.1, on the reverse strand, counting down.
TATGTAATATATACTTAAATAAAACAAATTGCATTATAGCAATTGATAATGTAGTATGTTTTTATTTTTGATTCGTATGGCAAGTCTGTGTCATTACGATTTCTCATTCCTCCCGGAGGGATTTCAATTTCATTCAATCTTTCATACGATCATCTACGGACATGATGAACATGGATTACAAAATTCGATGTTGAATTTGGGCATATTACTTCTTTTATGGAAGCATCATATCTTCTCGGAGTGTATCCAACAAAATGGTTTTAAACCATTAGAAGATTTCAATTCCCCTGTCGGTTTACATATATTTGGTGCAGATTTTTGTTTTCAATTTTCTTCGTTTCAAAATTATTGTACTAATCATGTATTTCGATTCACGGATGTAATTGAATGTTATGTAATTATATTTTATTAATCAATGAAGTTTGGAGCTTTCATGCTCCTCATTCCTTCAAAAAAAAAAGTATTTTATTTTCCGAAGTTTTCATATATAATAAAAATGAATATCTTGTCTCTTCTTTTATTCTTCGTCTCCATTGGGTTCATCTTGTTACCGTCTAACATTTGGGATTTTTTTTTCTTAACCCCAAGTTCTTTGGAGTTTTTTTTCTTCTTTTTTCTGGAGCTGTTTTGGGTTATTTTTTATCTACGAGGAAAAGTACTACTTACGGTTTAATTTTGGGTGAAAGATTACTGTGAGAAGAAACTAATACATGTGGCTGTGGGTTCTTGGTATTCCTCCAAATTAATCTCAATCGACCATTCTATCGGACGGGATCGATCCACTTCTCTACACATTATTGGATTATCGGAACCTACATCGTGGAAGCAACTTCAATCTAGATGCATATACCTACATGATTGCATACACACAGTCATACATACATGGTTGTGATGATTTACTGATGATTTTTGAATTTAAAACAGGGAATTCATCTAAGTGATGTTGAAGTTCTTTGATTCTATCTATGTTTGCACTGACAAATTCATTAGTTATAGTTCATAAAATTGAAATTAGTGGTGGTTTAAGAAGTAGGAGTTTAACTAGATAATCACACACAAGATTTTGACCGGATTCGTATCATTAAATTAAAACAGGACAAACCATTTTGAACATGCGAAACTTGTTTGGCCTTTTGGGAAAAAAAGAAACGTTTTAATGGAATTCTAGATTATCAGAGTTTTTGTGATCAGAGTTTTTGTGGACGTAATTTCAACCAATAAACAGGACCGTAACGTACACCCCGATTTTAGAGGGGTGCACAAATTCGGACTCAATGAACAGCGTTATCTCTTTGTACGAATGAATTAATGCAATATGGAGTAATTATTGACCCTCATCCAACCTGCAAGCCCTTTAGGTATTAGGTCTAGGAAAAAAAATCCAACGGCTGAAAATAACAAGCAAAGGCGGCTGATTCCTGTTCCTCCCTCGTGCCCTAAAACTCCTCCTCCCCTGAAGAGACTAACATCTACAGCTGCAGAGATACTGCAGAGATATGGACATCCCATTCCAAACAAAACAAGAAGATTCAGATTCAGAAACAAACCCTCTCAATGTCTTTCAACAAGATGATGATGATGATGAAGACGAAGCTCGAGATCTATTATTAGCTACTGAAGAAGAAAACCTAGAAGGAGGAACAACACAAGAGCAGTATTATCTTCACTCAATTAAAACCTCAGTAGTGATAAGACAACTTCCTTGTCAGGGTCTCTCTTTTCAGCTTTGGCCAGCAGCAACTACTCTTGTCAATCTCCTTGATCACCACCACCAATCCAGTAATAATGTCAAAACCCCATTTTCTGAATTTCGTCTTTGTCGGCGTATTCTTGAGCTTGGCTCAGGTACTGGTCTTGCTGGCATTGCGGCAGCAGCTATTTTAAGCTCTTCCTGCGTTATAACTGACCTCCCTCATGTCCTTCCCAACCTCCAATTCAATGCCGATGCCAATTCGACTATGCTCGTCTCCCGCGGTGCTTCTGTTAATGTTGCTGCTCTGAGGTGGGGAGACAAGGATGATATGGAATTAGTGGGGCGGGAATTCGATATCATATTGGGTTCGGATGTAGTTTACTATGATTACCTCTACGACCCTCTTTTGCAAACTCTACGTTTCTTCTTAGAAGTAGAAGAAAATAAAAAAGAAAAAGACACTAGTAAAGCTGCTCCTGTATTCCTGATGGCTCATCTCAAGAGGTGGAAGAAGGAATCTGTATTCTTTAGAAAAGCAAGGAAAATGTTCAATGTTGAGGCAATTCACACTGATACTCCTAACCCTGGATGTCGAATTGGTGTTGTTGTTTATTGTTTCTCAGGGAAGAAAAAGCAGAAGCATAGCAACCCCGAGCCAGGGGAATGAATTTTATGTTTATGAATCTAGGACAGATTTTTATAAGTTATTTAGCTTGAACCTCTTGCACAAGATGCCCGAAACATCTTTTTTTTTTTTTTGTTGTTTAACTGGATTACCCGCCCTTGAGTAGTTAGTTTGATTTTCGTCACCTGCAAAACAAATGCATTCAGTTCCAAATTCAATCGGTTAGTAAATCCAAGAACAGGTATCATAATTTGTTTCATCCCACGGGCAACTGGGGTGCTCACAGTTTCCATAGTATCAAAGATCCAAATATATTTCTTTGCCCCTGCAAGACCGCAATAACAGATTTATTTGTTTTTCCCAATTGGGCTACTCCTACTCCAACACTTGTTTATACATGCACATCATCCAATTTTATCTAAATTGTTACCCCAACCACATAACAGAAGCATAAACCAACAACCAAAAAACCAAGCAAGAGTGCTAGACCCTAAAGTACAGTCCCGGCCTTATCAGCAGCAAGAATCTCCCTGAAGTCGGGGGAGCACTTCTCAAAAACAAGATTCACAAAAACCTCCCTAGGATGAATGCGGTCAGCAGCCTAATTAGACTAATAGTAGCTCCAAACCCATCATACTCATCCTCTTTAGAACCACTAGTATTGATCATAACATCATATCCCTTTTTTTTTATAAATAAAGAGAGAAAGTTACTGACAAATTGCAATAAGTGTAGGTGCCTCCCACATTTGAGGACTTTGATATATTTCTCCTGCTCTAACAAGCCTTTGGAGATCAGGGAAATCCCCATATTTAATGGTCTTATACAGAACTTTTTCAAAAGATTTTAAGGTCAGGATTAAATTGTCTATTCTATCATTGTTTTTCTAGCTAGTTCTTCTTTGTCTTCCCTCTAGAGCTTTCATTAGATTCTGATTGCACCCCAAAAGATTTAGCTTTTTGCATTGCAGGTTAACCGCCCATTCCAGTGCATCCTTTGCTGCAATGCAGTCTCCTTCTTCTCTTCCATGTGTTCTGGTAGTTCTTGTGCTTCTTCCAAGAGTCTCTCCCGTGGTGCCTACAATGAAAACAACAATGCTTGTTAGGCCAGTGACATTATCATTAGCAGAGTGGAAAACAAAGGAAACCTTCATAGGCATAGAAGATTGAGAAGCTTCTATCCTTCTCCCTAGAGATCTAGTTCTGTCAATATCATTGATCCTCATTGAATTATTCAAATGCTCAATTATAAGTTTACTAGTGCTTTTAGGGCAAGGTTTCACATTTCTGAAAACCATGTCACATCTGGTTTTCCAGATAAACCAGCATATAGTACCACAGAGGCTTGCCCAAGAACCCCCACGGGGTATTAGAATTTCCCCTATGGAACCAACTTTTACACCATTCAGTCAGATTATTAAACCCATTACAAGAGTTATCCAGGTTTAGGGAGCAGTAGGACCAAACTTCCTTAGTAAAGTTACAATGCATGAGAGAGTGTTCTCCAGTTTCTGGAGACCTCTTGCATAAGGTACAAACAGGGTCAATGTAACTGATATATCTAGCAAGATAGGCACTAAACGGAAGGATGTTATTTTTCATTTTCCAAATGAAGAATTGGATTCTAGGAAGAACCTTTAAATTCCAGATCTTGCAGGCTAGACTATCTTTTGGCTGCAAATTTTTCCTATCAAGAAGATCATACAAGGATTTACTGGTGAAGTTTCCTTGGGGGTTATCTAGCCATCTAAGTGTATCTTCAATCTCCCGGTTTGGTTTAATAGTGAGAATTTTCGTTATTGTTTGCCAGTCAAATAACAGATTCAGCACCTCGAGATTCCATCTAGAATCAATCATCAAATCGCTCACCATGTTATAATTATAAACATTCCCTAATTCAGCCAGCCAAATAGGGTTACCATTCTCATCCGGTATCCACTTGTCCTTCCAGATGTGAACATTTTTCCCATTACCAATTTCCCAAATACTAAATTTTTTTATAATCATGATGCCCTTGTGGACGCCCTTCCACGCCCAGGACGATCCCTCATTACAAGTGGAATGAAAAGGATTAGTGTTAGGGAAATACCTCCCTTTCATGGTTTTATAGAATATAGAGTCTGGTTGGTGAAAAAGTCTCCAACCATTCTTAGCTATTAGAGAGAGATTCATCAGGTCTAGTTTTTTTAGACCGTTACCTCCTTTTTCCTTACTCTTACAAAGACCACCCCAGTTTTTAATATAAAACCCTTTCTTAGGACCTAGTTTACCCCACCAGAAGTCTCTAATGGTATTAGTTACTCTATTAATGATAGCTTTAGGTAAGAGCACTGCACTGAATAGGGGACTTAAAAGCACAAACTCACAATCAAGTCTCCACCTTCCTAAAATCTCTGTTAGCTGCATTATCCCCAGTCTTAAGATTCTGCATTATCCCCATCGTTGAGTATTTAGAAGCAAACGCTCTAGAATTCCTCACCCTCCAAATGTGGTACAGGAAGCTATTAGAGAATACCTTTAAAATTCTCGACACACCAGGCCACCTCCTCATTCCAGCAGCTGCTACAAACTCTTTCTACAATAACCCATCTTAAGAATAAGACCTCTCCAAATCTGAGAAGCAAACTCACACCCGGGAAACAATTTTCCTAGGAGTTAAACCTACCAAATTATCAAGTTTCCAATTCAAGATGGCACAATAACAGAAGAAAAATGTCAACAAGGTATTTTCCAGGATATAATACAGGTTAAACTATGAACACCTACTGAAAAGTAAAAGCAAACAGTCAAGTGATTAATCAACAATTTCTTCTTCGGATGTAATTATTAAACTTAACATCAGTACAAAACGATTAACTTTGATCGCTTCTTCTTAGGGCGATGAATCCAGACATCAAAACACGTTCTATTCATAATTCCAATATATCAAATTCATGAGGCATGAAGTCTTCACTGGGTCGGTAGTATTTGTCAGGGGAGTATAAACTTAAGTTGGTGACTTGGCTGGTATAAAGGCAGGCAAACCTCTCCACCTAACATATAAAAAAACGAAAACCATATAAGAGACCAAAACAACTAAAACAACTTTGTAAGATGTGCATAATTCGACTAAACTACCACGCTAGATACTGGTGTTGACAAGATGTGGAATAGGTGCAGTGGGACATACTCAACCACATATATTAGGTTCGCATGTTAAATCCATCCATCCAAATGATACACCAAATTAATTTGCGGGATTCTATCTACGTTGCAGAATAAACAGAAGAGGATAAAGACCTGATGAGCAAAGCGAGAATTCTGATAACCAGTCTTCATGAGTTGCCCCCACACCTTGTGAAACTGAAAGCATATAATGATTAAAAATAATAAGAATAAGAATATGTGCAAGCAATCATTAACACAAGATTGCACCCAGGTGTCAGATTTTAATCAGACTACCGTCCACGTGGGGACAACACTCAACTGCCAGTAGTATATAAAACAACAAAGACAGGTTATTGAATCCATAAGGCTGCAGAGTTTAGATGCCTACTTTGTGGTGACATTCTCTCTGTGCCTCTTGATGAAGGAGACGGACTTTTTCTCTTTGGATCTAAACATCAGAAAATTGAAGATACACAGTTACTGACGTCGCATAATTCAGTTAGTTGCCTACTTGCTTGGCTGGTATCTGTAGAAGCCACCAAAAGATAAAAGAAAAACAAAGTGAATCTTGTCTAACGGCAGCAAGTGAAAAGGCTGACCTCCAATTCACTGAGTTGAAACAATAACTTTTCCTTGTTTTTATCATCAGCAGCTTCATACCTTAGCCACAAAATGTCAAGTTTATCAAAATGTCAAAGAACATATGTTGCACTGTAACTTCTCACTCCACTTACTTCAGAGACCACTTTAAGTGATGTATATTGTCCTCCACCAAAGCACGTTCTTCTCTCAAACGCCGCAATTGCTGCATTGATCAGAAAGAGAAAAAAACATAGATTGGATTGAGTGCTCCTCAAAAGTTGTTACTCGGAAGGTTTTAAGAGTTTAAACTGGAAAATTATTGCACCTTACGAATGTCCCTCGATTTCCAAAGGAGTTCTACCTCCCTCTCGAGCTCTGAAACAACAAGCATTGTTCTCCAACCTATTGCAAAGACTCATAACAAAATCACTATCGTCCCAAGGCAATGCTGATAAAATAAAAATCAGGGTATGAATGGCACCAATAACCAGGAATAGAGTGGATACCTAGGACCTTTTTGCTACGCAAAATATCTCCATAGATGTGATCTCCAACATAAAGTACCTACTTAAAATCAACAACATATAAGGAATGCAGGGGAAGATATTGGTGCATTGGCGAGGGTTTAAAAAAAATAAAATAATAGACCACTAAGTGATTTAGAGAATTATATTAGTGAATCAAATAGAACATAAATAAGGAGGAAAGGCAGGGCTTCATTAAAGCGTTAAAATTTGTTTATGACATTGTTCACCAATTTTCAGACACAATTAAGAGTAAAAAGAAACACCTGTGCACTTGATTCAATCGAAAGAAGCTTATGCAGGTGACCAACACTTCCTCCCTGAAAAGCATATTTCAGAGCATTAAGACAAGTCATTTAAATGTGAAGCTAGCAAATTGTTCAAACCAAAGAAGAATGCCTTAACAATGACTATGCTTAACAGCAAAATGCCAAGATTTTCCTTGCTAATCCCAGGAATCGTACTCTTAATTACCTGGAAAACTCTACAACCCTTTTTCAATCCCGCTAATGATATTGCTGGAGAAGTGCTTCCTACCTTTTAACAAAAGGACAGTTGCATAAATTGGAGGACAGAACAACAAGAACAAATAGAAATTATTTTTTTTGAAAACCATAGAATTCTTAAAAGACCTGAGCCATAGGTGTGCCATTGTCTGTATTTCGTAGCATCCCAGAGTGAGGTTCAACTTCAAATAGGTTTGCGCGGTTCTCTTCATGGAAAAATCCTGGCTTAGCACTGAACACACCAGTAGGATGAAGATAAGCCAAAAAGCACATCCTACATACCATGTACTAATGTAAGAATACAAGTCAAAGAAATGAAGTGGACCTGCCCGTAATGACGACGTCAAAATTTTCAAGCCAATCAAAATTGCATGGCGAACTACCACCCATAGTGCGGTGCCCACAAAGGAAATTCATCACTACATTTGTGTAGTCCCATAAACTGCATAATTGTTTCAGAAAATTAAAGAAAACAAGCATGAATGGGATATTTCTTTGTATCAGCAACTTTAAGTAAAAAAGGACCAATATGGTGATGAGAAACAAACTACCTATTTGTTACCAAGAAGGTTGAACGACCAGAATCTCTGAGCATTTTGATCATTGGTACTATTGAGGTATCATCATTGATATACCTAATATATAAAGGAGAATAAAATGGGAACTTAGATGAATATTATTATTGTTCAGAAACATTCAAACATAAACATGCTTAGCAGAAACGTACTTTCAGAGGAATCCTAGTTGTAGATGGTTCACATGAAGATCAAGAAAAATTTAAGATAAGAAAAAAGGAGCTAACTATGAGTTAAATGATGTTAATTTTCAGACAATTTGAACATTTATCAGAACTGTTGGAGTAGTTTATCCTATTCCACAAGATGGCAATGGAATCTGTCTAACACTTAGAAGCAATAATTCTATTCTAATACGAAATAAAATTTCTTGCTCAGTCCATACTTTCCAGGATCTTGTGCGACCATCTGTTTCAGGGTTCCATCACGATGGCACAAATCAACAGCAGCTCGAACATCTTTATACACTCTGGAGTAGCTGCAAGCAAGTACAAAAACACATTGATAGATTGGAAAAAGCCATTGAATGGAACACTTAGAAGAGTAAAAAGAGACACAAGGTATTAGACACCAATGTGGCCCCTCCGTGAAATACAACAAATAATAAAGAACAAGATGAGTGAATCCATACTCGACACTATCCGGGATTTTTCCAGGATTGTTGTCCCTAAGATCAACAAGTTGAGCAAATAAGTAGGCTTCTGCCAGTGAGAAAAGAGTATCAATGAGAGCATATTCAGGCTCATCAAATGAATCTCTGATCAGCGTGTTTCCATATGTTGCCATTTTTTCTTCTTTCGACATCTCCCTAAAGCCATGATATGCTACTTTGACATATTTGTGGCGATCCATCTGTATAAGAAACAATTACCACATGCATAAGTTACAGATATTGCAAGAGCAAAAAAATCAAAGAGCACCAGGATAACAAGAACCTTCAAGATATTTCCTCTCTTCTTATCGAGAACCAAGCCCCTGACCATGTACTCCCAGTCAAATGACCACTCTAGTAACTGCATAAAGATAAACTTACTTAAGTTAAGCAACCTGCAAAGTATCATTAGGTAGTAAGTTGAAATGATTATCACGCAGCGAACGAACCTTGGTGGGGTATCCTAAATCATAAACCAGCTTCCTGACTGTTCCATCATAAGCAAGAGACTCAAAAGTTTGAGGCATGTACTGTGCTAATGTATAATCCATATCAAAACCAACGGCCACAATGTTCTTCATATTCAAAGACCGATTACAGAATATCTGGTTCCGCAGTTCAATTTTACTCCTCCATCCTTGAGATGACCAAATACATCGTCCTCCATCATTTCTACCAACATTTTCATCAATCAAACCTGCCCCATCCATTGTATGCTTGGTGTGCAACTGCTTCGCTCCTGAAACTAACGAACAAAATTCCCAATCAGTCAATCAAACGAAAAATCAATCGAGAAACAATCAACTAGTGAAACGAAGTAATTGACACCAACCTCCTCGGATATCGATGCTATGGATTTTCTTTCTTAGGGTTTCAAATGGTTGATTATTAGAAGTATCACTAGAAGCTCTACAATGGAACCTAACAACACGACGAGAAGTAGAAAGGAATTGAAGATTTAGGAAAGAGATACAAATGGAAATTGAAGATGAAGAAGAAGAAGAAGAGGGTTTCTTTAGAATTCGCATCTTGAGATTAAATAGGCAAAAATCTGATATGATTTAAAATTCTCGTAATAATGGAATCAGATCCATATCATTTACAACTTGTAGTGTTTGTTATGGGAAGAAGAAGATATCTACTTACGGAATCCCATGAGTGAGGAACCATATTCGGAAAGTTGGATTCCTTTTCATTCATCATCCGATTGATTGATGGAATTTTTTCCTTTTTTTGATCTTCAAGTTCTTTAGGTTAAGAGATTAACGCCACGTTATTTTGGCGGGTATATATTTTGTTTAGTACAGAATCTACTCTGTTTGGCTAAGGTGAGCCGTGTTTAGTTTTAGTTTAGCTTGTGGTTGGCGCACTACACTAAAACCTTCCTGTAATTAATATTCCTGCATTAATTGGGCCGACCGACCGGAGGACCCGTAGGGAGGGAGTCCCTTTTATGACCACTTTTTTGTTAGATGAAGAGTAACGTAAATGTTCAATTTCATAAAAAGATTGAGAAAGAATATTCCTTGCAGATTCCCGTCACATTTTCACTAGACAAGATTATCCCTCTCTTTTAGTCCAATTACTATAACTCTTTGTGTATCCTACTTTTCGGTATATAATTGGAAAGCCAACTTTAATATAACATATATAAAAATCCGTGCCTTAGAATTTTACAAATTTTATCTCGTTGGAAAGGTTGTAAAAAAATCTACGCAACGAGCACAAACAACAATATCAAATTTAAACTCCATCTTCAGATTCTTTTTCGGTCGGCCCTTCCACCGTGGCAACGGTTATACTAGTATTTCTATGAAGGCAAATCTATGGATGTTAAAAAAAAAAGAAAAAATTGGAGCTCAGCTTGTTGCGAGACTCCCTTCCAATTCTTATAAACTCCTTTCTGTTGATGATGATTATAAATAAAGTAACAGTTGCAAGAAAAAGAAAAAAAAAAGGTTTTATGGTATGTTTTTTTTTTTTTTTTGTAAATAAGATATTGCATTAAGAAGATTAAGACTCAGAAAGAGTCGAGGTTACAAAAGAAGTAGAGCCATCTAATCTGGGATTGTGAGTGTTCCCAATATTAGATTTAATCTACTAGAAGTTGTTTTCTACTACAAACTGGTGGAGAAGTTCCCCATTCAACAGTTGAACTCAAAGTCTTAACAGACTTAGCCAAAATATCCGCTACTTGGTCACCTAATCTAGGAACATAAAAGAAACCCAAAAAATAGTTGCAGAGATGAGCTATTATAATTGCTTCATTAATACAAGCTTTGGTTCTCCAGGGGATGTCTGCGTTTTTTCCATGAATGTAATTGAAAATACTCTCACAATCGCCTTCGATGCTGAATTTCTGAATCTTCCTTTCCTTAGCCCATATGGCCGCCTGCAACACTCCTATAGCCTCTGCCTCTTGCGGGTCAGAACCTGCTGCTTTCCCTGCTCTTCCTCCTTCACAATCTCATGTATCATTTCTCAAGATAAAAGCATAAGTAGATGGTAATACTTCTGAGATCCAAGATGCATCTACATTGATCTTTAGGGTATCTGTATTCAGAGCCTTCCATTTAGGATTTAATTTCTTCTTTTGGGCCTGTTTAAACTTGGTAGTTTTTCTTTTTCTCGTAGACCAAAATTCTACATGTCTTTGTATTTTTAAGGCTAGAATATTAGCATTTTTAGTTTTGTCCTCAAATTTTTTATCACACTTTTCTTTCCAGAAGAACCACATTTTAGTGAGCAGTAATTCAATGGTAATGTCAGTCCTAGGGTTAGTCATCCAATGTTTGCAGAGATCTAAAATCATAGTAGAGGTATGTAGATTTAGAGTGACAAGATTAGGAGAAGAGTTCCATATTGACTTAGCATAAGGACAATGGAAAAGAAGATGTTATGTTGTTTCTATCTCATTCATACACATAGTACAGAAAGGTGTGACTTCATTTACTTTACCAGTAAGTTTGACATTAGTAGTAAGAGCATTTTGTAGGCATTTCCATAAGAAAAACTTGATTCTTTCTGAGATATTAAGCATCCACAGAGATTTCCAGAATGACTCTGGCAAAGATAAGCTTACTATATCCAATCCACTTTCATTCAGTTTCTCATACATAGATTTTACAGTAAACTCACCAAATTTAGTTAGAGTCCAACGAAGTTAATCTTTTCTATAGTTTTGATTATTATCTTTAAAAAAGATAAATTTGACTAATTTTGTGTGCAATATCAGAAGGAAAGGTTGAAGTAAGCAATGAAGAATTTTATGTACCTGTTTCTGAATTAATCAAGTTTGAGACCTTAACTAAGTGGTTGTTACTAGAATTATTAAGATTCTGAATATTTTCCTTTAATCCTGGTATCCATGGTTTTTAAAATCGTGCGATTCACGATTTGAATCGCACGATTCGATTCATTTATTTCAAAATCGATTTGAATCGGGAGTATGAATCGTTCTGCCTGTAAATCGTCAGTCAACTTGGTTTGACTACGATTCTTGACTGATCAAAAGTTATTTTCAAAAATATGAACGTGAGAAGATTCGAACTCAAGAGCTCTAACATCAAATGAGGGCCTCCAAGCACTGTTCTACGTTGATATTTGTTGATTCCTAATGGATTTTATTAGTATATATAAGAAGAAAGATAAAAACTTTGACATTCATTGAATACTCCACATAATTCAATATCATTTACAATAAAATATACGATTTAATAATCAACCTTAAATCTTCGATTTACGCTTTAACATACGATTCGATTCTCAAAATTGAAAAACGATTCGCTTCGCGATTCACGATTTCACAACCTTGCTGGTATCCATATATCTTTCCAGATATTAATGTCTTGTCCGTTTCCAACTTCCCATATACTAAATTTTTGCACTAGTTCTAATCCTTGCCTGATGCAGTTCCAAGTCCAAGAGCCTCTTACCGAGACTTTAATTCTAAGAGGTGATTTGTTTCTAAAGTATTTTGAACCCATAGTCTTTACCCAAAAAGGATTAGGTTCTTTCAACATTCTCCAAGCAACCTTAGTCAGCATTGCAAGATTAAACTTGCGTGCATCCCTAAATCCTAAACCTCCTCTAAGAATAGGTTTACAAAGGGTTGGTCAGGCCTTTGGGTAAAAACCTTTACCTCCAGCCTCCTTGCCCTACCAAAAGTCTCTTTGGATGGCATTAATTTTATTTGTTATTTGTTTTGGCAAAAGAAAACACCCCATTAGGTAGGGTGGGATACTAGAAAGAACTGCTCTATTCAGAACTGAACTACAAGGTTGAGCAAGGACTAAGCTCTTCCACCCTTTAGATTTGGATTCCATTCTTTCCAGAATTGGTGTGAATTTTTTTATTTTTGATCTTTCCATGAAGAGAGGAACACCTAAGTATGGGTCTCTGAGGTTTATATGTTTCATCTTCAATATTTTAGACATCATCCTTTGATGTTTTGGTTCAACTTTCCTATCAAAGAAAATGGCAGACTTATCGAAATTTATTAATTGGCCCAAGGCTTTACTAAAGGTTGCTATTGTGTCTAATAAGTTTCTACATTCTAATAGATTAGCTTTCACAAAGAGTAAACAATCATCGGCAAAAAATAGGTGGGATATTGGTTCAATTTTAGGTGTTATCTTAACACCATGAAGATTTTTTTATTTTATTTTTGTGCTCATGAGTTAGAAGGAGTCTAGAGAAAATTTCCGTACAGATTATAAACAAGTATGGTGATAAGGGGTCTCCTTGGCGTAAACCTCTAGTAGGTTTAAAAGATTTACCGGGTGTTCCATTTAACAGAACAGAGATAGAAGTTGTTGAAATACATTGTTCAATAAGTTGACAAACCTCGGCACTGAAACTAAAGATTTTAAGAGAAGATAGCAAGAAGCTCCAGTTTACTCTATCAAAAGCCTTTGACATGTATATTTTAATCCCTAGGCCTCCCATTCTAGCTTTTTTATTTTTAAAAGAATGAATAATTTCATGAGCTACAATAATATTATCAAATATTTGCCTAGAAGATAAAAAAAATCCGATTAAAAGGGTGATATAATTTTTTCCAATTAAGGCTTAATTCTATTGGCTAAGAGTTTAGCAATAACTTTATAAACAATGTTATAAAGACCTATTAGACTAAACTGACTAGGTTTCTTAGGTTGTTTTAACTTAGGAATTGAAAAAAGATGGCTTTTGTTTAAATCAGTGTTCATTTTTTTTCTCTGAAAAAGTTTTGGATTGTATCAGTCACCTGTACACCTACTAAGTCCCAAACATGTAAGAAGAAGCTAACTGGGAAGCCATCAGATCCCGAAGATTTATTTGGTTTCATATTTTTCAAAACCAGAGGAATTTCTTCCATAGAAGGGATAACCATAATCCTAGAGTTGTCTGTAGAAGAGATGATAGATGGTATGTTTGGATTGGATATATCAGTTGCAGAAAAATCATCAGTAAAGAGAGATTTGAAATACGAGGTTAAGATGTTATTTATTTCTTTTATATCCTTGGTTACAGTATTTTGATCATTGATTAGGCTTTCAATATTATTCCATTTTATTCTCCTCAAAGTAATAGTATGAAAGTATTTTGGGTTTCGTTCTCCTAGTTTAATAATATCATTTCTAAATTGTTGTTTGGATATAGCTTCCTGGGTGTCATAAAGTATTTTTAGTTCTGTTAACTTTTCCTTTCATTTTCTTTGTTGATGAGATGTTACCCTATTTGATTGCACTATTTCAATCTCTTTTAGGAGATTATTAATCTTTTTAATAGGAAGACCAAAAATGTTCTTTTTCCAGTATAGTAAGTTTTTTCCTACATGGCTAAGATTCTGAACTAGGCTAGATGAAACATCTTCTCCAAAGAAAGAATTCCAAGATTTCTGTATCACTTGAATACATGAAAGTTCTTTCAACCAGGTATCATAAAATAAAAACCCAGTTTTTTCTAGAGAGTTGTGTGTCTAAAGTAAGTAAAATAGGACTACTGCTGCCAAGTGGGCTAAGGAAGCATTTCAGAATTGTATGTGCCATTATGCATTTATATCTGCTATATCTAGTCTTTCTTGTATGTTTTGGTCACCTTCTATATGGTTATCCCATGTAAAGTCATTACCTGTATAGCCCAAATCATATAAACCAGGTCTTTCTAGAAGTTTTGAATAATATTCACTATTGGCTTTAGTGAAAGGTAGTCCTCCTAATTTTACTGATTGATTAAAAATCATATTAAAATCTCCTATAACTATCCAAGGCATATGTCTTTGGGAAATTTGGTTACTAATTTCTTCTAAAAAGACCCAAGCTATATTTCTATTAGTTGGGTATGGACTACCATAAAAACATGTTAATTCCCAATATTTAGTATCAAAGGAGGTGTTAACAATTATGTTTATCATGTTTATGTTCTATTGAACAATTTCAAAATAAAACCCATCAACCCAAGCTACTAATAAGCCCCTTGCGGTACCTACAGGATCTACAATATGATAATTTGGGAAGGAAGAAACCAATTTTTTAACTAGGAGTCTTTGATTTTTTGTTTCAGAAATAAATAAAATCTCTGGCTTTTCTTTACTGATAAGATTAGTCAAATGGTTTTGTGTTAGGGGGTTTTTGTACCCCTGCACGTTCCATGCTAGGATTTTTATTATTTATGAGCTATATATCAGGATTTAAGTAGTGCTGATTAATTCTACTTCAAGTGTCAATTATCAGATGGACAAATAAATAGGGAATTACAAAATTGCAGATAATCACAGACAAAATAGAAGTTAGGCAGACTAGTTAAAGATATGGATTAGCAAAAACTACTAAGCAGATTAAAGTTGTAAATTTTAACTTATACAGGAGGTTAGGATGTGCAAATAGTTAGATGATTAAACTGAGATAAAAACAAAGGCAGGATAAAGATTTGAAATTTATGAGAAAACCCTGTGTCTCCTCCTGTTGCTTCAAAGGGGTTAAGCCTGAGAATGGAATTGGTAGATAGGCACTTGATTGAGCTTTGTTGTTTATGATGTTAGATCCATATTGATCAATTTGAAAAGATTCACCATTTATCGAAGGGATGGAGCAGAGATTCTTTGCCGAACATGACCGGCAACACTATGTGGGTGAATTTGATTCACTGAACCACATAGTATTGCCAGTCATGTCCCATGAAAATTTTAGGCGATTAAAGGGTCATGTGACAAGCTACATGGCATAACCTCTTATGCTTATGGGGGCATGAAGAGTTAGAGATAAAGAAGAAAATACTTCAGTTGTGCAAAGCCTTACGAGTGAAGGCAGATGCGTACTTTGATGCAAGTATGAAATTTTGAAAGCTAATTTTGGATGAGTTACTGGAGTTTGAAAATTGGATACAATGAAAAATTGAATATCATGATTGGGAGAAGAGGCATATACTGAATTCTTAGGCGATAAGGGTAAAGGTGAAATTGGGGGCATTTTCGAAAGAAGAGAATGAAAGTCTTCTTCCTACTGGGATATGTGAATCTAACCTAATTTACTGAGTCATGTCATCAATATCATGTAAGAGACCAGACCCATTTTGAAGAACCAATTTGGTTAACCTTGACTCAGTGAATACTCTGAACGTTTCCGAGTAAGCAGATCAGAACGATTCTTCCTCCGAATCATGCAGAGAAATGTAATATTCTGGAAAGTTAAATGGGAAAGTTCTTTTTCCTAACACTGTAGAAGATGCTTTAGGCGTATCTTCTTCGATGAAAAATGGTTCTAAGACCTCATAGGATTGATGATTGTCTTGAAAGGCCGGTTCTTCTTCTACATAGGTTCTAAAAATGTCTGTAAAGGTTTCTCTTACACCTGGCAAGGAGAGATAAGTCTCAACTGGTACTGTCTTTCCATTGTAGTCAAAGTTATCTTTTGGATTCCAAATTTGAACTAGTTCATCATTCAACCAGTTCATGTCGTCACTTGGATAGGGTAAGTTGAACGAGATGTCATATGTATCCTCCATGGGTCTACCTTTAAGAACAGCACAATTTTCTACTTTATGTCCAAAATGTAGGCACTGAGAGAAAAACTTGGACGAAAGGTTTAAGTATTTGAAGTATATAGAAGTGACTGGGTATCATCCTACTTTGACTAACATATGATCTATAAGTGGTTTTTCTATGTTTACTCAAACTAAAACCCTAGGATGGCGATCAGGAGTTTCACTACCTTTGCAAACTCTTGAAACGTGTCCAATCTTACTGGAAATTAATCCTAACATTTCATGGATTTTCCTATACTCAGACTTAGCATTTAAGATGGTAGCCCATAGAGGGATTTCTTTAACTTTTTCAGTTGAGATACTCATTCCTTGATAAGCAGTTGTTGCATCAAGAACATTACCGAATGGATACCACAGACCATTTGTTGAGATCCAAGTAAAGTCTTGTTCTGTTCTAAAAGTTATAATGAAGAGACGTGGATCAACTTCTCTTATTCTAAAACCTAGATGCACACCCCAAAAATTATTCAAAGCTCCTCTAACCTCTCATTGCTTTAGAATAGAAGTTGAAAAAACCCTAGATAAGATACTAAATGGTTTAATACCATAATCTCTAATATAAGAAGGTGGAGTAGGGAGAAGACCATAGTTAGTGTGGTTTGCATAACATTGTGCTAATGAGAGGCCACTTAGGTGCTTATAGAGATTTACGTGATCTCCCATTGAGAAAGGAGATAGATATTAGGAAGAAGAAGTTTTGTTATCTAAGTGTTATGAGCAGGTTTTATATAGAGGATGAGGATAAATTTTGTATGATAAGAACTTATGAAAATTATCATATTGTGTGACCCGTAACTGATGGAGAGATCGAGAAAAAGAGTTTCTTATATCGTAGTCATTCAGCATTCGACAAATTCAAATCTAAACTGATGGGGATAGTACCTTAGGAAGGTCTTTGACTAAATCTATTTATTGGAATGTGCATCATCCTAGGAACATAGTTCAACAATACAATTTTGGGTAAAGATGATCTTGCTATATTGTCTTCTTATAACGGTACACAGAAAGTTGAAAGCAAAACCAGCAAGGCTTGAACGGGAGATATCAGAGAAAGCTAAGGGAATCGTACGATGAGAGTATAAATTTCCTTGACTGAAGAGTCTTAAACAATCTAATAAACTGACTATTTATTTATCCCTAAAGTTTTATTGGAATTTCTCTGAGCCTCTATTAGGCAAGACAAAGGGAGGTGAAAGAATGAGACTAATTAACGCTCTTTGATTAATAAAAATTGTCATTTCTAGTATGAGGAGAGAGTTTAGGTAAATCCATGATTTTTAATGATTTAATTCCTAACTAAAATTCTACAAGAATTTGAAAAACCTCAAAATCAAGAAAACTACCTTACATTCTAAAGATTGTGAGAACAAGCTTAAGTTGATAGATGAAAACCAAAATAGGTTTAAAAGAAATGTATTTTATTAGTACTAAAATGTGGCCTAATATTCTACTGATTATCTGTTGGGAGAACTTTATTTTATATAGATGCTAATAATTTAATCTTGTTTGGCTCATTAATGCTGGAAGATAATAGAGAAATTAACTAGTTAATAGGTTCTGATTTCCTATACTAGACTATGACTACATAGAATGACATTTTGTCACTTTGAAAGAGCAAGAGACATAATGAGAGGGTGCAAACTAATCTTAATTTTCTAAAACTTAAACATTTATAGACTTAATAGGTATTTATTTCTCTATGCAAGCCCATGCGTATTGGGAAGCTAATGGACATGACTATATTGATTTGATTAAAATTAATGTTTACTGTTAGAGCATAGCTCGGTTGAAATCACCAAGCGTTGGTATGTCAAGTTTGGTTGTCATATTTTAGTGTTCAAAACTCATCTAAAGTTGCTTGATTATATACTAGAGTCAACTTCGTTTAGGTTAGACTAGAAAGTCTATGAATGTTGAGACATAGAAGTATTACTCCAAAGACCTGAAAAATGTAAAGAAGAATCGAACTACAACGACGACATCATCTGTCCCCTTGAGGTTAATAATATTTACTTGAACAGTTTCATTACTAACGTATCTTTCATGTCGTGCTATATTAAAAACATAACTGCGAAGCTGTATATACTGTACATATTGTATGATATACTCTAGTGATATGACATGTCATATTTGTATTATCGTAGTATTAGGGAGTTAGAATACGAAGTATAACGCTTATCTTTTGAACTTTGTAGATATGACATCGACAATAATCTTGTATATACTGTTATGATTATGTTAATGGGTTATGGTGAAGATTTCATCCTAGGAAACAATTTTTTACATTTGTTTAACGGAAGTACATTCATGAACTTGTTTTATGACCAATATGTGTGAGATGGTAGAACCGATCGTAACTTTGTTATGTATATTGGTATAACTAATCACAATGCCTGACTTATGATTTGGTATGACTAGTTTTTAGTAATTGGTGTAACCAATCCTAAGTAATCACCATGATATGGTATGATCGATATTTGTAATTGGTGTGACCGATCCTAGTAATTGGTGTGACCGATCCTAATAATTGGTGTGACCTATCCTAGTAATTGGTGTGACCGATCCTACTTATGATCGATCCTTGTAATTGGTAACCGGTCCTAGTAATTAGTGTAACCGTTCCTGGTAATTAGTGTAACTGATCCTGGTAACTGGTGTGACCGATCACAAGAAATCCATGGAATAAGGTAACCGGTCCTGGTAACTTGTGTGACTGATCACAAGTATTTCCATATTGAGGTATAACCGATCCTAGTGATTGATCAATCACATAGTTATCTTGGAATACAGGTCAACCAGTTCTAAACTTGTTTGGAAGTATGGTATAACCAATTCCAAGAATGTAAATCCATGTAAATATGAATAAGGATTTACAGTGAAAAGATGTCAACATACTTTGAACACGTACAGTAACTCTTATCATTTATTGTTCAAAGATATTCCTTAGTACTCAAGGATATTCTATGACGAAATAAATTGGGAATCTTTTAATTAAGGTTTTTAGTTTTATATGCTTTAATTGCCAACAATTAAATGCATCTAGAGAATAAAAATTAGTAATGTGCACTTACTAATTGGAGATTTTCTATTAAGAGATTTCAGAAATTTTGGACGAGCATTTATTGGAATTAGGAAAACCGATTTTGGCATTCATTGCATATCTTGAGAATATTTTAGGTTTCGGAAATTCCTTGATGTCCAACCATCCTTGGTCTATAAATACCTAAGTTTGAATTTACAACAAACTAACCTAAGAGCCAGGCAAACTTCATTCTTGTTGTTTCTGGTGAAGCCGTCTAATCGGAGAGGAAAGTATCCTAATGTGGATGGTAAATTTTTGACAAAGGTCAAAATCGTAACATCTTGATACTGCATGTTTCTGACCCGGCTTCAGGAACGCATGTGACGGTTCATATTTTATGATCCGTGAAAATTTCACGATCTCTGACTGAGTGAGCGTTCCTCTCAGAGCCATGATGAAAATGTTTCTCGAAAGGCCTCCCCGGCTGAGCGTTCGATGCTGCACATTTCATCATGACCTCTATTTAGAATCAAATGATTGCGCGGTTCTCTAGACATAATTGTTTGTTAGAGGGTTTAACACCTTCAGGATGGTGGCGATACTCGTTGTTCCCTGAATACATAGAGAGACCCACCTCTACATAGAATAATGATTGGGCGGTTCTCTAGACATAATTATTTGTTAGAGGGCTTAACGCCTTCATGACGTCGGCCATACTCGATGTTCCCTGACTATGTAGAGAGACCGTATATAGATTCAGGTGGCTCTCTAGACATAATTGTTTGCCGGAGCGCTAAATGCCTTCAGGACATCCAAACTGCACGTTGTTTCCTGACTATGCACTCTTCAGAACGAGTATGATGCTTCAACTATCTCATATCTCTTCTGAAATATATTAATTCTACCGTGACATTCATCGAATGAATTCCTAAAAAATAATTTGTTTCATCTCATTACTCTGTTCTCTGAATCCCCAGGCTGGATTCATGGATTAGTAATAGATACTCAATTCATTTTTTATTACTCCGTTTCATGAATCATTCTCCGTGGAATTTCATGAATTAGTAATAATTACTCAACAGTTGGGCATCTGGACTATCACCGAGTAAGCCCCAAGAAAATGGTGCAAGTGTACTCAACGATGATGCACTAACGAACATTTGAAAGTATGGACAAACGAGGAATCCTACACAAAATAGGAGATAGAAAATAATAATAAAAAATATAAAAGAGGCGCCTAGGGACCAGGCCAGCCGGTCCCCCACGCCTCTTCCTTTATTTTTCTTATTTTCTTATTTTATTTTCATGATTCCATGAAGACTCCTTCATTTGAAGCAACTTTCCTTGTTTGAGCAAAACTCACGGTTTCTCCATATTTTCACGGTTTCATGAAAAATAATAAAAATAAGGGAAAGTGTCACGGGACCCGGGCTACCTAGCCGGCCGGTTGTGCCCTAGCCATGGATGGTCCTACACTTTACAATCCCTTATTTTCACAATTATTATTTCCCTCATCTCATGAAATTCCTCCGTTTGAGCAAAAACCCTGGTTTTTCCATATTTTCTCAAATATTGCTCAAACCATGAAAAAGGCAAAAATTCAAATGATCACATGACCGACTAGGCTACTCACGAAAAATATTAAAATATTATTATTTTAATATTCTCAAAGTATTGATCAAATGGGCAAAGTTTTACTTGCTCATTCGAGCAAATTCAGGAATTTCAGTCAAAGATCGAACTCTTCTGAAAATCCAAAATATTGCTCAAACACACACCAGAAAATACCAAAACTCTCAGGATTGAGACACGGACATTATGGTGACACATGCATGCTTCCTTGACCGACCAAGGCCGACCCTAAGGCTTGCAAGGAGCCGGTCCCATATATGTTCATGATTTTGACCTAATTTGCTTGTCACTACTTTCGCAACATTTATACAAAATAACAATTTTATTTAATTTCTAAAAATCAATTTTTATTTTTTTATTTTCTTAATATTAGAAAACATGATCAAGACCAAGTCAACAAGTCATGACTTTGTAGGAAATTTGACTTGGGCAAATACCAACCTTTTCTCTCGATTTTGTCGACAAAACCACAACAAAAATATCTGCTTCTTCCGAAGATTGTGAAAATGTCC
This sequence comes from Papaver bracteatum, assembly GCA_023529315.1. NCBI lineage: Eukaryota > Viridiplantae > Streptophyta > Magnoliopsida > Ranunculales > Papaveraceae > Papaver > Papaver bracteatum. The sequence continues at coordinate 141,040 of JAJJWX010003590.1, read as the reverse complement.
AGAACACCCTTATCAGAATAAGTGCAATAAAAATTTCGAAGACCGTGAAAATGACCATATTACCCTTATTGGAAATAAATGCGATAAATATTATGGAGACTGTGAAATGACCAGAATACCCTTATCGAAAATAAGTAAAGTAAATATTACATATTTTGAAATGACCATATTACCCTTATTGGAAAAAAGTGCTATAAATATTATGGAGACTGTGAAAATGACCAGACTACCCTTATCGAAAAAAAGTAAAGTAAATATTACAGACTGTAAAAATGACCATATTTGAACCTGAAATAGATGCAATAAATATTATGGAGACAGTGAAAATGACCATACTACCCTTATCGAATATAAGTAAAGTAAATATATTACACACTGTGAAAATGAAGGGTAATATGGTCATTTTCACAGTCTGTAACATTTACATTATTTATTTCTGATAAGGGTAGTATGGACATTTTCACAGTCTCCATGATATTTATTGCACTTTTTTCCAATAAGGGTAATATGGTCATTTTCACAATCTGTAACATTTACTTTACTTATTTCTGATAAGGGTAGTATGGTCATTTTCATTGTCTCCATAATATTTATTGCACTTTTTCCAATAAGGGTAATATGGTCATTTTCATCGCATGTATCATTTACTTTACTTATTTTCGATAAGGGTAGTATGGTCATTTTCACAGTCTCCATGATATTTATTGCACTTTTTTCCAATAAGGGTAATATGGTCATTTTCACAACCGGTAATATTTGCTTTACTTATTTCCCATAAGGGTAGTATGGTCATTTTCACTGTCTCCATAAGATTTATTGCATCTATTTAAGGGTAATATGGTCATTTTCACAGTCTGTAATATTTGCTTTACTTATTTTTGATAAGGGTAGTCTGGTCATTTTTCACAGTCTCCATAATATTTATTGCACTTTTGTCCAATAAGGGTAATATGGTCATTTTCACAGTCTGTAACATTTACTTTACTTATTTCTGATAAGGGTAGTATGGTTATTTTCACTGTCTCCATAATATTTATTGCACTTTTTTCCAATAAGGGTAATATGGTCATTTTCACAGTCTGTAAGAATTACTTTACTTATTTCCGATAAGGGTAGTATGGTCATTTTCACAGTCTCCACAATATTTATTGCACTTTTTCCAATAAGGGTAAAATGGTCATTTTGATAGTCTATAACATTTACTTTATTTATTTCCGATAAAGGTAGTATGGTCATTTTCACAATCTCCATAATATTTATTACACTTTTTTCCAATAAGGGTAATATGGTGATTTTCACAATCGGTAACATTTACTTTACTTATTTCTGATAAGGGTAGTATGGTCATTTTCACACTCTCCATAATATTTATTGCACTTTTTCCAATAAGGGTAATATGGTCATTTTCCCAATCGGTACCATTTACTTTACTTATTTCCGATAAGGGTAGTATGGTCATTTTCACTGTCTCCATAATATTTATTCCATTTTTTTTCAATAAGGGTAATATGGTCATTTTCACAATCTGTAAGAATTACTTTACTATTTTCCAATAAGGGTAATATGTTCGTTTTCACAATCGGTAACATTTACTTTACTTATTGACGATAAGGGTAGCATGGTCATCCGAAAGAGAAATTCAGGTCTAACTCGGGTAATCTTTGAACCTATGATGTTCAATTCTGATATATTTCGACCTCAGTTCATCCGAAAACGAGAAACTCAGGTCTAACTGTAGTAATATTTAAACATGTGATGTTCAATTCTGATATATTTCGTCATCAATTCATCCGAAAGAGAAACTCAGGTCTAGTAGTCTTTGAACCCGTGATGTTCAATTCTGATATATTTCGTCTCCAGTTCATCCGAAAAAGAAACTCCGGTCTAACTCTAGTAATATTTGAACCTGTGATGTTCAATTATGATATATTTCGTCCTCAGTTCATCCGAAAGAGAAACTCAGGTCTAATTGTAGTAATCTTTGAACATGTGATGTTCAATTCTGATATATTTCGTCTCCAGTTCATCCGAAAAAGAAACTCAAGTCTAACTTTAGTAATCTTTGAACCTGTGATGTTCAATTCTGATATATTTCGTCTTCAGTTCATCCGAAAAAGAAACTCCGGTCTAACTCTGGTAATCTTTGAACCTGTGATGTTCAATTCTGATATATTTCGTCCTCAGTTCATCCGACTATAGTAATCTTTGAACCTGTGAGGGGCTGGAATCTAATTTAAAACAAGTAGAGCTGTTTGATGAACTAGTTTGTGACACGTGGTAAGAAATTAACCATTTGATCTTCTGAAACCAATCAGGTGGGTGTCGAAGACACTAGTCGTCCAGCTCTACGGCACTGTAACTAGTCGTCCATCTCTACTGCACTGTAACAATGAGTGGATTCATCGTTCTTACCAAGTTTCTAGCTTATAGTGGTCCACTCACAGCCAGGTTTCGATCTCGGAGCTAGGTTATGCCTCAAAGTTGCCAGAAGAGGGTTTGGTTAAGGTTTCAGAGAATATTCCGACAGAATCTTACTTGTAAATGGATGGATTAATCGTTCTTACCAAGTTTCCAGCTTATAGTGGTCCACTCACGGCCATGTTTCGATCTTGGAGCCAAGTTATGCCTTGAAGTTGCCAGAAGAGGGTTTTTTTAAGGTTTCAGAGAATATTCCGACGGAATCTTACCTGTAAATGGATGGATTTATCGTTCTTACCAAGTTTCCTGCTAAGTTTGAAGTCAGAACCCTCCCGGAGCTTCGGGGTTCATAGATTGTATGTCATTATACCGAATTTGAAGTTCGAATCGACATTGAACTTCATATTTATCGATTTCGATGGATGTCTCTTGCTAAGTTTGAAGTCAGAACCCTCTCGGAGCTTCGAGGTTCATAGATTGTATGTCATTATACCGAATTTGAAGTTCGAATCGACACTGAGATTCATATTCATCGATTTCGATGATGTATCTTGCTAAGTTTGAAGTCAGAACCCTCCAGAAGTTTCGTGGTTCATAGTTTATATTCCCTTATACCACAATTAAAGTTCTAATCGACACTGAGCTTCATATTCATCGATTTCGATGATATATCATGCTAAGTTTGAAGTCAGAACCCCTGAGCTTCGAGGTTCATAGATTGTATGTCATTATACCGAATTTGAAGTTCGAATCGATATTGAGCTTCATATTTATCAATTTTGATGGATGTATCTTGCTAAGTTTGAAGTCAGAACCCTCCCGGAGCTTCGTGGTTCATAGTTTATATTCCCTTATACTAAAATTAAAGTTCTAATCGACACTGAGCTTCATATTCATCGATTTCGATGATGCATCATGCTAAGTTTGAAGTCAAAACCATCTCAGAGATTCGTGGTTCATAGATTGTATGTCATTATACCGAATTTGAAGTTCGAATCGACATTAAGCTTCATATTTATCGATTTTGATGGTGTATCATGCTAAGTTTGAAGTCATAACTCTCCCGGATCCCCTTGGTTCATAGTTTATATTCTTTTTGAGTCTACCAATGTGAACTAAAGCTATTTTATGACATGTATGAATATTCGAAATTACTTCATGACCTATGTGACTAGTCGAAATTCAAACCGCAAGCACAAAGAGAAAGCATAATGAGAAAGCACAAAGAAAACACACTTGCATTGATATGTATGCTTCTTGAGTCTACCAATGTGAGCTAAAGCTACTTCATGACATGTATGACTAGTTGAAATTACTTCATGACCTATGTGACTAGTCGAAATTCAAACTAGAAGCACAAAGAGAAAGCACAAAAACACAAAGAGAAAGCACAAAGAAAACACACTTTCCTTGATCTTTATGATAGTGTGAAATCAAATCTTCACCGTCCACAGATTTTACATAATCCGTATGATAGTGGAATTTTCAAATCTCTACCGTCCAAATAATTTTATACAAAACCATCGAAAAATAATTCTCTCACTTTCCTTACTTCATCTTTTTCTCTTTCTCTCATCTTCTGCCTCCCTCACTCTTTCTCTCATCTTCCCCCCTTACAAGAGAAAACCCTAACTCATCGAAAAATACCACCACCGAATCTCTTTCTCGCTCAATTTATATGTAAAAAACTTGCGGAAGTCGGAGATTTCGAACCCTAGATTTCAAAACAAAAATAAAAACCCCCAAATCTCAATGTTGAGCTGAAAAAAAAACCTAGATTTCAAAATCAAAATCTCTGAAGAAAAATGCGTGAAGGTTGGGTTCTGGTGGATGAATGAAACTGATGCAAGTATGGGTATGTATTTGAAGGAAAAAAGTTAATAAGAAATTGATAGTTGTAGCACAAATTACAGGCTCGATTGGGTTCTATTTGCAGCTGATTTTGAGTTGGCATGAACTGGTGGTGAATTGATTTAATCTGAGATCAATCCCTCGATCTCTTTCTCATAAACCCTAATGGTCTTTTTACCAACTCAGTTTCAAGTATAACACAAATTCTCTTCAATTGTAAAAAAAAACCCAAAATAAAATCCAAAATAAAACGAAAGAACCCAATTCCTCATATAATGGAAGGCTATGTAAGTTTTCGATTCTTTAAAATTTTCAACTCCTTTGGGCGATTCTGTTAGAATAAAAACTTGATTTTTAGTATTCGATTTATGCATTAGAATTAGGGAAAAGTAAGAACACCATACAATATCTCTAATTTCATTGCCGTTGTTTGGTGAACTTCAAATAAGCTTATGGCCATAGTTGCTTCATCTGCACTTACATGGGTGTTGTTTTGAATACTATTGTAGTGGTGAAAAGGAAAGACCGTTGTTGCCTTTATGCAAAAATTAGTGTTTTTTGTAAGTCGGGGTTGTGCAGAATGGTGTCCATAGTTGCACATCTTTTGTAAATTGTAATTATTTGCTCTACCTTGTATTGTCGGCAAAGTTTTTGTGAAAAACCTTGTATTGTGTGTGTGTATTTTTTCTTGGCATTTAGGAGAGTGGATGTCTTTTTTTTTGCTCATGAATTGCTATCATTGTGTAATAGGATAGGCTTCTTAGGTTGTTGATGCATGACAAATTATGTATGTTGTTTTACATAATTTGTCTTACATCAGTTGGCTACCACCTGGAGAGTTTAGTAGGTTTGGGTTCGCATTTTGTTTGACTGTTCTCTGGTGTAGATTTTGAGATGAACTGGGGTTTTAGAAGTTTGGGTGTATATGAATTATGTGTTTACAGTAAAATTATAAATCAACTTGTGGGTTTCTGTTTACTGACTCGGTGTTGTTGATTTCATTAGTGTGGTTGAACATTGCACGTGGTTGAGAGATATCAGCTAAATTTGGTTGGAATTTTAAAAAGGTAACATATACAGCATGTGGAACCCAAGTGTATCTCCGTCTCTCTGTAAATTTTTTCTCTTCTGATTTTAGAATTGAAGATTCAAGTGTTTTGATTACAGTGTTACTGATGGGGTATTGTTTGTTGAAGATGGTTACTCTTTTGTTGGATTTAGGGTTACATATTTGGGGTTTGTTTTGCCATTGGAGTTACTGAATTTGTAAAAGCCATCAACTACCTACCATAGGTGAAAATCATCTTCAAATCCCTTGACTAAGTTTTTTTATGGTGCAAATGGCTTGCTTTGGTTAATTTGTCTGATTTTGCTGGTGTTGCCCAGTTCTTGAAAGGTTTCGAAGCTCGGGATTGAAGTTACTTGTTCTCAAGAGACCGAATCACTAGGTAATGCTGGACCTTTAGCTTTAGCAAGAGACTGAACCGCTAAGTATTGATGACTCTTATGAGGCATTATTTTTCCTCAATAATGTATGTTTTTGATGTTTTTTTGTTGGTTTAGATCTGACTATTTTTTTGGTTGTTGGATGTGTAGGTGAGAAGGGGTTTAAGCTTCTTGACAACAGTGTTGAACATTACTCTGAGGAACTGAAGAGAGAATATGACTCCCAATAACTGAATAATAAAGAGAAGGATATGAATCTGATGCTTCAACCTCTGTTGCTCCACCTCAATTAAGTCAAAGAATAGATCCCCAGTGGTAATCCTTTTCAGTCAATTATCTAATTAGACCTTGTATTGAAAATACTTATTATTTTGGGACATGATGTTAAGTGCCAAGAATGCTTCAACAAGTAAATTATCTTTAAATTCAGTTCTTAGTTATGAAAATTATGTTGCCTGTGATTTGAAAAATATATGATTGTCTAAATGTTTGTTTTGAATTGATGGCAGAACCAGTGTATTTAGTGGAAGGATCAAATAAGCAATAATGCTTTCTCTCAGGGAAATATCTTGTTCTGACTTCTGAACTAGAAATGATAATGGTGACTCTTCCGTCTCTTTACTCTTCCCTTTGCTTCTCTCTGTATCTATATTTTTCTTGTGATTCTGCTTTAGTTACTTACTAATTGGATTTTAATTTGGTTTTACATTATTCATCCTTCCCATAAATCATTTATGATCAAGAAGAAGCTCTTTAAAAAGATGAGACAAAACATACCCATTATGTTAATTTAGGTTGTATTTGATTTTAAGTTTTAGTGATTTTTTCAATTTGATCTCTAAAGAAACCCTTTCTTTTTTCAATTTCAGGGTTTCCTTTTCATCTAGTATTGATGTTAGGGTCTAGGGGTTGATTTTAATGTTAGTTATTTTAGGAATTTAACTTGTAAATGATACTGGAGTTGTATTAGGCGCGCCTAGGCGTGGAGGAAAAAATGGAAAACTACATTAACAAGTTTGTTTTGGCGCCTGGGCGCCAGCCCCACACTTAGTGCGCCTTTTACAACATAGCCGCTTACTATGACCTTTCAAGAGTAATTTGTCTTAGTATTTTTGAGCTTATAAGAATGTGAAACCCTGATATGGCTTATTTGTTTACTTATTAGATGTTTTATAGGTTCCCAAGACAAATGAGAACTTTCGTCTCTTGTATGACACCAAGAAACTAAGGTTAGTCTTTTTACCTCAATTTTTATTTCGTGCTTTTTTGTTGAGTGTTTCACTGCTCTGATGCTGTGTTTACTAATGTCTATACCCAGCGTATATATTACCAGTTATTTTAGTCATCATATTTCCCTGCCTATGTTAAATAATGCTTATCTTTGAATTGCTGATGGATTTTCCTTTATCAGCTGTTGGTGGAGAGAATAAGGTCCTATGGTCTGTACATTGCCTTACGATATGAGAAGGATATGCTTGCTTTTAGTGGATGCTCACACAGTCTGTCTTCGGATGAAGCCGATGAACTAACCTTGATCAGGTATGAAATACTGGAATGATATGTATACATTTTCAGATGAGAAACTAAATTATGCCTTCCGTGTTGTTTATTTAAGGAAAAATGCAAGGTCAATTACAAAATATGAATCGCCCGTGTCCCATAGATGTTCAGTTTTGTTTCTCATGTCGATTTCCCCCTGCCAATCCACGTATAGCTTATTTGTTTTCATGAAGTTGTCCATCACCACACGATAGAAGTAATCAGTTAGAGATTACCTTAATGAGGTTTGAATTTTCTCTTTTTTTCTTTAGGATGTTATTGGCCTTCAATTTAATGATTTTCTTTTGGGACTGTTTATGCTTTAGATAGCTTGACTAATGTCTTGCATATTCATGGATTTGTTTGTAGCTTATATATCTTCGTAAAGTGGTCCATTCAGGAAGTTATTTCAAGGTTGTCTTAGATACACTGCAGGAAGCATGCCAATGGCTTTATTTGTTGATTTGGAGGTCTGTTATTGATGTTGTTTCATGAGTTGGACTAAGTTTGAATGCTTCCCTTCCTAGACACTGCAAATCGTAGACATACCAAAGAAACAGAGGTACTGTCAATGGTGAGAGCTTAGTAAGTACATGTACAAACCCAGATACGGACTCTAAGCTGCTACCAATTCCTCAATGATAGCATAGGTCCCGTGTGTGTTTTAGTATGTTAGTCAAGTTTTGTACTATCTTATTGGTTAATCAGAAGAGGTGGATAGATTTTGTACTGTTTTTGGATATTTTCAAAATAAAATCCATACATTTATTTATTTACTTTTTTGCATAATAATGCGTTAGTAGATTACTCCCCAGCAGCTCAAATTTGTAGTCGGCTGAGGGCCTTCACCTAGTAAATGTTAACAACCGGATCTTATGTTGGTTGAATTCTTTACCAACGTCGCTCCTTAGCCAGCCGAATATTCTGCTGCTAGAATCCCTCTGCCAACAAAGATCTAGTTGATAAAACTCTTGACCGTCAAAACATTCAGTGAAAAAAATTGCTTGACCAACGACATCAAACACCTCCACCAACCATCCAACTATTCTGCTGCTAGAACCCCTTTACCAACAAAGATCTAGTTGATAAAACTCTTGACCGTCAAAACATTCAGTGATAAAATTGCTTGAACAATGACATCAAACACCTCCACCAACTGAAAGATCAGTAAGGTATGATCTTTAGCATCTTACAACGTTTTATAACATCCTACCTCTACCAACGATGTATTAGTCTTCATCAACAACATATTTTGCGGGTGAAATGTTTCAGCAACAAATGTTTATGCTTCTAACAACGATAACTAATAGTTATTGGAAACTTGTGTCGACTAAAACTTTTGTCGTTTCATTTAGTTGACAAATATCTCTTCCAGCAGCATGGTTGGTCTAAGTCTTTAGCAAAGAAGCATGTAGATTTTTTCTCTTCTGATTTTAGAATTGAAGATCCAAGTGTTTTGATTACAGTGTTACTGATGGGGTGTAGTTGCAGAATAACCTACAACTACACCCTCAATAGAATTAGTAAAAACTCAAGAAGTTCTTGATGATGAATAACAATTTTCTTATTAATGTTCTCAATTGATTACAAAGAAGTATCTAAATGGAATTAGAATAGTTACAACTTTCTCTATTCTCTTTCCTAAGATATTTCCTAACACTCACTAAAATAACCTCTCGAATTTTACATTTGAACTCCTATTTATAGTAAAATTTATACAGCTGTATATGAATTGCGAAGTATCGCAACTCATACTCGCAACATTATTCCATCCTCGCAAAACTTCATATTTCTCTGCGCTACTTTTATCATCGTATCATTTTATAACTCTTTTCTCCTTTATTTATTACGATACTCGTGAACTATTATCCTGTGATATTCAGTACCTACATCTTGCCTCTTCTCATGTCAATTCTACGAAGAAGAAATAATCGTGAGAACATAACCGTTACTTAGTCTTTTTAAATTTGGACACGTCTTTTGTAACCGTTCTTTTCTAGTTATTCCCTTATATAACTTCTTTATATTCTCTTCCTTTTCTTCTTCTTATTTCCGCAATTCTATCTTCTACTCATACTCTCTATTACTGTTTTCTCTGCAATTTTTTCTTCTACTATATCTTCATGAGTTCTCCAAGGTAATTTCCTTCTATCTCTGCGTATTTCATTTGTTCTCCTCTTTAATTTCTGTATAATTTGTTATCTAATTTTGGTTTATTTCAGCAAAATAACTCCTCAGATGAAATCTCAACTAAAAAATCCAAGCCCTAATCCACGAAGAAGAAAATCTGAGAATCAAAAGGTAGTTAAAATACTTTGTCTTCTTTCCTGAACAATATATTGTTGCCTCAGTTTTTAATCTACATTTTGATTCGCAGGTTGGCGAAAAACCAAACCCCGGTAAGAGATCTCGAATAACTAAACCCACACCATTAATTCCGATTGATGATTTCCTTCCTGAAGTTGATAAAGAATTTTCTTCTCCTCCTCGTGAAAATTCTTCTTCATACACTCCTTCCTCTACTCCATTACCTACCTTTCAATCTCCCCTCAGTGTCAATTTATCAACACTTCTTCAAGATCAACCCTCACAAAATATTTCTTCAACTTCTTCTCTTGAACAACAACCCTCGCAAAATATTTCTTCAACTTCTTCTCTTAAAAAACCTATCTTGTCCCCAAATCCTTTGAGTGCTATTTCTCCAGACAATTTGCAGCTTGCTCTTATTCCTTCAAATTCTTCTCCTCTTCCTCAGGAAATTCGAGATGGTATTTATTCAACTTTCCGAATGTTATCTGAGATTTTGACCAATACTGCGAAGTCTACTAATGTTCGTTCGCAATATGAGTTTTGCGAAGTTCTAAATAATTTCGTCAATCCAGACATTTCTTCTTATCGGCAATCCTTGGAAAAAGAAATTGAATTGCTTCGCCAGTCTTTGAAATCTTCTCAAGCAGAATGCGAAGATCTTCGTAAAGAGAATTATCATCTTCAAAATGATTCTCTCGACTATGCGATTCTTCGCAAAAGAAATGATGAACTGAAAGGTATGATTGCTTATCTTCATATTTTCCCTTTTATTTACTTATATTCTTTATATGCTTGAAACATCCATTAAAACCCATTCCCCTTTATAGAATCCATCCAGAAATGTAGAAGATTGGTACTTCACCATGAATCAGATGCAACAGAATATCGAACCAAGCATGGAAGCCCCTCAAACCAATTCTCCCATTTATCTAATCTTTACTCGTGTGCTCTTGATAACTCTGATGCTCTTTTTCAAGAGAATACTCAACTAATATATGATCGAAAATTCTTGAATGATGATATATCTCAACTTTTTTATTCCTTAACTAAAGCTAATTTGAGAATAGAAACCTTATTAGAAGAGAATAAAACCTTATCAGAAGAGAAATGTTCGTTTTTGAATACAATGATTGTTTCTTCGCAAGAATTAAAGACTCTTCAGAATAAATGTTGCGATCAAGAAAATCTTCTTTCTTTGTTGAAAGGTGAACTTGAGGAATTAAAGAAGTCTTCAGATGCTGAAAGAAATTCTTTTGTTATTGAGAAGAATTCTCTTATTAATAAGAATATAGTCTTGAGTGCTAAGAAGAATCAACTTGAAGAATATTATTCGTCATTAAAAAATCTTAATGCCAAACTTGCGAAGGATAAAAATTTTCTCCTTTCTAAAGATCAAAAGCTTCAATCTTGACTTAAAGGATTAGTTGGTGATGGTTTTGATAATGCGATGAATCAGATGAAGAACGGTTGTCTATCTTTAGCTCAATCTCTTACTTCGCAAAGAGAAGGTAGTCATTAAAATTTGACTGCCCCTGGTATATCTATTAGATTTCATTATACTCTCAAAATTTATCCTTTGAATTTTGTTTTATTTGCAGAATCTGAGAACCACCTTCGTGATGCGAAATCTGGATTAGAAGCCTCTTGTTCCGAGCTTCGTAAGAAAAATGCTTTGCTTTCTACCCGCTTAATCAACTCTCGTGACCGTGCTACTCGGAGATTCAACTATCTTGCTTATTCTAAAGATATCGAAGATACCAACCATCAAAAAGCTATACTTCGTGAAAGCCATCTGAAAGCTCAAGTCTTTACGAATAATAATCTCTTATCAAGAGCCTTGCCTCCTGTGAAAATTACTCCTCTGAAAATATCCGACGATGAAGTTGCTCGTGAGCCTGATAGTGATTTCGACTATGAGAGTGATGATGAAGATCTTGATGATGAGAAAGAATCTATTCCTCAAGGAGATATTCCTGTTGCATATTCTTCAAAGAATGATATCTCGCAAAAGTCGAAGGCTGCTAATGACCCTATTCATCTTAAAGATCCAGCACAGAGTGTCGATGAAGCATGATAACATTCTTTTTTCAGTTTATCATTGACTCTCCTGTCTTCCTTTCTTTTGAATTCCTTCCCTTAGTTACTGTTGGTTTTCTTTTTGCGAACAATTCTATTTTTTAAGAAGTACATCTGATATTTTGCGAAGATGATTTATCCTTTCTTAAGAAGTATATCTGATATTTTGCGAAGATAATTTATCCTTTCTTTAATTAAATTTGCCCCACTTGATCATATGAAGAGAAATAATATATAACTCACAAATAAAGCTTAGTATCTCCTTTTCCCCCTATTATTTCTCTTTAAATGATTAAACATTGTTTTAAGTATTAGAATATCTTCCTCGATTTATCTTACGAAGTTTCAACTTGTTACGATTGTAAATAAGAAATCCTCCCTTTTAAGTATAAGAAATAAAATATATAAAATATCCTTTATAAATATACTACATATACAATACCTTTGAAGAAGTATTAAAAGTACTAAATCTGTCAAATGAAGAGATATAAGAAGTATTAGAAGTACTCGATCCACCAAATGAAGAGATATAAGAAGTATTAGAAGTACTCAATTCACCAAATGAAGAAATATAAGAAGTATTCAATCTGTGAATAATTAAGTAACATATGACGAAGTATAATGATTATTTAACCTTTACCAAATGAAATATCCGTTGAAGAAGTATAATAAATATGAGATATTCTTGAAGAATTATAAGAAGTATTCAACATTTGGAGAAATATTCAATATATGGAGAAGTATAAGAAGTATTTAATTCTCGTAACATTTTACGAGTATGAACTTATCTGTATTTGATTACTATCAAAATCGCATCTTTTGTTAAGTCTTCGTGAAAAATCTTCAATGATGTTATCTTCTTTGATAGGACTTCTTGTAAAAATTCTTCAATGATATTGACGAAGCTGTCTTCTCTTCAAAACTTTATGATGTATATTCTTGTATAATTTCTTCAATGGTTTTGATGTAATGAGTTTCATGAATTTCTGTGGTCTTATCATGCCTTCCTAAGTAAAGGTCTTATTTTGCCACCTATTTTGTAGCGACAAAATCGCAGGACGTTCTTACACTTTCATGCAAAAACCCATTGATCTTGCCTTATCTTTTTTGTATAGTATTTTAGCCTCTTCAGGAATTGTTGCGACAATATGACAGGCCTAAATATTCTTGCGAACGTAAAGCCCCATGACATTGCCGTCTTGCGATGAAATCACAGGACGTCTCTACACTTTCATGTAGTGACCCATTGATCTCATCTTAACTTCTTTGTTTCATTCTGCGAGTTCTTTTTGTATGCTTTCCTTTTTTTTTTTTTTTTTTTTAGAATGCTCGCAGAACATCATATGTTGCACAAATATGACAAGCCTTTATGTTTTCGCAAACAAGAAGCCTCGTGACATTTGTGTCTTATAGCACGTATCAGCTCCCTAATGGAGGGTGCTGCCCTTTATCTTCCCCCTGGTTGCCCCTTCAAGGAAGGGTACATCAACCATACAAGGTTAGATCTTCCCATCCGTTTTTTCCAACAACCATCTTTTGATCGCAACCTCTTATCCTTTTTGCCTATAGGGCTTATAGTTACAAGGTTGCACCCTATGGGGTATCTTTGGGCCAAGTGCATCATTTGCCAAGACTTGTCAAAAATGGCAGATGTGGATCAACCTCACCCGGCACTCTTGACTCAACCGTGTACCTCGGCGCCTTGATCGTTTTCTGCACTTCTTGGTAAAGACAGTATGCCTTAGTCGCCCAACCTAAATCCTCTTACACCGCATTTTATATTGCGTAATGTCGCTAGATTAGGTGAGAATCCAAGGTGTCTAACCCGGATAGGTAACCCATTATTGGGTTGTACCCCTAAATTTTTACAATGTACTAAGGGCCCTTGGTGGTGTTCCGGTTACCCTTAGCCACTTTATAGGTACCCCCTTAAATGACGTACTTTAGGACTTTGCCTCTTACAAAATATAGCTTCGCGAACTAGGGTGTACGCCACAAAGGTTTGCCTGTATAAAATTTTCTGCGGCTCTCTTTCTTTTTTGGAGGCTGATCACAGATTGCGGTCTTTTATTCGCAAATTAATGAAAGTTTAATCAATATAAATTTTGAAACTCGTAACTTTTCCCAATTTCCTGCGAGCAAACAATATTCGTAAAAAATTTCATGAGTTTTATGGATAATACCTTTTCAAATATAGTCTGTTCCAAGGTTTACCAAGCCTTAAACCCATGTCTCTCCCTTATGGATCCATCAGCCGATAAGCTCCGCTTCCTACAACTTCTTTAATAACATATGGTCCATCCCATTTTGGTGCTAATTTTCCTCCATTTTCTTTTTGATATGGAGGTGTTTCTCGCATGACCAAATCACTTGGTTTATATTCACGCTCAATGACTCTCTTGTTGTATTCTCGAGCTAATCGTTCCTGATAAATCTTCATATGGTGCAACACCTTTTCTCTTTTTTCTTCCAAATCATCCAATTCACTTAATATTATTCCCGCACTTAAATTTCTTTCCCAAGCTTCTTTCTTTGTTGTCGGAATTACAACCTCTGTGGGTAATACTGCTTCTACTCCATATGTTAGAGAATAAGGAGACATTCCAGTTGCTTCTCTTCTAGTTGTATTGTATGCCCAAACTGCGCTAGGTACTTGCTCGCACCACCCTTTGAGATGTCCTTCTAATTTCTTTTTGATTGTATCTGCGATTGTTTTATTTGTTGCTTCTGCTTGTCCATTAGCTTGTGGATATAACGGGGTTGACTTCCCACATTTTATCCTAAAAGCACTGAGTAACATCTCTATATTCTGCCCCTCAAATTGTTTTCCATTATCGGATACTAGTTGTGCTGGAACCCCGTACCTGCAAATGAGGTTCTCAAATATGAATGTAAAAACATCTTTATCACGAATATGTTGTACTGCTTTTACTTCTGCGAGCTTCGTGAAATAATCTGTTGCAACTATCAAGTATCGCCTTTGTCCAGATCCAGGTATAAATGGTCCAACAATATCCAACCCCCATTTACCAAAATGCCAGCAGCTTGTTGAAGAAGTTAATGTGTCCCCTGGTGCATGAATTCTTTTACCATGTCGTTGACATTCCTTGCATCTTCGTACGAACAATTTTGCGTCTGTATGCATATAAGGCCAATAATATCCTTGTATCTTTGCTCTATATGCTAGAGATCTTCCCTCACTATGATTGCCAGCTTCTCCTCCATGTAACATCTTCAATATCTTTTCTCCTTCTTCGCGAGTTAAGCATCTGAGAGGTGGTCCATTGAAAGATTTTCTATATAAAATTCCTTCTCATAACTCATAGTTTGTTGCACGACTCTTTAATTTATGTGCTTCTAGTCTGTTCCTGGATATTTCTCCTGTTGCGAGATATGCATGAATTTATTTTCTCCAATCTGCGATGTTGTTTGATAACTCTCTTTCTACTTCCATCGCAACAGCTTCCTCAATTTCTTTCTCTTTGTCTACTGATGGGTGTTGAATTATCTGTATTTGGATATTTCTTGTATTTGAATTTGTCATCATGCTTGGAATAAATGCAAAAGCATCTGCGAGACGGTTATATTTTCTAGATATATGTCTCCATTTTAATTTTGGTATCTTCGCAGATAATTCTTCAACGAGTTTCTTGTATTTTTTTCAAAGAAGATTCATTTGTGGTATATTCCCCTTTAATTTGACAAATCACTAACTGTGAATCACTTGTTATCCTTATACTTTCGAGCTTCTTTTCTATTGCGATCTTTAATGCATGCACTACAGCTTCGTACTCTGTTTCATTGTTCGTGGATGCAAATTCTAGTCTGAATGAGAATGCTATTCTTTCTCCTTCTGGTGAAATCAACACGACTCCAATTCCATTTCCCTCACTATTGGATGATCCGTCCACTAGAATTTCCCATCTATTCGGTTCTGTTAACAAGTCTTTTGGATTTCCAAATTCTTCTTCAACATCCATCATTTCCTCTACTGATTCATCTTCTTCCAAAGGAAATTCTTCCAAAAAATCTGCGACGGCTTGTGATTTTTGCGATGACAATACTTAAGTATTTTATCTTGTAATGATTTACTTGTGCATTCCACCTTTCTATTCTTCCTGACCTTTTTGTGTTCTTCATGATTGATTCAATTGGGACTTTGGTTACCACTTTTAGCACATGTGCTTGAAAGTATATTCGTAACTTGAATGATGCATAAACCAGGGCTAAGATTAACTTCTCCATTTTAGAATAATTCTTCTCTGCTGCATTAAAGGTTTTACTAATATAGTAAATGGGCCTTTCTACTCCTGCATCTGCTCACAACAGAACTGCACTTAGAGCATATGGAGTTGTTGCGAGGTATACCAATAATTCTTCGCCTCTCTCTGGTTTCTGTAGTATAGATGTATTTGCGAGGTATTCTTTGATTCCTTGAAAATCTTTTTCACATTCATCAGTCCACTTGAATTTTGCTCCCTTTTTAAGTATATTGAAAAAATGTTTGCATTTATCTGACATTCGCGAAATAAACCTTCCAAGTGAAGCCAAGAGTCCATTTAGCTTTTGTACTTCTTTTACCGTTGCAGGTGTTGGCATGTCACGAACTGCTTGGACCTTTTCTGGATCAACTTGTATTCCCTCCTTTGATACTATGTATCCCAAGAACTTTCCAGATGAAACCCCAATTATACATTTCTCAGGATTTAATTTGATGTTGAACTTTCTCATCTGCTCAAATATTTCCTTCAAATCTTGCACATGGTCTTTAGCTTCCTTGCTTTTTATCAACATATCATCTACATATACCTCCAAAGTTTTATGTATCCACTTCGCGAACACTTTTTCAACCATACGTTGATATGTAGCACCCGCATTCCATAAACCAAATGGCATCTTCACATAACAATACAAACCCCTTGGAGCAAAAAAGGCAGTATGTTCTTGATCTTCTTCTGCGAGTGATATTTGATTATACCATTTGTATCCATCAAGTGAATTGACTCTATCATGACCTGCAGCTGATTCCACCATTTGTGGTATATATGGTAGTGGAAAACTGTCTTTGGGACATGCCTTGTTTAGATCAGTAAAATCTATGCAAATTCTTATTCCTTTATTCTTTTTCGGAACAATGACCATATTCGCAATCCATTCTGGATATTTTGC
Source organism: Papaver bracteatum (assembly GCA_023529315.1). Taxonomy (NCBI): domain Eukaryota; kingdom Viridiplantae; phylum Streptophyta; class Magnoliopsida; order Ranunculales; family Papaveraceae; genus Papaver; species Papaver bracteatum. The sequence continues at coordinate 124,231 of JAJJWX010003590.1, read as the reverse complement.
TTCCCTTATGATCCCTGCATCCAACATCTTTTGTAATTCTTTTTCTATCTGTACATGATAATTTTGTGATATATTCCTTATTCTTTGTTTGAATGGTCTTGCATTTTTTATCTATGTTCAATCTATGAGACGCCACTGATGGATCAATTCCTGGTATCTCATCTACACTTCCTGCGAAGATATCTTTATATTCTCGCAAAAGATCAATAGTTCTTTTTTCTTCTTCTTCATCCATCTTAGTTCCAATTCGCAAGAATAAAGGCTCCTCTTTACTTCCAATATTTATTTCTTTAGTTGGTTCAGCTGCAACATAGCTTGGACTTTGCTCCCCCATAGATGTTGGTTCTTTGATTATTTTTGCTGGTTCCCCTTCTTTTTCTGGAATTTCATTTGGTATACCTCTCCCTTCCTTTACTATTATTGTATATACTCGGAATTCTTCTTCCTTTTTTGTTTCCTTCGCAAGTTTCCTACGAAGCTGTTTCTTTCTTGCTCTTCCTCCGCATTGCGTTACTTCAATTTGATAACAAAATTTTGCACTATCAAGATCTCCTTTTATTTCTTGTATTCTATTTGGTATAGGAAATTTGATTTTTTGATGTAATGTTGAAGCAACAGCTTTGATCGTATGAATCCACGACCTTCATATCAGCATGTTATATGGAGACTCCATATCTATCACACACAAGATTACATGTGTTTCGATTTCTCCCAGTAATATTCGCAGCGCGATTTCCCCTTTAGATTTTGTTGTAGATTTTCCTAATCCATGAATAAGACATTTTGAATTTGTGATTTCTTCATCTTTAATTCCCATCCCCTTAAGTGCATGATAGAATATGATATTAACAGAACTCCATGTATCAACCAGAATTCGGTTTAATTTCCATTTTTCTACAGCTTTCTTATCTTCTAGCATGATCGGCATTGTGATTACCAATGGTGAAGTGTGGTTCAAGTCTTCATTTGGAATTTCTGCTACTGAAAATGTGATTTTCTGCTTTTCCCATTCTTCTAAAGTTGTTACCTTTTCTTCCTCCATGATCTTTCTTCCTCTACAATCTCGCTTGTATATTTTTCCCTTCATATTACTATGAAATTCATCAATCATTGTCTTTGTGATCATATTACATTCTTCTTTTTTGCAATCTCCATCTACTGACTTCATCTGATTCTTCAAATTTTCCACAATTCCCTCAAATTTAGGCTACCACAATTCTCAAGTCCCTGTTTCTAGCACCAATTATGTAGTTGCAGAATAACCTACAACTACACCCTCAATAGAATTAGTAAAAACTCAAGAAGTTCTTGATGATGAATAACAATTTTCTTATTAATGTTCTCAATTGATTACAAAGAAGTATCTAAATGGAATTAGAATAGTTACAACTTTCTCTATTCTCTTTCCTAAGATATTTCCTAACACTCACTAAAAGAACCTCTCGAATTTTACATTTGAACTCCTATTTATAGTAAAATTTATACAGCTGTATATGAATTGCGAAGTATCGCAACTCATACTCGCAACATTATTCCATCCTCGCAAAACTTCATATTTCTCCGCGCTACTTCTATCATCGTATCATTTTATAACTCTTTTCTCCTTTATTTATTACGATACTCGTGAACTATTATCCTGCGATATTCAGTACCTACATGGGGTATTGTTTGTTGAAGATGGTTACTCTTTTGTTGGATTTAGGGTTACAGATTTGGGGTTTGTTTTGCCATTGGAGTTATTGAATTTGTAAAAGCCATCAACTACCTACCATAGGTGAAATCATCTTCAAATCCCTTGACTAAGTTTTTGTATGGTGCAAATGGCTTGCTTTGGTTAATTTGTCTGATTTTGCTGGTGATGCCCAGTTCTTGAAAGGTTTCGAAGCTCGGGATTGAAGTTACTTGTTCTCAAGAGACCGAATCACTAGGTAATGCTGGACCTTTAGCTTTAGAAAGAGACTGAACCGCTAAGTATTGATGACTCTTGTGAAGCATTATTTTTCCTCAATAATGTATGTTTTTGATGTTTTTTTGTTGGTTTAGATCTGACTATTTTTTTGGTTGTTGGATGTGTATGTGAGAAGGGGTTTAAGCTTCTTGACAACAGTGTTGAACATTACTCTGAACTGAAGAGAGAATATGAATCCCAATAACTGAATAATAAAGAGAAGGATATGAATCTGCTGCTTCAACCTCTGTTGCTCCACCTCAATTAAGTCAAATAATTGATCCCCAGTGGTAATCCTTTTCAGTCAATTATCTAATTAGACCTTGTATTGAAAATACTTATTATTTTGGGACATGATGTTAAGTGCCAAGAATGCTTCAACAAGTAAATTATCTTTAAATTCAGTTCTTAGTTATGAAAATTATGTTACATGTGATTTGAAAAATATATGATTGTCTAAATGTTTGTTTTGAATTGATGGCAGAACCAGTGTATTTAGTGGAAGCATCAAATAAGCAAGAATGCTTTCTCTCAGGGAAATATCTTGTTCTGACTTCTGAACTAGAAATGATAATGGTGACTCTTCCGTCTCTTTACTCTTCCCTTTGCTTCTCTCTGTATCTATATTTTTCTTGTGATTCTGCTTTAGTTACTTACTAATTGGATTTTAATTTGGTTTTACATTATTCATCCTTCCCATAAATCATTTATGATCAAGAAGAAGCTCTTTAAAAAGATGAGACAAAACATACCCATTATGTTAATTTAGGTTGTATTTGATTTTAAGTTTTAGTGATTTTTTCAATTTGATCTCTAAAGAAACCCTTTCTTTTTTCAATTTCAGGGTTTCCTTTTCATCTAGTATTGATGTTAGGGTCTAGGGGTTGATTCTAATGTTAAATATTTTAGGAATTTAACTTGTAAATGATACTGGAGTTGTATTAGGCGCGCCTAGGCGTGGAGGAAAAAATGGAAAACTACATTAACAGGTTTGTTTTGGCGCCTGGGCGCCAGCCCCACACTTAGTGCGCCTTTTACAACATAGCCGCTTACTATGACCTTTCAAGAGTAATTTGTCTTAGTATTTTTGAGCTTATAAGAATGTGAAACACTGATATGGCTTATTTGTTTACTTATTAGATGTTTTATAGGTTCCCAAGACAAATGAGAACTTTCGTCTCTTGTATGACACCAAGAAACTAAGGTTAGTCTTTTTACCTCAATTTTTATTTCGTGCTTTTTTGTTGAGTGTTTCACTGCTCTGATGCTGTGTTTACTAATGTCTATACCCAGCGTATATATTACCAGTTATTTTAGTCATCATATTTCCCTGCCTATGTTAAATAATGCCTATCTTTGAATTGCTGATGGATTTTCCTTTATCAGCTGTTGGTGGAGAGAATAAGGTCCTATGGTCTGTACATTGCCTTACGATATGAGAAGGATATGCTTTCTTTTAGTGGATGCTCACACAGTCTGTCTTCGGATGAAGCCGATGAACTAACCTTGATCAGGTATGAAATACTGGAATGATATGTATACATTTTCAGATGAGAAACTAAATTATGCCTTCCGTGTTGTTTATTTAAGGAAAAATGCAAGGTCAATTACAAAATATGAATCGCCCGTGTCCTTCTCCTATAGATGTTCAGTTTTGTTTCTCATGTCGATTTCCCCCTGCCAATCCACATATAGCTTATTTGTTTTCATGAAGTTGTCCATCACCACACGATAGAAGTAATCAGTTAGAGATTACCTTAATGAGGTTTGAATTTTCTCTTTTTTTTCTTTAGGATGTTATTGGCCTTCAATTTAATGATTTTCTTTTGGGACTGTTTATGCTTTAGATAGCTTGACTAATGTCTTGCATATTCATGGATTTGTTTGTAGCTTATCTATCTTCGTAAAGTGGTCCATTCAGGAAGTTATTTCAAGGTTGTCTTAGATACACTGCAGGAAGCATGCCAATGGCTTTATTTGTTGATTTGGAGGTCTGTTATTGATGTTGTTTCATGAGTTGGACTAAGTTTGAATGCTTCCCTTCCTAGACACTGCAAATCGTAGACATACCAAAGAAACAGAGGTACTGTCAATGGTGAGAGCTTAGTAAGTACATGTACAAACCCAGATACGGACTCTAAGCTGCTACCAATTCCTCAATGATAGCATAGGTCCCGTGTGTGTTTTAGTATGTTAGTCAAGTTTTGTACTGTCTTATTGGTTAATCAGAAGAGGTGGATAGATTTTGTATTGTTTTTGGATATTTTCAATATTAATAATATATAATGTATAATTTTCAAAATAAAATCCATACATTTATTTATTTAATTTTTTGCATAATAATGCGTTAGTAGATTACTCCCCAGCAGCTCAAATTTTTAGTCGGCTGAGGGCCTTCACCTAGTAAATGTTAACAACCGGATCTTATGTTGGTTGAATTCTTTACCAACGTCGCTCCTTAGCCAGCCGAATATTCTGCTGCTAGAATCCCTCTGCCAACAAAGATCTAGTTGATAAAACTCTTGACCGTCAAAACATTCAGTGATAAAATTGCTTGACCAACGACATCAAACACCTCCACCAACCATCCAACTATTCTGCTGCTAGAACCCCTTTACCAATAAAGATCTAGTTTATAAAACTCTTGACCGTCAAAACATTCGGTGATAAAATTGCTTGACCAATGACATCAAACACCTCCACCAACTGAAAAATCAGTAAGTTATGATCTTTAGCAGCTTACAACGTTTTATAACATCCTACCTCTACCAACGATGTATTAGTATTCATCAACAACATATTTTGCGGGTGAAATGTTTCAGCAACAAATGTTTATGCTTCTAACAACGATAGCTAATAGTTATTGGAAACTTGTGTCGACTAAAACTTTCGTCGTTTCATTTAGTTGACAAATATCTCTTCCAGCAGCATGGTTGGTCTAAGTCTTTAGCAAAGAAGCATGTAGTCACTGTCGATATTTGTTGCCATGTTGGTTGCTGCAGAGCTCCATCCGCCAAAAATGTCCCTGTACCAACTGAATCAAGGTAGTCGCTAAATCCTAATTTTCTTGTAGTGATGGAGGAGCAACGATTATGTCGATAATCATGGTTCTAGCCTTTTCGATCTCTGGAGCAACTCTAACCATAATATCGACATCAACAAGGATATCTGGTGGAAAAGCTTCCATGGTCTCAGCATCAACAAGAATTTATGGAGAAAATTCAATCGTGATCTTAGCATTAATAACGGTCTCAGGAGAAACATCTTCATGACAGGGCTTCATCAACTAACCATTCTCTGAAGTGTTACTCGATGAAGAGGACTTCTCCAAGCACTAATGATTCACATCAAGTTGTGTAGACATGAAAACATGTTCACATGAAAGTCTTCCCAAAGCTTGCACGACGGGCGGGAACAAGCCAAAGTCTTCTACAAGATGTTCTCATCACCTCTACAAATGAGATACAACACACTTCAGGCTATGGGTTTACAAAAACATACTAATGGGTGAGGAATGGGACAATGCTTCCTCAACGAAAAATGTTTGTTTATGTCTCTTATACAACATACCAAAAGGGCGCATCAATCGAACATACGATCTAAAAGATATGTCCTTTACCGTCAGGTTTATAAAATCTGAAAGTCATGTACGGGATTACAAATTACAAATGTGTACGTTTCGTTGGATGACCTATGAAACTCCAAATTGAGTTATTCTTTTCTCATATGATGACTCAGTCTCTTATATTCAAAATTTGGAGTCAAGAACCGAATTCCGGTGTCGTATGAGGTTCCTACAGCTTCCAGAGCATACAACATACAAGCAGCAACTCTTACACGGGATTCATAACATCCACAGTCAATCGATGTCCTCCAGGTCCTTTCACTAAGTTCTTTATCAAGGTACCTCCAACTTCGAACACCTAGGTATTTATATCAAGTTTTTGTACCTGGGTCCTCTATCTAGGTCCTTCCAGAAGAAGGGAAAACGAAAAAGGAGATTTAACTAAATATTGGGGACTGACGATCCACTGATCATGACGGTCAGTTTCACAGTACAAGACTCGTGACTGACACCAAGCTCGCTTATGTTAATTATTCATCATAAAATGAATTCTACAACCGAGACATACAACCATGGTCATTACATCATACCCTCTTGAGAGCAACCTCAGTTATGGTACCGTGACCAGGATTTCAGAAGTGATGTTTATACGACTGACAGAAACAAAAAAATGGTACTGCAAGTACCAAGCTTATGTATCAACCAAGGGTTTCAGACTTCAAATTAACCAATGGAATTAAAATCCTTCATCGAGTGTTCAAGAAACAAGAAAATGGTCTAAGACACAACAGGGGCGTTTTACAACAAGCTCGTCTGTGACGATTTTACGCTGTCCTGCACAAAGAAGCAATATGGGAGCAATTTGTGAAGAATCTAAGGTTGAGTCATATGTAATTCTCTTAGTATGGATGTCCTCTACAACATATCCAAAATTCACATCAACTGGATGAACGAGCAAAAAGATGTGTCCAAAACCTTGGACTACATGACAGCTGAAAATTTTCTGAAAACCTCCTGGAAGTTTACTGTTTCGTCAATTTCGGCTCCTAAATATGCTCAAAAGCCGAAAAGCTTCTTTGCTAAAGCTTGGAATTTTTCTGAGGATGAAGAAACATGGGTAGATCACAAAAATACGACATTGGACGAATATTCTACAACAATTTCAATGAAGACCTAACTTCAGAATTTTCTGTTGACGAATTATGACGAAATTCTTCATTCATCCACATCTGAATCAGGAGCTACACCATCAACGCAAAGACGAACTTCATATTCAGCCGATAGTCTCGCTTGATGAAGTTGGCGGTGCTTTTTCTGATGAGATATGAGCTTTTCATCTTCAGCTCTTTTCTTCTGTGATATTTCATCACGTCCCTGCTTTCCCTCCGCATCTGTTAATACCAAGAAAGCATATATCTTAGCATGGACGACTTCCAGATGATTGAGATACATACAATGTGTCATCTTTCCAGCGTCTCTGAAAGGTTGATTCACCTCGGCATGAGCATCTGCAGAAGTCTTCATCTTTGATTTGATATTCTTGGAGCGTTCCCCGGAAGATCCAGAAAAGTGGTTGTAACTAGAAGTCACAACTATTGAGGCGAAAGACATGGAGTCATGGATATACGCGTAACAAAAATGGTAACAATCCAACTCTTACCTATTTACAATTTCACTAGATGTAGTGATTATAACGTCAGAATTTTGAAAACTTGCTCGTTCCTTCAAACCTGCAAAGACGAGCAAAATTCATTATTCAAAATCATGACTTGATTTTCATAAAACCATGAATAACCCACGTGAATTTTAACATCCACTGGTTTTTAAAAAATTGAACAGATGTCCATTCTACAATTGTGCAAACTCACATACATACATTATTGCACCATGTATAATTGTCTACTTTCGACAGTTGTTCAAAATCAAAAGATTGATTTTACAAAAAATATATTTTAACGTGAAACTCACATAAATTTGAAATATATATATATATATTCTTTGCTCCCTCGCGCGAACATTTGTCTTTGAAACGAGAGTATATTTTCAAAGATTTTTGAAAGATCGAAGATAAAAAAAAATCATGAAACCTCATAAATTACTGACAGACGCACGTCTATTGAAAAAAAAAACTTTTCTCTCGTACGAGCATCCACCTTTGAAACGAGAGTTTATTCCATTTTGTGAAGTCTCATATATTTAAAACATAAAATTTTGGTTTTCGTGAGAACTCATAGACAAAAATTTTATCATTAGACTCAGGTCTGTTTTGTTTGTTTCTTAAACTAACAAACAAACGAACGTCTGTTCCGAAAACAAGGATTTCATTTTTGGGATCGGGCTCGTAAACGCTAAACCGACCAAAATTGGACCTCTGATCGTTCAAATCAGAAGTGCTCCATCTCCCCGTTCTCACGAGATGACACTCTATCTTACTATCAGGGTCCTTACCTGGGCATTTGCTCGTTCATGACAGCATTGGAGCAAATCGGGATTCTGAAAATACCTTTGTACGACTGAGTTCAACTGCTTGTCTCGTTAACTGGAAAATCACCATCTAATGCTTACTGTGGAACATGACTGTCTCTCACTAAGCAGGGGACTTAATGTTGATGGAGGATTTTCGACAAAGGTAAAAATTGTAAAATCATGATAATGCATGTTTCTGACCCGGCTTCAGGAACGCATGTGACGATTCATATTTTACGATCCGTGAACAGTTTCATGATCTCTGACTGAGTGAGAATTCCTCTCAGATCCATGATGAACATGTTTCTCGAAAGGCCTCCACGGCTGAGCGTCGATGCTGCATATTTCATCATGACCTCTATGTAGAATCAAATGATTGGGCGATTCTCTAGACATAATTGTTTGTTAGAGGGCTTAACGCCTTTAGGACGTCGGCGATACTCGGTGTTCCCTGACTACATAGAGAGACCCACCTCTAATTATTTGTTAGACGGCTTAATGCCTTCAGGACATTTCCTGACTATACACTCTTCAGAACGAGTATGATGCTTCAACTATCTCATATCTCTTCTGCAATAGATTAATTCTACTGTGACATTCACCGACTAAATTCCTAGAAAATAATCTATTTCATCTCATTACTCCGTTCTATGGCTATCCCCGGCAGATTCCATGGATTAGTAATAGATAACCATTTTATCTCATTACTCCGTTCCCTGAATCCCTCGGTTGGATTCATGGATTAGTAATAGATACTCAATTCATATTTTATTACTCCGTTTCATGAATCATTCTCTGCTTCATGAATTAGTAATAATCACCCGACAATCGGGCATCTGGACTATCACCGAGTAAGCTCCAAGAAAATGGTGCAAGTGTACTCAACGATGCACGAACGAGCACCCAAATGCACGAACGAACATTTGAAAGTATGGACAAACGAGGAATCCTACACAAAATAGGAGATAGAAAATAATAATAAAAAATATAAAAGAGGCGCCTAGGGACCAGGCCGGCCGTGCCGCCATGGCCGGTCCCCCACGTCTCTTTCTTTATTTTTCTTATTTTATTTTCATGATTTCATGAAGACTCCTTCATTCAAGCAACTTTTCTTGTTTGAGCAAAACTCACGGTTTCTCCATATTTTCACGGTTTCATGAAAAATAACAAAAATAGGGGAAAGTGTCACGGGGCTACCTAGCCGGTTGGTTGTGCCCTAGCCAGGGCCAGTCTCGCACTTTACAATCCCTTGTTTTCATAATTATTATTTCCCTCATCTCATGAAATTCCTCCGTTTGAGCAAAAACCCTGGTTTTTCCATATTTTCTCAAATATTGCTCAAACCATGAGAAAGCCAAAAAGTCAAATGGTCACATGACCGACTAGGCTACTCACGCAAAATATTAAATTTTATTATTTTAATATTCTCAAAGTATTGATCAAATGGGAAAAGTTTTACTTGCTCATTCGAGCAAAATCAAGAATTTCAGTCAAAGATCGAACTCTTCTGAAAATTCAAAATATTGCTCAAATGCACACCAAAAAATACCAAAACTCTCAGGACTGAGACACGAACATTATGGTGACATGAGCAGGTTTTTTTGACCGACGAAGGCCGGTCCTAAGGCTTGCAAGGATCCGGTCCCACACATCTTCATGATTTTGACCTTATTTGCTCAATTGCTCATATTGGGTCCAAACTCTTTCCAACCAACTTGGAATCTGCTCAATCAACCATCAGCTAGTCCCATACCACCAAGGGACGATTTTATGCTTTCTTGGTCGGTCCCTCACTTCTCCATAATTAGGTTTCATCACCTAATGCACAACGGAGCACTATTCTAATAAGTGATTAAACCAGCATTTAATCATCCTTTCGCCAACCAGTCAACAAAGGACTTTGGTGCACGTTCACTCGAGCACTTGGACACTATATGGTTGTCCATTATCCCATGTATCTGGTCACTCCTTCACTCAGTGGCCTATTTTCAGTAAATCATCAATTGATCAAAAATTTGGGTTTTCCAAAAAATGGTTTGCAAATCATGATTTTGAGCAATTTCAAACACTAATAAATTTATGTTGACCCGGAAATCAACATATATATTGATTATATAATATTTGGTAGGCTACAAATATTTTAATTACCAATAATTCATCGAATTGAGCAATTGCTCAGTTGCTCGAATGTTGATCCAATTGTCAATATTCGGTAATTTATCAAATTGAGAAATAATTGCTCAATTGCTCGAATATTGATCCTACTATCAATATTTAGTAATTTATCGAATTGAGAAATACTCATATCAATATTCTGCCGAATATTGATTCAACTCAATATTCAACAATTCGTCGAATTTACAATATTTGTTCAGACGAGCAATATCAACATCATTCAAGAACTATACGTCTGACATGTTCAATCCATGAACCACTGAGTATTCATCAATCATACTTAATTCAAGACTCACTGTCTAATCAAGTCATCTACTAACTAATCAAATACACGTCTGCTTTGCAGAGTCAACGTTCGTGAGACATCAATCACGTCACATTGGGGATATAAATTAGGGTTTTGGTTTGGCGGCATATAGTACGTATGTTCATCCACGATGATAAATGTGAGTAAGTCATGCGAACGGTTGAGGAATTTAGCAAAGTAGAGGGTGGACGATCAACCAAGTCTCCACACGACATGAAACTGATTTTACCACTGAAAATGCGGGGGTAGAACAACCACACCCAACAATTCATTTGGCAATCTGAGAGGACTTACTCTAATACACTTTCTAGAGAATCAACTAGAAAGTCAGACTCAGTCTAGAGTAAAGTATATCAAAGAGTTTAATATCTCTATTTCACAATATAATCAGGAAATTAACAGATAGAAATGCGTGAGCCTGATTATTATGTGAAACAACTTGAATGGTACCAAAGACCAATGTTCAAGTGTCAATCAATGTAAATCAACAACCAAAGGTTGGATATTCTATTTGGTTGATCCTAACGCACAACCTGTGATATTTTAAGTATATTGTAAGTAGTAATACACTTGAGGTATTGGGATTAGATTTCCCAGTTGTAGAGTTCTCCTTTATATAGTTTTTCAAATCAGGGTTTGCAATCCAAGTTACCTTGATAACAAAGCATTCAATATTCACCGTTAGATGAAAAACCCAATTCAACCTAGCTAATATCTTTCAACCGTTAGATCAAACTTAGCTTGTTACACACAAATGAAATGTACCCTCATTTAGGTTTATGTAATCGTACCTAAACGTGTACACCATGTTGGTTCACAAATAGTTAACTGAGGTTATCCATATGATTACTCTCATATCAACCTTATTCATCTTAACCATAACTTGTTCAAATGACTCAAATGAAACTAGTTAAAGAGTGGTTCAATTGCTATATTCTCATAGAATTATATAAGAACACAATTGAAGAAAAATCGGTTTGATTCACTTGAATGAATCATGAACATTATAGCCATGGTTTGTAAAGATTGCATTTCGTATTACATAAATGTTTATGTTCATATACAAAACCGATTTTAGAACTTTAACCTTCAAGTATGCAAATGGGTACACATACTTGAAATACCCAAACCGAGATTGGTTTCCGGAAGTATGCAAATGGGTACGCGTACTTCCAACCCCAACAGAAATTCTCGGATATGAACATGTACGCTAGTACGCAAACGGGTACGCATACTTAGGTTCCCGAATTTCTCAAACCAACCGGTACGCAAACGGGTGTGCATACTATGGTTCCCGGACATGGATTACATATGTGCAAGAGTGCACAACATCACATATCCAATTATGGTTAAGTGTTATAAACTTTTATTTCAATCATTGAAACTGTCTTAGAGGATGACAATAGCCGTTTTCGCACATTATTAGCATCAAAGCAATTTTCAAGTTATTGAAATAATCATAACGAAACATTCTAAGACAAACACCAAATGATTATATCACACAAACCATATAAGATGTTACTCGTCAATTTTCTCATGATATCAGATAAACTTGGTCGAAGCGAGAGCTTTCTAACACATATTTCGAGAAATATGTAAGCGATATAAACTCAGCTCGAAATCTCAAATGTGTATATAGAAAACTATATCGTAATACGGATTATGTCTCAATATAGGATATAGAGTAGAAATAGACTTTCCAAGTGATATATGAGTTCAAGTCTCCACATACCTTTTGTCGATGAAGTTCCACAAGCTCCCCTTAGTAGTTCTTTGTCTTCAAATGATGAATGCCGTGAAGTCTAAGTTCAATTACACAATCTATGTCCTAGTCCGAGACATCCTATAAATAGGCTAGAAATCAAGACTTATAGTTTTGATCACTAACATTGATAAATATTCTTGAGATAGCAATGTATGCGAGTTCAACCGAGTAGTGCTCTAACAACCACGATCTCCCACTTTCCCACTATTTCACTCAAGAAACCGTCACACTTACTGGGATCAATGTGTTCACTATTCTGACAATATAAATAAGTCCAAAATCGATGACTGAGGATAACATTCGTCTACACACAATTCTCGAAACTTATTTGCAGAACTCTACAATTCATATATTTGCAGAAACCTTCAATACATCCACAATCCCTGATCATCATTGATCCCACAATTCTCAGCTTCCCTCCTATAGATTAACCGATCTCCCTCTTTGTGACCGAATTGACTCTAGAACGACTATTGACTTGGTTTAGGCCGGAGTCCTACAGATTGATCTCTCGAACTTAAAGAACTCTCGTGCAGTACATCTGTGTGAGGTTAAGCAGTTTTCTCGGTTGAGGAGTCTCATCCGCACGGTTGTCTCTCCACTTTCCTAAAAAACTAGCAACTCGTTTTTCCCCATCTACACCTAATTAGGTGAAATCTCTTAAGACCACTCGTTTAAAGACTTCTGTGGGATCAAGAATCTATACGAGTACCATTGGTAGGATACTAGATAATTGCAGTGTTATTAGTTTTCGATTGATTTGATTGACTAACGGTTGTTGAAACTTTGATTGCACCTAGTTTGTTTATTATTGAGAATCTTCTCTTCTGATATAAGATTCACTAAAACTAGATCGAAGTATCGACGGGATCTTTAGAACTGTTTGTAGATCTAAAGACATCTTATGATAATCCAATGTTAATAGACCCCATTCTGTGTGTGATGATTCACAAGATATTCAAGTGGTGTTATGTAGGTGTTTATTGAAGATTAAATAAGATGGAGAAGATTTCTTATTTAGTTTTCATATCTTTGTGTGTGCACAAACCTTGATGGGCCGGGATCCAACTAAAATCAGATTTATTCGATTGATTAGTTGCGTGAGATCGGCATTCTCAATATATCTCCTTGAGATTTATTTTGATTGAGTGCGAGTCTAAACTTAACTACTTTTGTAGTTATTGGATAGATTGATCTAACCAGGCAAAGGAGTTTATTAGATTAAATGGAAGAGCCTTTGCGTATGACTTGAGATATATTTATCTTGAAAGAATCAATAGAGTTGTTACCAAACATATTTGTTATTCCTTTACTGTTTGGAATACGATCCAAAGGAATTGTACCAGTGCGTGACCTTCGAAGTCGAAAGCGTAGGGATACTGAGGAAACTAAGTGAACTAGGGGTAATTGCTTGGTCTCAACTATACGAAGTTGGTGTAGATTTTGTATAGCGGCTTAATTCCGAGAGTATTCAATTCTGGACTAGGTCCCGAGGTTTTTATGCACTTGCAGTTTTCCTCGTTAACAAAATCTTGTTATGTGATTTACTTTTGTTTTCTGCTATTTGTTTATATAATTTAAAGAAAATTACACAAACGTTAACTCCTATATACTTGATAGTGATCCTATAGAGTTTGGTTAAGTCTGAACCTATTATCAAGTATCACACTTTGGTAGTCGTATTGTCTCGATCTCATATCCATACACAATCACATAAAGTGTGAATACCGATTTGTTGCATTGTCTCGAATTTGTCCATAGATGATCACTTTCGGTAAGAGGACTTATAGGTTATAAACAAAATGATTGTAGTTTATTTGGATACCCTCATCTTTTCATTTACCAAAACCAAAATATTTTTTTTGCTTGTTACAAAGATTACAACAGGGATCAAAGGGATGTAGAAGAGAAAGGTCAGACTAAATATTTAAGAAGGTAATACTAAAGATTTACTATAATTAGAAGAATAGGGAAGTGTAAGCGCCTACACCTATGTTCAAAACACTAAGATAAATGAGCCATATATCATTATAAACAAGAATCCACAGACTAAGAGGAAAGCACTTTTAGTCTTAAGAATTCAAAGATAGGATAATAACAATATTTTCTTAAACTATGGCTTGTGATCACTCTAGAGTACCTGAGAATGCAGTTGTTTCTATTTGTAGGGTGATGCGATGTAGGGAGGATCATCTTCATAGGATTCGATATTAATTTTTTTATCTTTGTGGCACTGATCAATTTTTTCATGTAGAAAAAGCTACACATCTTTCCTATTGCAACATGAGAACAAATGAGAAGGAGATGCTTGATGCAAATACCTTAGCATAGATTCAGTTTAATCCTCATCGGGGTATTCCTATTGATGCTTATATTTTAATCAGTGAGATGCCAACATGTTTGGATTATGCTTATGTTTAGATATAACTGGAAGAAAGGAAAAGGGCACTTTGAGGAGGCTGAGCAAGCTGATGCCATAAGTGAAATAGAAATTTAATCTGGTTAAAAGTTAAAAGAATAAAGTTTGGGTTATTTTTGTTGTGGTTATTTTATCATTTTAGTTCTAAAGTTAATATCTATATGTAGTGGGTTTGAAGAACTTATCTATTAATTTTATAGTTATGTATGAAGTTAATTGCTTACTGATTTGAATGCGTTGTCCCAATTTCTACTTTGACACTCATGTTATTAGAAATGAGATGAAATAGAATGTGCATGAGAATATAATAATCCTAGTTCGAAGAACATTTCTCAGTAAACCTACTTTAAGAGTTTATGAAGAGTCAAATCCTATTTGTATAAAGATCTTGATTGAGCATATGGAAAAGTTCCTCATAATTCTGAATTATAGACTTTTCATTCCTATTTAATTGCTTCCAATATCATGAGGATAAATATACTTTAGTCTAATTCTAAAGAGCTTACTAAATTTGAGCATAAGTCTGTGTATAGGCATGGTCTGGGACAATTTGAAATAGAATTAGAAGAGAGGTGAAGAAAGAAAATTCAGAAAGAAAAAATAAGAAACTCAACTCAACTAATACATAATCAGTGATTATTGGACTAAAAATAACAAACATAAGTTAGCATATAGAAGTACCATTGCATCCTCATATATTTAGAGGGCTAGATATACTAAAATGGTAAAAAGTCCCAGGTCCCTCAAACTCATAGCAGTGAATAAAATCCTGTTACCCCTAAGTTTAACTCACATGAAAAATCAAGCTTTCATGATTATCAATTAAGTATGTTAGACTGGCTGTAATTATTCCTCTATAACATTCTTGAGAATTTAATGAGATACATGCTCCTAAAGACCTATAGATAATAATGTTGAATGACAATTAAGAATAAGGTGGATGGTTTTCCATTAAATGAGTTGTCTAAGTTCTATAAGGAGGATCAAAGAATTGCCTATATTAAGACTGAGAAGAGATCGGTTTTGTATCAGGAAGATAAAGAGTAAGAATATAAGTATAGGTTTCATAAGAAATCAATCTCTAATGGCATGCAATCACACAAAAATAAATCCAATAATGTTCCAATCTCAACCACCAGGGTGATGCGATGTATAGATGATCACCTGCATCGTCTAGTATTATTTGTGTGAAAGATGTGGAAGAAATGCCTTTCTTCATCCTAATCAGGCACAATATTTGGATTACTGTAACTTAAAGAAGGAGGAGAAGAATAAGCTTCATATTAGTGCTAAAAGAAGGATTCAGGTGAAGATTGAGGAAGGTTTGTCTCTTGATGCAATTGTTTACTATAAGGAATTGTCTCCCGGATTTGACTATTGTAGGATCAGAATATCGCAGGAGCAACAGTCTTGCGAAGTTAACAACAACACTCTTGCGAAATTTTAACAACTCATTACAAATGTTTCAGAATGGTTTGGAAAGTGACGTAATAGATGACGGTAGTATAAACATGAATAAAATGTGATAATCTTGCGAACGGAAGATATTTGCGAAAAAGTATCACTAACAATCTTGCGAGATTACCGCAAGTTAGATCCTAAAATAAAGGACAGATTAGCTGTCATCCACTATGTAATTCCCTATATAAAGGGTTGAACAAGCGTAAGGAAGGGAGAGATCTTTTTCGAGTGTTGAGCAAGTCATTAGGAGAGAGAAAGTCCAGAGCGGTTGTTAATTCTTCAGCTTCATTTCCTTTTCATCTTGTAAAATTTGTGAGATTAATCAACAAAAATAATGATTGTTGATCTAAAAATGATTTGATTATATGAATTATTGTGAGGGGTATAGTGTGGGATTTCCTGCTACTACATATTGGCGCTAGAAGGAGGGGTCCTTCCCTTGTTTTTAGTGTGAAAATTAGTATTGTGATTTGAAAGAATTTGGAGTAGTTTGTGATAAATTTCATATAATTTTCAACAATTCATTGAGGTTGAAGAGATGACTAGAAGAAGAAATGCTTCAAGACAACCAACAACTGTTAGAAGGAGTAAGAGACTTGCTGGAGAAAGAAGAAACGAAACCGGAGAATCGTCAAGAATGAATACAAGAAATGATGGAGAAAATCCAATTCAACAACCAATTCAGCATACACCAGCGCAAAATAGAACTTTGGATTATGATAGAGTGAGCGTACATACTTGGCGATCAGATTCAGTGGAAGAAATAGAAGAGGAGCAACATTTAAGAAATGAAAGACATAAAGAGAGAGCTGAAGAAGCAATTGGAGGAATAATTCAAGGAGATGAAAGAGTTGAAGCACTAGAAGCATTAAGACTAAGAATACACGAGGAAAGGAGAATAGAAGCAGAAAACATGCTTATTTGACAAGACAGAATCATGTAATGAAGAAAACCAAGAAGAAGGAAGAAGAAATTACATGGGAGAGAAAATCGCAGAAATGAACAAGTAATCGAAGAAGAAATCAAGAGACATTATGCTGAACAAGCACGTTTGGCCTGCGAAATAGAGAGATTGAGATCAGAAGTGGAGGAAAGAGAACTCCAAGAAGCAATACGTCAGAACAACCATGATAATCGAGAGAGAAGACACGAGCAAAACCGCAATAATGGTAATATCAATGAAGAATATGATAGAATACAAAGGAGAATCGAAAGGCAACAAAGAGAGTTGATGAGGAGTGAACAAAATCGCAGAGGAGAAAATGAGAGATATAATGGTGTGCGAATTCCCGAAAGAAATGAAAGAGAAGATCACAGATAAAGACAATAAGAAAATGAGGGGGAATAAAATAAAAATTTCGCAACACAAAACAGGCAAGAACGCAGGAGAAGAGAAGCAGAATTAAAGAGACCAATGGGATCAGCGTCCGGGGTAAATGAACAAATCTTAAGAGAACTCGCAGAAATAAGAGGAATGCTGAATAATAGGAGAGAAGGAGGTAAGAGACAATTGGATGAAGCTATAGGAGAAGCTGCGAAAAATCCATTCACACAAGAAGTACAATTAGGAGGAATACCCCCAAAGTGCAATCTGCCTGCATTAACTAACATTTTCGACGGAACAACATGTGCAATTCAACACATCAAGGCGTATGTAAGGTGTATGATACAGTGGGAAAATCATGATGTTGTATTGTGCAAGTATTTCGCATCCAGTTTAACATGGAGGCGCTTAAATGGTTTGAAGGTTTACCCAAGAATACGATAACATCTTTCAACCATTTGCAGACTACATTCTTAGGGGCATACATAAGTAACAACTCTTCGTGACCCGGCATTGAAGATGTATTTGGATTAAAGCAGAGAGTTAGAGAAAGTTTGAAGCATCTAACCATAAGGTGGAATACAATGTGCAGTGAGATGGCTGGACATGTAGATGATAGATATCTCATTTTATCCTTCATCAATGCAATGTTCGTACCCAATCTGCTATACATTCAAATTTTTAGAATCAAGAATACAATCACAATGACTGAATTACGGGAGCTGCAGGAGGAGTACATTGCTCTTGAAGAAAAATAGAATGAAATGGAATTGTATCCTGTTGCGAATACAAGCTCATAAGCAGCGAATACAAATTTGCTACCAAAATTGATAAACACAGTTGCGAGCACTTCGCAGGTCCAATAAGAAAATAAGAATGATAATCAATAAAAGTTGGTAGCTGTGGAAGAAGGGATCAAGAAGAATTCGAAAGAGAAAAAAACTTTTATAGTCGATGTGGAAACAATAAAATTCAAAGACTTGATCAGCCACAAGAAACCTATGGAGGACAAAGGCAAAATTATCAGAGAGGATCAGGAAGTCAAAGAATGATATGGGAGGAGATCAAGATGCCGCCTTTGAACACTAGTGTGGATTTTTTTTGGGAAGAAATGATTTTAATAGAAAATATACCAACACCCTAGAACATGGGAAAAGAACCGCTTCCAAATAACAGAAGTCAAGAATTTTTCTCTTATCATCACTTTCATGGACATTCTACAAATAATTCCAGAAACATAAAGAAAATCATTCTCAGAATGATAAACCAGGGAAAGCTAAATCATTTTCTAATGGGGCACCCTCAATCTCAACTCTTACCACCACCACCAGAAATTCGCAGAGTTAATGCAACAAAAGGAGAAGAAACATTTTTCATAGAAGCCGGGGCGAAGGAAAAAATCTGTTTTGTAACTCTATTGTACATTCATACAAAACAATCGAAGATTTACATGACAATGTCCTAAGAAGAATTTTCGCAAGGGATGTTGATGGGAGAGAAGTAATGAATATTGCGAAAGCTTCGCCACTAAAAGAGTGGCAAAAACAGACTATTTCTTTCATTTCACAAGAAGTACCTGAGCCTGGCGAGATGCATGACAATCCATTAGTGGTAAGACTAAAGATAAACCCAAAAAAAAAAAAAGATGAAGATGAGGTCGAAGATTCATGGGCAATCAATAGAGTTTCAATTGATACGGGGAGTTCTGTGGATATCATGTTCTATCATACTTATAAAACTATGGGAGTCAGAGATGAGGATTTGGTACTTTCAACCTATAAGATTTATGATTTTAATGGTACTGCCAATAAACCTAGAGGGGAAATCACTATGCGGATTCCACTAAAGGGGATATCTTCTAAAATTCTATTTTGTGTTGTTGATGTTGAATCTCCATATAATGCCTTGATTGGCAGACCTTGGCTACATGGAATTCTAGGCGTGGCATCAACTTTCCACCAGTGTATTAAGTTTCCTCATCCCGGTGGAATTGGAATCATAAAGGGAGATTGGATTGAAGGTAAGAAGTGCTATGAAATAGATGTAGAATCATGCGAAGAAAAGGAATTGGAAGTATGACATCAAATAAAGACAAAGAAGTGAGAGATTGATGGTTGATTAAGTAGAAAAATAAAAGAAGGAATATTGCGAAGTCATAACTTGCTGAAAAAAACAAGCGGATAAAATCTCGCAGAAGGACAGAAAGTAACTAACAATCTCGCAGAGGCAGAGAACAGTAAAGGTAAAAAAAAAAAATTGTGAAGTGAAAGAAATATTGAGGAAAAGAAAAAAGATGTATAATTGGTTTGTTGCGAAAATTTCAAAAAATATATTTTCCTTAATGATTAAAATGAAATTAATGAATACAAAAAATTTATGAAAAATAAGATGCGAAATTGCAAACATCAAACGCAGAATGAAAATGTGTGAAAATTTCGCAAGAAACAATCATTTAAGATCCAGAATGGGACGAACCTTTATGGCGTACACCCTAGTTCGCGAAAAAAAAATTCGCAAGAGGCAAATGTAAGACCTAAAGTGCGTCATAAAAGGGGGTATCTATTACATGACTTAGCAATAAGGTTACACCGCTGTTGGAACCTGAGTCATGGAGATTTGGGTCGATGAAAGCCCATCCAGGAGAGACACCTTGGATTCTCAAACTTGAGCATATGACTTGAGTTGGGCGACTAAGGTAATAAGAGCTCTCCTAAGGGGTGCAGAGTATGACCAAGGCGCCGAGGTACACGGTTGAGCCAAGAGTGCCCGGGGCGTATGAAACTACCCTGTCCATTCTTGGTAAGTCTTGGCTATGATGCACTCGGCCCGAAGAAAACCTCACTTAGGGTGTAGTCTCATAACCATAAGCTATATAGGATAAAGGGATAAGAGGCTGCGAACAAAACTGGTTGTTGTTAAGACTGGATAGGAGGAGCTAGTCTTGTATGGCTGAAGTACGTCTCCTTGAAAGGGAAACCAAGGGGAAGATAAGGGCGACACCCTCCATTAGGGAACTGATAAGTGTCTTAAGACGCAAATGTCATGAGGCTATATTTTCGCAAGAATATTTAAACTTGTCATATCTGTGCAACATTCCTGAAGAGGCAATAATACAAAAGAGAAGATAAGATGAGATCAATGGGTCATTGCATGCAAGTGTAAAGATGTCATGCGATTTCGTCGCAAGACGGCAATGTCATGGGGCTTTAGTTTCGTAAGAAAATTTAGGCATATCATATTGTCGCAGCAAAAATACAAAAGAGCAAAAAAGTTAAGGCAAGATCAATGGGTTTCTACATGAAAGTGTAGAGACGTCCTGCGATTTTGTCGCAAAATAAAAAAGATGGCAAAATAAGACCTTTACTTAGGAAGGAAAAATAAGACCACATCAGAACATAAGAAAGAATGCAATTTTATAATTTATAATTGCGAGATTATAAAAAGATAATTGTGATTTTCTAATAATTTATGATTGTGAGATTATGCAGAGATAATTGCGATTTTGTCGCAAATTATTTTATTAAACAAAGGCAGCTTGCTCAATCACTCATCTGAATATAAATAACAGAGGCAAGTATGGGAATGCATGGAATAATTTAAGTGTTATTTGTTTTCACATGATAAATTTACGCATAAAAAGTTAATTGTATTTCAGATAGTCATATTGCAAGAGAGAAAAAAATTTCTAACACACGCAGGAAAGGACAAAATAAATAGAGCTTGTATAGAAGACTGGAGAAATTTGCAATGATATATTACAAGTATATAAGAATGAAAGATCAAGAGCAGATATATAAGTTTTACAAAAAGTTGAACAAGAAAGCATAAGGAAGCGAAAACTATTTTTTGCTTGATTCTTCATTATCATCATCAAGTTCTTCATCAGAATATTCCTCTCCATCAGATTCTTCATCAGACTTTTCCTCTATATTTTCTTCAGACTCCGTCTCTTCATCAGCTTCACTATCAGAGATGACCAAATTAGGAGCATTCTCTGGAATTTTGTCTAAGAGACAAGGATACTTGGAGTGAGGAATCTTATTGTCATCACATATCTCCTTGACGACATCATTACGGAAAGAAATTGCATTATTCCCAAAATTCTCAATAGTGATCTTCATTTGAGCCTTCAACCTTGAACACTTATCATTGCGAGAAGATAAATCTTTTGCGAGCTTCGCTTTTTCATTCTCAAGCCCTTCAATTCTTTTGCGATATCTCTCTTCAGCTTCTGCGAAAATATAACAATAAGTCAACAATCTGATAGTAGTTTATGAAAAAGTAAATAACTAAAGGAAGAAGAACGATTAACAACCTTCTCTATTAGAAATCATATCTCTAATCAAGGCCGTTTGCTCATATTGAAGACTGACATCTACACCTAAGTTATTTCCTGCATTATCAAGAATCTTCGCAGACCAAGCAAATTCATCATCATTACTAATGAGAAGGCGGGAGTGAACTTGGTTTTCCCTCTCAACAAGAGCACTATTCTCGCAAATAAGTCTATCTCTTTCAATTTGAACTTCGAGAAGAGTTTTACGGAATTCCGTTAAGGTTTGAGCACCTTGTCTAGATATACGATCTTTTTCGTCTATGAGATTACTATTCTTGGTTCTTAAACTATTGATTTCTTCTGTAGAGTTAAGATAGCGATGTTTAGACGTGTTAGTTATACTCAAACTAGACCCGTGGTCAATTTCTAAAAGACGAAGTTTGGATCTGAGGTCATTTATGGAAAGAGATTCAATCTTGTCATTTGAATAACTATTTAAAGAATTATTAAGGTGATCAAGAAGGGTATCCTCATCTATAGGTTCAGGAAAAGAACGGAGGAGTGTAGCCTCATCAGTAAGACCATAAATATCTGCAAAAATGGTTGTTTGAATAAGCTAAAACAATATGATAAAAGAATTAAGAGAAAGAGGAATTTTTTTTTACCATAAAGCTGCTGGTTGGCTTTCTCAAGATCAGGTATCTTGTGTTAGTTGCTTGAAACATCAATTTCTAGCTGTTTATTCTTCTTATGAAGTTCAGCAATTTCAGCTTCCAATTCTCCATTATTCTTGCGAAGTTCAGCAGACTCAGATTTTAATTCTTAATTTTTATTGCGAAGATTTGTATTCCTCTTTTCAGAAGCTATACGTCTCTTCTCCAAGTCTGAGGTAACAACGAAAGAATCCCTTCCATCCTGTGAATAAAAGGCAAAGGTTATCAAAATAAACATATCTAAAACTTTAAGTATAGAGAGGAAGCGAAGAAATGAAAATATACCAGAGTGCTAAGTGAATTTAAGAGACTAGGAGTCACTGATCTCGAAGCTCCACGAAGAGAATCATTATCAACTAGTATAGGAGCATCGAAGATTCTTGCGAGGGTCTAGAACGTACTAGTAAAAGCATCATTCCCAATACCGTGCATAATGTTAGCAAAAATTCCGGATAGTTGAGCCATGGAAGATTCAGGTTGAGAAGATTCTTTCGCAGAAGAGATATCGTCATTGTCACTATTATCATCATCATCATCATCATTATTATTGTCACTGGAACTTTCGCTATCTTGAGGAATTGAGGGAGAAGGAGATTGAACTCTTCGTTTCTTTAAAGGAGGAGCAACAGAATTCTCCTTGTGAGGAGCACCTTTGCCTTTACCTTTACCCTTGCTCTTCGCAACCTTGGAGGGTTCATCTATCTCACCAATAGCCTTCAAGCATAGATAAAGATAAGAAATAGAGGCAACAATATATTGTCAAGAATCTTAAAAGAATATTTCTTACTTCATCGGTGATTGATTGAGAAGCTGATAAAGTACTAGCTTTCCCAAACTTCTTGTAGCTTGCTTTCAGCCTCTCAATCTGGTAATTTCGCAATTACGCGAAAATATTGGAGTGATTAGCGAGAACATATGTAAGAGTATAAGAAAAATAATAATAATGATTCAATCAAAGGTGTAAATGTAGCCCAACATCCTTTTAGGGCCAGTTGAATACCCAGGGTTGGTACTCTACGAGATTCGCATGTAAGACATGAGAACCAGAAATATACGGAACCTCTAGAATTAAGGGGAAAACACACCACCTGTTATCATTAGATTGACGCGGGGTAGAATTATCGCCAGGATGCCAGTTAATGTCTTGCTTGAGTAATTCGTCATCATCAATATTATCTCTCTTATGTAAGCGAAAACCCCAGGAAGTACTGTCTCTCTTCATAGGAATTACTTCATAATTCGCAAAGAACTTTTCTACAGTATATTTCGCAGGTATAATCGCAACTTCAGCAAATTTAGGATTCTTAACTTCAGTGGGGTAAATAGATTCCTTACCAGCACCGCGAGTGGCAAACTCGAGCATTATACGAATGCAATCCCCACTCAATTGGTACACAGCTCGCGAGAACTTCGCATGAGAAAGAATTTCATAAAACAAGGGGAGCTTAAGATCATAGAGGGGAATGGGAAGACCAGCTTCAAGATGACCTAGCGAGACTATGATATTTCCCTGATTGCAGGGATGATCATAAAATATTTTGGCAGTAAGCTCAGATTTAGGGTTCTGACCGGGAATGCGAGATAGAGTAAAACCTCTGTTTTGAAGTTTATTTTGGGATTTTTCAAAGGCAATCTCATTCTTACGAATATTTTGGTGATAGATACATATGTTCTTTAGGATCTCGCGTGCAACATTGGGATGACGGAGGGAAACAAGGGATTCTCCTTATCTTCTCGTGAAAAGTTGGTGATATTCGTCATTTTGGAAGTGAGATAAGGGAGCTGGTCATGATAAGTCTTGAATTTTATATTATATTCAAATGGCATCATTAGGTGACGAGCATGTGAAAACATTTGCATCGGTGACAAGGAAATACAAGAAGTGTCAAGAGTTCATTTCTTATATCCTCTAATTTCTCAAGCGCCTCCAATACTTCGCGAACCGGCGCAACAAATTGCCAAAAAGCTAAGTACCATCTCTTGAATATTTTACTTAAAAATGAAAATTTTTAATTTATGTTATCGCTGGATTTCAAAGAACATTTCTAAGATTGTTAATATTTCAAAAAAATTCAAAAACTTTTGATTCAATTTACCAAAAGTGGTATAATCGCAAGATTTCAAAAAAAAAAAATATCAAAAATTATAAAAATTGAGATCATCGCAAAAAATTCTAAAGATCGCAAAATTTTCAAAGATTTCAAAGATTACAATAAATGAAACTATCAGAAGAAAAAAATTTGATTTCATTTCCAAAACAACATACCCTCGCAAGATTTCAAAAGATTACGTAAAATGGAATTATCGCAAAAAATTTCAAAGAAAATGCGTAAAAAATGAAATTATCGCCAAAATTTCTAAGATTTCAAATTTCTTAGATAAAAATCGCAAGATTTCAAAGAGATTTCAAAAGATTTTAAAGAATTTTCAACTCACGAAATTTAAAGATTATTCAAGATTATATAAAGACTGGATGGAAAGAATGAAGAAACGCGAAAATATTATGGAATATAATTTCTTGGCTCGAGTTTAGGGTTCTGACCGGGAATGCGAGATAGAGTAAAACCTCTGTTTTGAAGTTTATTTTGGGATTTTTCAAAGGCAATCTCATTCTTACGACCAGCTGGAGGCATTTTAGTATGGGAATGAAGAAGAAAGTAAAAATCAAAAGAAGAATAATCAAGAAAAATTACAGAGATGCATGGCGGAATTCGCGGAAAACAAAAATGAACGTGAAGAAAGTTGCAGAGAAAATAAGAAAGAAAGTAAAAAAGAAGAGTAGAGAAGAATGAAAAGAGTAAATATAGAGAGAAGAATACTCGAGAAGATAAACACATTTAATGCGAAGATTAGACATGAACGGTTGAAATACAACGGTTGAAAAGGATGTTTCAGAAGCTGGATGGAAGAAGGGATACGTGTAGTAAATTTGGCGAAGAATGCTGAATCGTGTCAGAATAGAAGAATATGGAAGGATGGGAGGTTGCGGCATTCTGAAGAAATAAGATTCTCATGATTTTATCCCCTTCGCAGAGAAGATATGAGAAGAGGCAATATGTAGGATCACAATATCGCAGGAGCAACAGTTTTGCGAAGTTAACAATAACACTCTTGCGAAATTTCAACAACTCATTACAAATGTCGCAGAATGGTTAGGAAAGTGACGTAATAGATGACGGTAGTATAAACATGAAGAAAGTGTGATAATCTTGCGAACAAAATAGATTTGCGAAGAAGTATCACTAACAAGCTTGCGAGATTACCGCAAGTCAGATCCTAAAATAAAGGACAGATTAGCTGTCATCCACTATGTAATTCCCTATATAACGGGTTGAACAAGCATAAGGAAGGGAGAAATCTTTTTCGAGCGTTGATCAAGTCATTAGGAGAGATAAAGTCCAGAGCGGTTGTTAATTCTTCAGCTTCATTTTCTTTTCATCTTGTAAAATTTGTGAGATTAATCAATAAAAATTATGATTGTTGATCTAAAAATGATTTGATTATATGAATTCTTATGAGGGGTGTAGTGTGGGATTTCCTGCTACTACAACTATAATTATGTTTTGAGAAGAGATACCAAATATCTGTGGCAAAGAGGTAAGGGGTATTATGATGAGATGGATAGGAGAGATCTTGCATAAAGGATGGAGAACGAAGATTAAAGTTTATTTTGTACTTTGTTTCGATTCTAAGTAATGTAAACTATTTCTATTACTAAGGATATTGAATTTGATACGTTTTGATCTCTATACCTTGGTAGATATTACTATAAAGGAGGAATTCAGAATAATAGTAGACGAGAAACTTAGAAAAAACAAAACACAAGTAGTAATTCAAAGAAAATATCGTGTCTAGATTATGAACAAGAAAACAATTACAATTATCTCTTTGTTACGCTCACAATCTTCTCTAAATAGTGGATTAACCTTAAACTGTTTGCTAAGATTTCACAAGTATTGTTCCAAGCTTTCTCTAGGTTTTCTATGTCTAGTAACTGTCCTTAGCTATTATCCAAAGCCCCCTATTTATAACTTTCATCGTACTCATCCGACCAAGGACTTCTATTAGAAATTTATTTCCTAAACTAAGAGTATTTCCTAAAACAAAACTCTTCCATAACTATGAATTCTGCCTAAACAAGGATTCCTGCCTAGAATAAGATTCTTCCCTCATCTTAGCTTGAGGTTAACTAAGTTCCCTATATGAGTACGGATACACCTGTATCATGGGTCCCCCTTTTAATAACTTGAACTCCTGCGAGAGTTAAAAATGAAGGTTAGGGAACTCCAGAGCCACCTTTTCCTTGTTAAACCACTTGGCCTTGCTAGGAACTTGACCTTTACATCCAATTAGAAAAGCTTCTTTCTCTCTTTGTCGTGCTTTAGTCACTCTTCGCTCCAATACGTAGTCTTATTTGAGTGGTTCTTCTCTATCAAACCATAAGTCTTATACCTATGGTAAGATCATATTTTCGTCACCTTCATCATTTAGTAATGGTGGTTCAAAAAAATTCAAGTATTCAGCATTTATAACCTAGTACATTCCTAGATAAGGTGGCAGATCTAGACGAAAGGCATTGTCACCAATCTGATCGAGAATACGAAATGGTCCATACCTCAATGTCTTTAACTTCTTACCTCCCCCTTCAATCGTTCCTTACCTAATTTTAACCATACCAAGTCACCAACACCGAAATTACAAGGCACAAGATGCTTACCATACTTTTCTTTGTATTTGGCTTGTGGCTTCTTTAATTGTGCTTCAACAGTTGCATCAATCTGAGATATCTTCTCCAAGAACTTTTGTTCCTTTTGTCATTCACTTCCTTCCTTTCCCCCCATTGAGGTGTCACTAGAAAATACTAGATCGAAAGGACTAGGTGGTAAGTAACCATAGCACATCTCAAAAGGATGTTTTCCCGAAGAACTATGAACTTCTCTATTAAATGCAAATTCTAGATATGGTAAACTCTCATCCCAAGTTTTAGGATGCTTGGAATTATATCCCCTTAATATGTGAACCATAGTCCCGTTGACCATTTCTGTTTGTCCGTCTGTTTGTGGGTGAAAAGTTGTACTCTTCTTCAACCTAGTGTCCATCATCTTCCATAAAGAATCCCAAAAATGACTAAGGAATCGACTATCCCTATCATAAATAATCGAAGTAAGTAAACCAAAATGCTTCCACACATGCTCAAAGAAAATCTTTACTGCACCGGATCCCATTACCATATTTGTACATGGAATTAATACAATTATATTGCTGAATCGGTCAACCACAACGAAAAAGTAATCATAAACAGACTTGGTCTTTGGTAATCCACCAATAAAATCCTTAGAAATACTCTTCCAAGGCCTTGATGGTACTGGTAATGGTAGATATAACCTACGTTTTCTATTGGAAGGTTTAGATGTGCTGCACAACTTACACCGTCTAACCAACTTAGCCATATTATCTTGCATCTTTGGCCAAAAGACATAAGGACGAAGGTTAAGAATATTTTTATTCATCCCAAAGTGTCCAGCAACTCGAGATGTGTGTGCCTCTCTCAACCATTGTAAACGATCTTCATCTTCTAGAATGCAAAGTAACTGACCTTTGTATAACAATCCATCTCGGAGTTCAAACTAGCCTTTCAAACCACTCTTTATACCTTCTAACACCTTCTTGAAGTCTTTGCTAGATGTGTATGACTCTGCATACTCTTGAGGAACAATCGGCTGAATTCTCATGACCACTATTAATGCTTGGACTGGTGGACGAGATAACATATCTGCCAACTTGTTTATTACTCCCTTCTTGTACTTAATGAGAATGTTGAAACTCATCAAGTAAGACATCCACTTCATACGTCGGGCTTGTTGTGGTTTCATCTGTGCATGTAGATACTCCAATGGTTTGTCATCTGAATGTACCACTCCTTCTTTACCTAAGAGATACACTCGCCAATGATTGATACATTGATATAAAACATAAAATTCTTTGTCATAAGGTGCATAGTGTACTAGTCTTAGTACAAATCTGCAACAAGATCCAGTGAGAATAGATGAATCGAGATAAATAAGAGAAATTAAACGAGTTAAGGAGGAAGAATAGACGAATTGAGAGAGGAAAGGGATGAAGTACTCTGGTTCAGGTGAACACAACAATAGAATTAGTTCATTCATTCATTAGATTTTCCACAGTTACAAGATTAGAATAAATAACACCAATCAGGTAATCTAAAATCGACTACTCTAAGACTACCACATGGCTGCATCTGCTAGGCCACTCAACAATTACAAGGGCACCTATAACTAAGCTCAGGGCACCCTAGACTAGCATAACTAGGTACATGACATTGCACCCCTCTTGAAGCTGATCCTTGTCCTCAAGGATCAAGGAATGGAGAATGAATAGCCATGAACTTAGGGAAGTGAGCTGAAATGTTGGATCTATCCTCCCAAGTATCATCTTCTGGAGATGAGTTAGTCCATTGGATGAGCAACTGAAACACTTCCCTATTCCTTTGTTGAATTGTCCTGGTGTTCAAGATGCTCTCTGGTTGCATTATGATCTACCATGCATGATCAACTACAGGTAAAGTTGGAGAATGAATGAGAGCTTGACCAATCTGCTTCTTTAACTGAGAGACATTGAAGACTGGATGAATTCTGGCACTTGCTGGCAGGTCTAGCTTATAAGCTACAACTCCAATCTTCTGTGAGATGGTAAATGGCCCATAGTACTTGGCCGAAAGCTTAAAATTCTTGCGCAAAGCTACAGATGCTTGCCTGTAGGGTTGAAGCTTAAGGTAGACTCTGTCACCAACCTTAAAAACTCTGTCAACTCTACTCTTGTCTGCATAAAACTTCATCCTTTCCTGTGCCTTCTGCAATGTTTCTCTCAGGACATCAATCATATCATCTCTTTCCTTGAGGTAACTCTCCACTGCAGCTACTGTGGTGGTTGAGGTTGAGGGAAATGCTAAGTGTGGGGGGTTGTAACCATAAAGAGCCTTGAATGGTGTCATCTTCAAACTAGTATGGTAACTAGTGTTGTACCACCACTCTTCCAGATCTAACCACTGAAACCACTTCTTTGGCATGTGACCTGTAACACACCTTAAATAATTCTCTAAGAAAGCATTCACCCTTTCTGTTTGCCCATCTGTTTGGGGGTGATAAGCTGTACTCAAGTTCAGGTGGGTTCCTAGTGCTTTGAATAGGTCTTGCCAGAAATTACTTGTGAACACCTTGTCCCTGTCAGACACAATAGATGCAGGCAACCCATGCAACTTAAACATTTGGCTCAAGAAGACCTTTGCCACACTAGCTGCTGTATAGTTGTGTTGTAACCCTGAGAAGTGGGTATATTTAGTAAGCTTGTCCACAACTACCAGTATGACAGTTTTCCTTTCACTCATGGGAAGCCCTTCAATAAAATCCATGGTGATATGCTGCCATGCCTGGTCTGGTACTGGTAATGACTGAAGTAGTCCTCTAGGGAATTGGTGGTCTCCCTTGTTTCTTTGGCAGACATCACAAGAAGATATATAAGATAACACATCTTTTTTCATACCTGGCCAATAAAAGTAGCTCTTAACCCTCATGTAGGTGGCTTGAATCCCTGAATGACCACCTATAGCTGATGCATGGAATGAATCCAAGATAATAGTCTTGTTGTTGTTGCTGCTTCCCACATACAACCTATGCTTGTACCTCAACACTTCATCATTGTAAGTATAATGCTCTACAGCTGTAGGTGTCAACAACAATTGAGAAATCTGGTGCTGAGCCTTTATATCTTGGGAGTAGCTGTTTACCAGTTCTTGGTTCCATTGAGGCCTTGATAGTGTCAGTGTATTATAGCTAGCTTCTGGGTGTGGTCTCCTTGATAGTGCATCTACTACAATATTCTCTGTACCCTTCTTATATTTGATTTCATAGTCAAAGCCAAGCAACTTCATTAGCCATCTTTGCTGTAACACTGTAGTGATTTTCTGCTCCAAGAAGTATTTAATGCTTTGGTGGTCTGTTTGGATAATGAATTTACCTCCCTGTAGATAATGTCTCCATCTAGTCACTGCCATTACCACATCCAACAAATCATTCTCATAAGTAGAGAGAGCCATTGCTCTAGGTCCCAGTGGTTTGCTGTAGTAAGATATGGGCCTCTGTTCTTGAGTTAAGACGGCTCCAATGCATCTATTGCTTGCATCAGCTTCTATAGTAAATTGCTTGGTGAAATCTGGTAGTGCTAGGACTGGAGTCTGGGTCATGGCAAGCTTCAGTTGTTCAAAGGCTTGAGTAGCCTCCTCTTTCCAGAGGAAGGAGTTCTTCTTCAAAAGGTTAGTGAGTGGCTTACAAATACCACCATACCCTTGGACAAACTTCCTATAATACCCAGTGAGACCAAAAAATCCTCTCAATTCCTTGATGTTGCTTGGAAGAGGCCAATTCTTCATACTAGCAATTTTGTTTGGGTTTGCAGCTACTCCATCTGCTGTGATAATATGCCCCAAATGCTCTAGCTCATTTTGGCCAAAACTGCACTTAGATAACTTGGCATATAACTGATGTTGTCTCAGCAAGGAGAATACAATTTGTAGGTGCTCCAAATGTTCTTGCAATAATGAGCTGTAGACCATAATATCATCAAAGAATACTAGCACAAATTTCCTCAAGTAGGGTTGAAATATATCATTTATAAGGGCTTGGAAGGTGGTTGGATCATTGGTGAGTCCAAAGGGCATCACCTTGAACTCATAATGCCCTTGGTGGGTCCTGAATGCAGTCTTGTAGATGTCTGGTCCATAAATTCTGATTTGGTGGTATCCAGCCCTGAGATCAATCTTTGAAAATATGAAGAACCCTTGTAGCTCATCTAGTAATTCATCAATGATGGGTATAGGGAATTTATCCTTTACAGTGACTTCATTGAGTCTTCTATAATCTACACAGAATCTCCATGAATTGTCCTTCTTTTTGACTAACAAAATGGGAGAAGCAAATGGACTGTGGCTGTTTTGTATAATCCCAGATTGTAGCATCTCTTTAACCATTTGTTCAACCACTCCCTTTTGTATGTAGGGGCATTTATATGGCCTGATATTGACTGGTTCTGAATTTGGTTTGAGTGGAATTGTGTGATCCAACCTTCTAGTGTGAGGCAGCTGCTTGGGCTCCTCAAATATGTCTTGAAATTCATGAATGAGGGTTGTAATGGGTTCAGGGACTGAGGCTTGAATTTCAGAAAGTGATATGGAGGATAATTGGCCCATGATGCCATGAGAGGTTTTTGTTAAGAATTTTTTAAAGGCACTACAACTCATCATCTTGAGTGTGATCTTCTCAGTGACCCCTTGCAGAGTAATCTTATTTCCTTGATAAATAAAAGAAATGCATAGTGTAGAGAGGTTAAACACCACATCACCTAGTTTTATTAGCCAATCATCACCAAGTACCATGTCACACCCTCCTAGAGGTAGCATCCTCAAGTCCTCAGAGAACTGGTGACTTTGCATTGTCCACTGAAGTTGAGAGCACATCCCAGTACTGACAGTTCTGTCCCCATTAGCTACGGTGACCAACATAGGAGTTGTATGCTCCACCTGACACTTAAGGTTCTTGACCAAGGCACAGTCAATGAAACTATGGGTGCTTCCTATGTCAATCAGGATTGATATCTTCTTCCTTTTTTAAGGTACCTGGTATTCTAATTGTGTTCCCATGTGCATTTCCAGTGAGATCATGGAGGGATATTTCCATGTCAGATTCAACTGGAGATTCCACTGCTTCTTCATAAACTTCTTCCTCTACTTCCTCATAAGACTCAAGTTGTTCAACCTGCACCATGAATAACTGATGCCTCTTACATATATGGCCTGGAGTGTACATCACATCACAATTGTAACACAACCCTTTTTCTCTTCTTGCTCTCATCTGTTCTTGAGTTAACCTTTTAACAGGGGGTATTGGTGGGCTGGATTTTGGGGTTGTATTATCAGATCTTGGTGTGAAAGGTGAAGAAGCTATATTAGCAGTTTGAACTGGCTTAGGTGGAAACTGGGAAGTAGTGGAATATGACCTGCTGTTGGTGAATGAGTTATTAAAAGGTCTTTGGAATGGTTTGGTGGGTTTAGCCTGCTGCATACATTTCTGTTCTTGCATCCTAGCTAGTGAGAAGGCTTGTAAAAGGGTGGTAGGGTGAAACATGGGCACAGAATTTTTGATTTCAGCCTTCAACCCACTGATAAAACTCATGACAAAGTATTATTCAGTTAAATGAGGGTTACTGTTCAGCATAAGAGCCTTAAGAGCTTCAAATTGCTCAAAATACTCTTCCACAGTGGTGACTTGACACAGTTTGTTAAAACTCCCAATAAAATTATCATCTATAGGATTTTCAAATCTAGCACATACACCTTTTGATAACTCTCTCCATGATAGAAAAGGTTTGCCAATTTGAAAATTAAGGAACCATTTATCAGCCTTACCTTCTAGATAAATCGAAGCCACACTTACCTTTTGTTGTTCCTCAGTATTGTGGATTTGGAAATACCTCTCACTCTTTTGAACCCATCCACGCGGATTCTCCCCATCAAATCTAGGGAAATCAAGCTTCGGGGTATGCTGCTGTCTAATATAAGAAGTCTCTCCTGTAAATACATGACCAAATTGATCATTACCTCCTGGTGGTGTAAAGCCCGGTGTACCCAAAATTCCTTGACCTCCATTATTGCGTCTAGAGTTTTGAAGTAGCTCAGCCATCTGACCAGCTAACAGATCAAGACTGGTATTCATTTTTTCTCGAAAAGCTTTTGAATCCGACGCTTGGTTAACTAATTGCTGGCTCACCTTTGTCACTTTTGTGTCTAGATCGAGAAGTTTCTGTTGATTTTGCCTGTGAAAATCTGATAACTCTTTGATTGTGAAATTATGAGAACCCATTATTGGAAGGAAAGAACGGCTCTGATGCCAAATGTACTAGTCTTAGTACAAATCTGCAACAAGATCCAGCGAGAATAGGTGAATCGAGATAAACAAGAAAAATTAGACGAGTTAAGGAGGAAGAATAGACGAATTGAGAGAGGAAATGGATGAAGTACTCTGGTTCAGGTGAACACAATAATAAAATTAGTTCATTCATTCATTAGCTTTTCCATAGTTACAAGATTAGAATAAATAACACCAATCAGGTAACCTAAAATCGACTACTCTAAGACTTCCACATGGCTGCATCTGCTAGGCCACTCAACAATTACAAGGGCACCTGTAACTAAGCTCAAGGCACCCTAGACTAGCATAACTAGGTACATGACACGTAGTTCTTGATAGCACCTGAGAACAATTTTGAATGGTACTCCAATGGTTTACCATCCTGTAGCAACACTCCTCCCTTTGCATAGTTAGAAGCGTCAGTCTCAACTTCAAAAGTACGCTGTAATTTAGGCAATGCCAACACCGGTGCTTCTAAAATCTTCCTTTTTAGGAACTGAAAAGCATCTTCATGGGTTTGCAGCCATTGAAACTTTGCCTTAGCTCCCATCAAACCATGTAATGGTCCTGCAATATTCGAAAAGTTCCGGATAAACTTACGCAAATATGTGCAAGCCCCTAAGAAACTCCTGATTTCAGTTACAATATTAGGTCTAGGCCACTTAGTGATTACTTCGACATTCCTTGGATCAATCTTCCATTTTCCACCAACAACAATGAATCCGAGGTACACCAACTCAAAATGCAGGGATCTAACAACCTCACCAAATATTTTGATTAGCAATTTGTATGGACTAACTCGAATATATTTTTAACAGAATCAACAAGAACTACACCATATCAACGGTTTTGAGACATTTATATCTGTTGTTTTGAATTTAAGAGACAATATAAGTGTCTCAAATCGTGTGTCCGGAATCGCTTGAGACGCCTAAAGCGACACTTATAAGTGTCTCTTAATTAATCTAGACGACACTTATAAGTGTCTCTTAATTAATCTACACCACACTTATAAGTGTCTCTTAATAAATTTTTAAGAGACACTTATATCCGTCTCAGAATTAAATTAGCTTTGGAAAAAAATCATAATTTTCCAAGTGGAAATTCCCAAAATCAAAATTATTTCCTGCACCTGCATATTTTAATCTTTTGAACCCCAATACAAATCACAATTTCGTTCTCAATCAAATATTAACACTAACAACAAAAATGAAGTCTAACAATGGAGTTTTGTAAGAAACTTTGACAATTATGATTCATGGCCAAATGGCAACTATCAAGAATCAACTGAAAATAAATGAAGGGCGCTTGCTACAGTAAGTTTGACAAGATTTTAAGGGATATTTACACGAATAATATCTTGATCCCTGAAGCCTCAACATCTATATAAAGATTCCTTGCAAGTTCATAGACCAAGAAAAAGTTGTGAAGATTCCTAGCATCTAAAGATTCGTTGCTGATTCGTTATAGCCCGTTTCATTTTACAAATTTTAATTTTGTTTACTTACTACTTTTTATTATACCATTTCCTTTTAGCAATTTGAGGAAACGCTTTGAGCCCCCAACAAGGCACATAATGAAAGCCAAATCCCCTAAAACTTAACACAAATTGAGTACCAAAATAATCTTTAGAAATATTAGAGCAACAAACAATACAACACTAAAATACTCTATATAATAACATAACAAAAGGTAACTAAAATTATTTATAGAAGTTTCAAAGTTAATAACTAATTACGAAGTACGTAACAGTATTATATTATAGTAAAACAAACAAGCAAACTAACTAAATCTATATAGAGAGTTGTTGAACTACAAAACAGTAAAGCTATATGCTATTATGCAGTAAAGATGAGCACAAAGCAAAAACAAGATCAAATAAATATTAATACTAATTTAAACCGAAAATATACTTGAGCAATGATAATTAAGATAAAATGTCTAGAAGCAGAGTTTAAAAATAGATAAAAGGACTAGAGCTTTTGAATCCACCACCTAGATTACAGGAATTACAAGTTCATTATATTGTTCTCATTGATACGAGTAACGGTAGAGATGTGAATCAGTCGCTTTCTCGACAATATGATTGTGATGTAACAATTTCTGCATATGGATGATTTAATCTTGCTAATCATATCAATCCATAGAATTGGTTGTCTACTTATGACACAACCAATCACGCACTAGCTGTAGTATAGGATTGCATTATAACAAAGAATCAACCTAACTACCATGGACACCTGACATTCAAGGTGAAAATAATCTGCTTACAATTTGGTGATAAGCTCTTGACTGAACCATGTCATTCATAAAAATCTTAAAGGAGGTGCATACAATTTTCATGAATAGAGGAACCACTAGATTTTCTACTGATTATATTAATAATAGTGGAAACTTATGATGTGCATACATTAGTCAGGGTAGGCATACACTGCCTTGTAACTCCACATCAATTCATAACTTTCCACATTCAATCTCTTCATTACTAGGCACCTGCAACTAGATTAAGTTCATCACTAAAATTGAGAAGCATGAGGATTTGACTGTCAAAATGAGCAGAAACATATCTGAAAGTACAGTTGAGTTTCACTTTCATTAAATTTAAATACGATTAAACATGAATACACTTACCGAAAGGAATTCTAAAGCACAAATCATGAACCTTTGGTTCCTTTATGGGCTCCTTGATATATTTCTCTTGTAATTTCACTAATAACTTTCCATCTACGGGCGCTTCATTACTAGGATCTAACTGTTCCCTCTGCGTGCAACTTTCCAGCTGGAGAAGTCATTGGAGTTTTCATATCCAAACTACAGGGTACCTCCTAACTGAAGACAGAAACACAGAAGTCACTGTAAAAATCTATGAATGGACCAAGAACCTTTTGTATTACTAATTATATCTTCCAATCAACGAATTTACATGGTTGAATACATCTTACCCTCCAATAACAATGATTTCTTCCTTGGTAGATGTATGTATGTAGATGAAACTCCTTGGGGTTAACTTGAAACATCTCACACGAAGTTGAACCATAGAAGAAGCATACTAGGGATCTTGCACTGCCCCTCATCTGCAACCATTTAGTATATCAAAGTGAACAAAATATATATATTACCCTGCAAAGATTTGCAACATGTTTTGATAATATATAAGGAATACCTTATAACCCTCAAGCCGCTGCCACCACCACCACCACCACCATCTCTAATACCCATCCTATACGATAATAGGTGACATCGTTTTAACTTTAAAATTATAAGAACCAGCATCGGATACTCAAAGAGTGAAGGTTACTAACAAATACAAAAAATTGCGAGAATTAAAAATAATATTTTACCTGGCCAGTTTATATTTCATACAAGAGTACCTTGGTGCTTGATAGGTGTCTAAAACACCTAATTTTATATCTAGTATTTATGCTTTCTTTTATATTTTTCTTGTAAATTATGTACCTTATAGTTGTTTTGAGTTTATTAGGTGTTTTGGAGTCACTGGAGCGAAAGAAGGGGGATTAAGGGCTCAATTCATTGCTCGGAGTCATTGCGCATTGATGGATGCGGAGCTAGTAGGCACACAAGCCATTCAGGGTTACCCTTATCCAACAACTGGGTGACGATAATAGTTTTGGTTCCAACATGACCCTAAAATGGAGAGGAGTTTCTCAAACATTTATCTTCTCAAATTCAGAGAAGTGTGGCTGCTGTAAAAGAAAGTTTTGAAGTTTTGAGAAATTGAATCTTGATCGATGGTTCGAGTCAGTGACATAGATGGAGGCGGAGATACAGAACAAGCAAGAGTTGGTGGTGGTGATTTTGTAGATATTATGATGGAACTCAGGTGAAAATTAGTCGAGAGAAGCTATTGAAGACATGGATTCCGTTAAGCATCTGGGGTGAATCAAGAGCTCGTATTGCAGCGATAGTATGTTTGAATGAGTTAATGATTGTGGGTTTGTTTCAAAGTTGGATTATGTGCAGAGCAGTGACCTTAGGAATCACCAGCAAGGTTAAAACTGAGTTACCACCTTTTGGCACACAGGGTATTCGAGAAAATGTCTGAGAGACTTTCAGTCACGTCAAAATTGCTGGTTTGTCATCAGCGAGCCATGAGTTTGGGTCATGTATTTCAGGGTTCGAACTACAAGGGTTTTATGTTCTGTAATGTACTGAGAAATTACATGGAAGAATAAATTGGTTGCTGCTATGGATGAAATGTGTTTTGCAGGGTTGATTGAACTGTAGTGGCTAAGAGTTTGCAGAGAAGTAGGTTGCTGGCTGTATGATGATGAACAGAATGGCAAGATGAGTATTGTGGAAGGAATCTGAAATGAGATGGAGCAATTAAGTTGCATCTTAGTTAAGAGTAGGTCATAGTTCAGTGGAAGCTGGGGTCATTTGTTGCTGTCAGAGTCAAGAACTGAAGTGATGCTGTCAGGTTGAGCTGGAAATGGAGGAATTGTAGGAGTTTGCTGGAATTAATGGAGCTGTTATAATGTGCTGGGAGTGATCGAGGAGAACCTAAGCATGCCACTGATGGGAAAATAGAGGGACGACGATACAGTTGCCTTAGTTTCTTCCATTGACAGTCGATGAAGATGGCAATGATGATGGTAGTCGGAATTCAACAGGAAAGTCAGGGACGACACACAGAATGAAGGTGCAAATATGGAATGTATGAAGTGTTGCAATTTGAACTGTTGGTTGTGTGTAACTGCAATGGATGCATTGGAATGAGATGGTATATCAGTGGTGGTTATGCTGGCGTCAGTTGGATGAACTGGAGTTGATGCTAGCCATAAGCTGTTGGTTGTAGTTGAGATGGTGCTATGTTGGGAGGATATGTAGCTAGAATGCATTCGTTGAATTGCAGCTGGTGGTTATGAATTCAATTTTGGTGGGACTGGCATTTAGTGTGGCTTTGCAGGTGTGTACAAGTATGATGTTGAGCATAGAATGAGCTAATGTAGTCATGGAATAGATGTATGTTTAGGCTGATACATGGAGTTGAGATAGTTGCGGTTGAACTGGATAATTTGTGAGAAGATTGTGGCTTGAGTTTCAGGCAGTTGAGGTGCAGATCAACTGGTTCAGGTGGATGTAGATTCCTTGAGCTGAAGGATGCTGACAAGGCTGTATTTGGTGTAAGTACAATGGTAAGACGATTCTGGTGGCCTTTGTATGGCGAGGCAGTGTCAGACAGGTGGTCGATGGTGGTTGAAAAGCTTGGTTATCTTGAATATGGGTTGTACTCTCAATTCAGGGAAGACAAGGGATTGACTGTGGTGCTATGGGACTGGAGAATGGTGCAGCTGAAGTTATAGACGATGCTGCAATGGTTGCAAATGCAGAAGGTGCAAATGGATCTGGTGGTATTTCTTGTGACAGAAGTGCAGTTTGAGTTTGTCTGAAAGAGTGGACTGCAAGCAAGAAAATGAACTAAGATGGAAGCTGCAGCAACTGTGCGAACACGGAGCAGAAATGGCGAACCAGTGACCATAGTTCTGGTTACCGGATTTTGGAAGTTAAAGCATGAATCGTAATGTTTCAGTGAATCGTGAAGGGGGTATGAGTCGGATGAAAGAATCGATGGCCGGATATATGAGCTACGTGTCATGATTTTGGGTACGTTTTCGCAAGAGATAAAGAATTGGTTTGGATGATTTTTGTGAATGTTTGAAATGCATAGAAGGAAAGATGAGTTGCTGGAAGTACATACTTGCTGGTGACAATTTCTGATGATAAAGGCGGCCAGAGACAATTTTCCGGCGATGGTAACCGGATTCCGACGATGAGTCAGCAATCCGGCGACCCAGTTTTGGACCCAAATTTTCCAGAGACTTATTTTCACACATGGGCTTGGTGGACTAGTAGATGGACGAATTGGAGAAGGGTTTGGAGAAGACTTGACCTACTTTTGATTATCCTTTTGGGAGAAGCATACAAATAGAAAATCTTTCTCTAAACCTAGATAGATCTCCATTAGGGAGCTGCTTCTACTTTTGTGTTCTAGGGTTTAGATAACATGATAGGTTTTCTCTTCCTTCTTGTTATGAACTCTGTGAATATGAACTAAGTTTTCTTATTGGTTAAAGATGTAGTTGGATTTTGAAAACAAGTTTTGATTTTTATGAGTTAGTTTTCTCTCAAAACCATCGTTCACTTTCTACTGCGTATAATAATTGCATGATTGATGTATTGCAATATGATTGAATGTTTGTTTAGTTGAGTCTAGAATTGATTGAACATACATCCATATCTATAGCTATTTTAGGGTTTTCATCGAGCGATAACCTTGAATACGAGTAGCATGATATGATTATAGTTTGTAGTGATACATCCTTGTAATCATATGTAGAAGTTGACCTTTCTTCGAATTGTCATGCGCAATGTATGATAGTTGCATTGATTAGCCTATTTCTGAAACTTAATGCTCCTACGAATTGAACTTGATTAGCGCAAGGCGTTGAGTTATTCTTTAGGTAGAATTCACATACGCAGATCTAATGTGTGTGTTGATGACTTAAGAAATTTATGGAGTATTCTTGCAATAAGGTATTTTAGGGCTTTTGATGATAGCGAGATTAAATACGAATTCTATTCATATATTCAACACTTGTTTACAATTGAAGATGAAACCTTTATCCAATATTCTCACAACCTTGATTTGTGTGTTTACTTTTCTTTGTCTTGCTTTTATTTTATTTTAGTATATAAAAATCAGAAAAACCCCCGGTGTTTTATATTGGAAACCGAAACATTTTGACAACCTAGTCCTCTCTGTGGGATCGATCCTTTCTTTCCCTTGCTATATTTATATTTTGAGTAGCAAGAAAGTGTAAATTATTTTTGACGCATACGACAGCGATCAGTGCTCCACCAATCCGCATATTTATTGTGCCCCTTACACTACAAGATGTCTGGAGCCATGTATTTTGTTGTTTCACACATTAAATTTGGTCAGCTTGATTCGTTAAATTCTTTTGCTATTCCAAGCCAGTTATCATAACCTGCATGATGAGATTAGGATGTAAGAACATGATGTACTAATTCTAAAATGTAAAGGAGCAAATACATGAAAGTAAAGCATTTTGAACAGTACTTACATAACCCTAATATTTTTCCTACGCAATCAAGGAACTTAACATTTATAATTTGAAATACATGATGACATCAGGGGACATCTGTTACGTACGCAAAGGACATCTGAAAACTCACACTATCATCTCTAACAAAAAAATCTTGTTCCCCGGCGGAGATGCTTAGTTCTATATGAACCCCGCTGCAAATAACGCATGTACTGAATCTTGAGAAAACGAGGTTGAACTAGTTGAAACCCAACACTGCATCTGAGTTGAAATCATGCGGATGAGTTTAAAATTATAGGTGTGTTAATATTCAACAAAGAGATACAATTTACTGTGCATGTAACTAAAGCAAGTTATAAGTAGATCAAAGTGTGAATAGAAACTTACTTACCTCTGGTACTTATTTTCTTTGTGCTATCCAAAGAACCAATTTGACACCATCACCAGGGGTGTTGAAATGATAAGATGGGAATACCTAACACTAGAGTACAACACTCATGTAATAAAATATAGAGCAGATACTCTACACAATTTCTTTGCTGCAACTCAACCACCTGCAGCGAACATTGTGTATATCAGCTACAAAATTTATGAATTCAAGATAAGATCAAGCAAGGAAAAAGCAACAAAATTATCATGACTTATACGACAACAACTTAACTGTTCAGATTAGCAATTGGACTGATAACCACAGGGTAACCTATCAAATTGGGGTCTACCGTAACTCTTCTCAATACATGCCATTATCCAGGTTGAAATCATGATGCCCATGTCATGAAAGATATAGAATTTCAGAAAGGACATGAATTCTTCTTGCAACTCATGAACAGAAACTGAAAATTCATTAAGGACTCATACAATAACAACTAAAAAACTTCAATGACAACTCAAACAAGAAAAAATCAAAACAAATACTTCCATTTTGAGTTGAACAAAAGGTTAAAATCTAATTTCAGTTAAACAAAAGGTTAAAATCAAAACTAGATATTTAAACCATTTAAAGACAGGGACCAAATTAAAAATCTCACTTCATAAAATTGAAATTATAAGCATACTCATGCTTTAAAACTCTATGAAATCAACTAAATAAGCACGAAAATCGTAAAATATAGTACGAACTATATTGTTCACAGATTAAGTTAAATCAAAACTCAAAACAGGTAATAAGGTTAGGGTTTTATACCTGAATCTTCTGGGTGTTTGTACCTCAATCTTCTTTTGTGATTTTAAAATCAAAAGTTAGAAATCAATTTCTAGGGTTTAGAAAATCAGAATATACAAATCTGTAAAATGGTTCTTATACCTGAGATCAGGTTACTCAAACTCAGTAAAATGGGTATTCATTTCTGGTAACATGCTTAAAGCGATTTTTGGTCAATTTGGGGTTTGGAATTACAAGAAGAAGAATAAGAAGTAGAAGAAGAAGAAGAAGAAGAGATTTGAGTTTTACCAGGCTTAAAGGTATCGATCTAAGAAGGATATTTTCGATCGATTTAGGTATGGGTTTGATATACGCTAAAGAGAGGTTTTATATCTTGGTTTATCTAACTCGATTCTCTTTGTTGGGTTTGAGGCTTTGAGCCGAAGTGAAAAAAAAAAGGAATGAAAGAAGGAGAGACAGAAGATATAAAAAAAAAAAGTCAAGTAAAACACAGAGTTTTATTGAAAATAAAAAATTAATACTATTATTGTCTAAACTTTAGACAACCCAAATAAGTGGGGGAATATAAAATAAATGGTGGGAACAAATATTAATCATAATTCAATTTCAAAATGATTTGGTGTGAGACAAATATATGGCCTTATGGGGGAGATGGGAGGAAATTTGAGAGGGAAATAATGTGAGGGAGATTAGGAAACTGAAAAGAGAGGGAATTTTGGGGTTTGGGAGGGAAAAAAATGGAATTTAAATTTAAAAAAAATGATAAATTGATGTAGATAGAAATTATACTAAAAAGGTCTTGTAAAGTTATAAAATTTTAAGACACTTGTAAGAGTAGTTGAAAAATCATAATTAAAGCAACTCATATTTTTCATTTGAGACTCTTATATATGTGGATGCACTAA
Source organism: Papaver bracteatum (assembly GCA_023529315.1). Classification (NCBI taxonomy): domain Eukaryota; kingdom Viridiplantae; phylum Streptophyta; class Magnoliopsida; order Ranunculales; family Papaveraceae; genus Papaver; species Papaver bracteatum. The sequence goes on along the minus strand of JAJJWX010003590.1, from coordinate 81,678 downwards.
AGACATGTATATGTGTCTCGTACCCAAAAATCAATATGGTGTAGTGTAGACAGTCAGACTCAATCTTAATAAAAAGTATATCAAGGAGTTAATATCTCTATCTGTCGATTTGATCTATACTCAAACAAATAGAAATATGTTATTTTTTATCAAATACAAGAGATATAAACTTAGATGGTACCAAATACCAATATCCAAGGATCAATCAATTTCCAATCAACAACCAAAGGTTGGATTTCACAATTGATCGATAAAACGCACAACCTGTGACATTTCAATTATATAACAAAATATAATGTGAAATAGAAATAACACAGACACCAGAAGTTTTGTTAACGAGGAAACAACAAATGTAGAAAAACCACGGGACCTAGTCCAGATTGAACACCACACTGTATTAAGCCGCTACAGACACTAGCCTACTATAAACTAACTTCGGTCTGGACTGTAGTTGAAGCCTAATCAATCTCACATTGATTCAAGGTACAATTGCGCTCCTTACATCTCTGATCCCAACAAGATACTATGCACTTGATTCCCATAGCTGATCTCACCCACAACCAAGAGTTGATACGACTCAAAGTCGAAGACTTGAATAGACAAATCGGTATCACATAGAAACATCTACGTTGATAGATAAATATTTCTCCCACAGATAAACCTACAAGTTTGTTCCGTCTTTTAATAGAAATCAAGGTGAACAGGAACAAATCGATAACCCAGACTTATATTCCCGAGGAACAGCCTAGAATTATCAATCACCTCACAATAATCTTAATCGTATGGTAGCGAAAAAAAATATTGCGGAATCACAAACGATGAGATGAAGATGTTTGTGATTTCTTTTTATCTTGCCTTATCGGAGATATAATATCAAGTCAATCTTTCAATTGAACTCGTACGATAGAAAATGGCAAGATCAGACCACTTAACTACAAGAGAAGTAGTTTCGTATGGCTTCACAATCCCAATGAAGTCTTTAAGTCGTTAACCTACAGGGTCTTGAGAAGAAACCTAAGGTTAAAGGAGAATCGACTCTAGATAAATGAACTAGTATCACACAGGAGGTGTGGGGATTTTTTTTTCCAGCTGCTAGAGTTTTCCTTTATATAGTTTTCAAATCAGGGTTTGCAATCAATGTTAGCTTAGTAACAAAGCATTCAATATTCACCGTTAGATGAAAAACCTGATTTAACCAAGATAATATCTTTCAACCGTTAGATCGAAACTTAGCTTGTCACACATAAATGAAATGTATTTTATTTAGGTTTTAGTAACCGTACCTAAACGTATACACTCAGTTGGTTCACAAATATTTAACCAATGGTTAGCTATATGAGCACTTTCATATTAACCATATTCATCTTTATCATAACTAGTTCAAATGACTTCAAAAGAACTAGTTGAAGAGTTGTTCAATTGCTTAGGTCTTTATACATAGACACAATTGAAACAAAACCGGTTTGATTCATTTGAATCAATTCATGAAAAATATAGCCACGGTTTGCAAAGATGCATTCCTTATCATTTATAATTTTAAGTTCATGAACAACCTATTTGAGAAATAACCAGATTGGGTACGCATACGGGTATGCGTACCTTAGCTACCAGATTTGAGTTTCCATACTCATCAGAATTTTTCGAGTAGAAAAGTTCCGCCAGTACGCGTACCTAAGGTGACTGGTTTATGAGTTCGTAAACTCCAAACTCAGCAGAATTTCCCGGGAGGAAAAGTTCCGCCAGTACACGTACCCAACCTATCTCCTTTACCAATACCATATGCACACACTTGGTTTCCGGCACATGGATTTATACACTAATGTGCAAACACACTATATATGCTTATATCCATAGATGGTAATCTCAACTCTACATCTCAATCATTGAAACATTATTCAATAATGTTATAACAGTCGTTATTCACAACTATCGTTATCAAAGCTATTTTCAAGATTGAAACGTCATCATGACTTTCGTCACGGGTAAAGATGAAAAATGTTTAAAGCGAAATCTTACCAACACATATTTCGAGAAATAGATAGGCGAGTAAACTCGGTTCGAAATAGGAAATGTGTATTTATGAAAACTATCATACTTATACAACTTTTGTCTCAAGAGTAGGAGATTGAGTAGATAGACTTTTGAGTGATAGATAAGTTTAAGTCTCCACATACCTTTTAGTCGATGAAGTTCAACCAGTTCCTTGAGTAGTTCTTCATCTTTTGTATGATGAACGCCGTGGATTCTAGAGCTCAACTATACTTTCTATCCTAGTCCGAGACTTAGCTATAAGTAGACTAGAAATCAAGACTTATAGGTTTGGCAACTAAACTTGACAAACAAGCTTGAGATAGCAACGCTTGCAAGTTCGACCGACCAGTGCTCTAACAACATCTCTATCCTATAGATAAGGACTACCTAGTACTACTTGGAAGATATCCATATTAACTATGTCGCATGTAACTTCGTTAATATATGACCCGTCTAGAGCAAATTTGAACATGCAATGTTGTGAAACTTGGAAGCCCCCTTCCTTTTGAAGCCATCCGAAAGGGTATGGTTTTGGATGTTTGATAGTCTTCAATCCTAATTTATGTACCAAAGACTGTGAAAGTAAATTCTTCTGACTTCCCAGATCAATAACAACATCATCTAGTGATGTTTTGGTTTGCATCTTCACTGTGAAGAGTCGTTCCCTAAGATCATCTTTTGAAGGTCTTCCTTTTTCCCATGTCATAAGAGAGAGCTTTGAATTGGGTTCCATTGAGCAACTAGTGCTGCCTTCTTGGCTTCTTTCCTATGCAACCCTTTAGGCTTTGGATGAGGGTTCTTAACCTAACACTTGTCGACAACGTGACCTGTTTGCTTGCAATGGGTGCAAATCAAACCTTCCTTGTCACTAGACTTCCCTTCTTCTTTGCTCCTTTCACCTCCTTTCATAGTGGTACCTCCAGATTTCACCTTAGTATTTCCCTTTGAATCAGATTTCTTAAGCCTGCCTTCAATGGCATTAGATTTTATACTTGCTTCGGAGATAGTTTCCACCGATAACATCTTCAACTCCTTCCGTATATACTCATGGAACCCGGATATATATTTCATATAGATAACATAATCTCCTAAGTCTAAATCCTAAATCATAGCTTGATTCTGAAATTTTGAAGTATATTCTTGGACAGTTTGGTTGTAAGTCTGCTTCAAGTTGTACCACTTAAACCATATCTATTCAAGGTAGCCAACCGGATAAAACTGTTTCCTTATAACTGCCTTGAATCTTTTCCACGAAAATACTCCCTTGCCTAGGTTTTGTCTTTGATAAGATTTCCACCAGGTTAGAGCATGCTTTTGGAGCTTCAATGCCGCGACAACAATCTTTTCCTTTGAACCATATTCAAAGAAAGAAAATACGTCTCTAGACGTTCAATCAAATCATCCAATTTTTCTACATCGACACTCCCATCGTAAAGTGGAATATCAACACGAAAATTAATTTTCAGATTCTTACCATGAGGTTTAGTTGATGTAGGACTTTTAAGAAACTCATTTTTCTTCATCCTCATCTTCTTCCGAATCATTTTTTTCCAAAGCTTCAGGTGTAGGTGTAATATTTTTCTTCGTCTTCGGCTTGGGTGTATAATAACGAATAAATTCAGTCAATTCTTCAAGAGTGGTTTTAATCGGCTTCATGTCTGTCTGTAGCGTAGCCACCTTTTCTTCCATAGTTTGTGGTTCACTATGCTTAGGTTCATCATCTGACTTTGTCATCCTTGATCCCCTTGTTCTCCTAACGTCTTCTAGCTTCTCGAGTACCTCACCAAGATTTATGTAGAGACATCTAGTGAAAGCCATAAACCACAAGGATTTAACCTAAAAACTAACCTCGCTCATGATGCCAACTTGATACGTATTGATCTCTATACCTTGGTAGCTATTACTATAAAGGCGGAATTCAGAATAATAATATACGAGAAACTTAGAAAAAACAAAAACAAGTAGTAATTCAAAGAAAATATCTTCTATAGATTATGAACAAGAAAACGATTACAATTTTCTCTTTGTTACGCTCACAATCTTCTCTAAACAGTGGATTAACCTTAAACTGTTTGCTAAGCTTGCACAAGTATTGTTCCAAGCTTTTTCTAGGTTTTCTATGTCTAGTATCTATCCTTAGATATTATCCAAAGCCCTCTATTTATAACCTTCATCGTACTCAGCCGACCAAGGACTTCTATTAGGAATCTATTTCCTAAACTAATAGTATTTCCTAAAACAAAACTATTCCCTAACTAGGAATTCTGCCTAAACAAGGATTCCTGCCTAGAATAGGATTCTTCCCTCAACTTAGCTTGAGGTTAAGTAAGTTCCCTAAAGGAGTACGGATACACCTGTATCAGAATTAGATTGATGATCTCTTCTCTGTAATGTAATAAAGTTATCTACAATCATGAGAATCATCCATTAGTCAGATTTCCTCACTAGAATGATAAAAGGTATTTCTAGTTTACTATCTAATTATCCTTTATTCTGTTGTTGATATAGTACTAATAGACAGGTCGAGAAAATGATTCACCTAATATGTTGAATCCTATACTAAACTTGTCCTCCTATCGAATTCCATAATCCTTATGAAGGCTAATCCTACTACCTCTGAAACTAATGCAGAATGCAAAGAAATCCATTATAACTCTTAGCCAAAAAATTTAAAAATAAATTTTATGGAAGTAAAGAAAGGTGAGCTTCCATCTTGAGAAGGAAATCGTTAAAAATAATATTCTTAGATGAAAATCATAAAGTTTTAAAATGAAAAGGAAGAAAAATACATGAGAAATTCCTTATCGTTTTCATTTACTACTTGCCCATTGATACCATTCCCATTCCCTTACCCCTTTTAGCTAAGGATTTGACACAAGCAGAGATTTCTACTCTTTATCCATTACAGTTGAAAGCAAATTTTGGACGAGGAAGATGAAGGAAAATAGCCGTTGGAGTAGAGAGAGGAGGAAGAGAGAGAGAGAGTGGACAATGTAATATAATTCCAAAAAATTATGAATTCAAAGAATTTTTATTAAATGCTATTAGATGATGTATGTATATAATGTTAATAATTTTGCAAATAAATACACGTACGAATCTGCAGACTTGTAGAGCCATTCAAAAGAAAATCGGTATTTCCTGCCGAGGTGAATAATATTATCATAACCAATCATATGTTAAATAGTTAATTGTGATGTTGCTAGAGAAAATGCGTGAACAAATATTTTCCATGAAACACTAAATAAATTCAGCAAGTTTAAAATAAATATATTAATATTAGCAAGTAAATGTGATTACTAATTATAATTGACCGGTTTGGATTTCCACTTTTTCGGATGCTCACTAATAGTCCATCATGGGCTATCAGCGAACTCCAACTTCTTAAGATTTAAGAAAACTGAGTCGAGCCTCTCCCATTCATTGCTAATTGGTTTTTAAAAAGATTTACCATAAAAAAAAAAACATTTTTCGTGTTTGTACAGTAACTTGTGAGTTGCAACTTGCAACCCAAAACTTTGGTGTATTCTGTTTTGAAGTGGATTACGTAGCGTTGATTTGATGCCATGCGATTCAGCATTGCAACTCATATTACGGGATCGGTCTTAGTCTGTGGTACACAACTTGGTGTCCATTTTCGATCAACATCACAATTCATCATCAACTTAAAAGTGGGTGAACAAACACTAAACATTCTATTCATATCCAAAAAGAATTTGAGTGGATTAGGGAGGAACCTTATCTTCACTGGACTTTCTTCCTGCATGGAGAATTATTCGATTCTGTGGTACCAAATTCTATTTTATAATGGCATTAGTGAACTAAAGTCAATGGTTACAAAGTTGGCAATGGTGAAGACTAAAGTTACGGCGGTGAGATCGCAGAGTAGATCCGAATTAAGGGGGAATCTTAGCTGTCTTCCACTATGTATTTTCCTATATAAAGGGTCCGACTAAATCCAGAAGGGGATGATGTACTTTTGAGAGCTGAGAGAATTTTGAGGAGAGAGAAACTCCAGAAAGAAAGTTGTACTTCTGAGTTTTGATATTTCTTGTAAATCTTCCTTTAAGTGAATTAATAAAATTGTTGTTGTTCATTCTCGATTATGATTTAATTTTCATAGATTTTTGACAAGGGTGTAGTATGGGAAATCCTGCAACTACATTTTGGCGCCCGAAACAGGGAGAATCAAGCTAAGAAATCTATAATTACAACTTGAAAATTTGAAGAAATTGTTAGAATTGAAGAAATGGCTAGAAGAAGAAGAAACACATCAGAACCACCAACAACTGTGAGGAGAAGTAAAAGACTTGCAGGTGAAGGAACATGTGAATTAGAAGAATCTTTAAGGATAAGATCAGGAAGAAATAGAACAAGAAATGAAGCAGAAATTTCAATTCAACAGCCGAATCAACAAGCACAAACGCAAGATAGGGATGTGGATTATGATAGAGTGAGCGTGCACACTTGGAGGTCAGATTCAATAGAAGAAGCAGAAAATCGAAAATTAAGAAATGAGGAAGAAGGGGAAAGAAATCAAGAAATGTTTGGAGGATTAATTCATGAAGAACGCGGAATAGTAGATGATTTGAGACAAAGAATACAGGAAGAAAGAAGATTAGAGGCAGAAGAGCGCGCGAATTTAACAAGACAAAATCATGAGATAAGAATGGAGAATTTGAGGTTACAAAGAAGGAGATCAAGAAGTACTGTTATATCAAATTCGAGATCATTCAGAGAAGAACCAAGGCAAAATTCCCCTATAAGAAATGTTAGAGAAAATATTCTAGGAGAAGTGCAAGCTAGGGAAGAAGAGATAATTGGTGATCGCAATAATCCGCGTGACAACAGAAATCAAGAGGGAAGAAACAACCAAATTGAAGAAGAAAATCCAGAAGAAGGTAGGAGGATATTACATGGACGAGAAAATCAAAGAATGATTGAAGAAGAAATTGAGAATCATTACGCTGAACAAGCACGTCTATCTCACGAGAGGGAAAGATTAAGGGCAGAAGTAGAAGAACGTGAATTTCAAGAAGCGGTGCGACAAAATAATCATGAAAATCGAGAAAGAAGACGTACACAAAATCGCTACAATGGTAATATTCAGGAGGAGTATGATAGGATACAGAGGAGAATAGAGAAATAGCAAAGAGAAATGAGAAAAAATTCGCAGAGAAGAAGATAGGAAGTTACGATATCAAGAGGAAGATGAAAGAGAAATTCGCAGAGAAATACGAAATGATGATGAAGAAGAAGATACACAAAATCTCGCAAGACAAGAAAGGCAAGAGCGCAGAAGAAGGGAAGCAGCATTAAAAAGGCCAATGGAGCAAAACTCAATTGAGAATGAGCAAATACTGAGAGAATTAGCAGAAATGCGAGGAATAATAAACAATAGAAGAGAAGGATGTAGGAGACAACTTGATGAAGCTATTGAAGAAGCTGCGAGAACTCCATTTACTCATGAAGTACAGTTAAGAGGGATACCTCCAAAATGCAATTTACCAGCATTAACCAGCATTTTTGATGGAACTACTTGTGCTATTCAACACGTCAAAGCTTATGTTAGATGTATGCTACAGTGGGAAAATCATGATGCTGTGCTATGCAAATATTTTGCATCCAGCTTAACTGGTGAGGCGTTGAAATGGTTCGAGGGATTACCAAAAAATACTATAACTTCTTTCGATCATTTACAAGTGTAGTTGCAGAATAACCTACAACTACACCCTCAATAGAATTAGTAAAAACTCAAGAAGTTCTTGATGGTGAATGATAACTTTCTTATTAATTCTCTTAATTGATTACATGGAATTATCAAAATGGAACTAGAATAGTTACAACTTTTCCTATTCTCTTTCCTAAGATAATTTCTTACACTCACTAAAAGAACCTCCCAAATTTTACATTTGAACTCCTATTTATAGTAAAACTTATACGGTTGTATATGAATTGCGAAGTATCGCAACTAATACTCGCAAAATTATTCCATCCTCGCAAAACTTCATATTTCTCCGCGCTACTTCTATCATCGTATCATTCTATAACTCTTTTCTCCTTTATTTATTACGATACTTGTGAACTATTATCTTGCGATATTCAGTACCTACATCTTGCCTCTTCTCATGTCAATTCTACGAAGAAGAAATGATCGTGAGAACATAACCGTTACTTAGTCTTTTAGAATTTGGGCACGTCTTTTGTAACCGTTCTTTTCTAGTTATTCCCTTATATAACTCCTTTATATTCTCTTCCTTTTCTTCTTCTTACTTCTGCAATTTTATCTTCTGCTCATACTCTCTATTACCGTTTTCTCTGCAATTTTTATTATATTATATCTTCATGAGTTCTCCAAGATAATTTCCTTCTATCTCCGCGCATTTCATTTGTTCTCCTCTTTAATTTCTGTATAATTCGTTATCTGATTTTGGTTTATTTCAGCAAAATAACTCCTCAGATGAAACCTCAACTAAAAAATTCAAGCCCTAATCCACGAAGAAGAAAATCTGAGAATCAAAAGGTAGTTAAAATACTTTGCCTTCTTTCCTGAACAATATATTGTTTCCTCAGTTTTTAATCTACATTTTGATTCGCAGGTTGGCGAAAAACCAAACCCTGGTAAGAGATCTCGAATAACTAAACCCACACCATTAATTCCGATTGATGATTTCCTTCTTGAAGTTGATAAGGAATTTTCCTCTCCTCCTCGTGAAAATGCTTCTTCACACACTCCTTCCTCTACTCCATTACCTACCTTTCAATCTCCCATCAGTGTCAATTTATCAACACTTCTTCAAGATCAACCCTCACAAAATATTTCTTCAACTTCTTCTCTTGAAAAACAACCCTCGCAAAATATTTCTTCAACTTCTTCTCTTGAAAAACCTATCTTATCCCCAAATCCTTTGAGTGCTATTTCTCCAGACAATTTGCAGCTTGCTCTTATTCCTTCAAATTCTTCTCCTCTTCCTCAGGAAATTCGAGATGGAATTTATTCAACTTTCCGAATGTTATCTGAGATTTTGACCAATACTGCGAAGTCTACTAATGTTCGTTCGCAATATGAGTTTTGCGAAGTTCTAAATAATTTCGTCAATCCAGACATTTCTTCTTCACGTCAATCCTTGGAAAAAGAAATTGAATTGCTTCGCCAATCTTTGAAATCTTCTCAAGCTGAATGTGAGGATCTACGTAAAGAATGTTATCATGCTTCATCAACACTCTATGCTGGATCTTTAAGATGAGTAGGGTCATTAGCAACCTTCGACTTTTGCGAGATATCATCCTTTGAAGAATATGCAACAGGAACATCTCCTTGATGAATAGATTCTTTCTCGTCATCAAGATCTTCATCATCACTCTCATAATCGAAATCACTATCAGGCTCACGAGCAACTTCATCGTCAGATATCTTCAGAGGAGTAATTTTCACAGGAGGCAAGGCTCTTGATAAGAGAATGTTATTCGTAAAGACTTGAGCTTTCAGATGACTTTCACGAAGTATAGATTTTTGATGGTTGGTATCTTCGATATCTTTGGAATAAGCAAGATAGTTGAATCTCCGAGTAGCACGATCACGAGAGTTGGTTAAGCGGGTAGAAAGCAAAGCATTTTTCTTACGAAGCTCGGAACAAGAGGCTTCTAATCCAGCTTTCGCATCACGAAGGTTGTTCTCAGATTCTGCAAATAAAACAAAATTCAAAGGATAAAATTTGCGAGTATAACGAAATCTAAAAGATATACCAGAAGCAGTCAAATTTTAATGACTACCTTCTCTTTGCGAAGTAAGAGATTGAGCTAAAGATAGACAACAGTTCTTCATCTGATTCATCGCATTATCAAAACCATCACCAACTAATCCTTTAAGTCGAGAACGAAGCTTTTGATCTTTAGAAAGAAGAAAATTTTTATCCTTCGCAAGTTTGGCATTAAGACTTTTTAATGACGAATAATCTTCTTCAAGTTGATTCTTCTTAGCACTCAAGACTATATTCTTATTAATAAGGGAATTCTTCTCAATAACAAAAGAATTTCTTTCAAAGATCTGAAGACTTCTTTAATTCCTCAAGTTCACCTTTCAACAAAGAAAGAAGATTTTCTTGATCGCAACATTTATTCTGAAGAGTCTTTAATTCTTGCGAAGAAACAATCATTGTATTCAAAAACGAACATTTCTCTTCTGATAAGGTTTTGTTCTCTTCTAATAAGGTTTCTATTCTCAAATTAGCTTTAGTTAAGGAAGAAAAAAGTTGAGATATGTCATCATTCAAAAAATTTCGATCATATATTAGTTGAGTATTCTCTTGAAAAAGAGCATCAGAGTTGTCAAGAGCACACGAGCAAAGATTAGATAAATGGGAGAATTGGTTTGAGAGGCTTTAGGTACAGAATATCGCAAGATAATATTTCACGAGTATCGTAATAAATAAAGGAGAAAAGAGTTATAGAATGATACGATGATAGAAGTAGCGCGGAGAAATATGAAGTTTTGCGAGGATGGAATAATTTTGCGAGTATTAGTTGCGATACTTCGCAATTCATATACAGCTGTATAAGTTTTACTATAAATAGGAGTTCAAATGTAAAATTTGGGAGGTTCTTTTAGTGAGTGTAAGAAATTATCTTAGGAAAGAGAATAGGAAAAGTTGTAACTATTCTAGTTCCATTTTGATAATTCCATGTAATCAATTAAGAGAATTAATAAGAAAGTTATCATTCACCATCAAGAACTTCTTGAGTTTTTACTAATTCTATTGAGGGTGTAGTTGTAGGTTATTCTGCAACTACATAATTGGCGCTAGAAACAGGGACTTGAGAATTGTGGTAGCCTAAATTTGAGGGAATTGTGGAAAACTTGAAGATCAAATGAAGTCAGTAGATGGAGATTGCGAAAAAGAAGAATGTAATATGATCACAAAGACAATGATTGATGAATTTCATAGTAATATGAAGGGAAAAATATACAAGCGAGATTGTAGAGGAAGAAAGATCATGGAGGAAGAAAAGATAACAACTTTAGAAGAATGGGAAAAGCAAAAAATCACATTTTCAGTAGCAGAAATTCCAAATGAAGACTTGAACCACACTTCACCATTGGTGATCACAATGCCGATCATGCTAGAAGATAAGAAAGCTTTAGAAAAATGGAAATTAAACCGAATTTTGGTTGATACAGGGAGTTCTGTTAATATCATATTCTATCATGCACTTAAGGGGATGGGAATTAAAGATGAAGAAATCACAAATTCAAAATGTCTTATTCATGGATTAGGAAAATCTACAACAAAATCTAAAGGAGAAATCGCGCTGCGAATATTACTAGGAGAAATCGAAACACATGTAATCTTGTGTGTGATAGATATGGAATCTCCATATAACATGCTGATAGGAAGGCCGTGGATTCATGCGATCAAAGCTGTTGCTTCAACATTACATCAGAAAATAAAATTTCCTACACCAAATGGAATACAAGAAATAAAAGTAGATCTTGATAGTGCAAAATTTTGTTATCAAATTGAAGTAATGCAATGCGAAGGAAGAGCAAGAAAGAAACAGCTTCGTAGGAAACTTGCGAAGGAAACAAAAAAGGAAGAAGAATTCCGAGTGTATACAATAAGAGCAAAGGAAGGGAGAGGTATACCAAATCAGATTCCAGAAAAAGAAGGGGAACCAAACAAAAATAATCAAAGAACCAACACCTATGGGGGAGCAAAATCCAAGCTATGTTGCAGCTGAACCAACTAAAGAAATAAATATTGGAAGTAAAGAGGAGCCTTTATTCTTGCGAATTGGAACTAAGATGGATGAAGAAGAAGAAAAAAGAACTATTGATCTTTTACGAGAATATAAAGATATCTTCGCAGGAAGTGTAAATGAGATACCTGGAATTGATCCATCAGTGGCGTGTCATAGATTGAACATAGATAAAAATGTAAGACCATTCAAACAAAGAATAAGGAAGATATCACAAAATTATCATGTACAGATAGAAGAAGAGTTACAAAAGATGTTGGATGTAGGGATCATAAGGGAAGCGAAATATCCAGAATGGATTGCGAATATGGTCATTGTTCCGAAAAATAATAAAGGAATAAGAATTTGCATAGATTTCTCTGATCTAAACAAGGCATGTCCCAAAGACAGTTTTCCATTACCAGATATACCACAAATGGTGGAATCAGCTACAGGTCATGATAGAGTCACTTCACTTGATGGATACAAAGGGTATAATCAAATATCACTCATGAGAAGAAGATCAAGAACATACTGCCTTTTTTGCTCCAAGGGGTTTGTATTGTTATGTGAAGATGCCATTTGGTTTGCGGAATGCGGGTGCTACATATCAACGTATGGTTGAAAAAGTGTTCGCGAAATGGATACATAAAACTTTGGAGGTATATGTAGATGATATGTTGATAAAAATCAAGGAAGCTAAAGATCATGTGCAAGACTTGAAGGAAATATTTGAGCAAATGAGAAAGTTCAACATCAAATTAAATCCTGAGAAATGTATAATTGGGGTTTCATATGGAAAATTCTTGGGATACATAGTATCAAAGGAGGGAATACAAGTTGATCCAGAAAAGGTCCAAGCAGTTCGTGACATGCCAACACCTGCAACGGTAAAAGAAGTACAAAAGCTAAATGGACTCTTAGCTTCACTTGGAAGATTTATTTCGCGAATGTCAGATAAGTGCAAGCATTTTTTCAACATACTTAAAAAGGGAGCAAAATTCAAGTGGACTGATGAATGTGAAAAAGCTTTTCAAGGAATCAAAGAATACCTCGCAAATACATCTATACTACAGAAACCAGAGAGAGGCGAAGAATTATTCGTATACCTCGCAACAACTCCATATGCTCTAAGTGCGCTTACATTGCGAGCAGATGCAGGAGTAGAGAGGCCCATTTACTATATTAGTAAAACCTTTAATGCAGCAGAGAAGAATTATTCTAAAATGGAGAAGTTAATCTTAGCCCTGGTTTATGCATCATTCAAGTTACGAATATACTTTCAAGCACATGTGATAAAAGTGGTAACCAAAGTCCCAATTGAATCAACCATGAAGAACACAAAAAGGTCAGGAAGAATAGAAAGGTGGAATGCACAAGTAAACCATTACAAGATAAAATACGAAGTATTGTCATCGCAAAAATCACAAGTTGTCGCAGATTTTTTGGCAGAATTTCCTTTGGAAGAAGATGAAGCAGTAGAGTAAATGATGGATGTTGAAGAAGAATTTGGAAATCCAAAAGACTTGTTAACAGAACCAGATAGATGGGAAATTCTAGTGGACGGATCATCCAATAGTGAGGGAAATGGAATTGGAGTCGTGTTTATTTCACCAGAAGGAGAAAGAACAACATTCTCATTCAGACTAGAATTTGCATCCACGAACAATGAAACAGATACGAAGTCAGTAGTGCATGCATTAAAGATCGCAATAGAAAAGAAGCTCGAAAGTATAAGGATAACAAGTGATTCGCAGTTAGTGATTTGTCAAATTAAAGGGGAATATACCACAAATGAATCTTCTTTGAAGAAATACAAGAAACTCATTGAAGAATTATCTGCGAAGATACCAAAATTAAAATGGAGACATATATCTAGAAAATATAACCGTCTCGCAGATGCTTTTGCATTTATTCCAAGCATGATGACAAATCCAAATACAAGAAATATCCAAATACAGACAATTCAACACCCATCAGTGGACAAAGAGAAAGAAATTGAGGAAGCTGTTGCGATTGAAATAGAAAGAGAGTTATCAAACAACATCGCAGATTGGAGAAAAGAAATTCATGCATATCTCGCAACAGGAGAAATATCTAGGAACAGACTAGAAGCACATAAATTAAAGAGTCATGCAACAAACTATGAGTTGCGAGAAGGAATTTTATATAGAAAATCTTTCAATGGACCACCTCTCAGGTGCTTAACTCGCGAAGAAGGAGAAAAAATATTGAAGATGTTACATGGAGGAGAAGATGGAAATCATAGTGGGGGAAGATCTCTAGCATATAGAGCAAAGATACAAGGATATTACTGGCCTTATATGCATACAGACGCAAAATTGTTCGTACGAAGATGCAAGGAATGTCAACGACATGGTAAAAAAATTCATGCACCAGGAGCCACATTAACTTCTTCAACAAGCTGCTGGCCTTTTGGAAAATGGGGTTTGGATATTGTTGGACCATTTATACCTGGATCTGGACAAAGGCGATACTTGATAGTTGCAACAGATTATTTCACGAAGCTCGCAGAAGTAAAAGCTGTACAACATATTCGTGATAAAGATGTTTTTACATTCATATTTGAGAACCTCATTTGCAGGTACGGGGTTCCAGCACAACTAGTATCTGATAATGGAAAACAATTTGAGGGGCAGAACATAGAGATGTTACTCAGTGCTTTTAGGATAAAATGTGGGAAGTCAACACCGTTATATCCACAAGCTAATGGACAGGCAGAAGCAACAAATAAAACAATCGCAGATACAATCAAAAAGAAATTAGAAGGACATCTCAAAGGGTGGTGCGAGCAAGTACCTAGCGCAGTTTGGGCATACAATACAACTAGAAGAGAAGCAACTGGAATGTCTCCTTATTGTCTAACATATGGAGTAGAAGCAGTATTACCCACAGAGGTTGTAATTCCGACAACAAAGAAAGAAGCTTGGGAAAGAAATTTAAGTGCGGGAGTAATATTAAGAGAATTGGATGATTTGGAAGAAAAAAGAGAAAAGGTGTTGCACCATATGAAGATTTATCAGGAAAAATTAGCTCGAGAATACAACAAGAGAGTCATTGAACGTGAATATAAACCAGGTGATTTGGTCATGCGAGAAACACCTCGATATCAAAAAGAAAATGGAGGAAAATTAGCACCAAAATGGGATGGACCATATGTTATTAAAGAAGTTGTAGGAAGCGGAGCTTATCGGCTGATGGATCCAGAAGGGAGAGACATGGGTTTGAGGCTTGGTAGACCTTGGAACAGACTATATTTGAAAAGGTATTATCCATAAAATTCATGATTTTTTTTACGAATATTGGGAATTGTTTACTCGCAGGAAATTGGGAAAAGTTACGAGTTTCAAAATTTATATTGCGATTAAAGTTTCATTAATTTGCGAATAAAAGATAGCAATCTGTGATCAGCCTCCAAAAAAGAAAGAGAGCCGCAGAAAATTTTATACAGGCAAACCTTTGTGGCGTACACCCTAGTTCGCGAAGCTATATTTCGTAAGAGGCAAAGTCCTAAAGTACGTCATTTAAGGGGGTACCTATAAACGTGGCTAAAGGTAACCGGAACACCACCAAGGACCCTTAGTACATGGTAAAAATTTAGGGGTACAACCCAATAATGGGGTACCTATCCTGGTTAGACACCTTGGATTCTCACCTAATCTAGCGACATTACGCAATATAAAATGCGGTGTAAGAGGATTTAGGTTGGGCGACTAAGGCATACTGTCTTTCCCAAGAAGTGCAGAAAACGATCAAGGCGCCGAGGTACACGGTTGAGTCAAGAGTGCCAGGTGAGGTTGAACCACATTTGCCATTTTTGACAAGTCATGGCAAATGATGCACTTGGCCCAAAGATACCCCATAGGGTGCAACCTCGTAACTATAATCCCTATAGGCAAAAAGGATAAGAGGTTGCGATCAAAAGTCAAGTTGTTGGCGAACCGGATGGGAAGATCTAACCTTGTATGGTCGATGTACGCTTCCTTGAAGGGGCAACCAGGGGAAGATAAAGGGCAGCACCCTCCATTAGGGAGCTGATACGTGCTATAAGACGCAAATGTCACGAGGCTTCTTGTTTGCGAAAACATAAAGGCTTGTCATATTTGTGCAAAAAATGATGTTCTGCGAGCATTCTAAAAAAAAAAAAAAAAAAAAGGAAAGCATACAAAAAGAACTCGCAGAATGAAACAAAGAAGTTAAGATGAGATCAATGGGTTATTACATGAAAGTGTAAAAACGTCCTGCGATTTCATCGCAAGACGATAATGTCACGAGGTTGTATGTTCGCAAGAATGTACAGACTTGTCATATTATCGCAAATACAAAAATTTACTACAAAAGAGGTGGCAAAATAAGACCTTTACTTAGGAAGGCATAATAAGACCACAGAAATTAATGAATTTCATTACATCAAAACCATTGAAGAAATTATACAAGAATATACATTATGAAGATCTGAAAAGAAGACAACTTCGTCAATATCATTGAAGAAATTTTACAAGAATATACATCAATAAGTTTTGAAGAGAAGACAGCTCTGTCAATATCATTGAAGAATTTTTACAAGAATTCCTATCAAAGAAGACAACATCATTGAAGAATTCTAACGAAGACTTAACAAAAGATGTGATTTTGATAGCAATCAAATACAGATAAGTTCATATTCGTAAAAGTTTACGAGAATTACATACTTCTTATACTTCTCCATATATTGAATATTTCTCCAAAAGTTGAATACTTCTTATAATTCTTCAAGAATATCTCATATTTATTATACTTCTTCAACGGATATTTCATTTGGTGAAGGTTAAATAATCATTATACTTCGTTATATGTTACGTAATTATTCACAAATTGAATACTTCTTATATTTCTTCATTTGGTGAATTGAGTACTTCTAATACTTCTTATATCTCTTCATTTGGTGGATCGAGTACTTCTAATACTTCTTATATCTCCTCATTTGACGGATTTAGTACTTCTAATACTTCTTCAAAGGTATTGTATATGTAGTATACTTATTAAGGATATTTCATATATTTTATTTATTATACTTAAAAGAAAGGATTTCTTATTTACAATCGTAACAAGTTGAAACTTCGTAAGATAAATTGAGGCTTCTGGATGGATTCTATAAAGGGGAATGGGTTTTAATGGATGTTTCAAGCATATGAAGAATATAAGTAAATAAAAGGGAAAATATGAAGATAGTAATCATACCTTTCAATTCATCATTTCTTTTGCGAAGAATCGCACAGTCGAGAGAATTATTTTGAAGATGATAATTTTCTTTACGGAGATCCTCACATTCAGCTTGAGAAGATTTCAAAGATTGGCGAAGCAATTCAATTTATTTTTCCAAGGATTGACGTGAAGAAGAAATGTCTGGATTGACGAAATTATTTAGAACTTCGCAAAACTCATATTGCGAACGAACATTAGTAGACTTCGCAGTATTGGTCAAAATATTAGATAACATTCGGAAAGTTGAATAAATTCCATCTCGAATTTCCTGAGGAAGAGGAGAAGAATTTGAAGGAATAAGAGCAAGCTGCAAATTGTCTGGAGAAATAGCACTCAAAGGATTTGGGGATAAGATAGGTTTTTCAAGAGAAGAAGTTGAAGAAATATTTTTCGAGGGTTGTTTTTCAAGAGAAGAAGTTGAAGAAATATTTTGTGAGGGTTGATCTTGAAGAAGTGTTGATAAATTGACACTGATGGGAGATTGAAAGATAGGTAATGGAGTAGAGGCAGGAGTGTGTGAAGAAGCATTTTCACGAGGAGGAGAGGAAAATTCCTTATCAACTTCAGGAAGTAAATCATCAATCAGAATTAATGGTGTGGGTTTAGTTATTCGAGATCTCTTACCAGGGTTTGGTTTTTCGCCAACCTGCGAATCAAAATGTAGATTAAAAACTGAGGCAATAATATATTGTTCAGGAAAGAAGGCAAAGTATTTTAACTACCTTTTGATTCTCATATTTTCTTCTTCGTGGATTAGGGATTGAATTTTTTTAGTTGAGGTTTCATCTGAGGAGTTATTTTGCTGAAATAAACCAAAATCAGATAACGAATTATATAGAAATTAAAGAGGAGAACAAATGAAATGCGCGGAGATAGAAGGAAATTACCTTGGAGAACTCATGAAGATATAATAGAAGAAAAATTGCAGAGAAAACAGTAATAGAGAGTATGAGCAGAAGATAAAATTGCAGAATTAAGAAGAAGAAAAGGAAGAGAATATAAAGGAGTTATATAAGGGAATAACTAGAAAAGAACGGTTACAAAAGACGTGTCCAAATTCTAAAAGACTAAGTAACGGTTATGTTCTCACGATCATTTCTTCTTCGTAGAATTGACATGAGAAGAGGCAAGATGTAGGTACTGAATATCGCAAGATAATAGTTCACGAGTATCGTAATAAATAAAGGATAAAAGAGTTATAGAATGATACGATGATAGAAGTAGCGCGGAGAAATATGAAGTTTTGCGAGGATGGAATAATTTTGCGAGTATTAGTTGCGATACTTCACAATTCATATACAGCTGTATAAGTTTTACTATAAATAGGAGTTCAAATGTAAAATTTGGGAGGTTCTTTTAGTGAGTGTAAGAAATTATCTTAGGAAAGAGAATATGAAAAATTGTAACTATTCTAGTTCCATTTTGATAATTCCATATAATCAATTAAGAGAATTAATAAGAACGTTATCATTCACCATCAAGAACTTCTTGAGTTTTTACTAATTCTATTGAGGGTGTAGTTGTAGGTTATTCTGCAACTACAACAAGCTACATTTTTAGGAGCGTATATTAGCAACAATTTGTCACGGCCGGGTATTGAAGATGTGTTTGGGTTAAAACAGAGAGTTGGCGAGAATCTGAAACATTTAACCATAAGATGGAAGACAATGTGCAAAGAGATGGCAGGAAGAGTTGACTAGAGATATCTTATCTTGTCTTTTATCAATGCAATGTTCGCGACTGTACATACAAATTTTCAGAGTCAAGAATACAATCACTATGACTGAACTGCGAGAACTATAGGAAGAATACATTGCTTTGGAGGAGAAACAAAATGAGATGGAATCATATCCCATCGCGAACACCAATTCCGGAGCAGCAAATGGGAGTTTACTTCCTAGAATGATAAATAATGTAGCGAGCAGCTCGCAAGTGCAGCAATAAAAAGTAGAGATTGATAACCAACAGAAGTTGGTAGCGATGGGTAGTAGAGATCAATAAGAATATGAAAGAGAGAAGAATTACTACAATCGCGGTGGAAATAATAAGATTCAAAGACTTGATCAGCCGCAAGAAACTTATGGAGGACAGAGGCAAAACAATTTTAGAAGTCAAGGGAATCAGAAGATCATATGGGAAGAAATTAAGATGCCTCCACTCAATACTAACATAGAAAAAATCTGGGAAGCTATCATTTTAATGGAAAATATACCATCTCCATGGAACATGGGAAAATAACCATATCCTAACAATCACAGTCAAGAATTTTGTCTTTACCATCATTTTCATGGCCACACGATAAATGACTGCAGGAATGTAAAGAGGATAATTTTAAGGATGATCGAACAGGGAAAACTAAATCACTTTTTAGTAGGACATCCACAATCTCAGCGATTACCTCCAGCACCAGAAATTCGCAGGGTAAATACTGTAAAAGGAGCAAAATCATTCGTAATAGAAGTTGTGGCTAAAGCAAAGAATTTTTTTTGTAATTCTATAGTACATTCACACAGAACTATAGAGGATTTCCATGACAATATTCTGAGCAGTGTCTTCGCGAGAGACACAGATGGAAGAGAGATATTGAATATCACGAGAGCCTCGCCATTAGAGGAGTAGCGGAAACAGACTATATCTTTCACTGCACAAGAAGTACCAGAGCCTGGTGAGCATCATGATAACCCATTGGTAGTAAGGTTAGAGATAAATCCCAAGCAAGCAGAAGAAGAAGATGAAGAAAATGATACTGAAAATGAAGATTCTTGGGCTATCAATAGAGTTCTAAGAGATACAGGGAGCTCAGTTGATATATTATTTTATCATACCTATAAGACCATGGGCGGAAAAGACGAAGATCTAATTCCATCAACATACAAAATCTATGGTTTTAATGGCACAACTAACAAACCAAAGGGGGAAATTGAAATGCAAATACCGTTAAAAGGAATATCTTAAAAAATCTTATTATGTGTTGTGGACATTGAGTCACCTTACAATGCTTTAATATGACGACCTTGGTTACACGGGATATTGGGTGTAGCATCTACTTATCACCAATGTATCAAGTTTCCTCATCCTAAAGGTGTTGGAGTTATTAAAGGAGATTGGGGAGAAAGCAAGAAATGTTATGAAATCGATATGAAGTCTTGCGAAGAAAGAGCTAAAAAAAATAGCAATTGGAAGTGCAAAATTAAACAACAACAAAGATGTGAAAGGATAATGGTTGATACAATAGAGCGGAAAGAAGATGTGCAAGATGATGGAGAGTGGCTCGCAGAAAAAAAAAAACAACAGTGAAACGAAGCAGAAGAGCAGAGTCAGAAAATAGTAAGTAGAGAGGTAAAATGACGAACTTTAGAGAACTCTATGCATGATTTGTTTGAAGAATATGTAATTGAACAGAATATTCTGCTTGAAAGAATTGTAAGATTTTCAAAGTAATGAAATTCTATCAGGGATACAATACTCTCAAGAGCAGCGAATAAAATTTCGCAGAGATTAAAAGAATGGGACGAACCTTTATGGCGAGCACCCTAGTTCGCGAATAAAATTTCGTAAGAGGCAAATGTAAGACCTAATAGCGTGTCATATGAGGGGGTATCTCTTGACATGACTCAGCGATAAAGTTATACCGCTGCTGGAACCTGAGTCATGCAGATGTTGGGGTTAAAGAAAACCTATCCGGGAGAGAGATCATGGATTTCCAACTATATAAGGTTATACCCTGGTTGGGCGACCGAGAATCTCTTCCAAGAATTGCAGAGTATGACCAAGGCGCCGAGGTACATGGTTGAGCGAAGGGTTCCCGGAGCGTACGAAACTCTCTTGCCATCCTTGGTAAGTCTTGGCTACAATGCACTTGGCCTGAAGAAAACCCCACTTAGGGTGTAGTCTTGTAACTATAAGCCATATAGGCATAAAGGACAAGAGGCTGCGAAAACAACTGGTTATTGGAAAATCCGGATGGGGGGAGATAGTCTTGTATGGCCTATGTGCCCTCCTTAAAGGGTCAACGGAGATAAGGGCGGCACCCTCCATTAGGGAGCTGATAAGTGTCTTAAGACGGCAATGTCATGGGGCTTTATGATCGCAAGATCATTTAGGCCTGTCATATTGTCGCGTGACGAAAATTATACAAAGGCAAAAATCCTAAAGAGAAAATGTTAAGATGAGATCAATGGGTTTTTGCATGAAAGTGTAAAGACGTCCTGCGATTTCATCGCAAGACGGCAATGTCACGAGGCTTTGTTCTTGCGAGAGAATTTAGACTTGTCACATTGTCGCAGAGATATTAAAAAGATACTGATAAGACAAGATCAATGGATCAATACATGCAAATGTAAAGACGTCCTGCGATTTTGTCGCAGAGAAATGAAAAAATTGGCAAAATAAGACCTTTAATTAGGAAGGCATAATAAGACCAACAGATTATTGCGATACCTCTCGCAGTATTTATGAGATTTGGCAAGTACCGAGGCATAATTTAACGCCAGTACTGATGCATAATATATTTTTACTTCAACTAATATTTAATCTTTTATGCAATTTTCTCTTATTGCAGATGAATAATAGAGGCAAGTATGGGAATGCATAGAATGATGAAATTATTATTCATCTATTATATGATAAAATTTCATTGATAATACTAAGTAACATACTTATACAGATCATTAAAAGATAACAATTATATTGATTGCTTTGTAGAATAGAATTATTTTCTGACTCATACAGATAGAAGCAAAAGGAGTTTATAATGGCGGAGAAATTCACATCTAATTACAAAAAAGAGGAAGTAATTATACAAAGAAGACAATAGAAGAAGACAACTAATTAGACTGATTGCCATCTTCATCGTCAGATTTCTTATTCTCATCGCCAGATTTCTTCTCTTCATCATTGTCAGATTTTTCTTCATCGTCAGAATTTCCTTCTTGTTCATCATCGCCAATACTGTATTCATCGCTAGAATCTTCAACTTCACTATCAGAGATAGTAGGTCTTGGAATTTCTTTTGGGATTTCTTCTTCGAGATCAGGATATGCAGAATGAGAGATATTATGATCATCACAAACCAATTTAATGAATTTATTACGAGTAATAACAAGAGATCTGTTAAAATTCGCAGTAGTAATGTTGAGACGGTCCTTTAATCTTGAATACTTCTCATTGCGAGCAGTAAGTTTGGTTGCGAGCTGATGTTTTTCATCTTCAAGTTCTTGAAATCTCTGACGATAATTCTTCTCAGCATTCGTGAGAACGTGACAATGAATTAGAAGCTTTATCAGGAAGAGTATTAAACTGAAAAATTAGCAAGAATTGAACAAGTTAACAACCTTCTCTTTCAGAAATCATATCTCTAATTAAAGCAGCTTGTTCATCTTGGAGACTAACATCTACACCTAGGTTGTTTCTGGCGTTATCAAGAACTTTTGCAGCCCAATCAAACTCATTATCGTTATTGATAAGAAGACGTGAGCGAGCTTGAGTTTCCATCGCAAGAAGATCTTCATTCTCGCGAATAAGTATATCTCTTTCTACTTGAGTATCAAAAAGAGTTTTATGGAAATCTGATAGAGCCTTGGTACCATTTTTAACAGCAAGATCCTTTTCGTCAATAAGATCACTATTTCTTTTCCTTAATCTATTTATTTCTTCTTTGGAGTTAAGGTAAAGACGTTTAAACCGGTTGGTTAAGTTTAAATTGGATCTGTGATCTATTTTCAAGAGGTTAAACTTGGATTTAAGTTCCTCAAAGGAGAGAGATCTAATCTGATCATCTGAGAAGTTACTTAGAGAACTATTAAGGCTAGCAAGAAGAGCATTATCATCTATAGGTTCGGGAAAATATTGGAGGAGTGTTGCCTCATCAGTAAGACCATATATATCTGCAAAATGGTTGTTTGAATAAGCTATAATGGGGTGAGAAGAATTAAGAAAGAAAGAAAATAGATTATACCATATAATTTTTGATGAGCTTTTTCAAGATCAGCGAATTTCTTCTTGTCAGATGAGGCATCAGTTTCCAATTGCTTATTTTTTCTGCGAAGATCAGCAACTTCTGTCTCCAGTTTTTCTTTCTCCTGACGAAGGTTATTAGATTTATCTTCTTGAATAATACGTCTAGTGTCCAAATCAGAAGCAACAACAAAAGAAGCTCTTCCAATCTGCGAAATAATTATGTAAATTAAGATTTGGCGAAGAAATAAATACAAAAATATATAAATGAAAACATACCAAGGCACTAAGAGAATTTAAGAGACTAGGAGTCAGCGATAATGAAACTCCTCGGAGAGAATCATTGTCTACCAGAATAGGGGCATCGCAAACTTTGGCAAGAGATCGGGACGTCTTGTTAATATCTTCATCCTCGTCATTACAAGTTATACTGTGAGAAATATCGCTGAAAATTCTGGATAAATGAGTCATTGAAGAATCAGAAGAAGAAGACTTTTTTATTGAAGGAAAACCGCTAACATTAAAATCCTTGTCATTATTATCCTTATCAAGATCAACACTTGGATTTTCTGGAATTAGTGGAGGAATTGAAGAAGAAGAAGAAGATTGAGTTTTCCTTTTATTTAATGGAGGATCACCAGATTTATCATCACGAGGGGCAATAGGCTTTTCTTTAGCAGAGACAGCAGATTTTCCTTTGCGATCAGTGGAAGATTTTCCCTTGGGTTTTGGTTCTAATGGTTCAAGCTCTTCAATCACCTGCGAACACGGATAAAGATAAGAAATAGGGGCAACAATATATTGTTAAAATCTATAAAAAAATATTTCTTACTTCATCCGTGAAGGATTTCAGAGCCAAGAAAGTGCAAGGTTTCCTGTGAGTTTGATAGCTGAGTTTCATTCTATCAATCTGAGAAAAATCAAAATAGTTAGCGAAAATATAAAAATATAAGGAAGATAGTGAATAATAATAATGCAAAAGTTGAGAGGATATATACTTCTTTAGATCTCTCAGGCCAATTAAAAACCAAGGTTGATATTCTACAAGACTCGCGGGAAGGTCGCGAGAACCAGAAATATAAGGACCTTCGAGACATAGCGGAAAGATAAACCACTTTTCATCGCTAGAATGGAGAGGGCCATGATTAGTTTTCGTATGAAAATCAATATCTAGCATGAGAGCTTCATCGACAACGAGTTTCTTCAAGCGAACACCCCAACAGGTGCTATCCCTCTCATAGGGAGTATCTTGTAATTTTTGAAAAGGTTTTCTACACTATAATCTACAAAGTTAATGGAAATATGTTTGTAAAGAGGATTTTGAGCATCTTCAGAATAGCGTGATCCTTTGCCAGCACCGCGGTAAGCATATTCAAGTAGTAACCTAATGCAATCTCCACCTAATTGATATATTGCTCGCGAAAATCTCTCGTCAGATATTATTTGGTAGAATAATGGGAGTTCTGGATCATAAAGAGGAAGGGGAAGACCAGCTTCAAGTTGTCCTAGCGATACTATGATTTTTTCGCGAGAACTTTGATCATCAGTAAATAATTTAAGAGAAAGTTCAGATCTAGAATCATGATCTGGAATTAAAGATAAGTTAAAACCTTTGATTCTGAGTTTCTCGCGCATTTCATTGAAGGCCTTCAAGTTTTTAGCACCAGCAGTAACCATCTTTGAGTATGGGAATGAAAGGAAAGGTTGAAAAGAAGAAAGAAATTACAGCAGTAACAGAAGCGCAATTCGCGGAAGAACAGTAAAATTTGCAGAGAAGAAGCGGAGAATGAAGAAGAAAGTAAAAGAGAAAAAGATAAGAATGAGAAGAGTATTTATAGAAGAAGAAATTTCTCGAAGAAGGTGATAGTAATTAATGCCAAGAAAAGACGTGGGTGGTCAAATCGCAGCGGTTAGAAGAGACGTGTCAAAAATTTATTGGAAGAAAGAATTCGTGAAAACAGCTGGCGAAGAACATAGAAATGTGTCAGAACAGGGAAGTCTAAAAAGATAAGCAGTTATGGCATTTTAAGTTCTCTTATCTTATCTTCTTCGCATAAAAGACATGAGAAGAGGCAAGATGTAGGACCAGAATATCGCCACAATGATATTCTCGCGATGGAAACGACACTTCTGCGAGAAACCCAAACAATTCTACAAGTATTAACAACACTTTGACGAGAACATCACAAGATTATTCAACGACATTTGGCGAGTGTCATAAAAGAGTAATATAACGGTTGACGACTGAAGATATATGAGAAGAATAAGTCTGCTTCACGATGGTTACAAAGTTGGCGAAGGTGAAGACTATAGTTATGGCGGTGAGATCGCAGAGTAGATCCGAATTAAGGGGGAATCTTAGTTGTCTTCCACTATGTATTTTCCTATATAAAGGGTCCGACTAAATCCAGAAGGGGATGATGTACTTTTGAGAGCTGAGAGAATTTTGAGGAGAGAGAAACTCCAGAAAGAAAGTTGTACTTCTGAGTTTTGATATTTCTTGTAAATCTTCCTGAAAGTGAATTAATAAAATTGTTGTTGTTCATTCTCGATTATGACTTAATTTTCATAGATTCTTGACAAGGGTGTAGTGTGGGAAATCCTGCAACTACAGTATTATCAATGATCTTTGGATTTTGGCTAACTTGGTGGTGCGAGCGGAGCTTTGGAACTTCCGTAATATGGCGTGTTTCCAAAATATGTCAGCAAACTTTCATTTATTTAAGAAGAAAGTTTTCCATTTGATTCATGAGTTCTCGATCATATTGGAGAGTTTTATGCATAATACTACTTCAGATCTGGATATTCTGTATTACTTCCGTGTATCACATAGGAAATTAAAGACATCTCAACCTGTAGAATGTTTTTGGTCTCCTCCAAATAGTGATGAACTACAGTTGTTATGTGATGGCCCTGCGAAGGGAAATCCTGGAGTAGCAGGTGCGGGAGTTGTAGAAAGAGATACAGATTGTAAATTCGTAGGGGCCATAAGTATTGGTTTGTGCAAAACAACAAATTTCTTGGCAGAATTGTATGGTGTAATTGTGGGTTTGGAGTGGGCTTTAAAATGGGAGGTAAGGAAGATTTTAGTAAGGTCAGATTCAGTTGGTGATTTTACGGCTCTTTCCTCATCTAATGTTTCATGGTTTGCTCGTCAAAGGTGAAGGGATATTAAAAGCAAATATTATTCTATACGTTTTTTGAATTGTAGTTGCAGGAAAACCTACACTACAACCTTCACAAGAATTCACAATAATCAACACATATTTGAAGATTAAAAACAACACTTTATTATTTGATTCTCAGAAATGTTTACAAGAAATGGAAGAAATCAAGAATACAACTGTTCTCTTGGATTTTCTCTCTCCTTAAAACTTTCTTAACGCTCGAAAATTCATCTCTCTCTTCTGAATCTACTGGGTCTCTTTATATAGGGTAGTTACATAATGGATGACAGCTAAGCTGTCCTTTAATTTCGGATCTGACTCATGATCTTCTCGCAGCAGTGATAATGCTAATTCTCGTAGATGATATAACCCTCGCAAAATTGTCATACTCTTTTCATGTTTCAGCTATCGTCATCTGCTATGTCATTTTTGAGTCATTCTGTGACACTCGCAGTATGTTGTTGAAGAACTCGCTGATGAATTCGCAGAAGTGTTGTAAATCTCGCAGGAATAATATCATGGCGATATTCTGGTCCTACATCTTGCATCTTCTCATGCCTTTTCTGCGAAGGAGAAAAGATCATGAGAAATAAAATGCCACAACTATTCATCTTTTCACATTCTTCTGTTCTGACACGTTTCTACATCCTTTGACAGATTTTTTACACATATTTTTTCTCCCATTCAATTCCTGACACGTCCTTTTCAACCGCTACGTTTCAACCGTTCACGTCTTTTCTTCGCATTGAATACATTTATCTTCTCAAGAATCTTTGCCTTCTATAAATACTTCCTTCATTCTTTTCTTTCCTTCTTTTTTCTTCCTCTTTCTTCTCTCTGCAATTTTACTATTCTTCCGTGAATTCCGGATCTACTACTGTTGCAATTTTTTCTTTCGATCTTTTACTCTTTCAATCTTTATTCCCATACTAAGAAAATGCCTCCAGCTTGTCGTAAATATCTGAAAGCCTTTGAGAAAATTCAAGAAGAACTTCAGAACAGAGGTTTTACTTTATCTACCATTGCTGATCAAAACCCTAAGGCTGAGCTTTTTGTAAAATTATTTTCTGATCATCCATGTAATGGCGAGAAAATTATAGTCTCGCTAGGTCAACTTGAAGATGATCTTCATATTCCTCTCTATGACCCTGAGCTTCCTTTATTCTATGAAATACTCTCTCATGAAAAGTTCTTGCGGGTGGTATATCAGTTGAGTGGGGATTTCATTCGCTTAATGCTTGAGTATGCTACTCGCGGTGCTGGTAAAAAATGTCGATGTAGGACCAGAATATCGCTACAACACTTCTTTGCGAGATTAACAACACTTCCAAGCGAGAATCACCGCAAGATCTTCAACTACACTTTGAGAGTGTCACAAAAGCAGTCAAAAGAGTGACGTAATAGCTGACGATTGAAGAAAACATAATAAAAGCATGTTTTTCCCGCGATGTTTACAAAGCTTGCGAGAATGAATATTATAATTATCGCGGTACAATCGCAGTATAAATCCGAGATAAAAGGAAGACTTAGCTGTCATCCATTATGTAACTACCCTATAAATAGAGACCCAATATGTCCAGAAAAGGATGATGTATTTTTGAGAGTTGAGAAAGTCTCGTGGAGAGAGAAACTTCAAGAGAAAAGTTGTATTCTTGAATTCTTACATTTCCTGTAAACATTTCTGAAAATCAAATAATAAAGTGTCGTTCTTAATCTTCAAATTTGAGTTGGTTATTACAAATTCTTAACAAGGGTGTAGTGTAGGATTTCCTGCAACTACATTTTGGATCAGGGATAAGGTTATACCGCTGCTGGAACCTGATAGTGCGTCATATAAGGGGGTATCTCTTTACATGACTCATGGATAAGGTTATACCGCTGCTGGAACCTGAGTCATGCAGATGTTGGGGTTAAAGAAAACCTATCCAGGAGAGAGATATTGGATTTCCAACTATATAAGGTTATACCCTGGTTGGGCGACTGAGAATATCTTCTAAGAATTGAAAAGTATGACCAAGGCGTCGAGGTACACGGTTGAGCCAAGGGTGCCCGGGGCGTACGAAACTACCCTGGCCATTCTTGGTAAGTCTTGGCTATGATGCACTTGGCCTGAAGAAAACCCCACTTAGGGTGCATTCTTGTAACTATAAGCCATATAGACATAAAGGACAAGAGGCTTCGAAAACAACTGGTTGTTGGTAAATCCGGATGGGAGGAGCTAGTCTTGTATGGCCGATGTTTCCTCCTTGAAGGGGCAACTATGGGGAAGATAAGGGCGGCACCCTCCATTAGGGAGATGATAAGTGTCTAAAGATGGCAATGTCATGGGGCTTTATGATCGCAAGAACATTTAGGCCTGTCATATTGTCGCATGACGAAAATTATACAGAGGAAACAAGCCAAAAGAGAAAACTTAAGATGAGATCAATGGGTTTTTACATGAAAGTGTAAAGACGTCCTGCGATTTCATCGCAAGACGGCAATGTCATAAGGTTTAATTCTTGCAAGAGAGTTTATACTTATCACATTGTCGCAGAGATGTTGAAAAAATATTGATAAGACAAGATCAATGGGTCAATACATGCAAATGTAAATACGTCCTGTGATTTTGTCGCAGAAAGAAAAAATGTGGCAAAATAAGACCTTTAATTAGGAAGGCATGATAAGACCATAAGATTATTGCGATAATGCTCGCAGAATTTATGAGATTTTTGATTTTACGCATAGATCATAAAGTTATGCAATTATTGATAGCGATAACATCGCCGATATTGAGGAAAATTTAATTTGATTTACAACTAATATCTAATCTCTACTCAATTTTTTCATATTACAGATGAATAATAGAGGCAAGTATGGGAATGCATAGAATGATGAAATTAATATTCATCCATCATATGATAAAATTGCATAGATATTATTAAATGATACATTTACACAAATAATTAAAGGATAATAATTGTGTTGATTGATTATGTTGCAGAAAAAGAATTATTTTCTAATTCGTACAGATAAAAGCAAAAGAAGTTTGCACATCAAGTTGGAAAAACTCGCAACAATATTATGAGAAGCAGAAAATAAATGTACAAAATTTACAAGGAAGAAAAAGAGAAGAAACAGAACTAAGTAGATCCATCACCACCTTCATCAGATTTCTCTTCTTCTTCAGATTTTTCCTCATTACCAGATTTTTCTTCTTCATCATTATCATTATTATCTCTATCTTCGTCAGATTTCTCTTCCTCGCCAGATTTTTCTTTAACATTATCATCTTCACCAGAATCCTCAGTCTCGCTATCAGAAATAACAAGATTTGGAGTTTTTGCGGGAATCTACTTTGCAAGATCAGGGTACGTATAATAAGGAATATCATGATCATCACAAACAAATTTAACTGCATTATTGCGGACATCAACAAGAGAGCTATTAAAATTCGCGGTAGTAATTCTAAATTGTTCTTTAAACCGTGAATACTTCTCATTGCGAGCAGTAAGACTATTTGCCAGTTGACTCTTTTCAGCTTCAAGTTCTTCTATTCTTTCATGACATCTCTTTTCAGATCCTGCGAGTATACAACAACAGGTTGGAAATTTTATAAGGAAGAATAATAAAAACAAGGAATCGATAAGGAGGAATGGTTAACAACCTTCTCTTTCAGAAACCATGTCCTTAATTAAAGCTGCTTGTTCAGCATGAAGACTAACATCTACACCAAAATTATTTATGGCATTATCAAGAACCATCGCAGCCCAAGAAAATTCATCATCGCTATTAATAAGAAGACGAGAGCGAACTTGAGTTTCCCTCGCAAGAAGATATTTATTCTCGCGGATAAGTCTATCTCTTTCCATTTGAATGCTAAGAAGAGTTTCATGGAAATCTGCTAGGGCCTTAGTGCCGTTTTTAATTGCACGATCTTTCTCGTCAATAAGATCACTATTCTTACTTCTTAATCTATTGATTTATTCTTTTGAATCAAGATAAAGGCGTTTAAACTTATTAGTTAAACTTAAATTGAATCTGTGCTCAATCTTTAAAAGATTAAGTTTGGATTTAAGTTCATCTACAGAGAGGGACCTAATTTGATCATCTGAGAAACTACTTAAAGAATTATTAAGGCGAGCAAGAAGGGTACTCTCATCTACAGGTTTAGGAAAACATTGGAGGAATGTAGCCTCGTCAGTAAGACCATAAATATCTGCAAAAATGGTTGCTCAAATAAGCTGCGATAGGGTGAGAAGAATTAAAAGAAAAAAGAAAGAAATCATACCATAGAGTTGTTGATTAGCTTTATCAAGATCAGTGATTTTTTTCTTATCAACTGAAGCTTCAGTCTCCAGCTGCTTATTTTTCCTGCGAAGCTCAGCAACTTCAACCTCTAGTTTTTCTTTATCCTGGCGAAGATTAGCAGCTTTCTTTTCATAAATAATACGTTTATTATCCAAATCAGAAGCAACAGCAAAAGAAGCTCTTCCAACCTACGATAGAACTATATAAGTTAAGATCTGGTAAAAATATCAATAAATACATAAAAAGGATGAACAAGTAGAAACATACCAGGCTACCAAGTGAATTTAAAAGACTTGGAGTCAGCGATCTTGAAACCCCGCGAAGGGAATCATTATCGGCTAATATGGGAGCATCGTAGATTTTGGCGAGAGAATGGGATATTCCATTAATAGCTTCATCTCCATACTCATTTGGGATACCAAATGTACCATCGCCAAAAATTCTTGATAGTTGAGCTATTGCAGACTCAGAAGAAGAGGAATCCTTTATGGAAGGAACGTCATTATCAAAACCAAAATTATCATCATTATTATCCTTGTCGAAATCAACATTTAAATTTTCTGGAATAGATTGAGGAATTGAAGAAGAAGAGAGTTGGGTTTTTCTTATCTTTAAGGGAGGATCATCAGATCCCTAATTGCGAGGAGCAGTAGGCTTCCCTTTGGGAGGAGCAGTAGATTTACCCTTGCGATCAACTGAAGATTTCACAGATTTCGCCTTGGTTTTCGCAGGTTTTATTGGTTCTAATTCTTCGATTTCCTGTGAACACAGATGAAGATAAGAAATAGGGGCAACAATATATTGTTAAAATTCATGAAAAGATATTTCTTACTTCATCAGTGAAAGACTTAAGAGCTAAGAGAGTGTTGGGTTTCCTAAAGTTCTGGTAATTGAGTTTCATCCTGTCAATCTGGAAAAGATCGAAGTCATTTAGCGAGAAAATGAAAACATAAGGAAGATGATGGATAATAATTATGCAAAAATTGGAGAGAATATACCTTTTTGGTTCTTTCAGGCCAATAGAAGACTCATGGTTGATACTCTGTAGCACTCGCAGGTAGTGCATGGGAACTAGAGATATATGGACCCTCTAAAATTAGAGGGAAGATGAACCATTTGTCATCGCTGGAGTGGCGAGGACCTTGATTAGTATTTGTATGCCAATCTATATGTAGAATAAGAACTTTATCATCAGCGATCTTCTCTTTCTTCAGCAAGCGAACACCCATCAAGTGCTATCCCTCTTCATAGGAATTATCTTGTAGTTTTCAAAGAAGTTCTCCACAGTATAATTTACAGAGACAATTGGAACATCTTTAAATTGTGGATTCTTCGCAGATTCAGGGTAGCGAGATCCTTTATTAGCACCGCGAGAAGCATATTCAAGTAGTAATCGAATACAATCTCCACCCAGTTGATATACTACTCGTGAGAACTTCTCGTGAGAGATTATTTGATAAAATAATAGAAGTTCTGGGTCGTAGAGAGGAATGGGAAGACCAACTTCAAGTTGACCTAGCGATACTATAACTTTCTCGCGAGAACATTGATAATCAGTAAATAATTTGAGAGAAAGTTTGAATTTAGGGTTCTGATCTGGAATTGTGGACAAAGTAAAACCTTTGCTTTTGAGTTTTTCTCGCATCTCACCAAAAGCAGCCAAATTTTTAGCACCAGCAGCAACCATTTTTTAAGTATGGGAATGAAGAAAAAGGTTGAAAAATAAGAAAGGAATCACAGCGATAACAGAAGCGCAATTTTCGGAAGAACAGTAAACTTGCAGAGAAGTTACGAAGAGAAAGAAGAAGAAAGTAAAAGAGGCAAAGAAAAGAATGAAAGGAGTATTTATAGAAGAAGAAATTCCTAGAAGAAGATGAATGCAATGAATCCTAAGAAAAGACATGAACGGTCATATCGCAGCGGTTAGATAGGACGTGTCATAAATTTATTAGAAGAGAGAATACGTGAAAACAGCTGGCGAAGGATACAGAAACGTGTCAGAACAGAGAAATCTGAAAAGATAAGTAGTTGCGGCATTTTAAAGTTCTCATGATCTTCTCTTCTTCGTAGAAAAAACATGAGAATAGGCAAGATGTAGGACCATAATATCGCTACAACACTTCTCTGCGAGATTAACAACACTTCCCAGCGAGCATCACCGCAAGATCTTCAACTACACTTTGCGAGTGTCACAAAAGCAGTCAAAAGAGTGACGTAATAGCTGACGATTGAAGAAAACATAAGAAAAGCATGTTTTTCCCGCGATGGTTACAAATCTTGAGAGAATGAACATTATAATTATCGCGGTACAATCGTAGTATAAATCCGAGATAAAAGGAAGACTTAGCTGTCATCCATTATGTAACTACCCTATAAATAGAGACCCAATATGTCCAGAAAAGGATGATGTATTTTTGAGAGTTGAGAAAGTCTTGAGGAGATAGAAACTTCAAGAGAAAAGTTGTATTCTTGAATTCTTACATTTCCTGTAAACATTTCTGAAAATCAAATAATAAAGTGTCGTTCTTAATCTTCAAATTTGAGTTGGTTATTACAAATTCTTAACAAGGGTGTAGTGTAGGATTTCCTGCAACTACATTCTCTACCCTGATACCGCGAAGAATCCTAAATTCAAAGATGTTCCAATTGTTCCTGCAAAGTACACTGTAAAGAATTTCTTCGCAAACTATGGCATAATCCCCATGAGGAGGGATACCACTTGTTGGGGTGTCCGCTTACAAAAGAAGGATGATTTTTCTGAAGACAAAGCTCTTATGTTGGACATTGATTGGCATCTGGGCAACAATACGTCCCCTCGCCATTCCAGTGATGACAAATGGTATATTTTTCCCTTATTGTTAGAAGGTCCATACATTTCTGGTTCTCATAATTTACCCGTGAGTCTCGCAAATTACCAACCATGGGTGTTCTGCTAGCCTGAAAAGAATAACGAGGTATATTCCCAAATTTTTACTTATTTCTATTTTCCTCATATTCTTACATATACGCTCGCTGACTACTCCAATATTTCCAGATTAACAGATTGAAGGCTAATTACAAGAAGTCAGGGATACCTAGTACCTTATTAGCTCTCAAATCACTCACGGATGAGGTAAGAAATATTCCTTTATGATTTTTAACAATATATTGTTGTATCTATTTCTTACCTTTATCTGTGTTTGAAGGTTATTGAAGAAATAGAACCTGTGAAGATCGCGAAGACTAAGGGGAAAAGCAAAGGTTCTTCTCGCAAGGATAAATCTACTGTTCTTCTCAAAGAGAAATCCACTGTTCCTCTTTCAAAGAAAAGAAAAATCCAATATACTTCCCCTTCATCATCTCAATCTAATAAAGAAAGTTCTCATGATGATACTGATAATGATGATGATGATGATTTTGATGATGATATCCCTTCCGCGAGGGAATCCTCCAAACCTGAGTCTTCTATGTCTCAGCTATCCAGCATATTTTCTGGTACTATGGCTGGTATGGGAAATGATGCTCTTAGAGACCCATGCCAAGCTCTCGCAAAGGTCTGAGATGCTTCCATATTAGTGGATAGTGAATCTCTTCAAGGAGTTTCAATATCAGTGACTCCCAGCCTCTTAAATTCACTAAGCATTTTGGTATGTTTTCATTTCTTCGCCATATTTATATAATTTCATTTCTTCGCAGGATTTTAATTTATGTTTATCTTGACAATTTTTTGTTTTCCCTCGCAGGCTGGAAGAGCTTATTTTGTTATTGCCTCAGACTTGGAGAAAAGGTGTGCATCCTTTCACAAGAAGAATGAAGAGTTAGAATTTGAGTCTGCTAATCTCCGCGAGAAGGACGGACAGATGGAATCTAAACTTGTTAGTCTCTGCAAGAAAAATAAAGAATTAGAATCTGCCTCTGCTGATCTTGGAAAGAAGAATAAACAATTAGAGAAGGATCTTTCTCATCAAATGCTCAAAGTATCCAATCTTGAAAGTGCCAATAAACAACTCTTAGGTATGAGAATTTTCTTCTTTTCTTTCATATTTTTACTTTCCATTACTCCTTCTTATTTGATTTACCATTCTCGTAGACATTTATGGTCTCTCTGATGAGGCTTCAACCCTTCGTTCTTTTCCTGAATCAATAGATGATGATGCTCTTCTAGAGCTTCTCAATAACTCTTTGAATAATCCCTCCAATGATAGAATTAATTCTCTTTCCATAGATGAACTCAGGTCTAAGCTTCGCCTCTTAGAAATTGACCATATATCTTGTTTATACATGGCTAAAAAATTCAAATGCTTTTACCACAATTCTAAGGAAGAGATTAAAACTTTAAGAGCCAAGAACAATGATCTCTCAGATGACAAAGATCGTATATCTAGACAAGGAGCTCAAACTTTAGCGGATTTCCATAAAACCCTTCTTGAAGTCTAAATTGAAAGAGATAAACTTATCTTCGAGAAAAAGGTTCTTGTTGAAAGGGAAAACCAAATCCGTTCCCATCTTCTTATTAATAATGATGATGAATTTGCCTGGGCTGCGAAGATTCTTGACAACGCCAGAACTAACTTAGGTGTAGATGTTAGTCTTCATGTTGAACAAGCAGCCTTAATTAGAGACATGATTTCTGAAAGAGAAGGTTGTTAACTGTTCTTCCTCATTAATTTCTTGTCTTTATAGGTTTTTGAAAAAAAAATTAACTTGTTGTTATATACTCGCAGGAGCTGAGAAGAGATATTCTGAAAGAATTGGAGAACTTGAAGCCGACAAGGGTCAACTCGCAAAGACTCTTGCTTCTCGCAATGAAAATATTCAAGATTGAAAGACCAATTAAAGATCACTGCTGCGAATTTTAGTAATATCCTTGTTGGTGTTTGCAATGACTCCGTCAAGAGGGTCTGTGATGATCATAACATTTATCACTCTTTGTGTCCTTGCCTCGCGGAAGAAATTCCAATGAATACTCCAAACCTTGTTATTTCTGACAGTGAAGCCGAAGAATTTGGCGAAGATGATGGTGAAGACGAAGAAGGAGAAAAATCTGGCGAGGATGATGATGGATCTAACTAGTTTTTTTTTCTCCTTTTTAATCTCCTTGTAATATTTGTACATTTATCTCCTTCTTCTTGTGATATTGCTGCGAATTTCTCCAGCTTCTAAGGTTCCTTGATGTATAGATTTATTTTGCTTCTATCTGTATAAATTAGAAAACAATTCTTTTTTGTAATATGGTTAATCAACATGATTATTAATTTTTAACTATCTGCGTAAATCTTCCATATAAAGATGAATAATAATTTTATCATTTTGTCCATTCCCATACTTGCCTCTGTTATTCATCTGCAATATGAAAGATTGAGCATATTAATGTTGAATAAAATATGTTTGTAAATTTTTCCTCAACCTCTGCGTAAATGGCGCAGGTCATGTCTGCATAATCTCACGATCTCTTGTGGTCTTATTTTGCCTTCCTAGTTAAAGGTCTTATTTAGCCACTTTTTATTTTTGGCGACAAAATCGCAGGACGTCCTTACACTCGCATGTAAAAACCCATTGATCTTGTCTTATCCTTGTTTTTTAAATTTATTGCGACAATATGACAGGCCTAAGTTCTCTTGCGAGAATAAAGCCCCATGACATTGCCATCTTGCGATGAAATCGCAGGACGTCTTTACACTTTCATGTAAAAACCCATTGATCTCATCTTAACTTTTTTTCATGGCTTGTTGCCTCTGTAAGGTATTTTTCACGCGACAATATGACAGGCCTAAATGTTCTTGCGAACGTAAAGACCCATGACATTGCCGTCTTTAGACACTTATAAGCTCCCTAATGGAGGGTTCCGCCCTTATCTTCCCCCTGGTTGCCCCTTCAAGGAGGTGACATCGGCCATACAAGACTATCTCCTCCCATCCGGTCTTAACAACAACCAGTTGTTTTCGCAGCCTCTTATCCCTTTTACCTATATGGCTTATCGTTACGAGACTAAACCCTAAGTGGGGTTTTCTTCGAGCCGAATGAGTTATAGTCAAGACTTTCCAAGAATGGCCATGGTAGTTTCGTACGCCCCGGGCACTCTTGGCTCAACCGTGTACCTCGGCGCCTTAATCATATTTTGCACTCCTTAGGAGAGACCCTCAGTCGTCCAGCTGTTAATATATATATATATAGTTGTAAATCCAAGGTATCTCTCCTGGATGGGTTTTCAATAACCCCAATCTCCGTGACTCAGGTTCCAACAGCGGTATAACCTTATCCCTGAGTCATGTAGAGAGATACCCCCTCATATGACGTACTTTAGGTATTACATTTGCCTCTTGCGAAATTGTATCCGCGAACTAAGGTGTACGCCATAAAGGTTCGTCTCGTTCTTATATGTCATTACTCTTTGATTATATCTTTTTTGCATTTCAGCTCTTGTATGATTTTTCAATTTCATCTTTTTTATTGAAACGAAATATTCTTTTGAAACATTTTCTTCAACAAATCATTCATACATTTCTTAAATTTCACGATTTGAGAAATTTTACCTTTCTACTTACTACTTACTACTTTCTGCTTCTGCCTTTTTGTTGCGCTTTGCTATTTTCTCTCCATCTGCGAGGCGCTCGCCATCAATTGTTTTTAGTGTGTATTGACTTTGCAGCATTCCATCTTCTCGTCTTTATATTGTATCAACCATTAATTTGTCACTTCTTTGCTTCTGTTTGATGTTATGCTTCTAATTTATATTCCTCGCAGCTCTTTCTTCGCAAGATTCCATGTCAATTTCATAGCACTTCTTTCCCTCAATCCAATCTCCCTTTATAAATCCAACACCACTGGGATGAGGAAACTTAATGCACTAGTGATAAGTTGACGCTACTCCTAGAATCCTATGTAACCATGGCCGGACAATTAAGGCGTTATATGGCGATTCTATGTCAACAACACAAAATTGAACTTTAGAAGATAGCCCCTTTAATGGAATCCGCATGGTAATCTCCCCTTTTGGCTTGTTGGCGGTACCATTGAAACCATAGATATTATAGGTTGACGGTATCAGATCCTCATCTATTCCTCCTATTTTTTTATAAGTGTGATAAAACAATATATCCACTGAGCTTCCAGTGTCAATTAAAACTCTGTTAATGGCCCAAGAATCTTCAACTTCATCATCCTCATTTTATTCTTCATCTTCATCTTCCTCTTCTTTTTGTTTTGGGTTGATTTCTAATCTTACCACTAGCGGATTATCATGCATTTCGCCAGGCTCAGGTACTTCTTGCACAGTGAAAGAAATAGTTTTCTTTTTCCACTCCTCTAATGGCGAGGCTCTCGCAATATTCACTATCTCTTTTCCATCTGTGTCTCTCACGAAGAATCTTCTTAGAACATTGTCGTGGAAATCCTCAATAGTCTTATATGAATGTATGATGGAATTACATCATAGATTCTTCACTTTGGCTCCCACTTCTATCACAAATGTTTCTGCTCCTTTTGCGGTATTCACTTTGTGAATATCTGGTGCTGGTGGTAATTGCTGAGGTTGCGGATATCCTATTAGAAAATGATTCAACTTTCCCTGATCGATCATCCTCAAAATTATTCTCTTTACATTCCTGCATTCACTTATTGAGTGACCATGAAAATGATGGTAAGGACAAAATTCTTGATTTTGATTATTTGGATGTGGCTCTTTTCCCATATTCCAGGGGTGATGGTATATTTTCCATCAGGATGATAGCCTCCCAAATTTTCTATATACTAGCATTTAGAGGTGGCATCTTAATTTCTTCCCATATTATCTTCTGACTCCCTTGCCCTCTATAATAATTTTGTCTTTGACCGCCATAAGTTTCCTGCGGCTGATCAAGTCGTTGAATTTTATTATTCCCACTGCGATTATAATAATTCCTTTATCTTTCAAACTCTTCTTGATCTCGACTTCCCATGGCTACTAACTTCTGCTGACTATCAGTCACTACTTTCTCTTGTTGCGCTTGCTAGGTGCTCGCCACAGTATTAATCATCTTAGGAAGTAAGTTTCCATTCGCTGCTATTAGACTGGTGTTTGCGACTGGATATGATTCCATCTCATTCTGTTTCTCCTCCAAAGAAATGTATTCTTCTTGTAGTTCTCGCAACTCAGTCACTGTAATTGTATTTTTGACTCTGAAAACTTGGATATATAACAAATTGGTTGCGAACATAACATTGATGAAAGATAAAATGAGGTATCTCTCATCCACCCTACCCGCCATCTCACTGCACATTGTCTTCCACCTTAATGTCAAATGTTTCAAACTCTCGCCAACTCTATGTTTTAACCCAAACACATCTTCAATTCCAGGTCGTGAAGAATTGTTACTTATGTATGCCCCCAAGAATGTAGTCTGTAAATGAATGAAAGAAGTTATAGTATTCTTGGGTAAACCATCAAACCACTTTAGCGCCTCGCCAGTTAAGCTTGATGCGAAATATTTGCATAATACAGCATCATGGTTTTCCTACTGTAGCATACACCTAACATAGGCTTTAATATGTTGAATGGCACATGTAGTTCCATCAAAAATACTGGTTAACGCTGGAAAGTTGCACTTTGGGGGTATTCCTCCTAGTTGTACTGCTTGAGTAAATGGAGTTTTCGCAGCTTCTTCAATGGCCTCATCAAGTTTCCTTCTGCCTCCTTCTATTCTATTGTTCAACATTCCCCTCATTTCTGCTAACTCTTTTAAGATTTGTTCATTCCCGCCTGAATTTTGCTCCATTGGCCTTTTCAGTGCAGCTTCCCTTCTTCTGCGTTCATGTCTTTCTTTCCTTGCGAGAGTTTGGGCTTCTTCTTCAGTATTTTCATTCTACCTTCTCCCACAATTTTATTCTTCACCTCCTTCTTGAATTCGCAACTGCTGATGTCTTCCATTGTCTCCTCTGCGATCTTCTTCATCTCTCATCATTTCTCTCCGCTGTCTTTCTATTCTCCTTTGTATTATATCATATTCCTCATTGATATTATCATTGTTGCGATTTCGTGCGCGTCTTCTTTCTCGATTGTCATGATTATTTTGACGTATTGCTTCTTGAAATTATTGTTCTTCCACCTCTGCTCTCAATCTTTCTCTCTCGCAAGCTAGACGTGCTTGTTCAGCATAATGTCTCTAAATTTCATCCTCTATTATTCTTCAATTTCTTTGGATTTCTCGCTCATGTAGTATTATCCTTCTTCCTTCTTCCTTCTGGATTTTCTCCACCATTTTGGTTATTTCCTCCCTCTTGATTTCTATTATCACGTCTACCATCCAAAGTTTCAATACGTGGAACGTAGCGATCATTAATCATTTCTTCTCCTCCATAATACTATTCTCCATTTGGATTCTGCATTCCCTCTTGAATATTTTCGCCAACATTTCTCATAGGGGAATTTCGTCTTACTTCTTCTCTAAATGACCATGAACTTGATCTTGCAGTACTTCTTGATCTTCTACTTTGCAACCTCAAATTCTCCATTCTTAACTCGTGATTTTGTCTTGTTAGATTCGCGCGTTCTTCCGCCTCCATCCTTCTTTCCTCCTGTTCTCTTTGTCTTAATGCCTCTAATGTTTCCTTTGTGCCATCTCCAAGTATTAATCCTCTATTTACTTCTTGATTTCTTCCCTCTCGTCTTCCATCTCTTAATTGTAGATCTTCTGGTTCTTCCATTGAATCTGATCGCCAAGTATGCACGCTTACTCTATCATAATCCACATCTCTATCTTGCATTGGTATTTGCTGATTTGGCTGTCGAACCTGATTTTCTCCATCATTCCTTGTTCTATTTCTTC
The DNA here is from genome assembly GCA_023529315.1 of Papaver bracteatum. Lineage (NCBI taxonomy): Eukaryota > Viridiplantae > Streptophyta > Magnoliopsida > Ranunculales > Papaveraceae > Papaver > Papaver bracteatum. The sequence goes on along the minus strand of JAJJWX010003590.1, from coordinate 41,453 downwards.
TTGTTCTTATCCTTGAAGATTCTCCCATTTCATTTGTTTCTCCACCTGCAAGTCATTTACTCCTCCTTACGGTTGTTGGTGGTTCTGATGTATTTCTTATTCTTCTAGCCATTAATCTTAGTGAACTGTTGAAAATTGCGTAAAATCCTTCATTAATTATTCCAAATTCCTTCCAATCACAATGTCAATTTTTACCTTTTTCTTCAAATAATCATCAATGCATCCCTGTTTTGGGCGCCAAAATGTAGTTGCAGGAAAACCTACACTACACCCTTCACAAGAATTCACAATAATCAACACATATTTGAAGATTAAAAACAACACTTTATTATTTGATTCTCAGAAATGTTTACAAGAAATGGAGGAAATCAAGAATACAACCGTTCTCTTGGATTTTCTCTCTCCTCAAAACTTTCTTAACGCTCACAAATTCATCTCTCTCTTCTGAGTCTATTGGGTCTCTTTATATATGGTAGTTACATAATGGATGACAGCTAAGATGTCCTTTAATTTCGGATCTAACTCGCGATCTTCTCGCAACAGTGATAATGCTAATTCTCGCAGATGATATAACCCTCGCATAATTGTCATACTCTTCTCATGTTTCAGCTATCGTCATCTGCTACGTCATTCTTTGAGTCATTCTGCGACACTCGCAGTATGTTGTTGAAGAACTCGCAGACGAATTCGCATAAGTGTTGTAAATCTCACAGGAATAATATCATGGCGATATTCTGGTCCTACATGCATTGCTATCGGGAGACCAATTTTGCAGCGGATACTATGGCCAATAGAGGTTTGTTTGCTTAGAAATGGGGTAGGCATGAATTATGAAGAAAAACCTTATTTCCTAAGGTCTTTAGAATATCCATATGTATCTTATTTCAGATTTAAGTAGTTTGTAAGTTTTTGGGGTCTTCTGACCTCTTTTCTTGTAAACACTTGGTATATATTTGCTATTCATCAATATAATTTGGACTTAGCAAAAAAAAAATCTTTTACGTAATTTTTCATTTGACAGAAAATCCCAAGACACTAAATGTGATTTAGAGAAACAATATACGCATTCCATGAATGTGATTGGGGTGAGATGGTCAACATATTCGAAGCATGCAGGAAAAGTCCAAAAAGAAGGATTACCCCATCTAACTAGAGTCCCCACTCCCCCAAGTCAAATGCATATGCCGTGTAAAATTTAATGTAGCATCATGTATGGCTAGTTCAGTATTGTTGTGCATTTTAGAAAAGTGTTTTTAGAAAAATGTTGTGAAATTACAAACTCTATATTTTGTTTAATAAGTTAGTACTTTAAAGGGCCGATCATGTAGTTAATGACAAAAATAGACATGTTTTAAAAATTAGTTTAAAATACACTATACTTATAAATAATTATATTTTTAATTCTAATATATTTTATCAAATATAAGTAATATTTAATTTTTTCCGGAATAATGTTCCGGTGAATTTTCTGGTGACTGAAAACCAGAATTTTTTACCGAAATCATTCTTGTTGCTCTTGATTTCATGATCTCATTTGGGTTTTTCCGTCTACTTTGGTTTGTGTTTTCCCATCGATTTTTTTTTTTTTTGCTTTCGGTTTTGTTTTTCTTTTGTGTTCGCAGGGTTTTCTTTTTCCAATCAGGGTCTTCATTTCGACTATGACTAGAACCACCAGAACTTCCAGGGTTTCTTCCTCTCGGCTGCAGGATGGTTCTTCCAATGTCGCGTCCCTGGATTTGTTAGCTGTTCCATCGCCTTCTCCCCCTTCCACTGGTTGTTACTGCCATTGCCCCTTTAAGGGTTTTAATATCTGTTGTGATGGCGTCAACAGTAGAGGATATGTTAAGGGTTCGTTCTGCCAGCATTTGCAGGACAAGCATCTTATTCAATGAGGAAAGCAGGGTTTTTTGCCGAGATTTAATCTTTACGAATCCAACAGTTTATCAGGCCTGGGAACGTGCTATTTGTCTTCTTCGTATGTGGCTTTGCGGAAAATTCATGCATTTGCATGCTTGGAGAATGTCATGCAAAGGTAAGAATGGTACGGTTCGTGGAGAGGTGATTATTGGACCTGCTAACAGAATAACTAACGATCTTATTCATGGTTTGCCTAAACCTGACGATGCTTCAGTCTCGCATGATGCTAGTGTTGTCTCATCTTCTATTGATATTGCAGGAAGTAATGCCTTGCTTGTTGTTGTACCTGACAACACTGCTGAGAGGATCATTGTTACATGGGAAGTGGTCCTTTCGTTGGAGATGCTCAACTCGGCATTTCAGAGACAGTTCTCTACTGTCTCCTGTATTCGGCACCAATGCAAGCTTACTTTTTCGCGTACTCTCAAGGTTTGCCTCGACGCCATACTGTCCATTTTAGAGACAGTTCTCTACTGTCTCCTGTATTCGGCACCAATGCAAGCTTACTTTTTCGCGCACTCTCAAGGTTTTTCAATTATCTTCCTGGGTAAGGCTTCTTCTTCTCCCCATTGGTACTTTACAGGTTTATCGACCTAAGAGTTCCGCTGAAGAGAAACCCGGTATCAGGAGGAAGCTACAAATCAAGGCTATCAACCAGGCCCTCTCGGATTTGAGGGACAATACTAGGTGCTCGATTTTGGTCAGTAAGTTGATTCACCAAGCAGGATAATGCTAGTCTGATTGCATGTAGGAAGAAGATTAGTTGTGGTCACTTTTCAGCAGCGATCTGGGTGTTATCTTCCAGTGATGTTGCCCCTTGCAACGAGTCCACTTTCGCAGAATTGTAGTTGAAACATCCAGCAGCCCCGCCCCCTTTTATTCCGCCAGAATCGGTTAGTGTTGATTCAATCGATCGTGGTTGATTCCAGAGCCGTTCTTGGTGCTATTAAAAGTTTCCCCAAAGGAACTTCTTGCGGTCGTGGTGGCTTGCGTGCGCAACATTTAAGGGATACATTGAGTGGTGCGGCATTAGCAGTAGCTTACGAGTTAGTGGCTTCAATTACTGGAGTTATCAATTTATGGTTGGCAGGAAAATGCCCCAGTGGGTTGCGGTCGTGATGGGTTGTTTCCAGAGACGTTCTTGGTGCTAATAAAAGTTTCCCCAAAGGAACTTCTTGCGGTTGTGATGGGTTGCGTGCGCAACATTTAATGGACGCATTGAGTTGTTCGGCATTAGCAGTAGCTTACGAGTTAGTGGCTTGAATTACTGGAGTTGTCAATTTATGGTTGGCAGGTAAATACCCCAGTGGGTTAGGTGAGTTCATAGCTAGCGCATCCCTTACACCTTTATTGAAGCCGGGTGGTGGTCTTAGGCCTATAGCTGTTGGTACCATTTGGCGTAGATTGGTTTCTAAAATAAGTGCTTTCTCCGTCGGCAAGGTTATGACTTCTTATCTGGGGGACCATCAATTCGGGGTTGGTGTGCCTGTTGGATGTGAGAGTATTTTACACCCTGTAAATAGCTTGCCGGAGTTGAAGGGTCAGTCCGCCAATACGTCAATGCTGCTTGTAGACTTTTCAAACGCATTTAATATGGTCCGCCGGTCTCACCTCATTAAGGAAGTTCTGCTGCATTGTCCAGGTATTTCCCATTGGGTGGAATTTTTCTATAATAGGCCTGCTAGACTTTATATGATCAATATATTATGTCCTCGCACTCGATGTTCAATAAGAGGACCCGCTTGGTCCGTTGTTGTTTTCCTTGACTCTTCATCATCTGGTGAAAATCATTGCTTCTCAGTGTAAACTTGATCTGCATGCTTGGTACCTTGATCATGGGACTATTATTGGGGACACTCTTGAGGTGGATAAATCTCTGAGTATAATTGAATATGAGGGTCCAAGTAGAGGTTTACATATTAATATTAGGAAAACAGAGGTCTTTTGGCCGACCGCTGATCCTAGAAGTTTTGATGAAGGTGTTTTTCCTCATGATATTGGCAGACCATCTAATATTTTTAAGCTCTTAGGGGGGACAGTGAGTCAAGATTTGAAATTTATTAGTGACATGGCGTTGGCTAGAGTCCACAAGACTATCCAGTTAATGTCTTCTACTAAAAAACTCAAGGACCCTCAGAGTGAGATGTTATTGCTTCGCAATTACACTGGCATTTCCAGACTGTATTTTGATATGCGGATCACCAACCCTGCAGCGTTGCAACATGCTACTGAACTGTTTGACGATTATTTATTTCAGTATTTGCGGTTACTGATCACAGGGAACGAGGAAGGTTTTGGGCCTTTGCAACAGCGAATTGCGACTCTTCCCATCAAGGAAGGTGGTCTTAGCATTTACACCATGGAAGACACTCGTAACTATTGTTTTCTAGCTTCTCAGATCCAAACGGTTTCGGTTCAAAAGGTGATTCTTGGTAACTTATTTTCTTCAGACAAAGGTTCTGCTTATCGGGATGCACTTCAGAACTTCATCCAGGTATGTGGTTTACCTTCTAACTATTGCGTTGATAATACTGCCCCCCCCCCAACATACACACATCTATGCACTCCCTGGCAGTCACTTATTTTGACACAGTTAAGAAGCAAATCCCAAACCAATTTTCTATGTCTGTTAGAGATTTTATTTTATGGCAGTGCAACCGTGTTAAGTGTGCTCAAGATTAACCTTTGGTCATACCCATTAGTGGTCTTAATCAATGTATTGGACCAAGACAATTTAGATCTGTAGTTTGCTACCGCCTTGGTATCCCCTTGTTTTTCGATGGAAGTTTATGCTCAAGATGCAATAGACATATGGATATTTTTGGTAATCATTCTCTTCATTGTTCCAAGGATGTTGGGATCATGTTTCAACATGACCTGGTGCGTGATGTAATCGTTGACATCTGTTACAAAGCTAGCGTGCCCGTACGCAAGGAAGCCTCCCTTGGGATTTTTTCTGATGATAATAGAGATTTGCGCCCTGCTGATATCCTTGTTCTTAACTGGGAAAATGGTCAGGATATTTGTATGGATGTTACATTGGTCTCACCTTTCACGGGTGAAGGTATTCGCGCTTTTATCCCATACCAATCTATTTCCAACGATGTATCGCGTAAGCGTAACAAATATTTAGATCAATGTGTTTCGCATGGATACGGTTTGGGTATCCTAATCTTTACCACTTTGGGGGAACTAGGTGACGATACTTTGTGTTTTTATAAGAGATTGAAGAATTGTCTAGTTTGTAATGATATTAGTAGTGGTGTAGGTAAATTTCTTTTCTATAGGCTAGGTATTGCTATTCAAAAAAGTGTTGGTGCCCAGCTTGTTGCTAGGTTACCATCCAAGGTTTTGTACGAGTCAATTGTTTAATTTTTTTTGTATATTCTTCGATATCTTCCTTGAATTTTATTTTTGATTGGATTCCATTATAGTCAGAATAATTATCTTCATTAAAGAAATTTATTCTGTTAATATATATATACATACGTACATATAGTAATAGTAATTATTTATTTTTCATATATAAATAATATTTTATAATTATTTCTAACAATGTTTGATCCCATGATCATTATTTTTATCACTTAATAAAGAATTTTATGATTATGGTTTGCTCCAAATTTTATTTTATTTATTATTATTATAAACGAGCGTCATTGTGGCTTTTATTGAGCAAAACAAAGAAAATTACACAGAGTTGTTAGATAAGGTTGGGAGCCTAGCAACAAGTTGCGCCCCAACACCTTTTTGGATAGCTATCTGTATCCGTTGAAAAAGAGAACTGCCTATCTTATAATTAGCATCATAGTTAACTAAGCAGTTCTTCAATCTATTCAGAAATACAATAAAATCATCCCATAATTATCCTAATGTTGAGAAAGCCAGGACTCCAAAACCGCAACCGTGAGATGTGCATTTGTCCAAATATTTGGTGCGTTTATGGATAATGGCTGCAAAAATAGTACGTCCCGGAGTAAAGCTACGGAGCCCATCGCCAGCAAAGGGTGAGACCCCGATCATAAATATTTTTATTGTAATTATTATTATTATATACTATCATTTATTATTTTAAAAATAAAATAAATAAAGGAAAAAATAAAAGTCATAAATATAATGATAAGTGTACCATATTCTAGGCTAAAATTTGTCTTTGTAATAAAATAACATGGTCAAAATAGAGAATCAATTAAATCAAATTTTTTGGGCCCACAGTTTTTGCTTTTGCGCAGCTTTTAAATAAAGCCTAGTGCTGAATATTTTTTTAAAGCAAACCTAAAACTAAAATGGAACTTCTTTTGTCCAAAAGCACTTGGAAAAAAAGTTTACCAAACATATTTTTTGGTAAAGTTCGTTACAAATTTGTTACAAAGTGTTTTTGATAAGAAAAAAAAAAAAAAAAAAATCCCAAACGGGGTTGTATCCTGGTTCTTCAGAAGGAATTGTGTAAAGGGACTACCGAAAAGGCATGATTGCTAAAGGAATGTATCAGCACTTGCGTGGTTAGTGTACATCGGGCCGGGTAGGCCAACCCATGCCCGATTATAGCACATGCCGGGCTGGACGGACTACCCATTAAATTTAACAGGTCAGGCCGAGCCAGGCAGTAGCAAAAATTTAATGTTCGCGGATTGCCCATATCCGTGAAACAATACAAGCCATGCCGGGCCGGCAGGCCTCGGGCCCAAGTGATATTTCAAAAATTTAAAAAGTATATAATTTAGTTTTTTTTCCTTTCTTTTTGGCATGATGAATGATGTAACTCGTTCAAATGATATTTCAAGCAGTTGATAATCATTATTGTGAAATGTAATTCAGAATTTTCTCCAACCCAATAAGTTGTCCAAACTTGAAATTTAAGTTATAGAGAATTCCATCACACTACTAGAAAATTTATTCCACACTAAAAAACAAAACATATCAATAAATGATTGATCTACTGATCGCCAATTTTGCAATCTCTTCTTCCCAAAACAAACATACAACCCTTTGCAATAAAATATGAGTAAAAGAGATTGAATCGATGTTAACTTAGAAATATAGAAGATTGTAGAAGTCCTTGTGAACAGTGAACTTGTAAAATTTATATACCTAACACATGAGTCATTTCATACATTCAAGCCAATTTAACCAAACCTAGAATATTAATGAGGAAACAGGAAAGCAAGGGAAAGTTATGTCAATAAAATCTCAAAAAAAGAAAAAAAAAGAACTAGAGTATTAAATTAAAGAAGAAAAAGAAAAACAAAGGGAAAATTATATTAATAAAATCTAGAAATATATATATATATATATAAGTGATTTCTTTCTATTCGTTTTATACTTTAGCCCATTTAATTAGGCATTATCAAGATTTGTTATTAGGCAAGCGGGGTAACTAAATAGGTTACTGGGCTGTCAGACAGGCCGGGAAACTAAACATGCTATTGGGAAGGCAAAGAAGCCGTATTCTAATATTTGAACAAAAGCCTGGGTCCGCCCATTTATATTTATCGGGCAATCCCATGACAGGTTGTCAGACGCCAATCGACTCCTTCGAACCCAGGAACATGGCAGGCCGCAAGCTTCCGGGCATTATGTACACTCATAGACTGGTACCATTACATATAAGATACTAAAATTTATAAGTGATCATGGCCGTTGGGTCACTCAAATAGATGCATCCAACTGATGTTGGTAACCGCCTTTAGAGATCATGCGGGAAACGACTCATTTGTATAGATGCAAAATGTTGGATATCTAGATATAATAATTTCTTTATAACTCTAATTTATACAGTTATACGAGCCCCACGTCAAACGGTGGATATGACATCCCCTCAAATTGAATGAGAAGAGAGTTTTGGGCATTTGTAAATTTATGGATTTTTTTTTTGCTAAACTCCATTGATTGTATTTGATTTATTAAAGAAGATAAAGACCTCCATTTGGATTGGGTCATGTTGGTTATGATTTTAGCTGGGTTCAGTTATTTGTATTATAATTACGTGCCTATTTTTTCGCGAATGTAGCCTATATTAAGTGCACAGAGTGGGAATTGGATGTGGTAATTCCTGTACGTACAAAAGCTTTGATTTTCATATGAGTTCTGAATGATCTTTGTAGATACCCAAAAATTGAGACCATGGTACAACAAGGATTATGTCTCGAAACACGGTCAGGAGGATGAAAAGCGGTTTTTGGAGCCATCAAAAGTTTCCCAAAAGGCACTTCTTGTGGACGTGATGGTCTGCGTGCTCAATATATTATTGATGCGCTTAGTGAGGTAGCAACGGCAGTTGCAGATGATTTGTTAATGTCAATTACTGGGGTTGTCAACCTTTGGTTGGAAGGAAAATGCCCAAATGTTTCAGGTGAATACATTGCTAGCGCTCCTCTTACGCCTTTGCTCAAGCCCCGGGGTGGGCTCAGACCTATTGCGGTTGGTACTATTTGGCGTTGATTAGTCTCTAAGGTGGATTCATTCTCTGTTGGAAAGGCTTTGATGTCTTATTTAGGGGATCATCAATTTGGTGTTGGTGTGCCAGTTGGGGGTGAGGGTATTTTACATGTTGTAAATGGGTTATTGGAGTTGAAAGGTCATTTAGATAAGATGTCAATATTTCTTATTGACTTCTCTAATGTATTCAACATGGTGTGCATATCTCATATCATCAAGGATGTTCGTCTTTAGTGTCCACGTATTTCTCGTTGGGTTGAATTTTGTTATGCCAAGCCTGCCGGACTTTATTATGATCAATATATTTGTCCTCTGCACTTGGTGTTCAATAAGGCGACCCTCTCGGTCCCCTCTTGTTTGCTCTTACACTTCACCTGCTTGTGAAGTCTATAACTTCTCGCTGTACGCTTGATTTGCACGCCTGGTACCTTGATGATGGTACGATTATTGGTGACACTCTTGAGGTGGCCAAGGATTTGAATATTATAAAATATGAAGGGTCGAGTAGGGGTCTACACCTTAATATTAATAAAACTGAAGTCTTTTGTCCCTCAGTTGATCCTCGAAGCTTATATGAAGGTGTTTTCCCTATTGATATTGGTAGGCCCAGTAATGGTGTCAAACTTTTAGGGGGTCATGTGAGTCTGGACTTGAATTTTATGAGTGACATGGTGCTGAGTAGGGTGAACAAGACTATTCAACTTATGAACTCCATCAAAAAACTCAAGGATCCTCAAAGTGAGATGTTGTCGGTATGTCTAGATTATATTTTGCAATGCGAACTACCAATATCACAGCTCTACAACAAGCTTCTGATCTATATTATGACATTTACTCAAGTATTTGAGACTCTTAATCACTGGTGATGGAGCTGGTTTTGGGTCCTTGTAGCAGAGACTGGCTACCTTGCATATCAACGATGGCGGGCTTGGTATTTATATTATGGCGGACACTCATACTTATTGTTATCTTGCCTCTCAGAGTCAGAATACTTCAGTTTTTTGGTTGAGGCTTTTCGTCTTGGTCGATGTTCTTCAAAGAAAAATGAAGAGAGAGAAAGTCTGGAGATTTTTGTGATTTCAAAATTTTTCTTTTTCTTCTTTGATTTTTGATTAATCTTTGGATTAATGATGGCTGAAGAATCTGTTTTACTTATTAAGAATGGATCTAATTCTCAATCCTTTGCGAAAAAGGTGAAAGTACGTCAAACAATACAGCCTACGGCTGTTGATGTGAATAGTTTACCAAACCCTACTTTAATCAATGGTGAACCATCTTTGGTTATCCCTGCTGATTTTTACCAGGAAGGTTGTAAACCTTTTGAATACAGTTTTATTGCGAGACTAAACTTCACCGGTTTGAAGTTTTTGGAAGTGAAGAATGGCCTAGTGATACAATGGTAGCTAAACCCTAATTCTGTTAAGTTTATGTCCATGAGTAAGGTTTCTTTGTGATTATGTTGCGTGATGAACAAACAAAGTTCATAATACGTAACAAGAAGTGGTATGTTAATCAACAAGAACTGTGTTTGATGGATTGGTAACCTGGTTTCGATCCTGAAAGGCAAAATACTTCCCATGCAGCTGTATGGGTGCATTTACCAGGTCTGCATGCAGAGTTATGGACGAAGAGATCTTTGATTTCGATTGGTAAAGAGGTAGGTAATCCAATAGTAGTAGATCAACGAACCCTAAATCTGGAGTTTGGAAGCTTTACTTCGGTGTTGGTAGATGTGGATTTCGCAAAACACATTCCTAGAAGGATTCTGCTTACTGCTGGTGGTCGTACCTTCTGGCAAACTGTGGATATCCCTAAACATCCTAATTTTTGTTTGCACTGCAATATTATTGGTCATACTGATAAGGAGTGTAGGCGGAAACCCAAGGATGATGAGACTATCAAGGAGAATGAAGAGAAGACTGACGCTAATCAAGATTGGCAGGCAGCAAAGGGTAAGAAACGATCTCGTAATCGTAAGAAGAATACCAATTAGGAAGGTACTAGTGGCGTTGACAAGTCAGGTGATGCTGAAGATAATGCAAACACTGGTACGGATAATAATGTCATTGTGATAGTTGAAGAGAATGATGTTGGGGAGAATGTTGTTGGTGAGGATACCAGACAGTTTGAGGAGGAATTAGCTGCTTCTGAAGCTCAACTTCGTGCAGCGTCTGAGGTTGTTGAGACAGTTAAACAGGCGTTAGCTACGAAACGAGCATTAGCTAACAGATTGTTAGTGGGTGAAACTACAACTAAATCTAAGTCAGGAACGAGTGGTGAATTGGCAAGAACTAGCCACTCTAGTAATGATGAGAACCATGCTAACGCTTCTTCTACTCCCGTTGAAACTGCGCCCCAGATTCATGATACAGCGGTTGATAATATTGCAAATACCACAATCTACAATGCTTTAACTTAGACTACTGTGGTTATTTCGCCAAATAAATTTGATGTCTTGAATGATGAGTTGGGATTTGACAACTCAGTGCAACAATCTAACCAAGATGAAGAAAATTTGGATAAAGAACTCTCGCCAGAGAAAGCAACTTCAAGTGTCAAGGATTCAAAATGGTCTGAGATACCAGTTGAGAAAGTGGTTCCAAAACAGACTAGAAAGCCTGGTTGTGTGCGTATGTAAAATGCTTCTCAAGGTGATTCGCAACAAAGTAGTACTACAACGTCTAAGTATGACTCGGACTCTGAGGTAAATGAGTTGGGAATTCGTGTTTGCAAAGGTTTTTCTCCGGTTATTGAAAAAAAGGGTTCAGAACAAGAATCCAAAGTTAATTAATAAGACAAAAAAAATGTTTCCTAATACAGGTACTCTATTGGAATGTTAATGGGGTGGCGAAGGTGGAGGCTGGTTTGAAGTTACGGGAGTTAGTTAGAGTTTTTAAGCCAGTTATTGGATTCGTTAAAGAATACTAACAAATTCCAAACAATAGTGAGGATCATCTTTGAATGTTTCCTAAAAAGCCTTGAAAACTTTATAAAACACTAAAAACACTAAAAATCCCAAAAAATATATTAAATAACTCTGAAAAAACAAAAGAGTTCGGAAAAACTCAAAAAAGCTCTTAAAACGTCTAGAAAGCTCTGAAAAGCTTTAATTTAATTATATCTCGTCACGCTGGTATCTACCAGCTAGGGGATTCGTTAAAGAATGATACTAACAAATTCCAAACAATAGTGAGGATCATCTTTGAATGTTTCCTAAAAAGCCTTGAAAACTTTATAAAACCCTAAAAACTCTAAAAAGCCCAATAAAAATCTAAAGAGCTCTGAAAAACACTAAAAAGCTCTGAAAACTTCTAGAAAGCTCTTAAAAGCTTTAATTTAATTATACCCCTTCGCACTGGATTCGTTCAAGAATGGTACTAACAAATTCCAAATAATAGTGAGGATCATCTTTGAATGTTTCCTAAAAAGCTTTGAAAACTTTATAAAACACTAAAAACTCTAAAAAGCCCCAAAAAAAATCTAAAGAGCTCTGAAAAAACTAAAGAGTTCTGAAAAACATTAAAAAGCTCTGAAAACTTCTAGAAAGCTCTCAAAAGGTTTAATTTAATTATATCTCGTCGCACTGGTATCTACAAGCTAGGGGATTCGTTAAAGAATGATACTAACAAATTCCAAACAATTGTGAGGATCATCTTTGAATGTTTCCTAAAAAGCCTTGAAAACTTTATAAAACCCTAAAAACACTAAAAAGCCCAAAAAAAATCTAAATAACTTTGAAAAAACTAAATAGTTCTGAAAAACTCTAAAAAGCACTTAAAACGTCTAGAAAGCTTTAATTTAATTATATGACGTCGCACTGGTATATCTACCAGCTAGGGAATTCGTTAAAGAATGATACTAACAAATTCCAAACAATAGTGAGGATCATCTTTGAGTGTTTCCTAAAAAGCCTTGAAAACTTTATAAAATCCTAAAAATTCTAAAAATCCGAAAAAAAAATCTAAAGAGCTATGAAAAAAATTAAAGAGTTCTGAAAAACACTAAAAAGCTCTAGAAAGCTTTGAAAATCTTTAATTTAATTATATCCTGTCGCACTAGTATCTACCAGCTTGGGGATTCATTAAAGAATGATACTAACAAATTCCAAACAATTATGGGGATCATCTTTGAATGTTTCCTAAAAAGCCCACAAAAAAAAATCTAAAGAGCTCTGAAAAAAATAAAGAGTTCTGAAAAACATTAAAAAGATCTGAAAACTTCTAGAAAGCTCTGAAAAGGTTTAATTTAATTATATATCGTCGCACTGGTATCTACCAGCTAGGCGATTCGTTAAAGAATGATACTAACAAATTCCAAACAATTGTGAGGATCATCTTTGAATGTTTCCTAAAAACCCTTGAAAACTTTATAAAACCCTAAAAACACTAAAAAGCCCAAAAAAAATCTAAATAACTCTGAAAAAACTAAATAGTTCTGAAAAACTCTAAAAAGCTCTTAAAACGTCTAGAAAGCTCTGAAAAGCTTTAATTTAATTATATCCTGTCGCACTGGTATATCTACCAGCTAGGGGATTCGTTAAAGAATGATACTAATAAATTCCAAATAGAAGTGAGGATCATCTTTGAATGTTTCCTAAAAAGCCTTGAAAACTTTATAAAATCCTAAAAATTCTAAAAAGCCCAAAAAAAATCTAAAGAGCTATGAAAAAATTAAAGAGTTCTGAAAAACACAAAAAAGCTCTAGAAAGCTCTGAAAAGCTTTAATTTAATTATATCCCGTCGCACTGGTATCCACCAGCTAGGGGATTCATTAAAGAATGATACTAACAAATTCCAAACAATTGTGGGGATCATCTTTGAATGTTTCCTAAAAAACCTTGAAAACTTTATAAAACCCTAAAAAATAAAAATAAAAACCCAAAAAAAACTAAAGAGTTCTGAAAAACATTAAAAGGCTATGAAAACCTCTAGAAAGCTCTGAAAATCTTTCGTTTATTTATATCCCATCGCACTGGTATCTACCAGCTAGGAGATCCATAAAAAATGATAATAACAAATTCCAAACAATAGTGAGGATCAGCTTTGAATGTTTCCTAAAAAGCCTTGAAAACTTTATAAAACACTAAAAACTATAAAAAGCCCAAAAAAAAATCTAAAGAGTTCTGAAAAACATTAAAAAGCTCTGAAAACTTCTAGAAAGCTCTGAAAAGGTTTAATTTAATTATATCTCGTCGCACTGGTATCTACCAGCTAGGGGATTCGTTAAAGAATGATACTAACAAATTCCAAACAATTGTGAGGATCATCTTTGAATGTTTCCTAAAAAGCCTTGAAAACTTTATAAAACCCTAAAAACACTAAAAAGCCCAAAAAAAAATCTAAATAACTTTGAAAAAACTAAATAGTTATGAAAAACTCCAACAAGCTCTTAAAACGTTTAGAAAGCTCTGAAAAGCTTTAATTTAATTATATCCCGTCGCACTGGTATATCTACCAGCTAGGGGATTCGTTAAAGAATGATACTAACAAATTCCAAACAATAGTGAGGATCATCTTTGAGTGTTTCCTAAAAAGCCTTGAAAACTTTGTAAAATCCTAAAAATTCTAAAAATCCGAAAAAAAAATCTAAAGAGCTATGAAAAAAATTAAAGAGTTTTGAAAAACACTAAAAAGCTCTAGAAAGCTTTGAAAAGCTTTAATTTAATTATATCCTGTCACACTGGTATCTACCAGCTAGGAGATTCATTAAAGAATGATACTAACAAATTCCAAACAATTATGGGGATCATCTTTGAATGTTTCCTAAAAAGAGTTGAAAACTTTATAAAACACTAAAAACTCTAAAAAGCCCCAAAAAAAATCTAAAGAGCTCTGAAAAAACTAAAGAGTTCTGAAAAACATTAAAAATCTCCGAAAACTTTTAAAAAGCTCCGAAAAGGTTTAATTAAATTATATCTCGTCGCACTGGTATCTACCAGCTAGGGGATTCGTTAAAGAATGATACTAACAAATTCCAAATAATAGTGAGGATCATCTTTGAATGTTTCCTAAAAAGCCTTGAAAACTTTATAAAACCCTAAAAATTCTAAAAAGCCCAAAAAAAATCTAAAGAGCTCTGAAAAACACTAAAAAGCTCTGAAAACTTTTAGAAAGCTCTGAAAAGCTTTAATTTAATTACACCCCTTCGAACTGGATTCGTTAAAGAATGGTACTAACAAATTCCAAATAATAGTGAGGATCATCTTTGAATGTTTCCTAAAAACTCTAAAAATCCCCAAAAAAAATCTAAAGAGCTCTGAAAAAATAAAGAGTTTTGAAAAACACTAAAAATCTCTGAAAACTTCTAGAAAGCTCGGAACCGTCGCACTGGTACCTACCAGCTAGGGGATTCGTTAAAGAATGGTACTAAAAAATTCCAAACAATAGTGAGGATCATCTTTGAATGTTTCCTAAAAATCCTTGAAAACTTTATAAAACACTAAAAACTCTAAAAAGCCCCAAAAAAAAATCTAAAGAGCTCTGAAAAAACTAAAGAGTTTTGAAAAACACTAAAAAGCTCTAGAAAGCTTTAATTTAATTATATCCCGTCGCACTGGTATCTACCAGCTAGGGGATTCGTTAAAGAATGATACTAACAAATTCCAAACAATTGTGGGGATCATCTTTGAATGTTTCCTAAAAAGCCTTGAAAACTTTATAAAACACTAAAAACTCTAAAAAGGCCCAAAAAAAAATCTAAAGAGCTCTGAAAAAACTAAAGAGTTCTGAAAAACATTAAAAAGCTCTGAAAACTTCTAGAAAGCTCGGAAAAGCTTTAATTTAATTAAATCCCATCGCACTGGTATCTACCAGCTAGGGGATTCGTTAAAGAATGATACTAACAAATTCCAAACAATAGTGAGGATCATCTTTGAATATTTCCTAAAAAGCCTTGAAAACTTTATAAAACCCTAAAAACTCTAAAAAGCCCAAAAAAAATTTAAAGATCTCTGAAAAAACTAAAGAGTTTTGAAAAACACTAAAAAGCTCTGAAAACTTCTAGAAAGCTCTGAACCCGTTAATTTAATTATATCCCGTCTACCAGTATAGGGGGATTCGTTAAAGAATGATACTAACAAATTCCAAACAATAGTGAGGATCATCTTTGAATGTTTCCTAAAAAGCCTTGAAAACTTTATAAAACACTAAAAACTCTGAAAAGGCCCAAAAAAAAAATCTAAAGAGCTCTGAAAAAACTAAAGAGTTCTGAAAAACAATAAAAAGCTCTGAAAACTTTTAGAAAGCTCTGAAAAGGTTTAATTTAATTATATCTCGTCGCTCTGGTATCTACCAGCTAGGGGATTCGTTAAAGAATGATAATAACAAATTCCAAACAATAGTGAGGATCATCTTTGAATGTTTCCTAAAAAGCCTTGAAAACTTTATAAAACCCTAAAAACTCTAAAAAGCCCAAAAAAAATCTAAAGATCTCTGAAAAAACTAAAGAGTTTTGAAAAACACTAAAAAGCTCTGAAAATTTCAAGAAAGCTATATCCCGTCGCACTGGTATCTACCAGCTAGGGGATTCGTTAAAGAATGGTACTAACAAATTCCAAACAATAGTGAGGATCATCTTTGAATGTTTCCTAAAAAGCCTTGAAAACTTTATAAAATCCTAAAAATTCTAAAAAGCCAAAAAAAAATCTAAAGAGCTATGAAAAAATTAAAGAGTTCTGAAAAACACTAAAAAGCTCTAGAAAGCTTTAATTTAATTTTATCCCGTCGCACTGGTATCTACCAGCTAGGGGATTCGTTAAAGAATGGTACTAACAAATTCCAAACAATTGTGGGGATCATCTTTGAATGTTTCCTAAAAAGCCTTGAAAACTTTATAAAACCCTAAAAAATCAAAAAAAAGCCCCAAAAAAACTAAAGAGTTCTGAAAAACATTAAAAGGCTCTGAAAACCTCTAGAAAGCTCTGAAAATCTTTCGTTTATTTATATCCCGTCGCACTGGTATCTACCAGCTAGGAGATCCATTAAAAAATGATACTAAAAAATTCCAAACAATAGTGAGGATCATCTTTGAATGTTTCCTAAAAAGCCTTGAAAACTTTATAAAACACTAAAAACTCTAAAAAGCCCCAAAAAAAATCTAAAGAGCTCTGAAAAAACTAAAGATTTCTGAAAAACATTAAAAATCTCCGAAAACTTTTAAAAAGCTCCGAAAATGTTTAATTTAATTATATCTCGTCGCACTGGTATCTACCAGCTAGGGGATTCGTTAAAAAATGATACTAACAAATTCCAAAAAATAGTGAGGATCATCTTTGAATGTTTCCTAAAAAGCCTTGAAAACTTTATAAAACCCTAAAAACACTAAAAAGCCCAAAAAAAATCTAAATAGCTCTGAAAAAACTAAATAGTTCTGAAAAACTCTAAAAAGCTCTCAAAACGTCTAGAAAGCTCTGAAAAGCTTTAATTTAATTATATCCCGTTGCACTGGTATCTACCAGCTAGGGGATTTATTAAAGAATGATACTAACAAATTCCAAACAATTATGGGGATCATCTTTGGATGTTTCCTAAAAAGCCTTGAAAACTTTATAAAACCCTAAAAAATAAAAAAAATAGCCCAAAATAAATTAAAGAGTTCTGAAAAACACTAAAAGGCTCTGAAAACCTAAGCTCTTAAAATATTTCGTTTATTTATATCCCGTCGTACTGGTATCTACCAGCTAGGAGATCCGTTAAAAAATGATACTAACAAATTCCAAACAATAGTGAGGATCGTCTTTGAATGTTTCCTAAAAAGCCTTGAAAATTTTATAAAACCCTAAAAACTCTAAAAGGCACAAAAAAAATCTAAAGAGCTCTGAAAAAACTAAAGAGTTCTGAAAAACACTAAAAATTCAGAAAACTTCTATAAAGCTCTGAAAAGCTTTAATTTAATTATATCCCGTCGAACTTGTATCTTCTAGCTAGGGGATTCATTAAAGAATGATACTAACAAAATCCAAACAATTATGGGGATCATCTTTGAATGTTTCCTAAAAAGCCTTGAAAACTTTATAAAACCCTAAAAAATCAAAAAAAGCCCCAAAAAAATAAAGAGTTCTGAAAAACGTTAAAAGGCTCTGAAAACCTCTAGAAAGCTCTGAAAATCTTTAATTTAATTATACCCCTTCGCACTGGTATCTACCAGCTGGGGGATTCGTTAAAGAATGGTACTAACAAATTCCAAACAATTTTGGGGATCATCTTTGAATGTTTCCTAAAAAGCCTTGAAAACTTTATAAAATCCTAAAAATTCTAAAAAGCCAAAAAAAAATCTAAAGAGCTATGAAAAAATTAAAGAGTTCTGAAAAACACTAAAAAGCTCTAGAAAGCTTTAATTTAATTTTATCCCGTCGCGCTAGGGGATTCACTGGTATCTATCAGCACTTGGTATCTACCAAAATTCCTAGGGATTCATTAAAGAATGATACTAACAAATTCCAAACAATTGTGGGGATCATCTTTGAATGTTTCCTAAAAAGCCTTGAAAACTTTATAAAACCCTAAAAAATAAAAAAAAAGCCCCAAAAAAACTAAAGAGTTCTGAAAAAAACATTAAAAGGCTCAAAACCTCTAAACAAAGCTCAATGAAAATCTTTAATTTATTTATATCCCGTCGCACTGGTATCTACCAGCTAGGAGATCCATTAAAAAATGATACTAACAAATTCCAAACAATAGTGAGGATCATCTTTGAATGTTTCCTAAAAAGCCTTGAAAACTTTATAAAACACTAAAAACTCTAAAAAGCCCCAAAAAAAAATCTAAAGTGCTCTAAAAAAAACTAAAGAGTTCTGAAAAACACTAAAAAACTCTTTGAATGTTTCCTAAAAAGCCTTGAAAACTTCTAAAAAGCTCCGAAAAGGTTTAATTTAATTATATCTCGTCGCACTGGTATCTACCAGCTAGGGGATTTGTTAAAGAATGATACTAACAAATTCCAAACAATAGTGAGGATCATCTTTGAATGTTTCCTAAAAAGCCTTGAAAACTTTATAAAACCCTAAAAACACTAAAAAGCCCAAAAAAAAAATCTAAATAGCTCTGAAAAAACTAAATAGTTCTGAAAAACTCTAAAAAGCTCTCAAAACGTCTAGAAAGCTCTGAAAAGCTTTAATTTAATTATATCCCGTTGCACTTGTATCTACCAGCTAGGGGATTTATTAAAGAATGATACTAACAAATTCCAAACAATAGTGAGGATCATCTTAGAATGTTTCCTAAAAAGCCTTGAAAACTTTATAAAACTCTAAAAAGACACAAAAAAATTAAAGAGTTCTGAAAAAACAAAGAGTTAAAAAAAGCTCTGAAAACCTAAGCTCTTAAAATATTTCGTTTAATTATATCCCGTCGTACTGGTATCTACCAGCTAGGAGATCCGTTAAAAAATGATACTAACAAATTCCAAACAATAGTGAGGATCATCTTTGAATGTTTCCTAAAAAGCCTTGAAAACTTTATAAAACCCTAAAAACTCTAAAAAGCCCAAAAAAAATCTAAAGAGCTCTGAAAAAACTAAAGAGTTCTGAAAAACACTAAAAAATCAGAAAACTTCTATAAAGCTCTGAAAAGCTTTAATTTAATTATATCCCGTCGAACTTGTATCTTCTAGCTAGGGGATTCATTAAAGAATGATACTAACAAAATCCAAACAATTATGGGGATCATCTTTGAATGTTTCCTAAAAAGCCTTGAAAACTTTATAAAACCCTAAAAAATCAAAAAAGCCCCAAAAAATCTAAAGAGTTCTGAAAAAACGTTAAAAACTCAAAACCTCTAGAAAAGCTCTGAAAATCTTTAATTTAATTATACCCCTTCGCACTGGTATCTACCAGCTGGGGGATTCGTTAAAGAATGGTACTAACAAATTCCAAACAATTTTGGGGATCATCTTTGAATGTTTCCTAAAAAGCCTTGAAAACTTTATAAAATCCTAAAAATTCTAAAAAGCCCAAAAAAAATCTAAAGAGCTATGAAAAAATTAAAGAGTTCTGAAAAACAATAAAAAGCTCTAGAAAGCTTTAATTTAATTTTATCCCGTCGCACTGGTATCTATCAGCTAGGGGATTCGTTAAAGAATGGTACTAAAAAATTCCAATCAATTGTGGGGATCATCTTTGAATGTTTCCTAAAAAGCCTTGAAAACTTTATAAAACCCTAAAAAATCAAAAAAAAGCCCCAAAAAAACTAAAGAGTTCTGAAAAACAAGAAAAGGCTCAGAAAACCTCTAGAAAGCTCTGAAACTCTTTCGTTTATTTATATCCCGTCGCACTGGTATCTACCAGTTAGGAGATCCATTAAAAAATGATACTAACAAATTCCAAACAATAGTGAGGATTATCTTTGAATGTTTCCTAAAAAGCTTTGAAAACTTTATAAAACCCTAAAAAATCAAAAAAAGCCCCAAAAAAACTTAAGAGTTCTGAAAAACATTAAAAGGCTCTGAAAACCTCGAGAAAGCTCTGAAAATCTTTCGTTTATTTATATCCTGTCGCACTGGTATCTACCAGTTAGGAGATCCATTAAAAAATGATACTAACAAATTCCAAACAATTGTGGGGATTATCTTTGAATGTTTCCTAAAAAGCCTTGAAAACTTTATAAAACCCTAAAAAATCAAAAAAAAGCCCCAAAAAAACTAAAGAGTTCTGAAAAACATTAAAAGGCTCTGAAAACCTCTAGAAAGCTCTGAAAATCTTTAATTTAATTATACCCCTTCGCACTGGTATCTACCAGCTAGGGGATTCATTAAAGAATGATACTTACAAATTCCAAACAATTATGGGGATCATCTTTAAATGTTTCCTAAAAAGCCTTGAAAACTTTATAAAACCCTAAAAAATCAAAAAAAAAATCCCCAAAAAAAAAAACTTAAGAGTTCTGAAAAACATTAAAAGGCTCTTAAAACCTCTAAAAGCTCTGAAAATCTTTAATTTATTTATATCCCGTCGCACTGGTATCTACCAGCTAGGAGATCCATTAAAAAATGATACTAACAAATTCCAAACAATAGTGAGGATTATCTTTGAATGTTTCCTAAAAAGCCTTGAGAACTTTATAAAATCCTAAAAACTCTAAAAAGCCCCAAAAAAATCTAAAGAGCTCTGAAAAAAACTAAAGAGTTCTGAAAAACATTAAAAAGCTCTGAAACTTCTAAAAAGCACTGAAAAGGTTTAATTTAATTATATCTCGTCGCACTGGTTTCTACCAGCTAGGGGATTCATTAAAGAATGATACAAACAAATTCCAAACAATAGTGAGGATCATCTTTGAATGTTTCCTAAAAAGCCTTGAAAACTTTATAAAACCCTAAAAACACTAAAAATCCCAAAAAAAATCTAAATAGCTCTGAAAAAACTAAATAGTTCTGAAAAACTCTAAAAAGCTCTCAAAACGTCTAGAAAGCTCTGAAAAGCTTTAATTTAATTATATCCCGTTGCACTGGTATCTACCAGCTAGGGGATTTATTAAAGAATGATACTAACAAATTCCAAACAATTATGGGGATCATCTTTGGATGTTTCCTAAAAAGCCTTGAAAACTTTATAAAACCCTAAAAAATAAAAAACATAGCCCAAAATAAATTAAAGAGTTCTGAAAAACACTAAAAGGCTCTGAAAACCTAAGCTCTTAAAATCTTTCGTTTATTTATATCCCGTCGTACTGGTATCTACCAGCTAGGAGATCCGTTAAAAAATGATACTAAAAAATTTCAAACAATAGTGAGGATCGTCTTTGAATGTTTCCTAAAAAGCCTTGAAAATTTTATAAAACCCTAAAAACTCTAAAAGGCACAAAAAAAAATCTAAAGAGCTCTGAAAAAACTAAAGACTTCTGAAAAACACTAAAAAATCAGAAAACTTCTATAAAGCTCAGAAAAGCTTTAATTTAATTATATCCCGTCGAACTTGTATCTTCTAGCTAGGGGATTCATTAAAGAATGATACTAACAAAATCCAAACAATTATGGGGATCATCTTTGAATGTTTCCTAAAAAGCCTTGAAAACTTTATAAAACCCTAAAAAATCAAAAAAAAACCCCAAAAAATAAAGAGTTCTGAAAAACATTAAAAACTCTAAAAACCTCTAGAAAGCTCTGAAAATCTTTAATTTAATTATATCCCTTAATGCACTGGTATCTACCAAAATAGGGGATTCGTTAAAGAATGATACTAACAAATTCCAAACAATTTTGAGGATCATCTTTGAATGTTTCCTAAAAAGCCTTGAAAACTTTATAAAATCCTAAAAATTCTAAAAAGCCCAAAAAAAATCTAAAGAGCTATGAAAAAATTAAAGAGTTCTGAAAAACACTAAAAAGCTCTAGAAAGCTTTAATTTAATTTTATCCCGTCGCACTGGTATCTACCAGCTAGGGGATTCGTTAAAGAATGGTACTAAAAAATTCCAAACAATTGTGGGGATCATCTTTGAATGTTTCCTAAAAAGCCTTGAAAACTTTATAAAACCCTAAAAAATCAAAAAAAGCCCCAAAAAAACTAAAGAGTTCTGAAAAAACAAAGAAAAAACTCTAAAAAACTCTAGAAAGCTCTAAAAACTCTTTAATTTATTTATATCCGTCGTCGCACTGGTATCTACCAGCTAGGAGATCCATTAAAAAATGATACTAACAAATTCCAAACAATAGTGAGGATCATCTTTGAATGTTTCCTAAAAAGCTTGAAAACTTTAAAAACCTAAAAACTGAAAACTTTATAAAACCCTAAAAAATCAAAAAAAGCCCCAAAAAACTTAAGAGTTCAAAAACATTAAAAGGCTCTTTGAAAACCTCTTTATAAAAACTCTGAAAATCTTTAATTTAATTATATCCCATAGCGCCGGTATCTACCAGTTAGGAGATCCATTAAAAAATGATACTAACAAATTCCAAACAATTGTGGGGATTATCTTTGAATGTTTCCTAAAAAGCCTTGAAAACTTTATAAAACCCTAAAAAATCAAAAAAAAAGCCCCAAAAAAAACTAAAGAGTTCTGAAAAACATTAAAAGGCTCTGAAAACCTCTAGAAAGCTCTGAAAATCTTTAATTTAATTATACCCCTTCGCACTGGTATCTACCAGCTAGGGGATTCATTAAAGAATGATACTAACAAATTCCAAACAATTATGGGGATCATCTTTAAATGTTTCCTAAAAAGCCTTGAAAACTTTATAAAACCCTAAAAAATCAAAAAAAGCCCCAAAAAAAACTAAAGAGTTCTGAAAAAAGATTAAAAGGCTCGAAAACCTCTAGAAAGCTCAAAAATCTTTAATTATTTATATCCCGTCGCACTGGTATCTACCAGCTAGGAGATCCATTAAAAAATGATACTAACAAATTCCAAACAATAGTGAGGATTATCTTTGAATGTTTCCTAAAAAGCCTTGAAAACTTTATAAAACACTAAAAACTCTAAAAAGCCCCAAAAAAAATCTAAAGAGCTCTGAAAAAACTATAGAGTTCTGAAAAACATTAAAAAGCTCTGAAAACTTCTAAAAAGCACTGAAAAGGTTTAATTTAATTATATCTCGTCGCACTGGTTTCTACCAGCTAGGGGATTCATTAAAGAATGATACAAACAAATTCCAAACAATAGTGAGGATCATCTTTGAATGTTTCCTAAAAAGCCTTGAAAACTTTATAAAACCATAAAAACCCTAAAAAGCACAAAAAAAATCTAAATAACTCTGAAAAAACTAAATAGTTCTGAAAAACTCTAAAAAGCTCTTAAAACGTCTAGAAAGCTCTGAAAAGCTTTAATTTAATTATATCCCATCGCACTGGTATCTACCAAATTAGGGGATTCATTAAACAAATGATACTAACAAATTCCAAACAATTGTGGGGATCATCTTTGAATATTTCCTAAAAAGCCCCAAAAAAAACCCTAAAAAAAAAACATAGCTAAAAAAACTAAAGAGTTCTTAAAAACATTAAAAGCTCTGAAAACTTCTAGGAAGGTCTTAAAAGGTTTAATTTAATTATATCTCGTCGACACTGTTATCTACCATTAGGGATTCGTTAAAGAATGATACTAACAAATTGCAAACATTAGTGAGGATCATCTTTGAATGTTTCCTAAAAAGCCTTGAAAACTTTATAAAACCCTAAAAACTCTAAAAAGACCAAAAAAAATCTAAAGAGCTCTGATAAAACTAAAGAGTTTTGAAGAACACTAAAAAGCCTCGAAAACTTCTAAAAGCTCTTTTAATTTAATTATATCCCGTCGCACTGGTATCTACCAGCTAGGGGATTCGTTAAAGAATGGTACTAACAAATTCCAAACAATTGTGGGGATCATCTTTGAATGTTTCCTAAAAAGCCTTGAAAACTTTATAAAACCCTAAAAAATCAAAAAAAGCCCCAAAAAAACTAAAGAGTTCTGAAAAACATTAAAAGGCTCTGAAAAGCTCTAGAAAGCTCTGAAAATCTTTAATTTAATTATATCCCGTCGCATTGCTATCTACCAGCTAGGAGATCCATTAAAAAATGATACTAACAAATTCCAAACAATAGTGAGGATCATCTTTGAATGTTTCCTAAAAAGCCTTGAAAACTTTATAAAACACTAAAAACTCTAAAAAGCCCCCAAAAAAATCTAAAGAGCTCTGAAAAACATTAAAAAGCTCTGAAAACTTCTAGAAAGCTCTGAAAAGTTTTAATTTAATTATATCTCGTCGCACTGGTATCTACCAGCTAGGGGATTAGTTAAAGAATGATACTAACAAATTCCAAACAATAGTGAGGATCATCTTTGAATGTTTCCTAAAAAGCCTTGAAAACTTTATAAAACCCTAAAAACTTTAAAAAGCCCAAAAAAAAATCTAAAGAGCTCTGAAAAAAAAAAAGTTTTGAAAAACACTAAAAAGCTCTGAAAACTTCTAGAAAGCTTTAATTTAATTATATCCCGTCACACCGTATCTACCAGCTAGGGATTCGTTAAAGAATGGTACTAACAAATTCCAAACAATAGTGAGGATCATCTTTGAATGTTTCCTAAAAAGCCTTGAAAACTTTATAAAACACTAAAAACTCTAAAAAGGCCCAAAAAAAATCTAAAGAGCTCTGAAAAAACTAAAGAGTTCTGAAAAACATTAAAAAGCTCTGAAAACTTCTAGAAAGCTCTGAAAAGCTTTAATTTAATTATATCTCGTCGCACTGGTATCTACCAGCTAGGGGATTCATTAAAGAATGATACTAACAAATTCCAAACAATAGTGAGGATCATCTTTGAATGTTTCCTAAAAAGCCTTGAAAACTTTATAAAACCCTAAAAACTCTAAAAAGCCCCAAAAAAATCTAAAGATCTCTGAAAAAACTAAAGAGTTTTGAAAAACACTAAAAAGCTAAAAAAAAAACTCGAAAAGCTCTGAAAATCTTCTACCAATTTAAAGAATATCTAACAAATTCCAAACAATTGTGGGGATCATCTTTGGTATCTATAAAACCCTAAAAAATAAAAAAAAAGCCCCCAGGAGATTAAAAGGCATTAAAAAATGATACTAACAAATTCCAAACAATTGTGGGGATTATCTTTGAATGTTTCCTAAAAAGCCTTGAAAACTTTATAAAACCCTAAAAAATAAAAAAAAAGCCCCAAAAAAACTAAAGAGTTCTGAAAAACATTAAAAGGCTCTGAAAACCTCTAGAAAGCTCTGAAAATCTTTAATTTAATTATACCCCTTCGCACTGGTATCTACCAGCTAGGGGATTCATTAAAGAATGATACTAACAAATTCCAAACAATTATGGGGATCATCTTTAAATGTTTCCTAAAAAGCCTTGAAAACTTTATAAAACCCTAAAAAATCAAAAAAAGCCCCAAAAAAACTTAAGAGTTCTGAAAAACATTAAAAGGCTCTGAAAACCTCTAGAAAGCTCTGAAAATCTTTCGTTTATTTATATCCCGTCGCACTGGTATCTACCAGCTAGGAGATCCATTAAAAAATGATACTAACAAATTCCAAACAATAGTGAGGATTATCTTTGAATGTTTCCTAAAAAGCCTTGAAAACTTTATAAAACACTAAAAACTCTAAAAAGCCCCAAAAAAAATCTAAAGAGCTCTGAAAAAACTATAGAGTTCTGAAAAACATTAAAAAGCTCTGAAAACTTCTAAAAAGCACTGAAAAGGTTTAATTTAATTATATCTCGTCGCACTGGTTTCTACCAGCTAGGGGATTCATTAAAGAATGATACAAACAAATTCCAAACAATAGTGAGGATCATCTTTGAATGTTTCCAAAAAAGCCTTGAAAACTTTATAAAACCATAAAAACCCTCAAAAGCACAAAAAAAATCTAAATAACTCTGAAAAAACTAAATAGTTCTGAAAAACTCTAAAAAGCTCTTAAAACGTCTAGAAAGCTCTGAAAAGCTTTAATTTAATTATATCCCGTCGCACTGGTATCTACCAGCTAGGGGATTCATTAAACAAATGATACTAACAAATTCCAAACAATTGTGGGGATCATCTTTGAATATTTCCTAAAAAGCCCCAAAAAAAATCTAAAAAACTAAAAACTCTAAAAAAAAAAAAATCTAAAGAGTTCTTAAAAACATTAAAAAGCTCTGAAAACTTCTAGGAAGGTCTGAAAAGGTTTAATTTAATTATATCTCGTCGCACTGTTATCTACCAGCTAGGGGATTCGTTAAAGAATGATACTAACAAATTGCAAACATTAGTGAGGATCATCTTTGAATGTTTCCTAAAAAGCCTTGAAAACTTTATAAAACCCTAAAAACTCTAAAAAGACCAAAAAAAATCTAAAGAGCTCTGATAAAACTAAAGAGTTTTGAAGAACACTAAAAAGCCCTGAAAACTTCTAAAAGCTTTAATTTAATCCCGTCGCACTGGTATATACCAGCTAGGGGATTCGATAAAGAATGGTACTAACAAATTCCAAACAATTGTGGGGATCATCTTTGAATGATTCCTAAAAAGCCTTGAAAACTTTATAAAACCCTAAAAAATCAAAAAAAGCCCCAAAAAAACTAAAGAGTTCTGAAAAACATTAAAAGGCTCTGAAAAGCTCTAGAAAGCTCTGAAAATCTTTCGTTTATTTATATACCGTCGCATTGCTATCTACCAGCTAGGAGATCCATTAAAAAATGATACTAACAAATTCTAAACAATAGTGAGGATCATCTTTGAATGTTTCCTAAAAAGCCTTGAAAACTTTATAAAACACTAAAAACTCTAAAAAGCCCCAAAAAAAATCTAAAGAGCTCTGAAAAACATTAAAAAGCTCTGAAAACTTCTAGAAAGCTCTGAAAAGTTTTAATTTAATTATATCTCGTCGCACTGGTATCTACCAGCTAGGGGATTAGTTAAAGAATGATACTAACAAATTCCAAACAATAGTGAGGATCATCTTTGAATGTTTCCTAAAAAGCCTTGAAAACTTTATAAAACCCTAAAAACTTTAAAAAGCCCAAAAAATAATAATCTAAAGAGCTCTGAAAAACATTAAAAAGCTCTGAAAACCTCTAGAAAGCTTTAATTTAATTATATCACGTCGCACTGGTATCTACCAGCTAGGGGATTCGTTAAAGAATGATACTAACAAATTCCAAACAATAGTGAGGATTATCTTTGAATGTTTCCTAAAAAGCCTTGAAAACTTTATAAAACACTAAAAACTCTAAAAAGCCCCAAAAAAATCTAAAGAGCTCTGAAAAAACTAAAGAGTTAGAAAAACATTAAAAAGCTCAAAACTTCTAGAAAGCTCTGAAAAGCTTTAATTTAATTATATCTCGTCACGCCGGTATCTACCAGCTAGGGGATTCGTTAAAGAATGATACTAACAAATTCCAAACAATAGTGAGGATCATCTTTGAATGTTTCCTAAAAAGCCTTGAAAACTTTATAAAACCCTAAAAACTCTAAAAAGCCCAAAAAAAAATCTAAAGATCTCTGAAAAAACTAAAGAGTTTTGAAAAACACTAAAAAGCTCTGAAAACTTCTAGAAAACTCTGAACCCGTCGCACTGGTATCTACCAGCTAGGGGATTCGTTAAAGAATGGTACTAACAAATTCCAAACAATTGTGAGGATCATCTTTGAATGTTTCCTAAAAAGCCTTGAAAACTTTATAAAACCCTAAAAAATAAAAAAAAAAGCCCCCAAAAAACTTAAGAGTTCTGAAAAACATTAAAAGGCTCTGAAAACCTCGAGAAAGCTCTGAAAATCTTTCGTTTATTTATATCCTGTCGCACTGGTATCTACCAGTTAGGAGATCCATTAAAAAATGATACTAACAAATTCCAAACAATTGTGGGGATTATCTTTGAATGTTTCCTAAAAAGCCTTGAAAACTTTATAAAACCCTAAAAAATCAAAAAAAAGCCCCAAAAAAACTAAAGAGTTCTGAAAAACATTAAAAGGCTCTGAAAACCTCTAGAAAGCTCTGAAAATCTTTAATTTAATTATACCCCTTCGCACTGGTATCTACCAGCTAGGGGATTCATTAAAGAATGATACTAACAAATTCCAAACAATTATGGGGATCATCTTTAAATGTTTCCTAAAAAGCCTTGAAAACTTTATAAAACCCTAAAAAATCAAAAAAAGCCCCAAAAAAAATTAAGAGTTCTGAAAAACATTAAAAGGCTCTGAAAACCTCTAGAAAGCTCTGAAAATCTTTAATTTATTTATATCCCGTCGCACTGGTATCTACCAGCTAGGAGATCCATTAAAAAATGATACTAACAAATTCCAAACAATAGTGAGGATTATCTTTGAATGTTTCCTAAAAAGCCTTGAAAACTTTATAAAACACTAAAAACTCTAAAAAGCCCCAAAAAAAATCTAAAGAGCTCTGAAAAAACTATAGAGTTCTGAAAAACATTAAAAAGCTCTGAAAACTTCTAAAAAGCACTGAAAAGGTTTAATTTAATTATATCTCGTCGCACTGGTTTCTACCAGCTAGGGGATTCATTAAAGAATGATACAAACAAATTCCAAACAATAGTGAGGATCATCTTTGAATGTTTCCAAAAAAGCCTTGAAAACTTTATAAAACCATAAAAACCCTCAAAAGCACAAAAGCACAAAAAAATCTAAATAACTCTCCGAAAAAACTAAATAGTTCTGAAAACTCTAAAAAGCTCTTAAAACGTCTAGAAAGCTCTGAAAAGCTTTAATTTAATTATATCCCGTCGCACTGGTATCTACCAGCTAGGGGATTCATTAAACAAATGATACTAACAAATTCCAAACAATTGTGGGGATCATCTTTGAATATTTCCTAAAAAGCCCCAAAAAAAATCTAAAAAGCTCTGAAAAAACTAAAGAGTTCTTAAAAACATTAAAAAGCTCTGAAAACTTCTAGGAAGGTCTGAAAAGGTTTAATTTAATTATATCTCGTCGCACTATTATCTACCAGCTAGGGGATTCGTTAAAGAATGATACTAACAAATTGCAAACATTAGTGAGGATCATCTTTGAATGTTTCCTAAAAAGCCTTGAAAACTTTATAAAACCCTAAAAACTCTAAAAAGACCAAAAAAAATCTAAAGAGCTCTGATAAAACTAAAGAGTTTTGAAGAACACTAAAAAGCCCTGAAAACTTCTAGAAAGCTCTGAACCCGTCGCACTGGTATATACCAGCTAGGGGATTCGATAAAGAATGGTACTAACAAATTCCAAACAATTGTGGGGATCATCTTTGAATGATTCCTAAAAAGCCTTGAAAACTTTATAAAACCCTAAAAAATCAAAAAAAGCCCCAAAAAAACTAAAGAGTTCTGAAAAACATTAAAAGGCTCAAAAGCTCTAGAAAGCTCTGAAAATCTTTAGTTTATTTATATCCCGTCGCATTGCTATCTACCAGCTAGGAGATCCATTAAAAAATGATACTAACAAATTCTAAACAATAGTGAGGATCATCTTTGAATGTTTCCTAAAAAGCCTTGAAAACTTTATAAAACACTAAAAACTCTAAAAAGCCCCAAAAAAATCTAAAGAGCTCTGAAAAACATTAAAAAGCTCTGAAAACTTCTAGAAAGCTCTGAAAAGTTTTAATTTAATTATATCTCGTCGCACTGGTATCTACCAGCTAGGGGATTAGTTAAAGAATGATACTAACAAATTCCAAACAATAGTGAGGATCATCTTTGAATGTTTCCTAAAAAGCCTTGAAAACTTTATAAAACCCTAAAAACTTTAAAAAGCCCCAAAAAAAATCTAAAGAGCTCTGAAAAAATAAAGAGTTTTGAAAAACACTAAAAAGCTCTGAAAACTTCTAGAAAGCTCGGAACCGTCGCACTGGTATCTACCAGCTAGGGGATTCGTTAAAGAATGGTACTAACAAATTCCAAACAATAGTGAGGATCATCTTTGAATGTTTCCTAAAAAGCCTTGAAAACTTTATAAAACACTAAAAACTCTAAAAAGGCCCAAAAAAAAATCTAAAGAGCTCTGAAAAAACTAAAGAGTTCTGAAAAACATTAAAAAGCTCTGAAAACTTCTAGAAAGCTCTGAAAAGGTTTAATTTAATTATATCTCGTCGCACTGGTATCTACCAGCTAGGGGATTCGTTAAAGAATGATACTAACAAATTCCAAACAATAGTGAGGATCATCTTTGAATGTTTCCTAAAAAGCCTTGAAAACTTTATAAAACCCTAAAAACTCTAAAAAGCCCAAAAAAAATCTAAAGATCTCTGAAAAAACTAAGGAGTTTTGAAAAACACTAAAAAGCTCTGAAAACTTCTAGAAAGCTCTGAACCCGTCGCACTGGTATCTACCAGCTAGGGGATTCGTTAAAGAATGGTACTAACAAATTCCAAACAATTGTGGGGATCATCTTTGAATGTTTCCTAAAAAGCCTTGAAAACTTTATAAAACCCTAAAAAATAAAAAAAAAGCCCCCAAAAAACTTAAGAGTTCTGAAAAAACATTAAAAGGCTCTGAAAACCTCTAGAAAGCTCTGAAAATCTTTCGTTTATTTATATCCTGTCGCACTGGTATCTACCAGTTAGGAGATCCATTAAAAAATGATACTAACAAATTCCAAACAATTGTGGGGATTATCTTTGAATGTTTCCTAAAAAGCCTTGAAAACTTTATAAAACCCTAAAAAATCAAAAAAAGCCCCAAAAAAAACTAAAGAGTTCTGAAAAACATTAAAAGGCTCTGAAAACCTCTAGAAAGCTCTGAAAATCTTTAATTTAATTATACCCCTTCGCACTGGTATCTACCAGCTAGGGGATTCATTAAAGAATGATACTAACAAATTCCAAACAATTATGGGGATCATCTTTAAATGTTTCCTAAAAAGCCTTGAAAACTTTATAAAACCCTAAAAACTCTAAAAAGCCCCAAAAAAATCTAAAGAGTTCTGAAAAACATTAAAAGGCTCTGAAAACCTCTAGAAAGCTCTGAAAATCTTTCGTTTATTTATATCCCGTCGCACTGGTATCTACCAGCTAGGAGATCCATTAAAAAATGATACTAACAAATTCCAAACAATAGTGAGGATTATCTTTGAATGTTTCCTAAAAAGCCTTGAAAACTTTATAAAACACTAAAAACTCTAAAAAGCCCCAAAAAAAATCTAAAGAGCTCTGAAAAAACTATAGAGTTCTTAAAAAACATTAAAAAGCTCTGAAAACTTCTAAAAAGCACTGAAAAGGTTTAATTTAATTATATCTCGTCGCACTGGTTTCTACCAGCTAGGGGATTCATTAAAGAATGATACAAACAAATTCCAAACAATAGTGAGGATCATCTTTGAATGTTTCCAAAAAAGCCTTGAAAACTTTATAAAACCATAAAAACCCTCAAAAGCACAAAAAAAATCTAAATAACTCTGAAAAAACTAAATAGTTCTGAAAAACTCTAAAAAGCTCTTAAAACGTCTAGAAAGCTCTGAAAAGCTTTAATTTAATTATATCCCGTCGCACTGGTATCTACCAGCTAGGGGATTCATTAAACAAATGATACTAACAAATTCCAAACAATTGTGGGGATCATCTTTGAATATTTCCTAAAAAGCCCCAAAAAAAATCTAAAAAGCTCTGAAAAAACTAAAGAGTTCTTAAAAACATTAAAAAGCTCTGAAAACTTCTAGGAAGGTCTGAAAAGGTTTAATTTAATTATATCTCGTCGCACTGTTATCTACCAGCTAGGGGATTCGTTAAAGAATGATACTAACAAATTGCAAACAATAGTGAGGATCATCTTTGAATGTTTCCTAAAAAGCCTTGAAAACTTTATAAAACCCTAAAAACTCTAAAAAGACCAAAAAAAATCTAAAGAGCTCTGATAAAACTAAAGAGTTTTGAAGAACACTAAAAAGCCCTGAAAACTTCTAGAAAGCTCTGAATCCGTCGCACTGGTATATACCAGCTAGGGGATTCGATAAAGAATGGTACTAACAAATTCCAAACAATTGTGGGGATCATCTTTGAATGATTCCTAAAAAGCCTTGAAAACTTTATAAAACCCTAAAAAATCAAAAAAAGCCCCAAAAAAACTAAAGAGTTCTGAAAAACATTAAAAAACTCTAAAAAGCTCTAGAAAGCTCTGAAAATCTTTAATTTATTTATATCATGTCGCATTGCTATCTACCAGCTAGGAGATCCATTAAAAAATGATACTAACAAATTCTAAACAATAGTGAGGATCATCTTTGAATGTTTCCTAAAAAGCCTTGAAAACTTTATAAAACACTAAAAACTCTAAAAAGCCCCCAAAAAAATCTAAAGAGCTCTGAAAAACATTAAAAAGCTCTGAAAACTTCTAGAAAGCTCTGAAAAGTTTTAATTTAATTATATCTCGTCGCACTGGTATCTACCAGCTAGGGGATTAGTTAAAGAATGATACTAACAAATTCCAAACAATAGTGAGGATCATCTTTGAATGTTTCCTAAAAAGCCTTGAAAACTTTATAAAACCCTAAAAACTTTAAAAAGCCCAAAAAAAATCTAAAGAGCTCTGAAAAAATAAAGAGTTTTGAAAAACACTAAAAAGCTCTGAAAACTTCTAGAAAGCTCGGAACCGTCGCACTGGTATCTACCAGCTAGGGGATTCGTTAAAGAATGGTACTAACAAATTCCAAACAATAGTGAGGATCATCTTTGAATGTTTCCTAAAAAGCCTTGAAAACTTTATAAAACACTAAAAACTCTAAAAAGGCCCAAAAAAAATCTAAAGAGCTCTGAAAAAACTAAAGAGTTCTGAAAAACATTAAAAAGCTCTGAAAACTTCTAGAAAGCTCTGAAAAGGTTTAATTTAATTATATCTCGTCGCACTGGTATCTACCAGCTGGGGGATTCGTTAAAGAATGATACTAACAAATTCCAAACAATAGTGAGGATCATCTTTGAATGTTTCCTAAAAAGCCTTGAAACTTTATAAAACCCTAAAAACTCTAAAAAGCCCAAAAAAAATCTAAAGATCTCTGAAAAAACTAAAGAGTTTTGAAAAACACTAAAAAGCTCTGAAAACTTCTAGAAAGCTTTTATTTAATTTTATCCCGTCGCACTGGTATCTACCAGCTAGGGGATTCGTTAAAGAATGGTACTAACAAATTCCAAACAATTGTGGGGATCATCTTTGAATGTTTCCTAAAAAGCCTTGAAAACTTTATAAAACCCTAAAAAAAAAAAAAAAAAGCCCCCAAAAAACTTAAGAGTTCTGAAAAACATTAAAAGGCTCTGAAAACCTCTAGAAAGCTCTGAAAATCTTTCGTTTATTTATATCCCGTCGCACTGGTATCTACCAGTTAGGAGATCCATTAAAAAATGATACTAACAAATTCCAAACAATTGTGGGGATTATCTTTGAATGTTTCCTAAAAAGCCTTGAAAACTTTATAAAACCCTAAAAAATCAAAAAAAAGCCCCAAAAAAACTAAAGAGTTCTGAAAAACATTAAAAGGCTCAAAACCTCTAGAAAGCTCTGAAAATCTTTAATTTAATTATACCCCTTCGCACTGGTATCTACCAGCTAGGGGATTCATTAAAGAATGATACTAACAAATTCCAAACAATTATGGGGATCATCTTTAAATGTTTCCTAAAAAGCCTTGAAAACTTTATAAAACCCTAAAAAATCAAAAAAAGCCCCAAAAAAATTAAAGAGTTCTGAAAAACATTAAAAGGCTCTGAAAACCTCTACAAAGCTCTGAAAATCTTTCGTTTATTTATATCCCGTCGCACTGGTATCTACCAGCTAGGAGATCCATTAAAAAATGATACTAACAAATTCCAAACAATAGTGAGGATTATCTTTGAATGTTTCCTAAAAAGCCTTGAAAACTTTATAAAACACTAAAAACTCTAAAAAGCCCCAAAAAAATCTAAAGAGCTCTGAAAAAACTAAAGAGTTCTGAAAACATTAATAAGCTCTGAAAACATCTAGAAAACTCTGAAAAGCTTTAATTTAATTATATCTCGTCGCACTGGTATCTACCAGCTAGGGGATTCATTAAAGAATGATACTAACAAATTCCAAACAATAGTGAGGATCATCTTTGAATGTTTCCAAAAAAGC
The DNA here is from genome assembly GCA_023529315.1 of Papaver bracteatum. NCBI lineage: Eukaryota > Viridiplantae > Streptophyta > Magnoliopsida > Ranunculales > Papaveraceae > Papaver > Papaver bracteatum. The sequence goes on along the minus strand of JAJJWX010003590.1, from coordinate 7,605 downwards.
CTTGAAAACTTTATAAAACCATAAAAACCCTCAAAAGCACAAAAAAAATCTAAATAACTCTGAAAAAACTAAATAGTTCTGAAAAACTCTAAAAAGCTCTTAAAACGTCTAGAAAGCTCTGAAAAGCTTTAATTTAATTATATCCCGTCGCACTGGTATCTACCAGCTAGGGGATTCATTAAACAAATGATACTAACAAATTCCAAACAATTGTGGGGATCATCTTTGAATATTTCCTAAAAAGCCTTGCCTTTATAAAACCAAAAAAATCTAAAAAGCTCAAAAAAAAATCTAAAGAGTTCTTAAAAACATTAAAAAGCTCTGAAAACTTCTAGGAAGGTCTGAAAAGGTTTAATTTAATTATATCTCGTCACGCTGGTACCTACCAGCTAGGGGATTCGTTAAAGAATGATACTAACAAATTCCAAACAATAGTGAGGATCATCTTTGAATGTTTCCTAAAAAGCCTTGAAAACTTTATAAAACCCTAAAAACTCTAAAAAGACCAAAAAAAATCTAAAGAGCTCTGATAAAACTAAAGAGTTTTGAAGAACACTAAAAAGCCCTGAAAACTTCTAGAAAGCTTTAATTTAATTATATCCCGTCGCACTGGTATATACCAGCTAGGGGATTCGATAAAGAATGGTACTAACAAATTCCAAACAATTGTGGGGATCATCTTTGAATGATTCCTAAAAAGCCTTGAAAACTTTATAAAACCCTAAAAAATCAAAAAAAGCCCCAAAAAAACTAAAGAGTTCTGAAAAACATTAAAAGGCTCTGAAAAGCTCTAGAAAGCTCTGAAAATCTTTCGTTTATTTATATACCGTCGCATTGCTATCTACCAGCTAGGAGATCCATTAAAAAATGATACTAACAAATTCTAAACAATAGTGAGGATCATCTTTGAATGTTTCCTAAAAAGCCTTGAAAACTTTATAAAACACTAAAAACTCTAAAAAGCCCCCAAAAAAATCTAAAGAGCTCTGAAAAAACTAAATAGTTCTGAAAAACTCTAGAAAACTCTAGAAAAGTTTTAATTTAATTATATCTCGTCGCACTGGTATCTACCAGCTAGGGGATTAGTTAAAGAATGATACTAACAAATTCCAAACAATAGTGAGGATCATCTTTGAATGTTTCCTAAAAAGCCTTGAAAACTTTATAAAACCCTAAAAACTTTAAAAAGCCCAAAAAAAATCTAAAGAGCTCTGAAAAAATAAAGAGTTTTGAAAAACACTAAAAAGCTCTGAAAACTTCTAGAAAGCTCGGAACCGTCGCACTGGTATCTACCAGCTAGAGGATTCGTTAAAGAATGGTACTAACAAATTCCAAACAATAGTGAGGATCATCTTTGAATGTTTCCTAAAAAGCCTTGAAAACTTTATAAAACACTAAAAACTCTAAAAAGGCCCAAAAAAAATCTAAAGAGCTCTGAAAAAACTAAAGAGTTCTGAAAAACATTAAAAAGCTCTGAAAACTTCTAGAAAGCTCTGAAAAGGTTTAATTTAATTATATCTCGTCACGCTGGTATCTACCAGCTAGGGGATTCGTTAAAGAATGATACTAACAAATTCCAAACAATAGTGAGGATCATCTTTGAATGTTTCCTAAAAAGCCTTGAAACTTTATAAAACCCTAAAAACTGTAAAAAGCCCAAAAAAAATCTAAAGATCTCTGAAAAAACTAAAGAGTTTTGAAAAACACTAAAAAGCTCTGAAAACTTCTAGAAAACTCTTAATTTAATTATATCATGTCAAAACTGGTATCTACCAGCTAGGGGATTCGTTAAAGAATGGTACTAACAAATTCCAAACAATTGTGGGGATCATCTTTGAATGTTTCCTAAAAAGCCTTGAAAACTTTATAAAACCCTAAAAAATAAAAAAAAAGCCCCCAAAAAACTTAAGAGTTCTGAAAAACATTAAAAGGCTCTGAAAACCTCGAGAAAGCTCTGAAAATCTTTCGTTTATTTATATCCTGTCGCACTGGTATCTACCAGTTAGGAGATCCATTAAAAAATGATACTAACAAATTCCAAACAATTGTGAGGATTATCTTTGAATGTTTCCTAAAAAGCCTTGAAAACTTTATAAAACCCTAAAAAATCAAAAAAAGCCCCAAAAAAACTAAAGAGTTCTGAAAAACATTAAAAGGCTCTGAAAACCTCTAGAAAGCTCTGAAAATCTTTAATTTAATTATATCCCTTCGCACTGGTATCTACCAGCTAGGGGATTCATTAAAGAATGATACTAACAAATTCCAAACAATTATGGGGATCATCTTTAAATGTTTCCTAAAAAGCCTTGAAAACTTTATAAAACCCTAAAAAATCAAAAAAAGCCCCAAAAAAAATCTTAAGAGTTCTGAAAAAAAATTAAAAGGCTCTGAAAACCTCTAGAAAGCTCTGAAAACCTCTAGAAAGCTGAAAAGCTTTAATTTATTTATATCCCGTCGCACTGGTATCTACCAGCTAGGAGATCCATTAAAAAATGATACTAACAAATTCCAAACAATAGTGAGGATTATCTTTGAATGTTTCCTAAAAAGCCTTGAAAACTTTATAAAATCCTAAAAACTCTAAAAAGCCCCAAAAAAATCTAAAGAGCTCTGAAAAAACTAAAGAGTTCTGAAAAACATTAAAAAGCTCTGAAAACCTCTATAAAGCTTTAATTTAATTATATCATGTCGCACTGGTATCTACCAGCTAGGGGATTCATTAAAGAATGATACTAACAAATTCCAAACAATAGTGAGGATCATCTTTGAATGTTTCCTAAAAAGCCTTGAAAACTTTATAAAACCATAAAAACCCTCAAAAGCACAAAAAAATCTAAATAACTCGAAAAAACTAAATAGTTAGAAAAACTCTAAAAAGCTCTTAAAACGTCTAGAAAGCTCTGAAAAGCTTTAATTTAATTATATCCCGTCGCACTGGTATCTACAGCTAGGGGATTCATTAAACAAATGATACTAACAAATTCCAAACAATTGTGGGGATCATCTTTGAATGTTTCCTAAAAAGCCCCAAAAAAAATCTAAAAGGCTCTGAAAAAACTAAAGAGTTCTGAAAAACATTAAAAAGTTCTGAAAAACTTCTAAAAAGGTCTAGAAAAGGTTTAATTTAATTATATCTCGTCGCACTTTTATCTACCAGCTAGGGGATTCGTTAAAGAATGATACTAACAAATTCCAAACAATTAGTGAGGATCATCTTTGAATGTTTCCTAAAAAGCCTTGAAAACTTTATAAAACCCTAAAAACTCTAAAAAGACCAAAAAAATCTAAAGAGCTCTGATAAAACTAAAGAGTTTTGAAGAACACTAAAAAAGCCCCTGAAAACTTCTAGAAAGCTTAATTAATCCGTCGTCGACTTGGTATATACCAGCTAGGGGATTCGATAAAGAATGGTACTAACAAATTCCAAACAATTGTGGGGATCATCTTTGAATGATTCCTAAAAAGCCTTGAAAACTTTATAAAACCCTAAAAAATCAAAAAAAGCCCCAAAAAAACTAAAGAGTTCTGAAAAAAACATTAAAAGGCTCTGAAAAGCTCTAGAAAGCTCTGAAAATCTTTAATTTATTTATATCCCGTCGCATTGTATCTACCAGCTAGGAGATCCATTAAAAAATGATACTAACAAATTCTAAACAATAGTGAGGATCATCTTTGAATGTTTCCTAAAAAGCCTTGAAAACTTTATAAAACACTAAAAACTCTAAAAAGCCCCAAAAAAATCTAAAGAGCTCTGAAAAACATTAAAAAGCTCTGAAAACTTCTAGAAAGCTCTGAAAAGTTTTAATTTAATTATATCTCGTCGCACTGGTATCTACCAGCTAGGGGATTAGTTAAAGAATGATACTAACAAATTCCAAACAATAGTGAGGATCATCTTTGAATGTTTCCTAAAAAGCCTTGAAAACTTTATAAAACCCTAAAAACTTTAAAAAGCCCAAAAAAAATCTAAAGAGCTCTGAAAAAATAAAGAGTTTTGAAAAACACTAAAAAGCTCTGAAAACTTCTAAAAGCTTTAATTTAATTATATCATTTACCGGTATCTACCAATTAGGGGATTCGTTAAAGAGTGATACTAACAAATTCCAAACAATAGTGAGGATCATCTTTGAATGTTTCCTAAAAAGCCTTAAAAACTTTATAAAACCCTAAAAACTCTAAAAAGGCCAAACAAAATAATCTAAAGAGCTTTTAAAAAACTAAAGAGTTCTGAAAAACATTAAAAAGCTCTGAAAACTTCTAGAAAGCTCTGAAAGACTTTAATTTAATTATATCTCGTCGCACCTTGTATCTCTACCAGCTAGGGGATTCGTTAAAGAATGATACTAACAAATTCCAAACAATAGTGAGGATCATCTTTGAATGTTTCCTAAAAAGCCTTGAAACTTTATAAAACCCTAAAAACTCTAAAAAGCCCAAAAAAAATCTAAAGAGCTCTGAAAAAACTAAAGAGTTTTGAAAAACACTAAAAAGCTCTTCTGAAAACTTCTAAAAAATTTAATTATATCCCGTCGCACTGGTATCTACCAGCTAGGGGATTCGTTAAAGAATGATACTAACAAATTCCAAACAATTGTGGGGATCATCTTTGAATGTTTCCTAAAAAGCCTTGAAAACTTTATAAAACCCTAAAAAATAAAAAAAAAGCCCCAAAAAAATCTAAAAGAGTTAAAAAAAACATTAAAAGGCTTAAAAAAAGCTCTGAAAACCTCTAGAAAGCTCTGAAAATCTTTCGTTTATTTATATCCTGTCGACTGGTATCTACCAGTTAGGAGATCCATTAAAAAATGATACTAACAAATTCCAAACAATTGTGAGGATCATCTTTGAATGTTTCCTAAAAAGCCTTGAAAACTTTATAAAACCTAAAAAATCAAAAAAAAGCCCCAAAAAAAATCTAAAGAGTTCTGAAAAATTAAAAGTTCTGAAAAACTCTCTAAAACTTCTAGAAAGCTCTGAAAATCTTTAATTTAATTATATCCCTTCGCACTGGTATCTACCAGCTAGGGGATTCATTAAAGAATGATACTAACAAATTCCAAACAATTATGGGGATCATCTTTAAATGTTTCCTAAAAAGCCTTGAAAACTTTATAAAACCCTAAAAAATCTAAAAAAAGCCCCAAAAAATTAAAGAGTTCTGAAAAAATTAAAGAGTTCTGAAAAACCTCTAGAAAGCTCTGAAAATCTTTAATTTAATTATATCCCGTCGCACTGGTATCTACCAGCTAGGAGATCCATTAAAGAATGATACTAACAAATTCCAAACAATAGTGAGGATTATCTTTGAATGTTTCCTAAAAAGCCTTGAGAACTTTATAAAATCCTAAAAACTCTAAAAAGCCCCAAAAAAAATCTAAAGAGCTACGAAAAAACTAAAGAGTTCTGAAAAAACATTAAAAAGCTCTGAAAACTTCTAAAAAGCACTGAAAAGGTTTAATTTAATTATATCTCGTCGCACTGGTATCTACCAGCTAAGGGATTCATTAAAGAATGATACAAACAAATTCCAAACAATAGTGAGGATCATCTTTGAATGTTTCCTAAAAAGCCTTGAAAACTTTATAAAACCATAAAAACTCTCAAAAGCACAAAAAAAATCTAAATAACTCTGAAAAAACTAAATAGTTAAAAGAAAAAACTTAAAAAGCTCTTAAAACGTCTAGAAAGCTCTGAAAAGCTTTAATTTAATTATATCCCGTCGCACTGGTATCTACCAGCTAGGGGATTCATTAAACAAATGATACTAACAAATTCCAAACAATTGTGGGGATCATCTTTGAATATTTCCTAAAAAGCCCCAAAAAAAATCTAAAAAGCTCTGAAAAAACTAAAGAAAAATCTAAAAAAAAAAAAAAAGTTCTGAAAAACTTTAGGAAGGTCTCTAAAAGGTTTAATTTATTTAATTATATCTCGTCGCACTTTCTATCTACCAGCTATGGGATTCGTTAAAGAATGATACTAACAAATTGCAAACATTAGTGAGGATCATCTTTGAATGTTTCCTAAAAAGCCTTGAAAACTTTATAAAACCCTAAAAACTCTAAAAAGACCAAAAAAAATCTAAAGAGCTCTGATAAAACTAAAGAGTTTTGAAGAACACTAAAAAGCTCTGAAAACTTCTAAAAATTTAATTTAATTATATCCCGTCGCACTGGTATCTACCAGCTAGGGGATTCGTTAAAGAATGGTACTAACAAATTCCAAACAATTGTGGGGATCATCTTTGAATGTTTCCTAAAAAGCCTTGAAAACTTTATAAAACCCTAAAAAATCAAAAAAAAGCCCCAAAAAAAACTAAAGAGTTCTGAAAAACATTAAAAGGCTCTGAAAAGCTCTAGAAAGCTCTGAAAATCTTTAATTTATTTATATCCGTCGCATTGGTATCTACCAGCTAGGAGATCCATTAAAAAATGATACTAACAAATTCCAAACAATAGTGAGGATCATCTTTGAATGTTTCCTAAAAAGCCTTGAAAACTTTATAAAACACTAAAAACTCTAAAAAGCCCCAAAAAAAATCTAAAGAGCTCTAAAGAAAAAAAACATTAAAAAGCTCCGAAAACTTCTAGAAAGCTCTCATGAAAAGTTTTAATTTAATTATATCTCGTCGCACTGGTATCTACCAGCTAGGGGATTAGTTAAAGAATGATACTAACAAATTCCAAACAATAGTGAGGATCATCTTTGAATGTTTCCTAAAAAGCCTTGAAAACTTTATAAAACCCTAAAAACTCTAAAAAGCCCAAAAAAATCTAAAGAGCTCTGAAAAAACTAAAGAGTTTTGAAAAACACTAAAAAGCTCTGAAAACTTCTAGAAAAGCTTTAATTTAATTATATCCGTCAGCATTGGTATCTACCAGCTAGGGGATTCGTTAAAGAATGATACTAACAAATTCCAAACAATAGTGAGGATCATCTTTGAATGTTTCCTAAAAAGCCTTGAAAACTTTATAAAACACTAAAAACTCTAATAAGCCCTAAAAAATATCTAAAGAGCTCTGAAAAAACTGAAGAGTTCTGAAAACATTAAAAAGCTCTGAAAACCTCTAGAAAGCTCTGAAAATCTTTAATTTAATTATATCATGTCGCACTGGTATCTACCAATTAGGGATTCGTTAAAGAATGATACTAACAAATTCCAAACAATAGTGAGGATCATCTTTGAATGTTTCCTAAAAAGCCTTGAAAACTTTATAAAACCCTAAAAACTGTAAAAAGCCCAAAAAAAATCTAAAGATCTCTGAAAAAACTAAAGAGTTTTGAAAAACACTAAAAAGCTCTGAAAACTTCTAGAAAACTCTGAACCCGTCGCACTGGTATCTACCAGCTAGGGGATTCGTTAAAGAATGGTACTAACAAATTCCAAACAATTGTGGGGATCATCTTTGAATGTTTCCTAAAAAGCCTTGAAAACTTTATAAAACCCTAAAAAAAAAAAAAAAAAGCCCCAAAAAAACTTAAGAGTTCTGAAAAACATTAAAAGGCTCTGAAAACCTCTAGAAAGCTCTGAAAATCTTTCGTTTATTTATATCCTGTCGCACTGGTATCTACCAGCTAGGAGATCCATTAAAAAATGATACTAAC